>CM054822.1:3498830-4098830 GCA_028984105.1 Lavandula angustifolia | reverse complement strand
AAAGAAGCAAGGCTGAGGGTCCCGTTTAATGCTGATATTCCTTACAGATACAGAAAATTCAGAAAGCCTTCAGACCTGAAGACCTACAGATGGCCAAGGACAGACGAGTGGATACCAATAGAATTCACGCAGAGGTGGGAAGCGCTGAAGATCGAATTTATCAAAAGAAACTACTTCTGGAGTTTCTGGACAGATAAGCGCAAGGCAGAAGCCTATACTGAGTTCATAATGATCGCTGACCTAGACATGTATGCCTGGATGCAAAAAGCTGTTAAAGAGAATATCGAAGTCAGAGTTCAAGATCCCAGGATTATACCGCCTCCTCGAAGACTTGACGGATCTATCCACTACGCTGTGATTGAAAAGGAAGTGAAGAACGCTACTGAAGCTAAATTTCTTCAAGAAGATGAGCCAGCGGACTTTGCTGAGATTCAGAAGCTGCGAAAGAACACGTATAGAATGTATGGAGTGCCCCTTCCTGAAGATTCAGCTCAAGAATTCAAGGACAGGATTGGTCATTTCAAGTAATGTTCAGCCTCTGTATTTCTCTTCCTTTTTGTTTAGTCTAGCAGAGATGTACTTGTACTGAACTTTCTATATATAAAATATCTCTGTTTGGCTTTGACAATATCTTATTGTCTAAATAAGTCGTATTCGTTTTATGCTTAACACTCAGAATCACTAAAGTGATTACTGACTCACACACTCACATTTAATTATTATCAGTAGTTGCTCTGATTAGATTCTGATAGATTAACTATTTTTCCTTGAAGGGAAAATATTGTGTTATAAGGGAAATTGTTAAGACAGGGGGAAAAGCTTAGTCTCTATATTCTGACTCTCTGCCCTCCTCCCTTCAGTAGTCTAGAACTTGAAGAACAACTCCATTGATCCTACTTGTAATATTGTAAGGAGCTCTGTTTCTGACAAGTTTAGTGTTAGATTGCATAGATGTTGTTAGGTTTTGGCATCATCAATTAGGGGGAAATTGTTGGGTGATCATTCAATCCTCAGCAGTGTTGCATATTGTGGAAATGATTCAGTCTTCTGAACTGACACATACTCAGTAGCCTTGTGCTCTGAAGTAATCTGAAGAATTGAAGATCCCAAAACCCTATATTGATTGGTGAACCATTACTTTGTAATTTGTTTATCTCTGAGGATTCAGACTCAGCAGACACTCTGCTCTGGTTCAGGCGTTCAGTATCTTATCTGCCTCAGCACCAGAAGTAGAAGACTCAAGCAATTTTGGACTCAGCGAGATCGCATATCCGAAAGGAGTCGGTAGAACTGAACTCAGCAGGAGTAGTTCACTGTACTCAGAGCTGATCTTTAGTAGAGCCATCTCAGCAGAATATTCCTACTGAATCAGAGATCAGACTCAGCAATGGCCAGACAGTCTTCTGAACTGTCAGATCTTTTGAACGACAATCAGCATAGTCAAATACGAGGAAGAGAGAAGTCAGCTTCAGTTTGCCTCGAAGTTTGTTCTGTCTCAACTACTTTCTAAACCTCGACAAATGACAAGCGCACACACGTCCTATACCTACTAAAGCCGCAAGTCAACAACTTTCCAGAAAAGGAGGGAAAGGACACTGTTACTCTACTTCAAAAGAGTCGTTAGCTACCCAAAAGAGAGAGACAAGGGATCATCGTCTCCAACGGATCATTCCCAATCTCCTCTCTATAAATAGAGGGATCATTCAAGATTTGATGCTCAACCACCAAGAACAATCACGAGTGAGAACTAGCCCACAAGAACGAACAGAGCATTCAAACGAGCAACTCAAAAAGCCTAAGTCTTCCGCAAGAAACTCGAAGAATATTCTTCGGTGAAAGACTACATTCTAGCTCAAAGGGAACCACGCTGAACTGATAAACAAGCCTCTAGTATCCAAACGACGTGACACGAACCCAAAGCTAAACTCAGCTGTTCGTCATTCTAGAAGCTACCTTCTCGTTCCCTATCCCTCTAACCTAAGCTCAACTGAATATATCCATAGCTTAGACGAAGGAGTTCATAATTGAACTTAATCCTTATTGTAAAATGACTCCTTCATAGTTGGAGAGTTTGTCAAACACTTTAGTTTGATAACTGTGTAAACTGATACTTGCTCAATATAAATTCCAAGACGCAGCTTTGTCCAGTGTACAAGCTGATTGAGACTAACTCAGTATAATACATAGCCTCCTGATCTTTCGGGACAGTGGACGTAGGATTTCAGTGTCCGAACCACTTTAAAAATATGTGTCTCTCGCTTGTGTTTCTATTTACTGTTGCATTGATTTTAACTGTTCATACTGAAAATATCTTTTAAAATCATTCAACTGAGTTTCAGCAAACTTAACTGATCGCACTAATCTACTGAAACTGTTTGATTAAAAACATTTTTCAACTCAACTGAATTGGGCCTACACTATTCCGCACTACTGAACTCTATTTGCAAGATACTGAATTCTGACTCTCAGTCAGCTAGCAGATCTCAGTAGAGTCAGTCACTCTGCCAAACATAATTCAGAACAACTATCTGGTCTGCTGAATTCATTTAGTATGATATCATCCTGAAAAGGATTGTTCGTGTTTAAGTTGAGAAAATCGGTTTCAGGTGTATTCACCACCCCCCCACCCTCTACACCTGAACGTGCTCTCGGGACCAACAGATTTGTTGGAGGTAGTCTAGACACATGTCGAATAAGACAAGAAAAATGACCACAATAATTCGAACGTTGAGTAGATGCACTGTAGAGATTTCGGCTAGGAGCAGCTTTATGGCAGAGCAGGTAAGGCGTTGTCGGCTCCTTATTGGTCGAGGTACATGAGAGTGGGTGATGCTCATTCAAACTCAAATTTTGATTGACTTCCTCTGAATCATCGGAGCTTCACCTAATTGTCCTCTATCGTCGTTCGTCTGAACAATTCAATCGCTGGCTCGATTTCCTTTGGAGATTCAATTGGTGATTGACAGACCAACTGACTTCCTCGATACTGAGATCTTCGGTGAGTGCATAATCTTCTACTGAATCCACAACTACTTAACTCTAGCCTACTGAGTTCTAACAACTGAACTCATCTAAGCTAATATAATATCGAAGGCCCATCATTCAACTAGGGGTTTTGGGATCTTCAAATCTTATCATATATACTTATCCCAACAGAGGGAGTTTAGACACATGTCGAAAATGACAAGGAAAATACCATCTTCATTTTGAATGATACTGTAGAGATTCCCTCTTTTTCAATATGGAAGCAGCTTTACGTCAGAGCAGTTACAGCGCTGGCGGCTTCTCATTCCCTCTTTTAGCAAGTAGGTGAGGGTTGTTCAAACTCCAGTGCTGAGTGGACTTCCTCTGATTCCTCGGACCTTTTACTGAATTGTCTCATACTCCATTCTTCTGAGGTATCAGCTCGTGACTCGAATTCCTATGCAGATTCAGTAGGTTTTAGCAATCCCGACTGAGTTCTTGATGTTGAGTTCTTCGGCTGAACGATAGATGATCTACTGAACCCTATCAGCTTTTGAACTCTAGCTAGCCTACTGAGTTCCTAACATGATGAACTCAACTAAGCTATTACATTATACAAGGTTCATCATTCAGCTAGGGTTTTGGGATCTTTAAATCTTATTATACTAAATCTCATCCCAACAACATGTTTGTGGAAATGCCTCAAATATAGTATTTTTATATACTATGTAACTTTTGCTCCTAAAGTAGCATCATTTAAATTCTAGAAGAATATTAAATGCTTTTAAATAGCAACTCGTACTTTCGATGATATATGTTATTCTTGAATGAATAATATTATTTATGTCTTGTTGATATTAATGCACTCTTGATATCGATGTTCATCTGACAATAAGAGGCATGGGGGATATAATAATAGAACAAAACGTAGCATCCCAAGAGGATTGCTTAAGAATATTAATTGTTTGTCCTCCCTAAAGCTCGATACGAGTAGATGCATCATAAACTGCGAGATTTTAAAATCCAGTGCATTGAAATTATTAAAGGCTCCAGAAGAGCATGTGTCATTCTATCAAATGATACAAAATCAACTGAGTTTGCCCTTCTCTAGTAAGTCTAGAAGGATTGTTGGGTATGAGATTTAGTGTCATGAGGATTTGAAGATCCCCAAACCCCTTAGTTGATTGATGAACCTTGATCATGTAATAGCTTAGTTGAGTTCAGCATGTTAGGATCTCAGTAGGCTAGCTAGAGTTCAGTAACTGATAGGTTCAGGAGAACATCTTTTTCAACAG
This sequence comes from Lavandula angustifolia, assembly GCA_028984105.1. Lineage (NCBI taxonomy): Eukaryota > Viridiplantae > Streptophyta > Magnoliopsida > Lamiales > Lamiaceae > Lavandula > Lavandula angustifolia. Next base: position 4,094,571 of record CM054822.1, on the reverse strand, counting down.
GATGGACTCAGCACCAAAGACTCAGTTGGGTAGTTCAGAACCCACTGAATCAGTAAAGAAATTCGAGCCAAGTACTGAAATCTTAGAAGAATGTCAACAACTCAGTAAAGGTGTCAGAGGAATCAGATGAAGTCAACTCAGCATCTACTTTAGAGTTTGAACAAGCCTCACCAACTTACTAACCTCAACCAATGAGGAGCTACCAGCACTGCACTTGCACTTCAGAAAGTTGTTCCCTAGACTAAAAAGGGGAGAATCTCTATAGTGGCATTCAAATTCGAGATGGTTGTTTTTCTTGGTATTTTTGACACGTTTCTAGACCCTCTCCAACGGATCTATCCATGAGTAGAGACTATAAATAGAGAACAATCTTCATTAATAAAAAAATTCGGGAACAAAAACATTCAAGTATACAAACGCTCTAACAATCAAACAGTGTATCCAACAAAGAACTTACTCAAAGAGATATAATTCTTAGTTCTTCACTCTAGAGATCTATATTCCCTTTCTCTATTCTAAGCCATCATTGTAAATTCTTAAGCTTAGAAAAATCGGAGTTCAATTATTGAACTGTTCTTATTGTAAGAACTCCTTTTTAGTTGGAGAAAATCAAACCCTTGTGTAGGGATGTGAGTCAGGAGATGATTCATAGTTCATAGTCCTAGGGAGAAATTGTAAGATTTTGTAAGGATATGAATCAGTAGTTTAGGGGAAAATTGTAGGGAGATGATTTTGTACCTCTGATTTTGAATGATTTTTGTATGTTTTAAAGAGGAATTGAAGATCCCAAAACCCCTGAGTGTGTGATGAACCGACAGTATGTAATAGGCTAGACCAGCTTTAATTTTTCTAGATTATTTTGTCTAAGTACTGTAAGGGGTAAATTGTTGGACTGAACTTCAGTAGAGAAGTTAAAGTTCAGAACCCCATGTCATCGGTTCGGTAGAGCTCTGTCAGTATAGGAGTTCATTGTTTGTCTTCGAATCAGTAGCTAGAAGCACTCAGTAGAAGATTACTCTTCAGCCGACTCAGAAAGAAGACTCAATATGATCATCCTTGATCTACTGAATGAGCTACGACTCAGTTGCAGACCAAACAAGGAAAATCGACAGCCTGACTTTATCAGTCGGATGTCAGCAAAAGAAAAACTAATGTCTGAGGTTCAGAGGATGTTAACTCAGCTAGAAGACTGGTGTTTGACAAATCTCACCTACCGCCATATCTCGACCAATGAGAACCAAGAAAAGCTAACCTGCTCTGACACAAAGCTTCTCTCACGCACAGAAAGCCAACCACCCTCTGCAGCGACATTCAAATTATATGGCCATTTTCCTTGGAGTTTTATGACACGTGGCATGGTCCCCTCCAACGGATCTATGCATGGGTCACAACTATATAAAGAGATCATCTTGAAGAGTTAGAGAATGTTCAATAAGAACCAACGAGGAACAGACGCAAGAAATTCAAAGCATACATTCTCAAGCACTCTAGCAAACTTACTGTTACACCCAGTGAAGAACTAGAAATCTTAGAGATATCATAGTAGTTCTTCACTCTGAGTTATTCCCGATCTCTTTTCTAAACTAACCTTGTTAGATCTTACGCTTAGACACTTGAAGGAGTTCACTTTTAGTGAAACGTTCTTATTGTAAGAACTCCTTCCTAGTTGGAGAGAAAACCCTCTCAAACTTTGGTTTGATTTTGTAAAGTCGCTAAGGACTATAACTTAGAAGGTTATGTCCAATGCACATAATTTTGTTGAGGCCTGCTCAATTTAATCAACATGACCTCCTATTTAGCAAGACCATGGATGTAAGGTCTTGCATATCCGAACCACGTTAAAAATTGCTCGTGTCATTTACTATTTTATTACTTCTGTTGTCAACTGTTTGCAGAATCATACTTTCAGCAAAACAGGTTGCTTGGTCTGCTAAAGTCATTCAGTAGGCATCTTCTGTCTATCGGACTGTTCACATTTGAGTCACTCTATCCACGCGATCAAGAACAACTTGCTTGGTCTGCTGAAGTCATTCAGTAGGCATCTTCTGTCTATCGGACTGTTTGCGTTTGAGTTTGGAAAAGGTTTTCAGGTGTATTCACCCCCCTTTCCCCCCTCTACACCTGAATGTTTGACTTAGGACCAACACAATACAAGATACTTCAAGAACAGCATGAAACTCATCATCAATCCATTATAAGTCAATTGACATCGATCTAATGTTACAAATATAAATTCCAAATCACAAAATAAACATTTGAAATAAGAACTGACACAAGTACCGAATATATATCAAAACATCCAGAGAACTCTGTCATGATATATCTGTTTCTCTTGACCCTTACCTTCTTTCTAATTCGCAGAAGATATTAGCTGTGCAATATACATAATAATTAGGAATGCATCGACAAAGGTACAAAGATAAGAGGAAACATATGTAAAAACTGAATAGCGCCGAAGCACAACTAACCAAAAGAGGCCAATAGCATAATGTGCATGCATACACATGTGATTAGTAGAACTCAACGAACATATGAGGAAATAAAAATTTAACTCAAAAATGAAGAAATAACAATATAATTCCACCAACGCAGAACTACATAGAGAGCAATTCGCCAAAAGAGAGAGAATATAGAGAAACAGAAAAACAGAATAAAGGAACAAAGATAAACACAGTACTAATCGATAATGAAGATAGCAAAGCACAACCTTCACTTATAAATACGCCTTAATGCCAATGAGATGTTATTGTAAAAGTAACTAAGGAAAGCATGAATAACATGTCTATTATGCGTTTTATACTTGAGATGTGTTGGTCCCGAGAGTGAGTTCAGGTGTAGAGGGGGGGGGGGTGAATACACCTGAATCCAAATTTCTCAACTTCGAACACGAAGCAGTCCTATTCGGGGAAGATGTCGCATCGAAATGATTCAAACAGACTGCATAACCGTTCGAATCGTGTTAAAGGCTAAAAAGTCCGACTCGACCGAGATCTCGCTAACCGACTAGGTCGAATTCGGCATCGATCGCAAGAGTTCGGTGCGCGGAATAGTGTAGGCCCAAATCGGTTTTTATGAGAAAACGTTTTAAGTCTCGATTCGAGTGGATAAGAAGTTCAGGATATCTGAGACAGTTAATTGATTTTAAATAAGATGTTCAGTATGCACAGTAAAATCAATGTAACAGTAAGTAAACGACACAGAGATTTTTAAAGTGGTTCGGATATCAACAATCCTACGTCCACTGTCCCGATAGATCAGGAGGCTATTATTTATACTGAGTTAGTCTCAGTCAGCTTGTGCACAGGACAAAGCCGTGGCTTGGGGATTATACTGAGCAAGTCCCAGTTTACAATACTATCAAACTTAAAGTGTTTGACAAACTTCTCCAACAGTGAAGGAGTCCTTATACAATAAGGATTGGGTTCAAAGGTGAACTCCTTCGTCTAAGCTATGGATATATCGGTTGAGCTTAGGGTTAGAGGGATGGGGAACAAGAATGTAGCTTCTAGAGCGACGAACGGCTGAGGTTTAGCTTTAAGTTCGTGTCACGTCGCTTGGATACTAGATGCTTTGTTGACGGTTCAGCTTGGTTCCCTTATGAGCTTAAAGGTAGTCTTTCGCCGGATATAACTCTTTCGATTCTTGCGGAAGACTTAGGCTTTTGGAATTCGCTCGTTTGAATGTTCGTGTGTGTGTTCGTTTCTTCGTTAGCTCGTGAACTCGTTTTTTTTTTTTTTTTTCAAATCTTGAATGATCCCTCTATTTATAGAGAAGAGATTGAGAAAGATCCGTTGGAGACGATCTTCTTCTCTCTCTCTCTTTTTTGGTAGCAAACGGCTCTTTTGGCGTAGGTAACAGTGCATTTTCCTCCTTTTTCGGAAAGTGTTGACTTGAAGCTTTAGTAGGTAGGATGACACGTGTATGTTTGTCATTTGTCGAGGTGGATAGAGCGGTTGAGATAGCACAGACTTCGAGACAAGCTGAAGCTGACTTCTCTCATCCTCGTATATGACAATGCTGATTGTCTTTCAAAAGATCTCGACAAATCCCGAAGACTATCTCGCCGATGCCGAGTCCGACCTTGTATTCGGTAGATAGACAATTGAGATAAGTCTATCAAGATCAGCTCTAAGTCCAATGAACTACCTCCGCTCGAGTTCGGGCCGATCGACACTCTCGCATATCTTTCCCGCCGAGTCCAAAGATCACTGAGTCTTCTACACTGGTGCTGAGGCAAATAAGCTACTGAGCGCCTTGACCAGAGTAGAGTGTCTACTGAGTCTGAAACCTCAGAGACAAACAACATATACAACGGAATGGTTCACCAATCAGATAGGGTTTTGGGATCTTTAAATCTTCTCAACAGTTTAGAGTACATAAGGCTACGAGCTTGGTTCAAGATAGAAGATAGAATCATTTCCCACCGAGTGAAACAAAGGCCGAGGATAGAATCATCACCCAACAATTTCCCCCTATTTGATGATGCCAAAACCTATCATCTATGCTAACACTAAACGAGACGAAACAAATCTCCTTACAATTTTACAAGTAAGATCGGAGGAGATGTTCCATCGATTCTAGACTATCAAAACGGGGAAAAATAATTTCCCCATTACATAGAAGCAATACTAGCGAGAATCTAACAAAGCAATAACCGACAAGTAATAAAGAAAGTGAGTGTGTGTCAGTAATCACTTTAGTGATTCTGAGTGTTAAAGCATAAGACAAACACGGCTATTTAGACAACAAGTTGTTGTCGAGCCAAAAGAAGATTTGTATATATAAGAGTGATTCGGTTTAGTACATTACAAATCTTGCTAGACTATGAAGAGAGAATACTAAGACTATGGGCGCCTAAACCGCCGAATCCGGTCCATGAATCCTTGCGATTGTGTCTCGGGCAAGTGGCACACCATACATTCGGTACGTGGTCTTTCTCGACTTCAAGTATTCCGCGAAGTCACTGGGTTATCATCTTGTAAGAATCTTTGATCGGCAGCCGTCCTTCACTTCACTTCAATAGTCGCAACATGAATTGAGTCATCCATTCTTCTTGGAGGTGGAATGATTTCGGGTCCGGGAATCGAATCTCTTTCCCTTCCGAAATGGCATTATACAAGTGGATGTAGAGATCCGCTTCGTAAGCATCATCCATTCAAGATAAGCTTCACTCTAGACTTGTTCGGCCGAATCTCCGTAAATAATAGCGTTTGATGAACTCAATCTTCGAATTTTCCCATCTCTCGAGTGAATTGAGCCGGCATCCACTCGTCTGTTCTCGGCCATCTCGTGAGATTTCGGAGATCGGTGTCCTTCTTTCCGAACTTCCCGTAACGATAGGGAATGTCGGCTTTAGCAAGAGTTCACGTGCCCGGCTTCTTCCTCGCACGCTTCCTTAGAGCTTCCGGATCGGCTAAGTGGATTCTATTTCTCGTAGCCTCGATCTATCTCGCCTCTTCGCCTCTATATAAGTACCGTCCATCCGGGCGAATATGGCTTCGGTCTCATCATCTAGCTCTTTAGGTTTCGGGAGGCATCTTTCGAGTCGGCGGCAGGGTACTTGATTTTTCTTTCGATGTACCCCGCTTCTCGCTCTCGCCTTCCGCTCCTTCTCCTTTTCCCTGTCCTCATCGTCTTCGATCCCGAGCTTCCTTGGAGGTAGCCTTTGCAGTGCTTTCTTCCTCCTCTCGCTTGGAGCTTTAGATTTTCTTTTCACGAGTGCTTAAAGCTTAGGCTTGTTTGCAGCTTACGCTTCAAAGAATCTCCCTTGCCGCTTTTCATCAGTGGCAACTGAGCCTCCTCTTCACCGAGATGTATCGTTTCATTTTCTTTGCTTTGGAGGGGTCGGGAGTTTCAGATATCTTTTTGCCTTTGCCCGAACAGGTGGAGGGAGAGGTGTTTCCTCTTCATCCGAATCTTCGGCAGCCTCCTCAAGATACTCTACGACTTCCTTAATGATATCGGTGGGAGTCACGAGTCGCATGAGCAACTTGGGTTCTCTGAGCCACTTGGGCCGGTCTCGGTGTGCTCGCACTGGGATACCCCGGGGCCTCACCCATTTCGATCCGAGTCTTCTTCTCGAGTTCTTTGTACCCTTAGATTTTTCAGTTTTTCTTTGAATGTTGTCTAATCTCGATCTTAGTGGCCTCGGGCTTGTTCGGCGAAGGACTCGGAATGAGTAGACAAAGATGCCTTGAACTCGCAAGAAGCTTAGCTTGTCCTTCCCCGGAAGATCCCGAGCCGATCATCAAATTTCGTCGCTCGCCGAGCCGTGGCTTGAGTGACAATGGCGAGAGACATCGTGGGCGGCCGATTGGGACATAGAGGATTTCAGCCCCCGAAGCTCGGTAGCGGTGGCTTCAGCAGTCTTCTTTCACACGTTGTGGACTGCCTTGGCGAGGGCACGGTTCTGAGTGCCTTGGCTTTTAATAGCCCTCGCCACATACTTAGAACGTCGACGATGCGGGCCGGGCGCTACCTCGAATGCGCACTCCAACAAGAGCCGAGCGGGCTCGTGGATGCCGAGGTACCCGGCGTCGACTTCGCAGTCCAAGGATACCGAGCGGACGCCGAGCTTCTTCGAGTATGTTTATCCTTGTCCGGGGATTTCCCTCATCGGCTTTCCGGGGGCTCGAATCACTGGGGTGGGTCATCATGGTCTGACCCATCTGAGGGTGCTGGGCCTGAGGCAAGTTGTCGATCATGTACCATTGCCAGCATTGCAGCCCTCAAATTTTCCATTGAGCTGAGGTCTTCAGGCTCTGAATAGCCTATTTGTTCCCTCAATCTCATTTCTTCTTCATGAAGCTGTTGACAGGAAAAGTGGAGAACTAGGCGTTGTAGACGAGGCCACTCCTGATGTCGCAGCAACATGTGGAGTCTTGCTAATTTGGCAATAAGCATCAGATCGGAGTAGTCAGCAAGCTCCAAAATCAGTTGAAGAATTTCTCGGGTTGCTCTGGATAGAATCACTGACGCTTCCATCCTGATTGTTTCTTCTTCAGACGCCGTCTCAAATTCCAAGTCGATTGGAGACGTCTGATGTTCAAGCAGTGGCATACCGCCGAGTGGAGGAACCGTGAGGGGGCCTGTCTAAGCATTGAATTTCTTCACCGTGAGCTTCAGTAGCCTCCCCTTGTTCCATCTCTATTGGTTCTTCAGTAGAGACTCCCTTCTCCATTGATTGAGTCTTCTCAGAAGACTCTGGCTCATCTATTAGCCGCAAAGGCTGAATAGGTTGCCGAGTAGCCCGTTCGGCAGGAGTTTCGAGGAGATACCTCGGATTCAACGAGCACGTCCGGGATGGCTTTCTTCGGTTTCTTAGCCGATTGCCTTAGATATTTTTGCCGGAGGTGTTCTCTTCTTTGAAGGTGCGACTCGCCGAGGCTTAGTCGGTTGAGCTTGGGGACTCGACCCTATCCGCCGAAGGGGCGCAGATCGGTTATGGAAGCGCACCTTTTTCACATTGAAGTACTCTTTATCATCAAAGGTGACTTGATCTCGAACCACGGTGGTCTTCAATCATTACCGAGAGCATCGGCCCATACAGTAATTTCCCCTTCGCGGTCGGGATGCGTGTTGACTTGTCAAACTTGGCCGCTTGGATCATGAATTCTCGGATGAAGAAATGCGTCCGGTTGATCTTAGCGCCATCGTATATCGCCATCATTAATTGGATCTTAGGTCGGGAGACCGATCGAATGAGCCGCCTGGCTTGTCGGCACCTGAGTGACAATGTAAGCAAAGGCTCAGTATTGTGGTAGCATGGCGTTCTTGGGAAAAGCAGCTACGAAGGTTGTTGGCTTTCCGAGAATATGGATAGGTACTCGTCTACCGAGTCGTCATTATAGCCTACGGTGTTGATTCCTTCGGATGGCAAGTCAAAGTTTGTTCTTCGGTGCTTCCTTGATAGATATACGTTTCGGCGATTGGGAAGCATTGTTGATGGAGTAAGTTCGAACCTCCCAATGATGTCTCCGTGAGATGGAGTCCGAATTGAGGTATATTTCAACCACTGTCGAGGAAGGAAGAACGTTGGCTTCCTCGATAGAAACTTCTCCGCACCGGACTCCCGTAGAGATGCGAAGATCTCATCCATGTAGTCTAGGTCGCACGCATCGAATTCCATGACTGGTTCGCACCAGACACGGCCTTTTGCAAGAATGTCCTCCATGTTATGAGGGGCATCTACAGTTATGTTCGCCATGGTACCTGTTACATAAGAATCTTATTAGTATCAGTTTTAGATACAACAGTTTATATATATTGATACTGAAGAAACAGAGAATACAGTAACAGTTCGAATAAGCATACCAATAAAATCGAGATAAGATATGAAGATGAAGTTGTAAGTAAGGATTGCTTTTGCAAATCTCGGATTTTTCGGACTTGAAAGATTTGAAGTATGCTAATGGCGGTTTGAGAAGATATGATCAAATATATATATCAAACGGGAAGATGAACAATTATTTGATCAAAGGTTGAGTTTAAACTGCTTTAGAGAATGGACGGTCAAGATTAGAAGATATATTATAGGTAATGATCGCATATGCCGCCTAAGTCAAAGCCGATTGTAAAAATAGCCTAAGTAGTACTCGTGAAAAGACATGCATTAAATGCGCGCAGAGTTCAGCAAGCTTATGTATGGAATGTCGTGCATTAAATGAAATCCGTTAATAATAAAGACAAACTAAGAGATATTAATATCATGCTGAATCTTTGCCATAAATGCAAGATTCTGTAATATAAATTACTACCGAGTAGAGATACGCAAACCCGTCACTGAACATAGTAGTCACCGATACCTCGTGTAGATGGTTTCGAATCTCTATGTACCGAATACATTCGATCGAAAGTGAACATTCCCCCCTATCGAAATGGTCCTCTCCTGAAACCTTTTATCGGCCGGGGTCGGTAGGGTCCAAAGCAGACCTAGCTCTACCGAAAGTTCTCTCGAATACGGATTCGGCCTAGAGGCTTGGTCGGTATGTCGACCGTTGCTTGTCGGTATGGATCTTTTCCATCCTGATATCCTTCTTTTCGACATGGTCACAAATGAAGTGATGTCTGATGTCCACGTGCTTGCATCTCGTGTGTAGTACAGGATTATGAGTGATTGCAATGGCACTGGTACTATCGCAGAAGATCGGCACTTCATTCTGAATGACATCATAGTCTCTCGTTCTGCTTGTCTCGGCCAAAGGATTTGGGCGCAACAACTTCCAGGCAGCCATGTATTCAGCTTCAGTAGTCGACGTAGCTACTGAGTGTTGTTTCTTTGAAAACCATGAGATCAGCTTGCTGCCAAGGAACTGACATGTTCCTGAAGTTGATTTTCGGTCAATTCTACATCCTGCATAGTCAGCATCAGAATAGCCAATTAGTTCAATATTATCATCGCTGGATACCATAAACCCATGTCGGTGTTCCTCGGAGATAGCGGAGAATCTTCTTTGCCTGAGTCCATATGGCTCGCCTCGATTCGCCCCGAAATCGAGCACGATACACCTACAACATAAGTTATGTCGGGACGAGTAGCCGTTAAATATAATAATGAACCAATTATAGCACGATATTCAGTTTGGTCTATCGATACTCCCTCTTTATCAAGATCTATCTTCATATTCGTATTCATCGGGATCTTGATAGATTTTGCCGGATGTGCAATCAATCTTTTGATGAGGTCTCGAGTGTATTTGCCTTGGTTGATGAACGTTCCCTTTTCGGATTGCTTGACTTGAAAACCAAGGAAGTATTTCATTTCTCCCATCATTGACATCTCGAACTTATCCTTCATCATCTTTTCAAATTGTTGACACATGATGACATTCTTTGATCCGAATATGATGTCATCCACGTAGATCCGCACAAGTAATAAGTCTTCTTCCAATCGAATGCTGAATAGAGTGCGGTCTGCGTGCCTTTACGAAAACCTTTACGAAGAAGAAACTCGGACAGTGGTATCGTACCAAGCCCCGGGTGCTTGTTTTAACCCATACTGAGCCTTTCTCGAGTCTATATACTTGATGTCCCCCGCCGAAAGCCGGGCGGTTGTTCCACATAGACTTCTTCTTTCAAGACGCCATTCGAGAACGCAGACTTCACATCCATTTGATAAACTCCGAATCTTTGATGTGTTGCGTAGGCTAGAAATAGTCTAATTGCCTCCAATCTTGCAACCTGGAGCGAAAGTTTCATCGAAATCTATTCCTTCACTTGACAAGGTAGCCTTTAGCCACGAGCCTTGCTTTGTTCCTTACTATAACGTTGTTTTCATCTCGCTTGTTTTTAAAGACCCATTTGGTTCCAATGACATGTTGATGTCGGGGTGCGTCTACAAGCTCCCACACTTCGTTTCTCGTAAACCGATCCAGCCTCCTCCCGCATAGCTATGATCCGGTCAGCATCCTTTAATGCATCCTCAATGGTCCGAGGCTCTTCGATGAGACAAGAAGCGGGAAAATAATGCGCTTTCTCCTTGACGTAACTGGATCTTGTCTTGACATTAGCCGAGGGATCTCCAATGATTAGATCAGCAGTGTGAGCATCGAGCCACGATCTACGAAGTTTCGACTCTTCATCTCGAAATTTGTTCAACACGAGATAGTAGGTGAGTTAGGAATTTCGGTTGTACTATTCCGAGATTGAAGAATTTCAGGTGATAAGAGTATGGTCTACCGAGTCACCGAGTTCGGGGGCATTCGGCTCGGGAACATTACTAGATGTTCCCCCCGAGTTGTTATTCTCGGTAGTGGTCTCGATTACTGTTGGGTTTCTTCATCAACTCGAGTTACACGGGATTGATTGCTTCGGGAGTATCAATCTCGGCCACCTACTTGCTCGTTGGTTGAGATTCGGTAGATTTGTCTTCGTTTCTTCGTCACGAATCATCATCCCAACATAGCTGGATCTTTTCGGAGTTTGTCCTTTAAGCTTAGATCCCGTAGCCGTCTACCGATGTCCTCGATTCAAGAATTTGAGTTATTGCTCCTGTCTTCGCAGCAAACTCGTTGAAAACAACATGAGGGCTTTCCTCCACGCAAAGAGTCCGATAGTTGAATACTCGAAAGCTTTCTTGACCCGAGAGTATCCTAAGAATACTCCCCGATCCGACTTGCTATCAAAAGTCTTCGCTGATCTTTCCCATTATTGTGGATAAAGCATGAACAACCAAAGATATGGAAATAAGATAGAGAAGGCTTCCTGCCGTTCCATAGTTCATATGGTGTCCTCTTATCTTTGCTTTGTCGGTAGAGATCTATTTCGAGTGTAACACGCAAGATCCGTTGATTCCGCCCAGAATTTGGATGGGAGTCCCGAATCTGCGAGTAGAGTTCTAGTTGCTTCTTTGAGAGTTCTGTTCTTTCGTTCAAGCAACTCCATTTTGTTGAGGTGTGCGGGCGGCCGATGTCTCATGCTCTATTCCTTCGCCGCGAACTCCTCTACCATGGAATTAAGGAACTCGGTTCCTCCGTCCGAACGTATTTTTTCGATCTTGGTGTTCTTCTCGACACCGAGCCTTTTCGAAGCGTTGGTAACTCTATTTTGACGTCGGACTAGTTGGCAATGAATATGACCCAGTGTGTAGCGAGTAGTCATCTATGACCACTAATGCATATTTCCCGCCTCCGATCGTCATCTGGGGACCTGGACCGAACAAATCCATATGTAGCATTTGAAGGATTCCATCGGTGGAAGGAGATGGAACTGTTGGATTTTGATTCTTTGTTTGCTTTCCCTTCGGACATGCTTCACACCGAGTGTCTTTCTTGAATATTTCATTCGGCAGTCCCCCTTGCTAGAGTGTCTCTTGCTAGTTTGTTGAGCGTCTTGAAGTTGAGATGGCCGAGTCTTCTATGCCATAGCCACCCCGTTCGATTATCGTTCTTCGCCAACGAGACAAGCTTCGTGTTCTCGCTGAGTTCCGATCAAGCAACATATATGTTTTTTTTTCGCGCGAACCTTATAACACTTGTTTTCCCTGTAGATTTATCAATAACATCACGTAAACCGGCGTCAAATACCACTCTATTTGAGTTATCACAAAATTGACTAACGAGAGAGAAGGTTATGCTTGAAGTCCTTCAACATATGATACTCTTGGAACTTTGGCGCTCCAATGCCGAGTGTTCCATATCCTCTAGTATAGCCTTTTGCATTGTCTCCGAACTCAATTCTGGGTCCTTCTTCAGTGATTTAATTTTTCAGTAGACTCATTTGGTATGTCATATGTCTTGAGCATCCGATGTCCACATACCATGGGTCTCTGCGCACCTGCAAAATAGAATTATATTCAGGTACCCTTTAATTTTGATTCTGGGTCCTTAGGTGTTAGTTTTAATAACCCAAATTTGTCTAACAACCTTGGTGGTTTCAGACATCTTCTTTCCACTAGAGTCAACATATCTGACCACTGGACTGGTCATAGGTGACTTCTGAGGCTTCTGAGGTTCAGGAGTCCTAATCTTCTGAGTTGGTGGACTGCTGACCTTTGCCTTACGTGCGGCTTTCGATTCTTCGACTTTTGGAACCTCTTCCGACTATAGGATCATAATAATATGACCCATACTGAGCTGGATGTGTCAGCTTTGGAGGTCCATACTGATCGGCCAATTTTGATTTGCTGGTTCCCCCTTGACTGAACTGGGGTACTTTGGCTTTGATCTTTTTGTCAGAATGCTGCTGAGTAGGATGAAGTGCTTTCATCTTTTGTTTGTTCTTTGCGAGGGGGTTCTGTATATCAGCATTGATGGTCTTTCCTCGAACAAACCTATCAGCAAGCCGTCCTTCTGAGTGTACTGGGGCAGACGAGGAAGCTCCCTGGCTGAATCCAAGTCCTTCCTTGCAGTGCTTTGGCTTGTTGCTTGCTAGCATAGCCTCCAATTTCTTTTCAGCGCCCATGTACCTCTCGGTCATCGAGTTCCTCCGGACATCATCACTTTTCTTCGATGCATCATGTTCGATCTCGAAGTCCCGACAGTTTTGCTTCACAGACTCGCCCCGATATCTTTCGAGTCAAGTCATTGGTCAAAACTGAAATTCGATCTTCTTGATGCTTGAGACTTGGCCATCGGAGAGTTTATCTCCTCCCCCGAGTCTCACCACAAGTCCTTCGGCCTCGTAGTAACCCGACTCTCCCGAGAAAGTCTCTCGATTCTCCACTTTCGTGGTATCCAACTCCCGAAGAGTCTTGCCTGAGCTGCGAGACTCATTTGAATTTGTTCATCTAGTAGATCTTCATAAGCGGTTGTGATGTCCAAATTCCCATCCGCACCTGAAACAAAGTGTCGTGTGTGCAGTGTGAAGAGGAGTTGATCGGTTCATGAGAATTTACCTCATCCTCTTTGCTCGCCATCATGCACATTTCGGGCCGATTCATCCCGCTTCATGCTCTAAGGCCATGAAGGCCGCTTCATCGTCGAGATGAATCCATAAAGGAGTTGACCTCTTCGAGTCGTCCGAGATTTCGCCGACTATGTAGGATTGTCTTTTTTCGGGCGAATTTCTCTCTCCTTGCCTTACGTCTTTGCGCGTTCAAAGATCGGCTGAGCTCGGGACAATCATATTGATAATGTCCCGGCTTTTTGCAGTTGTAGCAAGTGATGACTTTTTCTTCTTTGGTTGCACTATCCCTTGAGGGTGCTGAGTCATCTTTCTTTCTGCATTCAGAAGATTGTGAGTCAGGAGAGCGTTTTATGTATATTTTGACTTACCTTTTGTGTCTCGGTACGCTTTAGTTAGCCTTCTACGCCTCTCTTTCTCCTTCTGATACTTTACAGCGAGTAGCGCATACTTCTGAGCGAGACTTCCTTCTTGTAGATCATTGAGTGAAGGCTCAGTTTTACTCGTCGTCTTGCTCGTCACGGGAGATGTTGTGCTGACTGTTGTTTTGAAAGCATGATCGATCTTTGTGTCAGCTTCAGCTCTCAGCTTTCTTTGAGGTATGTCGAACTCAAACTCCTCTGCCTGTAATTCTGAAAAGATATGGTCAGGAGAGACAACATCTAAATCAGAATGTCGCAATAGAGTGGCAAAAGGTGTCCAGTGTCCGTCCGGCAGTGCCCTCAGTATCTTTAGATTCATTTCTCGGTTGTTGAATGTCTTTCCCAGCCCGTTGATTGAGTTCATCAGATTGGTAAATCTGACGTTCAGATCTTCGATTTTGTCACCAGGCATGAGAGACAAGCTTTCCAGCTTTTGGAGTTCTAGCGCTAGTTTATTCGCTTTAATCTTCTGAGTCCCTCGACTCAGTAATGCTAGAGCATCCCAGAGTTCTTTAGCGGTTTTGCATTCCTGGACCCTGCCAAGATAAGAATCGCTAAGAGTGGTTAGTATGGCATTCCTGGCGACTCGGTCTAGATTGTGAAGCTTCTTCTCTTCGAGGAGTGAAGAGACTTCGTCTTTAGGGATCTTCTTCCCGGTCACCATTCCTCCTCCTTCGACTTGAGTTACAACACTATCGATCATGGGAACGATAGGTCCATCTTCAAGCACTTGATATCATCGTCATGGAGGGATGTCGAGATGTGCTTCCATTCTCGACTCGCCACACTCCATACTTCTCCACCGAGAACATGGGTACCATTCTTATACCTGACATATCAGCCATGAAGAATAATGATATGAATGTAGAGTGATATGCAGTGAAAAACGTTTTCCTCCGGATCCGTTCGAATAGACCGAGCCTCAAAGTGACAAGAGTCTTAAGGAACTCCCCGCTCCGATACCAATTGTTGGTCCCGAGAGTGAGTTCAGGTGTAGAGGGGGGGGTGAATACACCTGAATCCAAATTTCTCAACTTCGAACACGAACAGTCCTATTCAGGAAGATGTCGTACTGAAATGATTCAGGCAGACTGCACAACCGTTCGAATCGTGTTAAAAGGCTAAAAGTCTGACTCGGCTGAGATCTGCTAACTGACTAGGTCAGAATTCAGTATCGATCAGCAAGAGTTCAGTGCGCGGAATAGTGTAGGCCCAAATCAGTTTTTATGAGAAAACGTTTTAAGTCTCAGTTCAGTAGATAAGAAGTTCAGTATACTGAGACAGTTAATTGATTTTAAATAAGATGTTCAGTATGCACAGTAAAAATCAATGTAACAGTAAGTAAACGACACAGAGATTTTTAAAGTGGTTCGGATATCAACAATCCTACGTCCACTGTCCCGATAGATCAGGAGGCTATTATTTATACTGAGTTAGTCTCAGTCAGCTTGTGCACAGGACAAAGCCGTGGCTTGGGGATTATCTTCGAGCAAGTCCCAGCTTACAATACTATCAAACTTAAAGTGTTTGACAAACTTCTCCAACAGTGAAGGAGTCCTTATACAATAAGGATTGGGTTCAAAGGTGAACTCCTTCGTCTAAGCTATGGATATATCGGTTGAGCTTAGGGTTAGAGGGATGGGGAACAAGAATGTAGCTTCTAGAGCGACGAACGGCTGAGGTTTAGCTTTAAGTTCGTGTCACGTCGCTTGGATACTAGATGCTTTGTTGACGGTTCAGCTTGGTTCCCTTATGAGCTTAAAGGTAGTCTTTCGCCGGATATAACTCTTTCGATTCTTGCGGAAGACTTAGGCTTTTGGAATTCGCTCGTTTGAATGTTCGTGTGTGTGTTCGTTTCTTCGTTAGCTCGTGAACTCGTTTTTTTTTTTTTTTTTTTTCAAATCTTGAATGATCCCTCTATTTATAGAGAAGAGATTGAGAAAGATCCGTTGGAGACGATCTTCTTCTCTCTCTCTCTTTTTGGTAGCAAACGGCTCTTTTGGCGTAGGTAACAGTGCATTTTCCTCCGTTTTCGGAAAGTGTTGACTTGAAGCTTTAGTAGGTAGGATGACATGTGTATGTTTGTCATTTATCGAGGTGGATAGAGCGGTTGAGACAGCACAGACTTCGAGACAAGCTGAAGCTGACTTCTCTCATCCTCGTATATGACAATGCTGATTGTCTTTCAAAAGATTCTCGACAATCCCCGAAGACTATCCGCCGATGCTTGAGTCCGACCTTGTATTCGATAGATAGACAATGAGATAAGTCTATCGAAGATCAGCTCCGAGTCCAGTGAACTACTCCCGCCGAGTTCGGTTCGACCGACTCTCTCGATATCTTCGCTCTGCCGAGTCCAAGTATCACTGAGTCTTCTACACTGGTGCTGAGGCAAATAAGCTACTGAGCGCCCTCAGAGACAAACAACATATACAACGGAATGGTTCACCAATCAGATAGGGTTTTGGGATCTTCAAATCTTCTCAACAGTTCAGAGTACATAGGCTACTGAGTTTGGTTCAGTATAGAAGATAGAATCATTTCCCACTGAGTGAAACAGTGCTGAGGATAGAATCATCACCCAACAAGATGTGTTACTATTTTATAGAGAAGATGGTGTAGTTAGAAAAATGCAATTGGATGAACTATGAGCTGGCGATCTGAATATACATGGAACTTTGATTATCAAGGAACAGAGACTTTACAAATAAAGTAGTGAACGAGATACTCATTACAGGCTAAGCGGATACATCTAATTCAGAAGAATATGTGAGTGATTTATACATAGTATTTATTTCCTTTATTGAAGTGATGACGATCCATAAAAAAACACCATTACTAAGATGATATTAAGAATTATAACAAATTCTGGTTGTATTGTGACATAATTATTATTCTTACCTACTATTTAGGAGTAAAGGTGTTTCTTTGTTGCAGAATGAGGTAGCATGCAGAAGAAGGGGAAAAATAATATGTTTGATGAACAGACAGTCAATATCCAGACACTTGCCATGCAGTTTGTGAATTTAAGTGTAGTAATGTTTACCATTGGACTCCAAATAATTTGTCTAAATGTAAATAAGTAAGAACATTACACTAATGTATATTAAATATATTTTAAATGTAAAATTTAAGTGTAATGATTGAGTGAATACCTGGTGAATCTTTTGGTGAGGAAGAAATTATAGGTTAGCTAAACGGAAAACTTCATCGTAGACTATATTTTGAGTTACGCAGTCATTTTTTTCCCTCTGATAACAGAGGAGGTAAGATGAGAACTGATACTTGTTTCATTGTTTGTGCTCGTGACAATGCAACATACAATTAGTCGTGTGAAAACACTGGTTGGCGTAAATATATTCCCACGTAGTCTAAAGTTTGTTCTTGTGCTTTGTTAATCGTCATTGAGAAACATAGTTTGATTGGGAATTGAAAATGGGATGCCATTTTTATCATTGTTAGGAGAGTTCAATGGAATTATAGGTAAAAAGAAGGATTTTCCAGCATGACGTCCAGTAGCTATCTCTACGAATAGTGATTTGTTTCTAAGTTCTCTGCAGACCAATCTTGTTCCATTACATAATTCTTCGGTAGGATCTAAATTGTGAATCAACATAATAGGACAACCTTTTTCAGAATGAGTTTATGTGGTGGCATACCATTAGAGCTCAAAGTATTCAAGAATTCCTCAAAATCTCCTTGATGTCGTTCGTCGAGTGCTTTGTCAGCACTTGTAAATGACAACATCACCTCGAAACTATTCAATTAATATATAATTAATATCATCTACAGATTTGTTGGTTGGACAGAGTATGCACCTATTAACCATTGCGGTTGGTTTGAAAAGAAAGTAGTCGAGGTCTTCGAAAACATAATGCACCAACCTGTAAGAAATGTGAGGTTATAAAGATAAAGTAATATTGTTCAGATAAAATTGAAGAAAACTGAGGGTCAGTTGTGAGGCTCGATAGGTTACCTGGCGAATGATTT
Organism: Lavandula angustifolia; assembly: GCA_028984105.1. NCBI lineage: Eukaryota > Viridiplantae > Streptophyta > Magnoliopsida > Lamiales > Lamiaceae > Lavandula > Lavandula angustifolia. The sequence continues at coordinate 4,076,818 of CM054822.1, read as the reverse complement.
TTCGAAATTGTCATAGGGCAAGACAATTTGGGAAGGAAGGATAATAATCTTTTGGTCGTCAATTTCAATCTTGCCTTCACCAACTGCTAGTAGGAAATTTGAAGAAGAAGGATCCAAACGTGCACCCATGTTGACAGTAAGTCGAATTTTTGTAAGGAAAGGCCATAAAGTTGTCCCAAGAATGCTGCGTTTGATGAGGGTATGGTGTGCGCATTTTCGACCACTGGAAGAGTCTGCTTGAAGTCTCCTCCAAAGACAACAATTTTTCCACCGAGGGGTGCATTGTTGGACATTATATCTTTCAATAAATGATCAAAAGCTTCAAGAGCTTCTTCGTTTGTTGTTGCTGCTTCATCCCAAATAATCAATTTGGCTTGGGCAATTAGCTTCACTTTTGAACTCTGTGTGCTAATAGTACATTTCTTATTTTTGGAAAAATCGATAGGAATTCCAAAATGAGAATGTGTTGTTCTTCCCCCAGGGAGAATTGATGCTGCAACACCTTATGTCGCTACTGCTAAGACAACATGTTTGTCTGACTTGAGGGTAGCTAGCAAACATTTATATAGAAAAGTCTTGCCAGCACCGCCGGGGTCATCTATAAAGAAGCTGGCGCCTGAATTTGTTGTAATGGCAGCCATGATCGAATCGTAGGCAAGGTTTTGATTTTGATTTAGGTGTAGATATAGGATAAGTTCTTCTTCACTCACAGTGATATTATGCTCGAATTCGATTTCTCTTGTATTGGTGAGGAGGGCACGATGGTGTTCGTGGAAGGTAGATTTATAAATTCTTTAATTGAGTGGCCTATATTTTGCAAAGAGAAGTCAATGGCTTCAAGTGTTTTCATCTGTAAGTATTGATCTAAAGGATTTGTTCTTGATAGTTGGTAGCGGAAATCAGCAGATATTGATTCAAGGAATAGGGTAAATAACTTTTGTGGATTATTTGGATTGCAGAAAACCAAGGTTACAACAAATAGGTATCTCAATGCAGTAGGCATGTGAATGAGTGATGCTTCTATCATAGTCTCTTTGATGAGTCAATTTCGTACCTTATTATTTCTGTCCGAAATGTCTCTTAACGGCGCAAGTGAAACACTTTATTCGGCGGTTTTGCAGGAATTAAGGCTGATTTGGCATGTAACGTGGAGATGGTGTGCCAACGCGTTTTACAGCTGGAATGGCGTGATTATGATCGAAATTGGTCGAGAAAAGGAAGGAAGGAAGGAAGTTGGATATATATGGAAGGATAAGATATTTACCTTATCTTGTGAATCTTTTTTCCATATCCAAGATTGAAACCCTAGATACAAGTTGATCAAAGGAGAAGCCATATAAAAGGGGAGAAGAGGCACGAAATAGAGAGAGCCTACACACACCATATTCACTTCCGATCCATCTCATCTGATTCATCAAAACCCTACCGTCGCCGCCGAGAAGAAACCGATCAACACCATTTTCCATTTCCTTTCCATGCAATTAGAGAAGTAGATAGGAAAAAACAAACACCATTTATTTCAGTTCATGCTGTTCGAATTTCCCGATTTCGTATTTCCATTCGTTGCTTTCGTTTTTACGTTGTTAGGAGAGATCGAAGACTTAATCAGTACTCTCATTCTTTAATTTCCATTATCGTTTTAATCCCACTTCGTATTTCGTTTTAAGTTTTTGTTCGTGTTTACTATTTTATTCTCAGTTTTCGTGCATGATAGAATTAGGGTTACAAATGATTATATTTATGTTCTGCAAAGTATCTTACCTGGGCAGTCGGGACGTTTTCATGAGTAGCTAAAATTTTAGTGGCTCGGCAGATGTAATACATACACGTGAACAGTATATGAAGCTTAGGTACTGATAATTAATTGAATGGGTTTCGGGTTAATTCTGAATTAATTAATCTGGCTAGTAATTTAGGCTTGATCACCCTAGGTTGCGCAGTCTATAGCTAACTTAGTACTTCCATCGTTTCTCGTGAAATAAAGCTAGGTAAGTAGCAAAATTATTCGAAAGAGTAATTGGATTAAACCGCTAGGAGACATTAGATGTCCAACATACGAGTAGGCTCCTATACTAGGCTCCCTTAGTTCGATAAAGCTGTCTAATTATTAAATCTATTGATTGCCCAACAACGTAGGTTGTAGCTAGATTAAGGAAGTAGTTGTTTCGATGCCCAACATGGCGATTACCGACTAAGTAAGTGGGAGTGAGGATCATGCAGTTTAAATTAAGATGGTCTATAACTAGTTGACTCATTAGATTAATTAACTTCATGTGCCGATGATTGGATTTGTGTGTGTTGAATATTCTGTTGGACCTATCTTTCAACTGCTCAGTTAATACAGTCTTTATTTCAGTTTAGTTTTTAATATTTCTTAGCTTAGTAAAAAATCCAAAACTTGCGTGGTTGCTAACCAAACCCAAGATAAGTAGGAAAATAATGTGTCTAGTCCTCCGTTCCCTGTGTTTGATACCCTGTAGACTATACTGAATTAATTCCCAGATTTTGCAGGATTATTTGGTGCAATACAGCGATCACCAAATTGGCGTCGTTGTCGGGGAACGAGGGAACTCGCTTTTGTCTGGGATTTCTGCACATACTATCCTGTCACATGCTTAAGGAGTGACAAGCTTGTATTTATTTTTTAATATGATCAGGAAATGAGCATGGGGCATTCCTCTTTTTTGAAATTCGACCACGTAAACATATGATTCAACCTCACCAAATAGTTGGTTCTTTAATATTCTTCTTTAAATAGTTCCAGCTTCGCTCTGAACACTCTGGATAGTAGATCTGGTCGGTCGAAAGCTGTCTCGTGCCATTTGAAGTTTTCCCGAATTTTTGGCCATTTTGGATTGCAAGTCATCGTGAGAAAGATGTCTGGTTTGCCATACTTTTGGACCAGAGCCATGGTGTCGAAGTAGCATTTTCGTATATCACGCGGTCCACTAATAAATGACGTTGGTAGTACGGTATTGCGGCCGACATTACCTCCCAATGTGTCTCCAGCTGCGATAGCATCTACAACACCTGTTCGTATTTCTGTACGGAACTTTGGTTGTCGAAACTTGAAATAGTCTAATCTTTGGGTCCAATCTTAACATATGCACTAACGACGAATTGTTGAAGCAACCTTAACGAATGTAGCAATATTGATTCATCTGCATCACGGATTTGTAACTTATAGCTATAGAATTGTCGAGCTGTTACAAATTCCTTGTGTTTAGTAGTTGATGTAGACGCTGTAAAATGACAAGAGGTCACAGACTAACTAAGTTTAAAAGTTGCATCATAGAAAATTATAAGGTAGTACAAATGAAAATAGTGGTATAACATCGACCTGTATGTTCGCGTGCTAATAATACTTCTGTATTTGGTATTAAATTAAGGTTGATGGGACTGTCAGCGAGTAGGGTAGCTATTACATATTGCAAAATCATAAAAGAGTAAAATGAAAGGAGGCGTGTGAGGGTATAAAATAGTTGAAAAAAAATTAGTAGTGCATGGTTGACCTTGATGTTCATCTTCTGATAATTCTTTTGGATCCGATGTAGAATGAAGGTGGCTGGTATAGATGCTGAAGAATGAAGAGTGGGCGTATTACTATGCAATAGAGAATGACATATATTGGAAAATCATAAAAGCGTAAAATGTAAGGAAGAGTGTGAACCAAATCTTCAGCTGTTACCGAAGTTTCTGTGTTGGGGATAGGATGAAGGTGCTCGGGATTCTTAGAATAGTAGAGACGATTATCAAGAGTACATGATAGGGTCCCTACCTTTGGGATTGATGGATGCCAGCCTGATTCACCATAAGGGAAAAGAAGTGGATATTGTAGGGGATCGCTACAATCAAATGTTTGTTCTACAATCTGTGATATCCCGGTTGTTGTTTGAACTTGAATACGAGAAGTCCGGTCAACTAACATGTCGTCGGGTTCAGAAATGATAGTCGCAATTTGTTCACTTGTGGGGAGTTTATATATCTGTTGGTCTAACAGATGGCTTGCATTTAACATGATCTTGAAGTTATCCGGTAATGGTTCCATGTACATGCTCTTGAAAACATTTGTGTATGGGTTTGTTGAATAAGAGTTGCAATGGAAGGTAGCAACTTGCCATTAGCAGGACATCGTTCGTTATTTCCATGTGGGAATCGTAGTAATACATTTGGAGTCCGGATGCAGTAGCTCCAGCTGGATGTAAAGGAGGGAGAAAATGGTAGAATTGTCATTGGACTCAGAAAGTGTACATGACTTTCAAGTTTTTTGTTAATTTGTGGTCATATGTAACGCCAAGAGATGTGAAGGGCAAAGTTGTCGTTGTATGTACGGATGTTGCTAAGGAAATTAATAGACGCAACATCTTATTTTGTTAACAGTTGCTGCAGTTCTGGTGGCATCGGATGACTTATGAGAGATATTTTCCCGCGTGAACAACATAGACCAATAGGTTCTAGATGGCATCGTTTGGATTTGCATGTTAAGTGGCTGCAGTTCTGGACATTGGGCAATAACAAGGTTTCCGTAGGAATGTCGGCTAAACTGTTTTCTGAGTATTTGTGCTTGTTGATACGACCAGTGGGTGGACGTACTGGAGAAATAGCTATAATGGGCCACTCGAAAACATAAATAGGCAAGGGTGAAAGTGATTGATGAAAGATCGGATGTATGTGAATAGACTAAATAAACAAGTGGAATAGCATCCTTACGTAGCATTTGAGGTTATCGAGAAGAAGAAGCAGCGTAGGAAGTGGGAGGTGGTTGAAGAAATGTTATAGTGGTGTTAATATTAGAGAATAGCGCTACAAATTAACTAATTATTGATTAATAACAAACTTCAATAAGCATAAATTCTTACCAAGTGACTTGTGGTAACACCAGTTCGAACAATATTAGAAACTGAAACTGTAGTCCCAAGTTAGGTAGTAGGTTTGTGGGTGGTTATGGGTTTGTACAAATTTGGAAACATTACAGTTGTCGGTACCATCAACGGTGAAAGATAATAGAGTTCCACATCCTGTTCTTTGTCTGGATTTTTGTTTGAACAATAGTAACTTTTAGATCTAATTGTTTTGGTTCTATGGAAATAATAGTGCCTCCCCCTACAAATTTTAAAATCGATAGCGGAGGCGTAACGACAGTATGCATTATATGCTTCCTCCTCATTGTGCAAAACTTGTGATATCATTTTTCTTTCCAACAATAGATTATTGGCATCCATTGCTCGAATTGAGAGTGTCGCCTGAAAGGCAAAAAGAAATAGACGCATATCAAATATATGGAGTTTTTTCTTTGTATATTATATGGATGATTGGGAATTATTTGATCATCTTTCCATGAGGAAGAGGCAAAATATTATCAGATGAAGCCAACTTTAACGTGACTAGGACAGAAGAAGAAGAATGACTATACCTCTTTATAATTGAAATTGTTGTTGTTACAAGTCTACATTAAGGTATAGACAATAAGATATCAAACTGGATGCTCTAGCATATAAGGTGTGTTAAGAAATCATGTATAGTAATGAACAATAGGAAGAATAAGTAAGGAAAATGTTGATGAAATATTGAGGGGACTAAAACGAATTTCAAAATACTAGACTGTGGATGTCTTAACGGTTTGAACATGGTAGCAGAAAAGCCAATGTTTTAGACTGCATATTATACATATGCAGTCTAACATTGTTATCCGTTATTAGGGTAACGATCAAAACAAAACTAATGAAACTTGCTTGTGGATAGTGGATTGGCAAAAACTATATTTATACTTTGTATACTAGATTAATAAGGTATGTGGTATGTTGGTTAAGATAATTTACACAAATCAGCACTAGTTAGCACTTAATTAAGGATGAACATCTTACCGGAAGGTCGAATTTTTACGGAATACCGTGGTGCGGGTTCAGAATTTAATCTTCAACAGGTGGGCAAATCAAAAGGTCCTTTATTTTTCTTACTCATCAATTTGATTTGCGAAGAGGATAATGGGTGAGGAGAAATAATTTGCGGGCAGAGAAATTGGAGGCAGTGGGATTATATGGCTATAGGAATGCGCGTGGGAAGTAACGAAGTCGGTGGCGCAGCGTGACCAATTAAACAATAATAATAAAATGCTATAAGTTAATCCCAATTAATTGCGCCCATTTGAACGGAAGCTCAAATCCAGCCGACTAAACATATTAATTTGTGTGCGTTGTAAGGATTATTATTATCAAGTAAAGGATGATTAGTATCAAATTTTGAAAGGGTATAGTTTTAGGGTAGATATATAAAAAGTATTCAAATTTATAAAGTTCAGTTAAAGTTTGTATTGAATTATAAATATGTTAACTAAAAAAGAATTTCGATTATGCAATACTAATTTTAGGGATTTCAAAGTTTTTTAAACCATACATATTTATTTAGGCATAAAAATAATTAATATTATATGATGAATTCTAATATTGGTTTTATTGTTGGCAGACGTTACTTTCACATGTCGAAACCAACCAACGTCTTGTAGACGTGTCTGATAATTATTTTTACCCAAATAGAATTATCATATGAAAATGTGGTAATTGATTTTTAAGCATAGCCTTCAAAATATCTAGAAGAGACGATTTCAAGTGTCGAGTAAAACATGTAGTTATTCCGTGTCAAGTATTAGAAACGAGGTATGTATCGTAAGTTAGATTAGGTGACCAAACATAGTTCCATGAAAGATTCTTGTAAATAGTTTCTGGTAACAACGTGAATCATGAAGGAGGAAGCATTAAATATTCTTTTTTTTTTTTGTGTGTGGATATCAAGAAACAGCTAAATCGAAACAAAAAACACAAAATACATCGTATTGTTTGACAATTGAAGGAACAATGTCGAAGAAGCCACGTTAAAATGGAATTCTAGGACTTTCAATCATATAACAATTCAAATTTGTTTGTTGCATGTATCCACGATTGAAATGCAAACATAATAAAGTTTTATGGATTACATTATAATCACGTTCAGCGATGATTTGTGCACTCGTACCAAGGATTGTCTCCCCTATAATCTCATAATCAGACGCATAGATGCTAGCTAGCACTGGGATCTTTGATTTCTACGTCAAATTTGCACATGAAACCTAAAAATCAAATTACATATAATCCTTTGCACAAAGGAAACAAAATTTAAAGCATCCACAATAAGGGGGTGATGTCTAATGGAGAATGGTCATTTCGTTGTTTTAGTTGCAAGAATTTGAATGAATAATATGACCAACTTACTTAAGAGTCAACCAAGGTGAATTTTGGTATTCTTTTCTGGCCGTACCTAGTAGCTAACTCTTTCGACAGTGTGCAAGAAACGACCACACCAATCACATCTGCAAATAAAGTTTCTGTTATTGATGGATATTTCTTCATCTCTGTCATTGTTTCCACCAACTCTAATGAGTTTCGATTTAAAGTTTCAACACGTAGTGTTGTGCTGAAGATTAGTGGTTGGAAGCGCTTGATACCAGTTGAAAACAGAACAGAAATAATCCAAAATGCATACTTAAAAATAACACAAAGTAAAGCAAGAGGGTAGATAAGGGAATAAAATGTAGATGCATTTAGTAAAACAAAGGAAAGCAACACCCTCATGTCTCTATGTAATGATTTATCACGATCTCCATTAACTGAATAACACATTTGATAACACGTTAACAGTTAGCTCCATGATAGTTCCAATTTGGAGATTAAATAAATCATCTATTGTAGCCCGATTTACGGAGACTATCCGCGAATTTCAAACTGCATTAACTAAATAACACCTTAACAGGTAACATGAAGGTGCCTGCAATTTGGACATTGAAGAAATCAACTTTAAATTAATATGCAAGTACTCAGTCGGTTCGGACCTCCACTTAGTTTCACCCAAGTTTCATCCTGGTCATGGATACTACCGAAATCATGTCAGCGTCTTCAATGTTTGATAGGGAAAATAAAGTAGAACGAATTAGATGTGCATGAAATTAAAAGGTTCATCCTAAGTTCAATTCCCAAGTTGGATTTGGGAAATTGAATTGCAGGAGGCGGTAAACAAAGAAATCAAACCCGCACAAAGTTTGCAAAAAGCCAATTATTTTTAACACTTTTCATGCTAAGTTCAATTCCTAAGTTGGATTTGTGAAATTCAAATGTACGAGGAGGTAAACAAAGAAATAAAAAAGGTAATCACATTAGAAGAAAAGCATGTTACGCAAATGAGAAATCTAACAATCATGCTCATGAATGGCAACTTAGTCTACACCATTGTACGAGTGAAATCCCAATCAATACATTCCTCTGTTTTCTCTGTCAAGGTAATCGAAGAAAATAGAGGAGTTATTAGTTATTATGCAACATACATAATCGTATGGGACAAGGAATTAGTAATATGCAAGATGAAAACGCATACTATAACATTAATGAACTAACAAACCAATTAGCATTTACATGTTCAAAAGGCATTAAACCTTCAAATTTTGAAGCATACCATCAACTTTGTCTGTTGTGATTATGGAATTAATCTCTCTCCTGTAAATATAGTTTGGGGACAAGTGTTCAGAAGCCATATCCTCTTGACTGAAAAATTATCATTTGTAGAAACTTAGGTTTACAAGTCCATAGTGTTCAGCAAATTGGAAGTAGTACGGAATATTCAGAAATCCCTACCTACTAATAAAATATACTCCATATTGGTCATGGAGGATCCCATAAACTATCCATGCTGTTCTTTTCTTAAGACAATTTTAATATAATGATAAGACATAAAATTACTTATTTCGCAATGCATGTTAAAGAGGATCTCATTTTTAAGTAGCTTTCATCACCCAATTAATGAATAAAAGTCTCTCAAAACCTTATTCAAAAAACCTTATTCAATTAAACCTAGTAAGAGCTAATTTCTTCATTGCAAGAGAACTCATATTTTATTAACAAATAAATTTCAAATAAAGTTGTTGATTCCAATCTAGATAGACACACCAAATGGTGGAACATAAAACATGCACTTAGTCAAGAGCTACAGGGATCAAGTTTCTGGTGATAATAAGTACTACACTATATGAGATATTCATGAAAACTTACTGAACTACTCTATAAAAATAAGGATCTTAAACATCTAAGATTGTAAAGAAAAGAATGTAAATATGAATGCATGTTTGCAGGAACCCCAAAATGGCATCGCTTATGTAAACCATTAAGAAATCTCCATCCACTAGCATTATCATGCTCATTAAGAGATGGCAGCAGAACAAAGAACTAAAAAAATATATTCACAAACATAAAATTCGTAACCTAAAAAGGAAAAAAAAAAAAAATCACAAACAATTATATTTTTTTGTTGATAAAAACAATTTTTTAATTGCTTTTACAATTATATTCTATTTGAGATTTATAAATACTGCATTAGTGATGGTTTGACCGAAGTAGTAATTTCGGATTGTAGTGAGGTGGAATTAGGTCGAAATTTTCCCACAAGAACTCAACAAATTCTAGGATTGGAACCATTAAGCCTCAATGGGAAAAGAAAATGGACCTCCACTTCCAATTCATATGTTAATAGGAGCGGGACTTCCTTGTTTAGGAACCACACATTGTTTAACGAGTAGATAATTTCTTTGTTATTTTTTATGTTTATTAAATAAAGAAAAACTCGTAGTCAAACCATGAAGCTCCCAATCATCGACTTCTGCAACCTCAAAAAACAAACTAGAAATTCAAACTTGGGAATCGGTAAAGACTTTTTGAATTTTGATTGCCAATTAATCAGCAATTCCTTAATTCTTACTCGAATTGCTTGTCTCAAAATACGCGTTGTAAGAAATACCTGAATTACGAAAAGAGGTGTAGGATTCGCCAATTCGTTGATGTCACTAGGTTCGGAGGAGGAGAAATTCAAGCGGTGAGGAATGAAGTAGGTCACCAGAGTAGTAGATACAAATTTTCGTGGGAGTTCGCCCGGGCTCACGAAACCTCTTGTACGCGAGTCGCGGGAACAATCATGAATTGAAGCTGTTTGTGAGCATGCATTCTAGGCCGGAGGGTGGTGAACGGTTAGGCGGTGCCTTTGTACGCGTGGCGGGCGCGAGGACATCGGGAAGGTAGGCGGCGTGAGCGAAGACATGGCGGCTCGAGCGTATTTGTTTTTGTAAACCGAAATATCGTCAATGGCTTTCGACAAGTACAAAGGGGTTGGGCTTATTAATTGGGCGCCCATCTTGTTGGAATTTTCACAAATGCCATCTAAGAACCCAAAAATCAATATAAAGAGGTAATGGTAAAATAGTAAATATTTTGTGGAATATGGACATTTTTGGTAGATCCAGGGCAATTTGAGTAGTTGATGTTAGAACTTTGTAATATCGCTAATGGCATTCGACAAGTACAAAGGTTTTGGGCTTATTAATTAGGCGCCCATCTTGCTTTGGAATTTTCACAAATGCAAAAACCAATATAAGAGGTAATGACAAAACAATAAATATTTCGTGGAATAGGGGCATTTTCGGTAGATTAGGGCTATTTGAGTAGCCGATGGTATAACTTTGTAATATTGCCGATGGCATTCGATAGTAGAAAGGGTTTGGGCTTATTAATTAGACGTTCATCTTTTGCTGGAATTTTCACAAATCCCATCTAAGAACCGAAAAACCAATATAAAAGGTAATGGCAAAATAGTAAGTATTTCGTGGAATAGGGGCATTTTCGGTATATCATGGCAATTTGAATAGCTGATGTTTGAACTTTGTAGGTATAGGTTAATAATTAATAATAATAATAATAATAATAATAATAATAATAATAAGCAAGACGAACTAGAGAGGAAACAGAGCGGCTGGGATCGACGGTGAAGCCAGATAAGGTTGCCATCGAGACTCTATTTCTCTCGAGGTTTCTCTCAAAACCCTCCTACTTTCCCTAATATTTCTTCTTCGTTTAATAAGAGGCGGCTGTTCAAGAAGAAAAGGATTACATTATTGGTTTTATACCTTTTCTTTATTCCGCTTGAAGGTGCAATTCATGGTGTTATTTGCTACTTTCAGGTTATTCACTTGGTGGGTTTTTCAAAGTCATCCAGGTTTTTGTGGGCTGTGGGTAAAGAAAAGTTGTTATCTGTTTCGTATATGTTTGTATAAAAAGTTAGGTTTTTGTATTCTCTGCAGAATTAAGCTTGTGTTTTGGAGTATTTATGCCTTTGTATAATTTTCTTCAGATAACTATTTTTTCTTCTTTTTATGTACTGTTGGTAATGCTCTTCTTCTGCATAAAATATTGACATGGAGTTTCCCTTTGATGGTGGACAGCAATAAATGGCGGGGCAATTGATCAAAGAATGGACTGCAATTCATCAGTTCCCGGCAGCTACACAAGAGAAATTGGTCAATTTGCTGTCAAAACTAAAGAATCAGGTCTGATTATTTTGCTCCCAGCAGAACTTAGTGTTGCTTGAATGCATTTTGATTAACAGAAAAGAAGTAGAACATGATAATTAGTATATATTGTTACTCTATTCACATGATTTTTTCAAAATCATGATTCTCACAGCTTAATTCTTAGCGTCTTTGTCATGGTGTCTATTTAAACTTTATCCTTTTTTGAAGAACGTTGATACGTTAACCATCCTCGTGATGGGGAAAGGCGGTGTTGGTAAATCATCCACTGTTAATTCGATCATAGGGGAACGAGTGGTCACTGTCAGTGCTTTTCAGGTATTGTCTGGGTCTGAATCTTAAACTAATATTCGTTATCTGTGTCAGTTAAGAATCTTATCTTATGTGAGCAGCCCTTATCTAAATGCTTTCCTTTATTTCAGTCGGAAACCCCAAGGCCAGTGATGGTGTCACGGACACGGTCAGGTTTTACGTTGAACATTATTGACACCCCTGGGCTTATTGAAGGGGGATATGTTAATGACCAAGTTCTGGATACTATTAAAAGGTCTGCAAAAGTGATAAAAGGGTTTTGTTTTTTATACTCCCTCTATCCCATATTTGTTGCTCCACTTTCCTTTTCGGGCTGTCCCACAATTGTTGCTCCATTTTCAAAAATAGTAAATTATTACAAATACTTTATTTGAGGGTCCCACATCTTTACACACAACCCCACATCTTTACACAACCAACAACTCTCCTTAAAAACCTTGCCGAAAAGTTTAGGAGCAAGAATTGTGGGACAGAGGGAGTATTTAACTAAAACTCGATAATTTCGAGAACCTTATTTGTCTATTGAGCCATTCTGTGGTTAGAAGATATCTTATTTGTTATGGTTTTCTTTTTTCCTTTCTCGCATAGTTTTCTGGGAAGGTTCCTTATGACAAAGACAATTGATGTCTTGCTTTATGTGGATCGCTTGGATGCATATCGAGTGGATAATTTGGACAAACAGGTTGTGAAAGCTATAACTGAGAGTTTCGGCAAAGATATATGGCATAAGGCAATGGTTGTCCTTACTCATGCTCAGCTCTCACCTCCAGATGCATTGAGTTATGAGGACTTCTTTTCCAAGAGATCAGATTCTCTTTTGAAATGTGTTCGACTAGGAGCTCGGATTAGCAAAAAGGAAGTTCAGGTATACTCTCATTTGATTACTTGTCTTTTTCAGGGTCATGCTATTCTGGGATGTCCTTCATAGACAACCCACAGATGCATATGGAAAAGCTAATTTTAGATAATAAATTGTCAAAAAATGTTCCAAACTTTGGTCTATTTACGCAATTTATTTTAGTCAGATCTATCAGTGTTTCCACCGAGAAGGCAATGCCTCATTTCTAGAAACTCTTTGAACCGTGGATTGTATCTTTGATTAAGATTTCTTTACTAGAAAAATGGGCGATTGGTACTGGCAGAGTACATTAAGGGGCTGTGTCATTAAGAATCTATTCATTTACATAGCATAGTTGAGCTAAGTTGATATTCTGATTTGACTTTTGTCAGTATGCAGTTGGTCAGTGCAATAATATACTTGGGGGTGCAGTCTAAGACTTGATGTTCCAGGTTTAGTTTTTGCTGAAGCCCTAAAGCAACCAAAACACCCTTAGTGTCTTATCAGTGATCAAGTTTGGATGTTTATACAGACTGGAATTCTCCATCTTATCACAGACCTAATACAATAATTTGGTCTGAGCGTAAATTTAGCTAGACATTATGGAAATAAATTTTGCATGCATGGCATCATAGGCTACCCTGCCCATAAAAAACCTTTCGAGGCAGTGTTTTTTAGATGTAATCCACTAGGATAATCACTATTTACTGTATACATAACTTGTTTCTATCCAAGTTCAATCAAAGTAGTGAAAATATAACCCATGATTTAATGGCAGCAATTCATCCTTGCATTTTCTCTAAGTCGGTGAATTGTCTCTTAGACCTGATAAGAGCTTCACATTTTCCTTGACGCTATTATAGGATAATGTGTTGTCATTACAATCTGCTAAAAAGTCATGAGATATGGTGCCGAGTAACTAACTAAATCATGAAAAAGAGTAAGGGATGAATGTTTGTTACCTGGGAGGAATTAAATGAACAAAGAGACTTCTTACCTGTCCTGAAATCAACATGGTTGATTTTGATTTTGAGTTGGTTAAGTTTGATTTTTCTATGAAGGGTAAAACAGTTCGATTTTATGTGCTGTGTTATGTTGTGTATATTTACGCCTCAGTTCGTCCCAAGACTTAAACCTCTAATGTTTGGGATTTTGGTCTGAGTTCTGAATGTATTATGTTTACATTTTCTTTTTGTGGCCATAGCATGCTCTTGGGTTTCCAATGTTCTTGCTCTAACTAAACTATTGTTGGTTTTCATAGAACTTCACTATTCCAGTTGCATTGGTTGAGAATAGTGGGAGATGCAGCAAGAATGAACACGATGAGAAGGTTAATTTTCATGTTTACTTTTTTTCACTAATTTTCTGCTTGAGTTTTCAACACCTGAATTTAGATTCCTGAGACTGAGTTTCTGGATTTCAGATCCTTCCAACTAGTATTCCATGGATTCCGAACTTGGTACAAACAATTACTGATGTTGCCTTGAATGGCAAAGGAGGCATTCTCATTGACCAGAAGTTGATTGATGGGCCCAATGCTAATGAAAGGGGAAAACTGTTCATCCCCTTGATTTTAGCAGCCCAAGTAAGCTTTTATTAAAACCCTTTTGTGTATTTGTCCGTTCTCCTTGCCATCCCGTCAATATAGATCTGATGCCCTTCCCCTCCTTGTGCAACAGTATTTCTTGGTCATCAAACCGATTCAGAAGTTGATTAAGAATGATATCGCTAGAGAGACCAAGTCTTCATGGACTTGAATAATCACCATCAGTTTATTTCCATTTTTGTCGATCATGGCATGCCTTGTTGTCTCTAGTTTCCAAGTAAACAAGTAACGACAGGTGATGCTCGGCCGTAGAATCGAAATAGACTTATTATGGAGTCGAGTTTCTGCTTTGGTTATTAACGGTAACTCTGTTTCTGGTAGTAGTAATGGCTTGCTGGAATGACCAGATTTTTGTTATGGAAAAATTTACTGTTCTATTAACTGGGTATGTCCAGAAGATACTCTACTTCTACTTTATATTTTGATGATGGTGTTTTCTAATAGATAAGTCTAATAATCTTGTTAAACTATTGCATATCTTTTCGAATTAATGGTTTAAGCATTTATGATGTTCATCTTGTAGATAGATTGTTAAATTTTAGGGATGTCTGTAAGTATCTTGGAAACTGTAAATTTAGAGCCAAAATCATGGAGGAGTTTTCTTTCTTTTTTTTTTTTTTTTTTTGGTAGACATTTCTAATTCAAATTATGAACATAAATCTCAAGGGTGTTTTACTTTAATATTTCTAGATTCAGTATATAATAGCTAATTTTATTGATGCAGATACATATATTTTGTAAAAAAAAAATCTAGGACACATTGAAATATATAATTAAATATAAAATAAATAAAATGACAATGAAACTCTAATATAACAAGATGACACAAACTTTACTTTGAATTAAGAGTAAATTGTAGGCAGCTTATCAATGTTTTTGAAAAAACATTATTACTTCTGAAAAACTGTGGGTTTAAGTACATGAATACATGATTTTGAGTGGCAGGCATGTGTTGGCAGCGTATTATATTCAATATCCAACACAGTTCGTTGAGGTTTTATAAAGTGACGAAACAACTTGGTGATATGAAAATATAAATGGGACAATTCGAAAATGAATAAATGGACCGAGGGAGTAGTTACCAAGAACTGAAAGCGAAGAGCTATGCAATTCCATAGTTACATTTGAAGTTCACAGCATTACATTCCCATACCTAAAAACACTAAAATACAATATACACACCTATATAAGCCTGAAATCAAACAGCCGCTACTCGGTTTTCTACTTGGAAGAGGCTATTTGTTCACCACACTTTGTCTATTTCAATCTAACCTCTAAGCCTAAAAAATACATTTACAAAACTCACAGAATCAATGTGAAAATCTGTAGTTATGTTCAGTTTCCAGATTTCCATTCCACAATAGCAGAAAGAAGAGCATAATTTGGGATTAGGTGTTTGTGAGGCAATGGTAGTTGAGTAAGGGGAGACGTATCTTTCTCCTGAAGCCATGCCTCAATTGCCTTTCTGTCGTATGTATAACCATCCGCAGCAACACAAGGATCACTCATTACTTCCTACAATGCAAAATTGCCAGGTTAAGTCATACATGTAACTGGCTTAAAGTGTAGTTGCTTTTGCAAAACACATGAAGACTTGAAGAAAATTAAGAAGAAAGGCTTACTCTGAGAATAGGGCATGTAAAGTGTTTAGGAGGTGTCGGTGCAGAAACTATTGCCATACACCGAGCTCTCTCAGCAATCTCTTTAAATTTCTCCAAAGCTGGAAGAACTTCATGCTGTAAATCGGGTCTATCTCTTCGTCTAAGTTCAGTGCATTTCAATGCAAGGAGAGCTAAATCCTTTGCTTCTTCAATCGGCCATGCACCCGACTCTGCATCTAGTATCTTCATCAATTGATTATCTTCCGCAGCATTTTCCACTTTATGAGCTAGGGCAATTGCTGGTTTTGATGTCAATAGTTGCAAAATAATCATCCCAAAGGCATAAACATCAGACTGAGGGGAGACTACTCCTGTTCTTTGATACTCAGGATCGATATAGCATAGTGTACCAACCGGAGCTGAGTCCTTGTAAGCTGCGGATAACAAAAGAGAATCTTCGCTAACCATTGTTGAAAGGCCAACATCACCAATTTTACTCACATAGTTACGGTCAAGCAATATGTTTGCTGGCTTTAGATCACGGTGTATGATTGCTTTTGGCTTCGAGTTATGAAGGAAGACGAGTGCTGAAGCTACTTCCCAGGCAATTCGGACGCGATCGAACCATAGAAGTGGAGGAGTATTATTTCTCCTGAACAGTCTATCTTCGAGGCTACCATTCTCCATGAACTCATATACCAAGCAGCTTTGGTCAGGGCATGCACCCAAGAGAATCAGCAAGTGCGGATGACGAATTTTGCTCAATATTTCAAGCAAAATCAGGAAAAAAAAAAGTGTATCAGGAACTCCGAAAATATGAATCAGGTTAACTTGCTGAAGGAAAAATGAATATGGAGGCAATAGAAAGACATGAAATTAGAAAAACTCTATTATCCTAAGTAGAAAAGCATACCTCTTGCTGAAATTGTTTTATTCTGCTTCCTTCCTTAGCATGGAGAACTTTTACAGCAGCATTTGTATGCTGAAAACTACATTTATACACAGTTCCATATGCTCCCATTCCAATTTTAAGATTTTCAGAAAATGATGATGTGGCAGATGTGATTTCTTCCCACGTAAATTGACGGTACTGATAGAAATGGCCATTCACGATGGCTTCAAGATTTTCGTTTTCTTTGTTCTGACGAGACACTCTGATCTCTGCTTCTTTTCTTTCCTCTGCTTCTCTTTTAGCACATTCCTTGACAAGTTCAGCTTCTCTTTTAGCATTTTCATATCTCTTTTTCTCTTGCCTGGCCAATTCTTTTGCTTCCTCCTCCTTTAAACTTATCTGTTTAAGGTTAATTTCCTCCTCTAGATGACGTTTATGAAGTTCATTTAACTGAACCAGACCAGGGAAATGAACATAAAACGTCAAAATTCAAGATGAATACTGACATGTTCAAATTGCATTACATCAATTTTTAAAATGCACATATCTATATACTACATATATTTACTCTGTTTTAGAAGGATATCATGCATGTCACGCCTTTAAAGCAAATAAACTCAGCACTATCTTATGAGTTAACAAATAAGCGTAAGCAGCAAAAGATAAGCGGGAGATCCAGACATGTTTATACTCCCACAAGTAACAAATTATTAGTTATGTGACTGTACCTTTCTAGATGCATCAATCGCCTCGCCTTGGGCCATTGCATACATTCCTCTTATATGTCTGAGTTCGATTCTCAGTTTCTCTAGCTCAAAATCGACATTAGCCTGCATCAAAAGGCTTGAAGTTACTCCTTACACGCACGCACACATATAAATGTTATTCTGCAGTCATGCTTGGAGACTCGTTCTAAATGATATTAATACTTCTAGTAAGTAAGAAAGTTAACAGTAGCATCCTAATAAAAGGTAAATATGCAGCTCTTATGATGTCGTTTAGGAAACAACACGCCATATAGGAAAGCAGGAAAAATGGATGTTCAATGATCTTGAACTTGATTCAATTGAATGTCACTTAAAAACTAGTTCTTGCTCACATTAGCATTCTATATGCAACTTCAATTTCAACATCAGCAGATGATCATATACTCCCAAGGTGATGCTCAACATAGGTGGAGAAAGACATTCTAATTATAACTTGAGAACGAAGCACCCTGTTATTGTCAGCATAAGCTAGCCACATGTACGCACATTAGAGACTTCCTAATATGTCACCGGTGAGTTAATGCAAACTATAGTGTTGCAGGTTAGTGGAACGTGAGGCAAACAATATGAAATATGGTACCTGATCCTTTGTAGAGGTTTCAGAAGTTGAAGCTTGGTGCAATAAAGTATTTTCCATCACTGAGCTCCTGAAGCTCGTGATCCGACCAATTTTTTCATTTACATGTAATTCACTAGGTGTCCCGTTACTTGTTTCAGCATCTGGACAAAGATTTCCAAGGATGACTCCACTTGATGGCATTCTTTTGTGAAGAAGAGTCTGATTCATGGTGGAAAGAGCTTGAAAGCGCTGCATGGGCAGTGAAGCAGAATGGAAGCGAGAAAATGATCCTTGGTCGGTCCAATCTGAAGACACAATAAAAGGACAAATATGGATCACTTTTCTTTACAAACTTGTTTCCTTGTTGGAAATCGCGGGGTACTTTCTACATTCATACTACTGGACTAGCACTCAGAGAACTACTGTTACTGCACAGAAGATATAGCCCTAAATCTCTAGCATGATCATCCTCCAATCATATAAATAAGGTTGAAGAGAATCATGATCAAAGTCTTAGCTCCATATGCTTCGATTAACATTTACCTGTTTGTGAGCTCGAAGTATTGCTTGAAGAATTACCAATGGAACTTGTGTCGGTGCTGTCATCTCTAAAGCTTTGGTTTGTTTCAGAATCCGACGGCCGAATAGAGGATAGTTTTCCTTTGGAAACAGCATATATAGTGCAAAAACTCGGACAGCATTCTGATATTTTCGACGACAATGTGCGTGCCCTGGGCAATCAATGAAGTAATCGTGTCAGCCAGGAACACAACGCCGTGTTAGTACTCCTTAGAAACAGTAGTGCAGCTCTATGACATAAAATGCAGAAGAATGATAAATATAAAAAGTCTATCACAGAACCTGTGGCAATATGATTCAAAGCTCCCTGAACTACAGACATGGGGAATAACTGAGCCGCACATTTTACTGGATTATCCATGAAGGGAATTTTTTTTAATATCTATTGCAATAGGGGTATCAGAAAATCTGATTCAGCTGAAGAGATCTGGTTAGCAGTCTCTGATGCACATCCAGATAGTTCTTGACAAATTAAATACAATGGTCACATCCAGAGAGTACAACAAATTTTAACTTTGTTGATACAGTTAATAAAATTTGATTGTCACATCGGTAAAAGCCCCAAACTTCTTGGTACTCATAGTGAATTGATCGCATACAACCATAGTTAAAATTTGTTATGTGTAAGTTAATGAATTTACAACTGCTTCAAGCTTTATAGTCAAACTTAAGATAACATACATTACATCCGTCTCTGTGGCTAATTGAAGTGAAGAAGCTAAGAAAGTACTGAACAAGCGAACAATTTTGAGCATCACCTTGAGAAAATACTGCGGGATGAAGACCCGATGACAAGTTTATTGATCTTATGCTTGTGAATATCCGCAGATATTGCAGTTACCACATCATCTGACTCTATCTGTACGATTTCCACTTGCACCTGCATGTAGAAGCCGTAATTAAGAAGATCAGCACACAGCAATCTTCCAAGAAGAAATCAACCACATGTACCTTTCTTTGACTACACATTTTTCTGTAAGGAAGAAGCTTTTCAGTCACTTGCCACTCCACTTCCTTTTTAAATGCAGCTGCCACATCATCTCGAACTTGAGAAATTGGAATAAAGTTACCCACTGTGACAGCAGAACACTATAATCATCTACAAATAACACTAGAGAAGGGGAAAATGCCTCAAACTCCCACTCTCTGATGGTATATGATGTTTATATATGTTTATTGTATATTGAAATGTTGTTCATGAATCATGATAGAAAGATGAAGAACAAACGGATCCCCTTTCCCCAAGTCAAAAGCAAATATTGGATTAACACTAGATGTGAATCTACTTACTAGGAGTTGGGATTCTAGATATGATTGGGCGGACATGCAGCAACCTGAAGTAACCCAATCCTTCTGGAACAAATTTATCCAGTGCCCACTTCACTACATGTTTGGTTTTTCTACTTCCACTTATAGCAACTGCAACAACTGAATCATATCCATCATCCAACCCTTCCACTTTTTTCATATTTTTCCCTTCCATAAATATGTTTTTAAAATTCAACAATCTGCAAGACCATAAAATCCAAATTCTCATGAAAAATGCAGAAATAAAAAAAAAACAACAGCTGAATCCAATTTCTCAATATTATCGAGTGCAAACAAGAAAGTCATACAATTATCTAAAAAGAAAATAAATATACAAATAAATCGCATACCCGCCATTTTTCTTCTTTCAAGTACAAAACTCGGTTGAACCCATTTTAATCCTAAAGAGCTAGACTGCCCATACAACTAAGAGTCCAACAGGAGGAAAGAAAATTCCAAATTCGATTTTTACACACGATGGATAGGTACTTTAAGCTTTAGGCACTTTCAAAGAAGTTGCTTAACGACTTTATGGCAACAGTCTATCATCTCCGACTTGACAATTCTGATATGTTAATTGCTATAAAAGCCCATTTGCATATAATTTACCAATATATTCTGTTCGAATAATTTATTTAATCAGGATACAAAACGTTCAAAAGTCGTAAGTTGATTTTCTGATTTGATCGGATAGGAGACTTGTCGGATATGCTCATTATTTATCTTTCATAAAATTCAATTTCTTCTTTTAAATCACTTCTTCAAGTTTAATGTGATCAAAATACCCCCTTTGCCTATGTCTTAACATATCCGGCTAGACAAATTGAGACTTCCAACTTTTGCTTTTAGAAACTTGTTTTTATAAAGCATCTTTAACCTAGCATGGTAATTTCAATTTATATAATATTGAAACTCATCCACTCTCTTACATTCTATTGAGTAGGTGTTTGGAGTAATTGAAATTTATTGATAAGTGTTGGCTGCTGAAAGCGGTTGAAAGTTGTTGATTTGAGATTTTGTAGGTGTTTGGAAAGAAGTGCTGAAAGCTGAAAAAGTGGGAAAATAATGTGAAAACTGTTGATATCAGTAGTTTATATTATTTTTTTAAATTAAATGTCCGTCTAACCCTCAATATTATTAAACAATTATAATTTATAGTAAATAAATAAAATTAAATTTTTTTTCACTATAATTTCGATTTCAATATTACAAAATATTAAATTAAATTAATTTAATTTTATATTTTATAAATTCATAATATATCATATTAGCATAAATATATCATACTACTATATTTTAAATATTACTTATTTACATAAACTAATAGTAATGATATTTTTACAAAATTTTAATGATTACATAGCTAATAAATAATTATCATTAAATAAAAATAGAAAAATACTAATTCGAAATTCAAAATTTTAAGAACTCACTATTTTAGTTCATTTATATTTAATTTAATAATAATTATTTCATTAAACTTGAAATATTTATAAATAATAAATATAAAATATTTTTTATTAAATTACTAATTGATATATTAAAATATAATTATAATTAAATTTATAAATAAAAAAAAATAACTTTAAAACTAATGATTTTTTAAGAATTATAAAAATATTTAAAGGACAAAATAGTTTAATAAATTTAAGAAGCAAGTTACAGCTGAAAGTTGGGTCATAGCAGCTTAAGCGCCTTCTCTATCTTGACGATATTTGGTAGGGAATTTATGCTAAAAGTTGAGTGTTTCAAACACTCCAGGTTAACCGAAAAGTCTATAAGGCTGCAACTCAAAAGTTGTTCTAAACATCACCTAAAAGTTGTTCCAACTTCCAAGCATTGATTTACTCTTTTAGTTCGACTATTTATTTGAAGATGATAAGCTAAAGTCATGCCATCTTAAGCTAATTTAAAATTAATTCTTTCTAGACGCAAGAAAATAATTAATTCATTCACTAACATCATAGAAATATTAAATATGTCCCCAACTTTTAATAAGTGTCATCAGCCCAAAGTTCCCTTCACTAGTAGAATCATGCAATTCTTTTTTTTAAGTTTTCAATCTCAAGCTCAAAGTATCATCCATCGTAGTTCTTCCTTTAAATTTGAGAAGTAGCTTGTAATTTGGAAATTGCTCAAGTTATTAACTAGTAATGCCAACATTGGAGCTATAACCCATGTCTTGTTTCGGATTCCACCCAAATTCTCATTCCTTCACTGATTCATTAGTAAATTGTGTCTTCAATGTACAACCGCTTATAACATACAAAGCTGCTAATGCAACACAAACAAATAAGTCGAAAACAAAAGCGAAACACTATAAGAAAGCATCAGGCAAAAGCATTCCTTCGGCATGGACATCATGGACAATGAGTTGAAACTCTTGCAGTTGGTCCATGAGCGGCCGGGAGTCCACCATTTTATAGTCCAAAAACTTGGGAACTACAAACTTCTTGGTACCTGTATCATCACTATATACTTCTTTTCAAGTGCCTCCCATATTTCTTTGGAGGTCTTTACATTTACATACACACTATATAGTCTATCCTCTAGTCCACTAAGCAAAAATTTTTTACAAAAATAATCGAAGAGAGTCAATTCTCATAAAGGCTATGCGAACTTCCACATTCTCTTTAGTTTCACTTGGAGGAGCAAAGTGCGGTCTCCCTCAATACGGTAGTGAACCACAATGTTGTCAAGTAGAACATCTTTTGTTGTCATCTCTTGAAGTCGGCACCACCAAACTTTGTCGGCTTCTCGACAGCAGGTAACACTTTAGATGAGTGTAAAGGCGTCATCAATGTCAAGGCCGAGCCCCCCACCCCTCCAAGGCGTTTTGCACTCCCAAAAGGGACATGAGTCTGCAAAACAGAAGACATAGCATTGAAATTATATGCCGAGTTAGTGACATTAGTACGGTTAAGTGTGATTCTAACGTCGGTAGCAGCGGACATGGCGGCAAGGGTTGTATTAGGCGATAAGTAGTTGGGCATGCCAAGAGTCATAATTGGAGTTGGGACAGACACCGGCGGAATGACATTGTCGGAGACAACAACGTCGGCAACAGCGGCGGTGGCAACCACGACATTGGTGGCGGTGACAAAAGCGGCAGCAGCGGCGTCGGAGGTGGCAGCACTTGATGACGACATGTTCAGTTTAAGTTCATTTTCCGGCAAACTCCAAGCATCTTAGGTATATGATATTTCGTTTTGCGATTGTAATGTACAAAGCGGCAAATACAACTTAAAAAAATAAGTCAAAAACAAAAGAGAAACAGTATGAAGAAACAAACATGTCGAGTCGAGGAGTCCTCTCTCTCGCAAAATGAAACATGCCCGGTAGTGCTCTCGGGACAGGGCGTATCATCCCCTAAAGATGAAACGATGTTCATCTTAAAGATTGCAAAGACCGCAAAATCGTTGAGCTCCTACGAACCGGACTTCGGCGAGGACTAGAGCTTCGGACAACCTATAAATGTAAGAATGCTAATGCAAAGAATGAGAATCCTTGAGAGTTGGTGTGTTGAAGTGCAGATGTAGACTGCCTATTTATAGGTTGAATCCACCCACGTGATTAATGTTGGAGCAATAAACACAACCAGGTAGTGGGGTGGTGGGGAGGGTAGTGGAGAGGTGTTGAACCCTAGAGTCTCATTCCAGATGACTTCTAAAAAGATTGACTTAGGTATGGCATGAGCATTACACCACAAGTAGGGCCAGCCTACCAAGCCCATTAGCAAAGGCCCAACTGTCAAGTCCAACGAACAAGCCCACGAACCACTCAAATGACTAATTGTCAAGATCCAAGGACAAGGACACGAAGATGGGTGCGCCGCGTCCAAGCCCATTAGCCAAGGCCCAACTGCCAGGTGATTAATGTTGGAGCAATAAACACAACCAGGTAGTGGGGTAGTGGGGAGGGTAATGGAGAGGTGTTGAACCCTAGAGTCTCATTCCATAGAGTTCCAAAAAGATTGGCTTAGGTATGGCATGAGCATTACACCACACGTAGGGCCAACCTACCAAACCTATTAGCAAAGGCCCAACTGCCAAGTCCAACGAACAAGCCCACGAACCACTCAAAGGACCAATTGCCAAGATCCAAGGACACGAAGACGGGCACGCCGCGTCCAAGCCCATTAGCCAATGCCTAATTGTCAAGTCCAACGGACAAGCCCACGGACCACTCAAATGACTAAATGTCAAGATCCAAGTCCAAGGACAAGGATACGGAGCCGGGTGCGGCACGCCGCGTGTGAGGTGGTCGGTGAAAAGGCTCGCACGCATGAACATGTGCAGCTCAAGCCCACCACATATCACTTTGTTATCTCCTACTAAATGGTATAGACTTAAATACCACAATATTTATTGCTCATTTATCAATGTGGGACATTGATAATGCATAACTCTCCAAAACCCGAATAAATGTAAGTTTCCCCACTTCGGGTAACAATTTAGTTTTGTCCCCCCAAACTTTGAGCTGTTATTTCTCACTCACCGAAAATAGGAATTGAGAAATTAAGCAGACTACAATTATCTACTCCAAACGTAGATCGACACCATATATTTCATTTTGTATATCGAATACAATTCGAGGCTCGAAATTGCGGTAAAAAATGGCTGAATTTCAACCAAAATAAGTAGCATGAAATACTTGGCATAATTTTCTTTTTAATTCAAGATTTTCCAACACCGCTTCACATCATGTTTGTGTAAATGCACACTAATATAGTGTTGTCACTTTTTATGCACAATAGTGTAGATGCATTAGTATTAATATTAATATTCTGATATATCAGTTAAAATTGGTAAATGCAAAAAATTGAGCTTTCTTTGGCATAAGTTTGTTTATATAAAAAATGCATGTATCTTATGTATTTATGTTTAGTAGTGTTTGTATTTTTTTATATTATTATCTTATCGTGATGATTTGAATTTTTTAAACATATGATTAGCGATTACAATAGTAAAACAATTCAGAAAAGATATACTCCCTCTTATTTATTTCGGGCATGTAGATTAAGAAATTTGACTTTTATGTCTAAATAAGATTGGCCAAACTCGACTTTTAGGGATTTAGTGTTATCTTTTTTTTCTTCGAAAAACTGGACAATATCATTGTAAAGATCCAATTGGAAATACAATACATTATAATAGTATCATTGAGACGGAGGGGTAAAATATTAAGAAGAAGTATTTGCAAGAACTTAATTAAGCACATTTTACCTACTTTTATTGTGCTTAAAGTTGCCAATTAAAGTTTCTATTATACATCACTTAAAAAAATAACTTAGTTTTAAAAAAAGTACACTAATTTTATAAGCAACACATGCCAGATTACGAGGTTTTGTTTATTTTACTTCTTCTAAACACTAAAAAAAAGTAATTTTCAATTAAAGAAACCGAAAAGGTACTTAATTAAGTTTTTGTAAACAATATCTACATCAATTCTTTAACTTGAAGGATACTACATCAATCTTATTGTAAAACATGATTTAAGCAATAAATCCATTGCATCCGAAATTGATGTCAATTTATTGCCAAATCATTAAGTTAGGTAAGATAATATTTGGTATATCACATCGAACGAAGGAAGCATCTAGAAGATTTGGACTTGGTCCAAGTCGTTTGTGTCGGTGTGTCACACGAATATTATTGCTATATAACATAAAACACTATTTTTATTTAAGTATGTGTAGAGCATTTTTTTTCCGATCTAACAAGGAAAATTTATAGTTACTATTCAAAATACCCAACACTAGGTATCCGCTACCTAGTTGCCAAGACGGTAGCCTCTACCACTAAATGCAACACCACCAACTGAACTGGTCGAAGTGTTTAATCGGTGACCTCTTCCACGAAACAAAGATTCTGAAGAATGACGCTCATTTTTGAATGGGGAATTCATTTGGAACCCCCCTCACCCCGAACGGTAATATATATGAGACTGATGCAATAGCAAGAATATTGAGTCCAACTTCGTATTAATCAGCTGGACATTACAACATAGATTGAGAGTATTGAATTATGAAAATGAGACTGAATATTATTGATTTAGCTAGGGGTATTTATACATAATTAGAAAGAAAAGTAACTGATTAGTTATCAGTAGCGCTAACCGTCTAACTGCATAACTAACCGTCTAACTTCATAACTAATCTATTGACTCATCTAACTAATTGCTGACTCATCTAACTAACTGCTGACTCATCATAACAAACTTGTTGACGTGTTATTTACAATTCTAATATATCCCAAGCAATATTTATCCTTGGCTTCTTGCAAGGGAAGCTTCTTCGCCAGCTCTTCAAAACGAGATATAGGCATAGCTTTTGTAAGAATATCCGCAACTTGATCTTGAGAAGGAATGTATCGAACATCAAGTTCTTTGGTCATTACTTTTTCTCGAGTGAAGTGAGTGTCGATCTCGATGTGTTTGGTACGCGCGTGTTGCACTAGATTTGCAGCAATTGAGGCTGCACTTTGGTTATCACACCAGATAACTGATGTAGTAGGTGTGAGAATTCCCAACTCTGTTAACAAAGATTTTATCCACACCATTTCAACCGCTATATCTGCCAGTGCACGGTATTCTGATTCCGAACTACTTTGAGATACTACCCTCTGTTTTCTTGAACTCAAAGATAGTAGATTATGTCCAAGGTAGACACAATATCCACCAGTTGACCTGCGATCATCCAAGCAGTTGGCCCAGTCTGAGTCCAAAGCCTGATAACATGTTTGTGGAAGCTGGAGTAAATTTCAGGCCTAAAAATTATGTTCCCTTTAGATATCTCGGTAGCCTTTTGCACGCATGCCATTGGGGATCAGTGGGTGCTTGCATGAATTGAGAGAGTTTATTCACCATGAAGACTACATCCGGTCTTGTAAGTGTAAGGTATTGAAGTCCTCCAACAAGATTTCGATATAAAGTTGGATTTGAGAATGGATCGCTATCATTTTTGGATAATTTCGACCAGCATCATAAGGAGATGGTAGATAATTACTATCCACTAGATTTGCTTTGGCTAGTAATTCTCTGATGTATTTTCCTTGATGTAATATAGTGTAGGTAGAATTCCTGAGTACTTGGATTCCAAGGAAATAAGCAACTTCTCCCAATGTTTTTAAGGCAAATTCTGAAGCCAGTTGTTTGATAAAACTGTTTACTATCAGAGGCTCATCTCCAGTTATAAGGATATCATCTACGTATACAAGAACCAACAACAACTTTCCTTGGATTCTTATATGAAATAGGGAGTGATCTGATGTGGATTTCTTGAATCCTTTAGCTAGAAGGTGATTGCAGAGTCTCTCATACCAGGCCCTAGGAGCCTACCTCAATCCATATAAAGACCTTCTGAGTTTGCAAGCATACTGTGGTTGGTTTGGATCTATAAAACCTACGGGTTGATGCATAAAGACTGGCTTATCCAACACTCCATTCAAAAATGCATTGTTGATATCTATATGTTGTATACGCCAGCCATTTGATATAGCCAAGGAAAACAATAACCTCACAGAAACTGGTTTTACCACTGGGCTAAAAGTTTCTTGAAAATCAATACCAGTCTGTTGTTGGAATCCCTTTGCCACTAAACGAGCTTTGCAGCGTTCAACTGTTCCATCAGCTTTGGTTTTAACGTTGTACACCCACTTACTTTGTATTAGGTTCATATCAGAAGTTGTTGGAACCAGTTCTCAAGTGTTATTTCTTATTAAGGTAGAATATTCATCCTGCATTACTTGCTGCCATAAGGGATTTGCTAGAGCTTCTCTATCTCTCAGAGGTTTAGTAGGTATAGAATTTATTGCTAAGTAGGCTTTGGGTTTATAGATTCCTCTCTTGGCTCTAGTACACATAGAATATTTGTTTCTGACTTGAGCAGGAAGGGTTGGATTTTGAGTATTATCTGAGGAGTTTGTGATTTGTGGAGTAGTTGGTGGTGGTTCTGAAACTGTTAAGGGGGGGGGGAAGAAGAAGAGGATAAGGGAGGTAGTAGAGGTATTAGCTGAGCTTGAGTAGTAGGTGGCATAGGATATGGAACAAGGGTTGTAGAGTGTTCTGATTCAGGAGCAGAAAACAAGTTTGAATAGGGAAATACTGTTTCATGGAACAATATTGTTCAGTGAATAATCTGCCAAAAGGGTGAAGACATCTATATCCTTTATGTATGGAACTATAGCCAAGAAACACACACTGGGATGATCTGTATTGAAGCTTGTTGGAGTTTTAGGGCCTTAGATATGGATAGCAAGAACAACCAAAGGACTTTAGGAACTAATAGTCTGGTTGGGTGTGAAATAGGATCTGAAATGGGGATTGTTGTTGTAAAATAGGTGTTGGAAGACGGTTTATGAGATAGACAGAGGTAGTAAATGAATCCCACCAAAAAGAATATGGTAGAGAGGCAGTAGCAAGCAAAGTGAGGCCAAGTTCTAAGATGTGTCTATGTTTCCTCTCTGCACGGCCATGCTGTGAATGGGTATGAGGGCAGGGGTGTTCGAAGTGTATTCCTAGGTTCTCAAAGATAGGTTGCAGACTCCTATATTCCCCTCCCCAATCACTTTGAAATCTCTGAACTTTGGTATGAAACTGTCTTTCTACAAAGACTAGAAACTTTTGAACAATTTCTCTGGTTTCTGATTTTAGAGTCAAGGGATAGATCCAGGTGAAACGGTTGTAATCATCTACAAAGTGTATGTAGTATCTGTAACCTTCTCTAGAGGATATGGACTTGGCCCCCAAAGATCACTATGTATTAACTCAAAGGGCCTTTTTGTTTTAACAGCTACTGAAGGAAGATTCATTTGATGAATTTTACCTAGAGCACAAGCATCACAAAATAGGTCTTTGTTTGCTGAAGATAGAGGTATGTTTATCAGTTTGAAAATAGAGTTTAATACAGCTGAGTTTGGATGTCCTAATCTCTGATGCCATAAGGCTCTATTTGTAGTTTCAGTAGATAGTAGAGAGGTAGTATTACCAACAAGAGGAGCCGACTTCTTGGCTGGTATAGAGGCAGGCACAGTTGGTATGAAATCCAGTTGGTATAGTCCATCCTTAAGAGGTCCCTCCAGCAGAGTTTTGTGTGTAGCCTTCTCCTTGACAAGACAATAAGAATCATGAAACTGAATGTATACTCTATTATCAGAAACAAACTTGGATATACTCAGTAGATTTTTGGAAATCTTTGGAACATGTAAGACATGATTCAATAAGAAGTGCTTAGTTTGCGTAGGATTAGTAATGGTGATATAACCTATATTCTTGATATGAATAAAAGCACCATTACCTACTACCACTTGTTCCCCACCATTGTAAGGTGTTGTTGACTGTAGATTAGTCAGATCAGCTATCATATGAGCAGTAGCTCCACTATCCAAGTACCATTCATGTGCACCCTGTGTTGTTGATCCAGAGGCAAGATTTGCCATCTGAGGAAAACCAGTAGAATTATTAGAATTATACTGATAACCAGATGGAGTAGGGAGTAAGGGAGCCTTATGTTGTGGCTGTTGAACCATAGCAGTATTTGCTTGAGGAGTATTGTGAGTAGGAAATGACTCTTGACCAGAGAAGCTTATATCAAAGCATTTGAGTGCCAAGTGACCAGTTCTTCCACAGAGTTGGCATACTGCTTTGTTTCCTTGAGAGTATCTTCCACCATTTCGACCACGGTTTCCTCTGTAACCAGAAAACCTCCCTCGATTTCTAGTATTGTTTGAGTAGCCTTGGACTCCAGTGGACTCATTTGAGTAGACAATATTTGCAGAGAAGGGATGAGAGTGAGTCTGAGCTGACTGGTTTAGCAATCGAACTTCATGTGTTTGTAGTTGGTTTTGAACATCATTGAGAGTGAGTGTGTGAGCTTGAGCAGTAAGATGCACACATATAGACTCATATTCTGGTCCTAGTCCTGCCAGAACAAATAATACCAGTTCTGACTCTGGTATCTTTTGATTGATGTTGTAGAGTTCATCAGAAATTGTACGGAACTTCATTATGTAGTCATCAATAGCTAGATCTCCCTTCTTCATTGTTTGTAATTGAAACCTTAGATTCATAGCTTTTGTAGATGATTGTAAATGAAACAGTACCTCGAATGCTTTCCATAACTGTGCTGAGGTGCTACATCTACCAATGTATCCTAGCATGGAAGGTGAGATCGAATTCAACAGCCAACCGAAGAGATATTGATCTCTTCGAAGCCACACCAAATATGTAGGGTTTGGAGGAGGATGAGGATCCTCTGTTGATGGCGGATTTACCGGAGAATTGTCTGGTGGATCAATCTTCAGTAATAGATCTTCAAGGCAGTAAGCTCTCACGGTGGCCAGAATCTAAGTTTTCCAGAAGATATAATTGCTTTTATCGAGTTTGATTGAGATAAGGTGGATGTTTGGTAGAGCAACAATATTTGAATCTGTCGCCATTTGAGATGAGTTGTAGTAATCGAAGCAGATTTGAAGAATTTAGGCAGAAAAGAAAGTAGAAGCGAAATGGCCGGAGAAGATGAATTTGCCGGAGAAGAAGATCAGCATTTTGACAGAGAGGAAGAGTGGATTTGTTTTGGCTTTGATACCATAGTGAATTATGAACATGAGACTGAATATTATTGATTTAGCTAGGGGTATTTATACATAATTAGAAAGAAAAGTAACTGATTAGTTAACAGTAGCGCTAACCGTCTAACTGCATAACTAACCATCTGACTTCATAACTAATTGCTGACTCATCTAACTAATTGCTGACTCATCATAACAAACTTGCTGACGTGTTATTTACAATTCTAATAGAGAGAGAAATTAAGAATTACGAGGAGTGTGATCGCTCCAAATATTGTACATCCGTACTGAATCTACTGTCGTCTTGTCAAAAGGACCCCTCTCCAACTCAACACCATAAACTAAGATCTACAATACAAATTAAAAATTATTTAATAGATCAGAAATTTATACATCATTTAAAAAAAAAGTGAGTAGTATCTAGTCTGCTGAACCTGTTCAGCACGACACTATCCTGAAAAAGAACTGTTCGTGTTTAAGTTGAGAAATCGGTTTTCAAGTGTATTCACCCCCCTCTACACCTGAACGTGCTCTCGGGACCAACAATTGGTATCAGAGCAGGAGTTCTCTAAGACTCTTGTTATTCTGAAACTGGTCTACTTGAACGAATCCGGAAAACATTTTCACTGCATATCATTCTTCATTCATATCATTATCAAATATGTCTGATATGTCAGGTATAAGGATGGTGCCCATGTTCTCAGTAGAGAACTACAGCGTATGGCGAGTCAGAATGGAAGCCCATCTGACCTCTCTCCACGACAGCATGACAGAAGTTCTTGAGGATGGACCTATCGTCCCCATGATAGATAGTGTCGTAACCCAGGATCCAGCAGATGGAGGTAGAATGGTGACCGGGAAGAAGATTCCCAAGGATAGAAGTCTCTTCACCCCAGAGGAGAAGAAGCTTCACAACTTAGACCGTGTCGCCAGAAACGCCATACTAACCACCCTGAATGATTCCTATCTCGAGAGAGTTCAGGACTGCAAGTCCGCTAAGGAACTCTGGGATGCTCTAGCGCTACTGAGTCGGGGGACTCAGAAGATCAAAGCAAATAAACTTGCGCTGGAACTCCAAAAGCTGGAAAGATTGTCGCTCATGCCTGATGACACCATTGAAGATCTCAATGTCAGATTCACGAATCTGATGAACTCCATCAACGGGCTGGGAAATACATTCTCCAACCGAGAAATGAATCTCAAGATTTTGAGGGCACTGCCAGATGGTCATTGGACTCCTTTCGCTACATTACTATGTCATTCTGATTTAGATATTGTTACTCCTGACCATATCTTTTCAGAACTCAAAGCAGAGGAATTCGAGTTTAGCTTACCTCAAAGGAAGCAGCGAGCTGAAGCTGACACCAAAATCGACCATGCATTCAAAGCATCAGTCAGCTCAGCAGCTCCAGCGTCTAGCAAGGCTGAACCTTCACTCACTGATATACAAGAAGGAAATATAGCCAAGAAATACACACTGCTTACCATAAAATACCAGAAGGAGAAAGAGAGGCGCAGAAAGCTCTCAAGAGTTGTCAGAGACTCTAAGGGTAAGAACGAATATACACCCAAGCGCACTCCTGACTCACATACTTATGAATGCAGGAAACAGGATGACTCAGCACAGTCAAAAGACAGTGAAAGTAAGGAAGAAAGAGTCACCACCTGCTACAACTGCAAAAAGGCAGGACATTATCAGTATGATTGTCCTGAGCTCAGCACTGCTGAACGAGCAGCTCACAAAGCTCGAAGGGAGAAGTTCATCAAGAAGAGACAAGCATACATTGCTGGTGAACTCTCAGACGACTCAGATGAAGTCGATTCCTTCATGGATTCATCAGATGATGAAGCAGCCTTCATGGCCTTAGAGCTTGAAAATGAAGAAGATACTGAAAAGTGTCTCATGGCAGGAGAAGAGGATGAGGTAAATTCTCATGAACCATTTAATTCCTCTTCACATTGCACACACGACACTCTTTCAAAGTGCGGATGAGAATTTGGACGTCGTGATCGCATATGAAGAACTACTCGACGAAAAAAATTCGGATGAGTCACGGCTCAAGTAAGACTCTTCAGGAATTGGATACCCTGAAAGTGGAGAATCAGAGACTTTCTCAGAAGAGTCAGGTTGCTACTGAGTCTGAAGGACTTGTGTTGAGACTCAGGGAGGAGACAAACTCTCTGATGGCCAAGTCTCAGCATCAAGAAGATCGGATCACGATTCGACCAACGACTTAACTCGTAAAAGATATCGAACCGAGTCTACGAAGCAAGAACCTGTCGAGACTTCGCACCGAGCATGAAACGCTATAGAAAAGTGATGATGTCTGGAGAAACCTGATGACTGAGCGTTACATGGGCGCTTAAAAGAAGCTAGAGGCTATGCTAGCGAGCAACAAGCCCAAGCATTGTAAGGAATGACTTGGATTCAGCCAGGGAACTTCCTCATCTGCCCCCGTACACTCAGAAGTGCGACTTGCTGATAGGTTTGTTCAAGGGGAGACCATCAATGCAGACATACTGAATCCCCTAGCCAAGAACAAACAGAAGATGAAGGCACCTCATCCTACACATCAGCACTCTGACAAGAAGATCAGCACCAAAACACCCCAGTTCAGTCAAGGGGAAACCAGCAAATCAAAATGGGCTGATCAGTATGGACCTCCTCAGCTGACACATCCAGCTCAATATGGGTCATATTATTATCCACCGAAAGCCGCACAAAAAGGCAAAGGTCAGCAGTCCACCCACTCAGAAGATCAGGACTCCTGAACCTGAAAAGCCTATAAAGTCAGCATCGACCAGTCCAGTGGTCAGATACGTTGATGCAAGTGGAAAGAAGTTGTCTGAGACCACCAGGGTCGTAAGACAAATATGGTTACCAAACTAACACCTAAGGACCCAAAATCAAAAATAAAGGGTATCTAAATATAATTCTGTTTTGCAGGTGCACAAAGATCCTTGGTATGTGGACAGCGGATGCTCAAGACACGTGACTTACCAAAAGGACTTGCTGAAGAATTATACAACTGAAGAAGGACCCCGAATCGAGTTTGGAGATAATTCCAAAGGCTATACCAGAGGCTATGGAACACTCAGCATTGGAACCGCCAAAGTTCCAAGAGTATCATATGTTGAAGGACTTCAGCATAACCTTCTCTCTGTTAGTCAATTATGTGATAACTCGAATAGAGTGATATTTGACACTGGTTTCTGTGATGTTATTGATAAATCCACAGGGAAAACAGTGTTATCAGGTTCGCGCAAGAAGAATATCTATGTAGCTGACTAGAAACTCAGCTGAACCTGAAGCTTGTCTGTTGGCGAAGAATGACAGCAGAACGGGTTGGCTTTGGCAGAGGAGACTCAGCCATCTCAACTTCAAGGCGCTCAACAAATTAGCAAGAAACACTCTAGCAAGAGGACTGCCGAATGAAGTATTCAGCAAAGACACTCAGTCTGAAACATGTCTGAAGGGAAAGCAAACAAAGAAACAAAATCCACCTGTTCCATCTCCTTCCACTGATGGAATCCTTCAGCTGCTACATATGGATTTGTTCGGTCCAGTCTCTCTGGTGACGATCAGAGGCAAGAAGTAAGCATTAGTGGTCATTGATGACTACTCGCGCTACACATGGGTCATATTTATTGCCAACAAGTCTGACGTCAAAACAGAGTTACCAACGCTTCTGAAAAAGCTCAGTGTCGAGAAGAACACCCAAATTGTCAAAATACGTTCAGACAAAGGAACTGAGTTCCTTAATTTCATGGTGGAGGAGTTCTGCAAAGCAAAAGGAATAGAGCATGAGACATCTGCTGCGCGCACCCCTCAACAGAATGGGGTTGCTGAACGAAAGAATCGAACACTCAAAGAAGCAGCAAGAACTGTACTCGTAGACTCAGGACTCCTATCCAAATTCTGGGCAGAAGCTACTGACACTGCATGTTACACTCAGAACCGATCTCTATCGACAAAGCAGCATAAGAGGACACCATATGAACTATGAAACGGCAGGAAACCTTCTCTATCTTATTTCCATATTTTTGGGTGTTTGTGCTTTATCCACAATAATGGGAAAGATCAGCTGAAAACTTTTGATAGCAAGTCAGATCAGGGAGTGTTCTTAGGATACTCCCGGGTCAGCAAAGCTTTCAGGGTATTCAACTATCGGACCCTTTGCATGGAAGAAAGCCCTCATGTTGTTTTTAATGAGTTTGCTACTGAAGACAGGAGCAATAACTCTAAATCTGAATCTGAGGACATCAGTAAGAAGCTACAAGATCTGAGCTTAAAAGACAAAGTCGAAAAGATTCAGCCATGTTGGGATGATGATTCAGATGAGGAAACTGAAGACAAGTCTACTGAATCTCAACCTACAACAGAGGTAGCTGAGCAGATTGACTCTCCTGAACAGAGTCAATCCCAGGTAACTCAGGTCGATGAAGAAACCCAAGAGGTAACTGAGACCACTACTGAGAATAACAACTCAGGGGGAACAACTGAAGTTCCTGAGCTAAATACCCCTGAACCTAGTGACTCAGTAGATCACACTCTCATAACTGAACTGCTTCAATCTCATAATAGTACAACTGAAATGCCTAACTCACCTACTATCTGTGTTGAACAAATTTTATATGAAGAGTTGAAACATCGAAGATCGTGACTGGATGCTCATACTTCTGATTTAATCATTGGAGATCCTTCAGCAAGCGTAAAGACAAGATCAAGATTCTGTCAGGGAGAAAGCGCCTTATATTCCTGCTTCTTGTCTACTGAAGAACCTCAGACAATCGAGGACGCACTGAACGATGCTGACTGGATCACAGCCACGCAGTAGGAGCTGAATCAATTCACAAGAAACGAAGTTTGGGAGCTTGTTGACAGACCCCATCATCAACATGTGATTGGAACAAAATGGGTCTTCAAGAACAAGCGGGATGAAAACAACGTCATAGTAAGGAATAAAGCAAGACTCGTGGCAAAAGGCTACTGTTAAGCCGAAGGGATAGATTTCGATGAAACTTTCGCTCCAGTTGCAAGATTGGAGGCAATCAGACTATTCCTAGCCTACGCAACACTTCAAAGATTCAGAGTCTATCAAATGGATGTGAAGTCTGCTTTCCTGAATGGCGGGCTAAAAGAAGAAGTCTATATGGAACAACCGCACGGCTTTCAGCAGGGACATCAAGTTTATAGACTCAGAAAGGCTCTGTATGGGTTAAAACAAGCTCCCAGGGCTTGGTACGATACCCTATCTGAGTTTCTTCTTAAGAAAGGCACAGTAGATCGCACATTATTCAGCATTCGACTGGAAGACGACCTATTACTCGTGCAGATCTACGTAGATAACATCATCTTCGGCTCGAAGAAGGTCATCATGTGTCAGTAGTTTGAGAAAATGATGAAGGACAAGTTCGAGATGTCAATGATGGGAGAAATGAACTATTTCCTAGCTTTCAAGTCAAACAATCTAACAAGGGAATGTTCATTAATCAAGGCAAATACACTCGAGACCTCATCAAAAGATTCGGTTGCACATCCGGCAAACCTATCAAGATCCCGATAAACACGAATATGAAGATTGATCTTGATAAAGAGGGAGTATCAGTAGACCAAACTGAATTTCGTGCTATAATTGGTTCTTTATTATACTTAACAGCTAGTCGTCCTGACATAACTTATGCTGTAGGTGTCTGTGCTCGATTTCAAGCGAATCCAAAGCAGAGTCACATGGACTCAGCAAAGAAGATTCTCCGCTATCTCAGAGGAACACCTGACATGGGTTTATGGTATCCAGTTGATGATAATATAGAACTAACTGGTTATTCTGATGCTGACTATGCAGGGTGTAGAATTGACCGAAAATCAACTTCAGGAACGTGTCGGTTCCTTGGCGTAAGCCGATCTCATGGTTTTCAAAGAAACAAAGCACTCGGCAGCCACGTCAACTACCGAAGCCGAATACATGGCTGCTTGGGAAGTTGCTTCGCGCCCAAATCCTTTGGGCCGAGAGCAGCTACTACACGACTATGACGTCATTCAGAATGAAGTGCCAATCTTCTGCAACAGTACCTGTGCCATTGCAATCACTCAGAATCCTGTACTTCATACAAGATGCAAGCACGTGGACATCAGACATTACTTCATTCGTGACCATGTCGAGAAAAAGGATATCAGGATGGAAAAGATCCATACTGACCGACAAAGGGCCGATATACTGACCAAGCCTCTAGCTGAAGCCAGATTCAGAGAACTTTCAGTAGAGCTAGGTCTACTGGACCCTACTGACTCCAGTCAGTAAGGGGGAATGTTCACTCTCAGTACTGAGTAAAATAAATGCGTAGAGACTCAGCAACCATCTACACGACGTATCAGCTGACTACGATGTTCAGCTGGCAGGTTTGCGTATCTCTACTCAGTAGTAGCCAATATAACAGTTCTATGCATTTATGATTCAGATTCAGCACCGTATTCAATGCCTTAAGAATTGTCATTTAATATTAACGATTTACATTTAATGCACGACATTCTATGCATAAGCTTGCTGAACTCTGCCACGCATTTAATGCATGTCGTATCATAGTTACTTCTTAGGCTATATACAATTATCTTTGACTTAGGCGGCTAATTTGATCATTGCCTATTTTATAATACTTAATCTTAGCCGTCTATCTCAGAAAGCGGGTTTTAAACTGAACCATTGATCTTTAACTGTTCGCATTCTCTTAGATATATGTTTACGATCAAATCTTTGAAACCGCCATTTGCGAACTATCAAATCTTTAACTCCGAAATTTCTGAGATCTCATTACTTGCAAACCTTACTTGCAATCTCTTTCAAATCTTCAAAAAATTTCTCAAAAATTTCAGTGGTATGATATCAAATCTTTCTGACAACTTATATGATTACACAGCATCGCTATATTTTTTTTATATATCCATTCGATACTGATAATCTAGTTTGTTACAGATAAAATGTCAGGAAATGTTGTTTATGCTCCAGAGAATATGCAAGAAATCCTAGAAAAAGACCGTGTCTGGTGCGAGCCAGTCATGGAGTTTGACGTCTGCGATCTGGAATACATGGAGGAGATTTTCTCAGCTCTCAGAGAAACCGGTCTAGAAGGCTTTCTGACAAAGAAGCCCACATTCTTCCTTCCCCGACAAGTTGTGGAGATTTACTTGAATTCTGATTCAGTAGACGGAGATATCCGAGGGAGATTCGTCGTCCACACAGT
This sequence comes from Lavandula angustifolia, assembly GCA_028984105.1. NCBI lineage: Eukaryota > Viridiplantae > Streptophyta > Magnoliopsida > Lamiales > Lamiaceae > Lavandula > Lavandula angustifolia. The sequence continues at coordinate 4,039,175 of CM054822.1, read as the reverse complement.
CGGCGATCCCTCGAGGACGGATATAGAGGTGAAGCAGATGTCAATCAGAGAGGCTCTTCGGAGAAGCTTCAATCTGCCAAGCGAAGGCGTCAGCACCGTGGGATATAATGATGATCAAATAGATGACTACTTATCCATTTTCTGCAGGAAGCCTACAGTCTTCAGAGCCGCATTTCCCAAGAATACTATGCTACCTCAGTATAGAGCTCTTGCATACATAGTGACTCAGCTACTAACGAGTCAAGCAGGATCATTTGATCAGGTGTCCAGGCCAAAGCTACAACTGATGATGGTCATCTATGACAGGGCCAAGATCAACTGGACAGAGTTCTTCATACGGGAATTTATGGTGTAGTCCGCAAAATTTGACAAAGCATCTAACAAGCTGAGCGCCAAAGGGAAGCTACTTATGGACTGAAGATCTCAGTGATGATCGAAGACTACTGCACTTCTGACCAGATCACATTTGCTGACAAGCAGTACTTCAACGTTAAAAAGGTCAGGTTTCGAACGAGGCAGGCGAGCCCTTCGCCAGATTGGCTCCGGGCCTACAACTCTGCAAACAACGCCTCAGAAGACCGCGCCTTCAAAGAAAAGGTCTCCTCAAGCTAAAACGCCTAAGGCACCGGCGAAAAGGCTGAAGAAGGTCAGCACAGCGTTGCCTACTGAGACAGAGGCAGAGCCAGAGGCAGCAGCTACTGAACAGCCTCTGCAGCTCAAAGATGAATCCGAGTCTTCTGAGAAGACTCCGTCAGTGGAGAAAGCCGTCTCCACTGAGCATGAAGAAGCAGTGGACCAAGGGGTCCCAGCTGAAGAAGTCCAGGTCGAAGATGTTCAAACCCTGGAGAGCCCCTTGGATGTCCCTCCTCTCAGCAGTCTCCCCTCAACTGTCTCATATCGAGATAGAGGAATCAGAGACAACCTCAGAAGAAGAGTCTATCGGGATGGAAGCTTCAGCTCTTCAATCCAGAGCATCCCGAGAGATCACAGAGCACATACCGGAGATCTCAGGCCACAGCGATCTAGTTCTCATTGCGAGACAGGCGAGATTCCACATGCTGCTCAGGTTCCAAGAGTGGCACAATTTGCAACGTCTCATCACACATCACTCCTGCGAACAACTCCATGAGGAGGAACTGAGGATCAAAGAGCAGATTGGTTACTCTGAGCCAGCTGACCTCGGAACCTTGGAGGATTTGAGGGCGGCCCTGCTGAATGACCGTCAGCCAGCATCGGCCTAAGCACCCTCTGATGGGTCTGACCCCGATGGTCAGGATCCGCCCCGTGATTCAGGCCCTGAGAAGCCTGATGAGGGAACTCAACCGGACAAGGATACTCCCGTGCCTACTGAACTTCCTCTCAGTATCCTTGCTCCTGGGAAGTCGGCGGCTGGTACTTCGACTTCTGCAGAGCCTACTCAGCTCTTGCTAGAATCAACGTTTGAAGTAGCGCCCAGCCCCAAAAGCCGACGATCGAAGTCAATGGCGAAGGCTCTCAGAAGCCAGGGTACTCAGAACAGGCTTCTTGCCCGTGCAGTCCACAAGACATGGCGACAGACAGCCCAAGCCACAAGCGCAGAGATTCAGGGACTCAGAACCACATTGTCAGAATCTTCTATCCCTGACTTCTCCAACATCATATCTCAAGCGCTAGACACTCAGCGAGCTGACTTCGAGGCTCAGCTCATATTGATTCAGGAAGGCCAGGATAAGTTGATTGAAAATCTCAAGGCCTCTTAGATTTCTCATACTGAGTCAGTCACAACCATCTCTCAGGCTAACGAGCTCAGACTCAACTCAATTCAGAAGGCCCTGGAAGAGATTGTTGAACAAAAGTTGAACGAGTTCAAGGCCGCAGCCGATCAATCTCATAAAAAGTACAAACTTGAGATGATCCATGAGAAGAACGAGCTGCACGAGGAGCTTACCAAGATCCACACCAAACTAAACAAATTGTCAGCCTCGTACTCCAGCCTGAACAAGAAGGTATCCGCTCCACCTCCTATTATCATTGATGATGCCAAAAAGGGGGAAAGGATGGATAAGCAGACAAAAGCTGATACTGAAAAATCAACTAAGGGGGAAGCCACCAAGGAGCTGGTACTGAAGACTCCCAAGAAGGTAAGGTCGTGAGCGGGGAGCAAGCTCAGCTCAGACATCTGCTCCTACTGAACCTACCACAACTGGTGAGGCCCAGGGTGTCTTAGTTGCAGTTGCAGCATCAACTGAGACTGGCCCAAGTGGCTCAGGAACCAGAGAAGTAGCGACTCAGGCAACTCAGACTCCACTTGACATCATTAAGGAAGTTGCTGAGTACGCAGACAAGGAGGACTCAGAAGAGGAAGAAGCTCCTCTTCCACCTCCAGTTACTGGAAAAGGAAAGAAAATCCTTAAGCTCCCGACTCCTCCCTCCAAGAAATCTAAGAGATATATTACTCCGGAGGAGGAGGCTCAGATAGCCGCAGATGAGAAACTGGCTAGGGAGATAGCCAAAGCTGAAGCAGCCAACAAACCAAAATCTAAGCCTGTTAAAGGTAAGACAAAGGCTCTAGCTCGCGGCGGCAAAAGACCATCTACTGCTAGGTTGCCTCCTAGGAAGCTCAAACTCAGCGATGAAGATGACAGAGAAAAGGAGAAGCAACAGCAAAAGTCTACTGAGAAGCAGGGTACTTCAAAAGAGAAATATTCAACTCCTGCTGACTCAGAGAAAGAGTCACCTCACAAGCCCTCCTATACTGCCTCTAAGGCACAGGATGCTGAAATGGATGCAATCTGGGCTTAAATGGATATATATCTTTATAGAGGAGAAGAGGCCAGGCAAATAGAAGCTGCCAGAGAATGGATCAGAATGGCAGATCTTGAGGCACTCAGAATCAGAACTGAAAAAGAAGCTAGTCAGAGGATTCCTTCAAAAGCTGATATTCCTTACAGATACAGGAAATTCAGGAAGCCTACTGACCTGAAGACTTACAGATGGCCGAGAACTGATGAATGGATGCCAGTAGAATACACTCAGAGATGGGAAGCACTGAAGATAGAGTTCATCAAAAGGAACTACTTCTGGAGATTCTAGTCTGAAAAATGAAAAGCTGAAGCTTACACTAAATGGACGATGAGAGCAGACTTAGACATGTACGCCTGGATGCAGAAAGCTGTCAAATAGAATGTCGAAGTCAGAGTCCCAGACCCCAGAATACTGCCACCCCCACTAAGACTGGATGAATCTATTCACTATGGTGTCATTGAGAAAGAAGTGAAGGCCGCTGCTGAAGCCAAATTCCTCGATGAAGAAGACCCAGGGGACTTTGCTGAGATACTGAAGCTGAGGAAGATCACATATAGGATGTATGGAGTGCCGCTTCCTGAATCTCAATCGCAAGATTTCAAAGACAGGATTAGGCAGTTCAAATGATTCCTTGCTTCTGTACTCTTTTGTTTTTCTAGTATAGCAGAGATGTATCTGTACTGAATTTTCTTACATTATATATGATATCTTTGTTTTTATCTTTGACAATATCTTATTGTCTGAATAGCCGTGTTCTTTTATGCTTAACACTCAGAATCACTGAAGTGATTACTGACTCACACACTCACTGTCTGATTTTCTGTTAGTTTATTGCTTAGCCAGATTCTGTTAGACTTGTTGTATTTCGGGGAAAATATTGTTAAAACAGGGAGAATATGCTTAGTCTCTATATTCTGACTTTCTGCCCTGATCCCTCAGTAGTCTAGGACTTGAAGAACAACTCCACTGATTCTACTTGTAATATTTGTAAGGAGCTCTATTTTTGACTAGTTATAGTGTTAGATGTTGATTTTTTGTTGATAGGTTTTGGCATCATCAAATAGGGGAAAATTGTTGGGTGATGATTCTATCCTCAACAGTATTAGAGGTAGTGGGAAATGATTCTATCTTCTGTACTGACCGATACTCAGTAGCCTTGTGCTCTGAATTAGTCTGAATATTTGAAGATCCCAAAACCCTATCTTGATCGGTGAACCTTTAAGTTATAACCTGTTTTTGTCTCTGAGGTTTCAGACTCAGTAGACCCTCTGCTCTGGTTCAAGCATTTAGTTGCTTATCCGCCTCAGCACCAGAAGTAGAAGACTCAGTAAATACTGGACTCAGCAGGAGCAGTATACTGAAAGGAGTCAGTGGAACTGAACTCAACAGGAGTAGTTCACTGTACTCAGACTTGATCTTCAGTAAAGAAGACTCAGCAGGAGTTCACTACTGAATCAAAGATCAGACTCAAGAACGGCCGGTCGCGTCCGAACCGTCGATCTTTCAAAGACAATCAGCATAGTCAAGTACGAGGAAGAGAGAAGTCAGCTTCAAATCTCCTTGAAGTCTGTTCTGTCTCAACCATTTTCTGAACCTCGACCAATGACAAGCAGACACATGTCCTACACCTACTAAAGCTGCAAGTCAACAACTTTCCGGAAAAGAGGGAAAAGACTCTACAAATGCTACAAAAGAGCCGTTAGCTACCCAAAAGAGAGAGACAAAGGATCATCGTCTCCAACGGATCTTTCGTAGTCTCTTTTCTATAAATAGAGGGATAAATCAAATTTGAAGCTCACGAAAAAAACGAGTGCAAACATACGAGAAACGAAAGAAAAAGAAAAACCGCATACACAGAGCATTCAAACGAGCAAACTCGAAAAGCCTAAGTTCTCCGCAAGAAGTTCGAAGAATTCATCTCCGGCGAAGAACTATATTCTAGCTCTTAGGGAACCAAGCTGAACTGTTAAATACAGCCTCTAGTATCCAAACGAAGATACACGAACCCAAAGTCATACTTAGTTGTTCGTCGTTCTAGAAGCCACTTCATTGTTCCCTATCCCTCTAACCTAAGCTGAATAGAATATATCCATAGCTTAGACGAAGGAGTTCATCTTTGAACTGTTCTTTATTGTAAAGAACTCCTTCATAGTTGGAGAGTTTTTCAAACACTCAGTTTGATAACCTTGTAAACTGAGACTTGCTCAGTATAAATCTCAAGACCAGAGTTTGTCCAGTGTACAAACCAACTGAGACTACCTCAGTATAATAAATAGCTTCCAGATCATTCGGGACAGTGGACGTAGGATTTTTGTGTCCGAACCACTTTAAAAATCTCTGTGTCTTGTGTCTCGTATTCTTTTTCACTGTTGCATTGATTTAACTGTTCATACTGAAAAAGCCTTCTTAAATCATTCAAGTGAGTTTCAGCGAACTTAATTGGGTTATGAGACAATAGATGGTACTCAGTTGTCTAGTGGTTAAAAGAATATTGGGGGAAATCATAGTAGTACTATGGAATTAAAGATCCCAAAACCCAGCTGATATCAGTAGTGCAGTGTGTCGATAGGATTACATGATGTATAGGTTAGACTTGTTTTATTTTGATTATCTTTTTGTCTAAGTCCTGTACGGGATAAACTGTTGGACTGATCTTCTGACGAAGTTACTTTCCAGAACCCCACGTCATCAATGTAAGAGCTTGCGTTCTTCAGCCAGCAGCTGATCTTCACCTCAGTAGGAGACAGCCCATCAGCTGATAAGATATCAGCAGAAGAGCATAATGCAAAGCTCACGACCTTCGCAGTCATCGGTGACCCACCGTGAGCCTTATCGGCTTGTCGGCCGACTCGACCAAAGAAGACATGGGACTGTCTTGAGTCATCAGATCCAACGTAAAAGCGACCCAGTCGTAAACATCTTTTCAAAGTTCAGCAGGAGATCAATACGAGGATGTGGAATAGTCAACTCTATCTCTGACACATTCTCACCTACCACAAACCTAGACCAATGAGAAGCCGACAACGCTTTACCTGCTCTAAACAACTAAAGCCTGCTCTCATGTACAGTATTAACTGCCCTGCTGCAACAATTCGAATTTATGGCCGTTTTCTTTGGAAGCTTGTGACACGTGGCATCGTCTTCTCCAACGGACAAATGCCTTGCTCACAACTATAAATAGAGAAGAAATTCGAGCTCCACGCACGGGACTCATAAGGGAAAAAGCTCAAGCTCAAGCTCAAGAACACTCTAGCGAACTCAACAGATTATATAGAGAAGAACTTGCTTTCATAGAATATTTGTAGTTCTACTCTCTAGAGTATTTAGATCCCTTTCTTCTCCAGACTAAGCTCATTGCCAAATTTATAGCTTAGATTTCGAAGGAGTTCACTTTTAGTGAATTGTTCTTATTGTAAGAACTCCTTCTTAGTTGGAGATTATCCCCTCCCTTTCGAACTTAGGTTTGAATTGTAAAGTCGCTAAGGACTATAATTTAGAAGGGTCAGTCCAGTGCACAGATTCCTTGCTGAGGCTTGCTCAGAATAATCAACAAGTTCTCCTGCCAAGTCAGGACCGTGGACGTAGGATCTTGCGTATCCGAACCACGTTATATCGCTTGCGTTATTTACTGTTTTGTTGCATATCCTACAACCGCTCAAAATCATATGTTTGCATAAAACGTATTTTAAAAGCGCATAGCCAAAATAATTTATCTTGCGAAAACACGTTTTCAACTGAGACGAATCGCCAGGCCCTACACACTTATCCGCACAACGTCTCCGATTGAGTTTCAACGACTGACTAAAGTCAGTAGGAGAGCTCAGTAGCTGACACACTCTGACCCCGTGATCGAAGGTTACTATTTGGCACTGTTCATCAGTTGCACCAAACAGCTCTGTTGTCCTTCGGTTTGAGAAAAAGAAACTGTGATCAGGTGTATTCACCCCCCCCTCTACACCTGACTATCGTCTCCGGACCAACAATTGGTATCAGAGCCTCGGTGTTCTTCTGAGCGCCGGTTCTACTACTGGTCCTCTCGAACAGATCCTTGAAAACATTTTCTCTGCACAAGCATCTCTTCAGTCATCCTTATACTCGTTCACATAATGTCTGACATGTCAGGTATTCGGATGGTGCCAATGTTCTCGATAGAGAACTTCACGGTATGGCGTGTGAGAATGGAGGCACACCTCACATCGCTGCACGACAGCATGACGGACGTCCTTGAGACAGGACCCATCATTCCCATGATTGGCAGCGTTCAGTTTGCTGCTGCGGGAGATGTAGGAGTACAGACTGGTGCTAAGATCCCTAAAGAAAAATCAGCCTTCACGCCTGAAGAGAAAAAGCTGCACAATCTCGACCGAGTTGCGCGAAATGTTATACTGACAACGCTCAGTGACTCTCATCTCGGGAGAGTGCAAGACTGGAAAACGGCTAAAGAGCTTTGGGATGCCCTGGCTGTACTGAGCCCAGGAACCCCGCAGATCAAAGAGAACAAGCTCGAACTAGAGCTTCAGAAGTTCGAAGCCTTTGCAATGGAGCCCAGTGAGACCATTGACGAGTTTAGCGTTAGATTCACAAATCAAGTCAACGTCATCAACGGGCTGGGGAAGATGTTCACCAACAAGGAGATGAACACCAAGATCCTGAGAGCGCTACCTCGACAGAAGTGGCTTCCTTTTGCTACTTATTTACGTCGCTCTGATCTTAATGCTCTAACTCCTGATGTTATATTTTCAGAACTAAAAATGGAGGAATTTGAGCATAGTCTACCCCAAAGGTGTTCTAGTGCTCCAGCTGACACACAGATCGACCATGCCTTCAAGGCAACAGTCAGCAAGACTGGACCCAAACCAGTTTCCTCAAGCAAGGCAGTGGCCACAATCGAAGCAAAGTCTTCAGAGACTTCAGGTACTGACCAGCTAGCTTTGATGACTCTCAAATATCAAAGAGAAAAAGAGAGAGTCAGAAAGCTGAGGAAATACCACCAAGATTCTCCCTCATGTAAGAAAGAATATCCAAAAAGGGAAGAATCTAAACCTTCTACTGAATACAGGAATGCAGAGCCTGCTGCTAGTCTATCCAAAGAATCAACCGGAAAAAGCAATAGAACATCCACCTGCTATAACTGTAAGAAGGAGGGACACTACCAGTACGACTGTCCCGAACTCTCAGCTGCTCAACGAGCAGAACGGCAGGCCAGAAGAGAAAAAATTGCCCAAAGAAGGCAGGCCTACATAGCTGGAGAGATATCCGACAACTCACTTGAGGAGGATACATTCATGTAGTCCTCTGAGGACGAAGCTGCATTTGTAGCAGTTGAGGTCGGAGAAATGGTTCCTGAAGGAACAGCTGAATACTATCTGATGGCCGGAGAAGAGGCTGAGGTAAATTCCAAACTTAATACAACCTCTTCTTCACACAGCACACACGATACGTGCTCGGTCACAGATGATCCTCTGGATGTGGTACAAGCATACGACGATCTGCTAGAGGAGCAGATTCAGCTGAGCAGAGAGTTCAGCAAAACGATTCAGGAACTTGAACAGGTAAAGGCTGAGAATCAGAGACTTTCTTCTGATTGTCAGGTCTCTACTGAGTCAGAGAATCTGGTTGCGAGACTCAAGGAAGAGATTGAATCTCTTATGACTAAGTCTCAGCTTCAAGAGACTCAAATCTCAGTTCTGACTAAGGACAATTCTGAGAAAGAGACTGAAATAGCCCAACTCAGTCAGAAGCTCACAGACGTGCAAAAAGATTATGACTCACTCAGGAGGAGTGACGAGGTCTGGCGAGGACTGATGACTGAACAGTACCTAGGAGCTAAGGAGAAGCTGGAAAGTATGCTTAGAGCACAACGGCCAACAGTCCTGAAAGAAGGTCTTGGCTATACTCACGAAGCTTCTACCTCAAAAAGCTCAGAAGCGCTGGCTGATAGGTTCGTCAGAGGAAAGGTACAAACTGCTGACACCACACCTCAGGCGAAGAATAAGCAGAAAATCGTTGCACCTCAGCCGAGAAGCATAAAGCAACTGACCAAAGGTTCCAGCCCCAGGACACCGCGATCAAACTCAGGGGAACCAAGAAGGTCAGGTGGGCAGAACAGTACAAGGAGCCACTGTATGAGCACCCGGCTCAGTATGGCTCGTACTACTATGAGCCTAGGGTCAGGAGGAGCGCAAAGACTCAGAAGAAGAAAGCTCATGAGCCCAAAATCATCAAAAAGTCAGTATCTCCAGGTCATGTGGAGAAGAAAACTGACAAGGTTCAGAAGAAGAAGTCTCAGACTTCTAAGGTTCCTAGACATATTTGGGTTCCGAAATCACCCACTAACATGTAAGGACCCAACTGAACCAAAGGGTACCTAAAAATGCTTCTGTTTTGCAGGTGCATAAGGACCCTTGGATAGTGGACAGCGGCTGCTCGAGACATATGACATACCAGAAGAGCCTGCTGGCCAACTACATACAAGAAGATGGTCCCAGAATTGAGTTCGGTGACAACTCAAAAGGCTACACAAGGGGATATGGAACGCTGAACATTGGGACTGCTTCAGTTCCAAGAGTAACATATGTTGAAGGACTTCAACATAATCTCCTTCTCGTCATCAATTCGTGATAATCTTAACCGAGTAATCTTTGACGCTGGTTTCTGTGATATTGTTGATAAATCTACCGGGAAAACAGTGTTATCAGGTTCGCGGAGGAAGAATATATACGTTGCAAACTGGAATACCGCAGAACCTGAGGCTTGCTTGCTCGTACAGACGAAATCTAGTGACAAGTCAGGATGGCTATGGCACAAGAGACTCAGCCACCTGAACTTCAAGACAATGAACAAGCTCGCCAAGAACTCTAAAGTCAGAGGACTGCCTAACGAATCGTTCATCAAAGACAGAAATTGTGAAGCATGCTTGAAGGGAAAGCAGACAAAGAAAAGCAATGCACCTATTCCTTCACCTTCCACTGATGGAATCCTTCAGCTGCTGCACATGGACTTATTCGGGCCAGTCTCCCCAGTGACTATAAGAGGCAAGAAGTATGCCCTCGTCGTTATTGGGTCATCTTCATCGCCAATAAATCTGATGTTCAAACTGAGCTACCCAATATGCTGAAGAAACTCAGTGTGGAAAAGGACATCAAGATTCAAAGAATTCGCTCAGACAGAGGAACAGAATTTCTCAACTCATTAGTTAAGGAGTACTGCGATAAAGAGGGAATTCAGCACGAGACATCAACTGCTCGCACCCCTCAGCAGAACGGACTTGCTGAACGCAAAAACAGAACACTCAAAGAAGCAGCAAGAACGCTCCTAGCAGACTGTGGACTACCCTCAAAGTTCTGGACTGATGCTACTGACACCGCCTGCTATACTCAGAATCGCTCTTTACTTACACAGCAACACATGAAGACACCATACAAATTATGGAAAGGGAGAATTCCTTCTATTTCTCATTTTCATATTTTTTGGCTGTCCTTGCTTTATTCACAATAATGGGAAAGATCAGCTGAAGGTCTTTGATAGCAAATCTGATCAAGGAGTATTCTTAGGATACTCTCGAGTCATTAAAGCCTTCAGAGTCTTTAACTATCGAACCCTTTGCGTGGAGGAAAGCCCTCATGTTGTTTTTGATGAGTTTGTTATGCGAGAACGGGGAAAATACGAGAGACAAACATCGAAGATGTCGGCGAGCAAGCTACGGGATCTCGGACCGATCGATAAAACCGAAAAGATCCAAAGCATTGTTGGGATGATGAGTCAGACGATGAAGAAATTCAGACTCAGCCAACAAGCGATGTAGCTGACCTGGTTGATTCTACTGAACAGAATTAACAACAGGTAATAACGGTTGATGAGGAAGCCCTAGTGGTAACTGAGACCTCTACTAAGAATATAAACTCAGGGGGAACGATTAATGTTCTTGAGCTAAATGCCCCTGAACCTGGAAACTCAGTAGATCCTAACCTTCTTACTGAACTACTGCAATCTCAGAACAGTACTACTGAAATGCCTAACACACCTACTGACTGTGCAGAAGTAGTATCAGAAGAAGAAGCCAGACTCAGACGTTCATAGCTTGACGCTCATTCTTCAGATCTCATTATAGGAGATCCGTCAGCAACGATAAGAACTAGATCTCGATTGAGTCAAGGAGAAAGCTCACTCTATTCTTGTTTCTTGTCTACAGAAGAACCTCAGTTAATAGAGGATACACTCAATGATGCTGACTGGATCATCGCCATGTAAGAAGAGCTGAACCAGTTCGTCAGAAATGAAGTTTGGGAGCTTGTTGACAGACCTAGACATCAGCATGCGATCGGTACTAAGTGGGTCTTCAAAAACAAGCGTGATGAAAACAACGTCATCGTCAGAAACAATGCTCGACTAGTTGCCAAGGGATACAGTCAAGCAGAAGGAATCGACTTTGATGAAACTTTCGCTCCAGAGATTGGAAGCCATTCGTCTTTTCCTAGCCTATGCAACACATCAAGGATTCAAAGTATATCAGATGGATGTGAAGTCAGCTTTTCTGAACGTACTGAAGGAAGAAGTCTACGTGGAACAACCGCCCGGCTTTCAGCAGGGACATCAGGTGTACAGACTTCGGAAAGCTCTGTATGAGTTAAAACAAGCACCCAGGGCTTGGTACGATACCCTATCAGACTTTCTACTTCAGAAAGGTTTTCAGAAGGGGACAGTAGATCGCACCCTATTCAACATAAAGTCAGGAGATGACATCCTACTGGTGCAAATCTACGTGGACGACATCATTTTCGGCTGCAGAAACGAGACCATATGCCAGCAGTTCGAGAAGATGATGAAAGAGAAATTCGAGATGTCTATGATGGGAGAGATGAATTATTTCCTTGGATTTCAAGTGAAGAAATCACCTGAAGGAATCTTCATCAATCAAGCCAAATACACTCGCGATCTTCTCAAAAGATTCGGCTGCAACTCTAGCAAGCCAGTCAAGATCCCCATGAACACAAATTTTAAAATCGATCTAGACAAAGAGGGAGCTTCTGTTAACTCTATTGATTATAGAGCTATTATTGGTTCTTTATTATACTTAACAGCTAGCCGACCTGACATAACTTATGCTGTATGTGTATGTGCAAGATTTCAAGCGGATCCTAAGCGAAGTCATCTAGACTCAGCAAAGAAGATTTTGCGCTATCTAAGAGGAACACCTGACGCTGAGTTATGGTATCCTGCTGACGATAATCTTATACTGACAGGTTATTCTGATGCTGATTATGCAGGATGCAGGATAAATCGAAAATCAACTTCCGGAACGTGTCAGTTCCTAGAGCAAAGAAGCGATATCTTGGTATTCAAAGAAACAAAGCACTCGGCAGCAACGTCCACTACCGAAGCCGAGTATATGGGCCTTTGGAAGTTGCTTCGTGCCCTGCATCCTTTGGCTTCGACAACAACTGAGAGACTATGGTATAATACAGAATGAAGTGCCCATCTACTGTGACTCCACAAGTGCTATTGCAATCACTCAGAATCCAGTTCTCCATACGAGATGCAAGCACGTGGATATTCGACACCACTTCATCAGAGACCATGTCGAGAAGAAGGATATCAGAATGGAGAAAATCCATACTGACAAGCAAAGGGCGGACATACTGACCAAACCACTAGCTGAGAACAGATTCAGAGAACTATCAGTTGAGCTAGGTCTACTGGATCCTACTGAATCATATCAGTAGAATACAACTACTGACAAGTGCCATCAATTGGTATCAAGTGTAGGAACCGAGTATGACGAGTCGGATGATCGATGTGATGATTCGGTCGGGAGAATTATACCTGCATACGTAAGGGGGAACGTGGTCATCAGCACGTCAACCATCCTCCTTAACCTTAACGGTAACCAGCTGATCGTAAAAGTTCAGCTGAAAAGATTTGAGTAGTATTTTTTTTTACTTAAACTTTTTCAGAAGCATGCTCGCATTTATTATATCAGTCGCTTGCACTCAGTAGTTAATGAGCATTTATTTCCCGCCATTAATCTTTAAGGATGAGTCAGTAGGAAAACGTTCTTATTCAAAGTAACTCGTCTTTAATGCTGCCTGCAGCGCATTTAATGCATGTCTTCTCACTTACCTTTATTACGCATCATCCTACGTGGGTCTATGGTAGAGGCGGCTAAGTACTCATTCCTTTTATAACATCTAATCTGAGCCGTCGATAAAAATGATAGATTAAAACCCAGCCGTCCGATCTAAACGGCTAATCACGCATATCTTACAAAATCTTTCATCTTCTACCATTTCCTCACTTTTCGCCATTTCCGATCTTAGAGCTTTTCCTCAGCGATTGAGTTTTCTCCCCAAAATCATAAATTGCTTTGCATCTGCATATTTCAAGCTCTAAATATTATGGTAATGTATTTAATCGTGCTTAAAACTCTACTGACTTACTCTATTTTCAAGTGCTAACGAGTTTTGATGCAGATTTCCATGGCGACGATACAGACCCCCGCGAACATCGAAGAAATCATCCTCTCACGCATACAGTTCGAACCCACGATGGCGCTTCGCCAAGTGGATATTCCTTATATGGAGGAGGTTTTTGACGCTCTGGAAGAATCGGGCCTAGACGCTCTTGTTACAAGGCAACCGAGAGCTTGTCTTCCCAGGCAAGTTACAGAGGTCTTCTACAACTGGAGGACTCTAGACTCAGGAGCAGAAGTCTCCAGCTTTTCATACATGAAAGAGATCGATTCCCTCTCATGGGACGCCAGTGTTCACGAGTTCAACATTCGCGATGCTCTCGAACTGGCTTTCGATCTGACAGACGAAGGAATTTCTCCGTTTGGTTACAAGGAGAAGGAGATCAATGCCTATGTGCAGAAGTTCTGCGGTAGGAAGGACATAGCCTTCAAGACCGCTCTGCCGAAGAATTTGTTGCTACCGAGATACCAGGCGCTCGCTTATATCGTTTCTCATATCTTAACGAGCTCAGCCGGATCATATGATCAGCTTTCTAAGCCAAAAATCCAGTTGATGATGATTATTGACGATAGAGTCCGCGTCAATTGGACGGACTACTACTTAGCCGAGCTGAGGGCTCAGGCTCAGAAGTTTACCGCTCTACCCACTGGAGAGAGGAGGCTCGCCAGTGTAGGTAAACTGTTTTTTGGAACGAAGATGTCCATCATGATCGAGCAGAGAGTCTCGAGGAGCTCAGCTTTTGCTGACTCCAGGTACTTCCACAGCAAGCTCATCAAGTTCAAAACTAGAGCCGTTGCTGCGAAGTCAGTCAGGCGAGGGCCACCTGAGCCGAAGAGGGTCGTATCAGACCTGCCCCCTCGCGCTGACCTACCGAAAAGGAACAGGCTGACAAAGACTGGACCTTCTGAGGTCCCAGTGGAACAAGCCAAACCAGCCTCTCCCCCGCCTCCTCAGGAAGAACAAATTCTTGACTCGGACACCGGCATTGAGGGTGCCACGTTGAAGGATAAAGTCCAAGTCATCAGTTCTGAGGAAACTCAGTCGGACATTCCGGTACCGACTGAGGAGACATCCTCTGAGTGGACCACCTTCCACTCCACTCGTCTCCGTGCTACAGCTGAAGTGCATGATCAGATTCCAGAAATCGCTGAGCACTCAGACCTAGTGAGGATAGCCATAAGGGCTAGGATACAGATGCTACTGAGGTTCCTAAGTTAGGACATTCTCGAGGACATGATCAAATCTCAGTCAGCTCTATCCCTACTCGCTGAAGAGCAAGATTTGCAGTCAGCCATTGGTTTTGGGGAACCAGCTGACCTTGCCTACTTCGAGGACCTGAGGGCTGCGATGCTATACCTTCTCGCCCGCACACCTCAGTTCCTGGCGACAGCCCTTCGCCTCCATCTCATCCTGACAACGATGATGACAAGGATGATGATGAGATGGATCAGGCACCACCCAAGGATGCAGAATTGGGAGCTTCTGCTGAGGGTTCTACTCCCCACGAAAAGGGCCAATCACCACCACCTGCTACATCTGGTGAAGCCCAGGTTGCCTCGAAGCCAAGTCGAGCGCAACAACTCGCGTCATCTGAGCAGAGGCTCGGAACTAGTTCTTATCAGATACAACCTATAGGTTCCGTGTCCTCGAAGTCGGTCAACAGAGCTATTAGACACCAAGGCAAAAAGAACCATCTTCTCTCGAAAGACGTTCACATTAAGCGGGCTCAATACATAAAAGCTCAGACGGAGAGCATCAACCGACTTGCAGAAGGGGTCGAAAAAGTCTCTAACGCTCCTACTCAATAGATTAATATTCAGGAGATAGTTGAGACAGCCCTCGCAGCTCAGAAGGCGGACTTAGCCGCCCAGAGTCAGCAGCTCTTGATCACTCAACAGAATATCTTCGCTGAGCAGCTGACTAAGGGGCTAGCGGCGGTCCAAGCCACAATGGATGAGAGGAATAAAGTTGCCACCACCAGTCTCCAATCTGCCATTACTCAGCAGGCTGCGGCACTTAAACTAATCCAGAAGGAGATCACGAGACTCCCACGATCAATCTCTCGCGAAACTCGGGACAGGAGTCGGCCCGCACAACTCAGATTATTCAGAGAAGATCAGGAGCACGACTGGGATAAATACTGTGATCTGGTCAAGGACTTCGAAGCCACTGCCACTCAAATCAAAAACCTCGTCTACAACTTGGAGAAAGACGTTAAAGTCATCCGCACTCACCTCTCCCAGGCTGATGATGCCAAAAAGGGGGAAGGAGAAGTTAAGATTGAAGATCTTGAGGTGGAACAGGCTGAGGTCCAGAAGAGCCCAGAAGTCCAAGAAATTAATAAGGGGGAAGGTACTTCTACTCAGGGGGAAGGAACCAGCATTGTACCTCAAGCAGAAGGTTCGGCCACCCAGTGGACCCGGGCCAGGTTGTGCTCCTCCCGGAGTATGCCCCACTCCCCCAATCGATCGCGATCGAGCCAAGCACCTATCTCATCCGCTCAGCACATCGAGGAAATTGCTCAATTTCTTGATGAACAACAAGAAGAAGAAGAAGAGCTACAAAGAATCGCCACCGCAAAGGTCGGGGGAAGGAGATTACTACCGAAGCCACTCCATCTTCCCCGACGCCTAAATTCAAAACCAAGGCGGAGCGAGAAGCCTATGATCCGAGAGTTGCTCAACGGTACCGCAAGACAAGCTGGATCATGAGCATCAGATGGAAGAAGCAAAGAAAGGCAAGAAGCCTAAGAAATTGATGGGAAAAATTGCCAAACGCAAGGCTAAGCAAGGTGGTGGACGAACGTAAAAAGAAAGCTCGGGAGGAGCTATCTAAAGCCCCCCACCACCGTAGTCCGACCCGACGACTCGTGGTCACTACACGCCTTATCTTACATCCGAGCAAGAGGCCGAGGACAAAGCCACCTCGGGAGGCGACGCCGAAGGGACTAAGTCTCCGGGAGAGGAGATGCAAGGACAGCGGCCCTCGAGAGAAGAAGAGATTAGCCGACTTGGCTAAAATGATTAGCCTATCTCGGAAGCCGGCACTGATCCAAGGAAGCGAGATTCCACGGGGTTCCAAGTTCGGGAGGGCACCTTATATCAAGAAGGACCCTATCCCTCATGTGGACAAGTGGGTGCCGACCGAGCTTAATGAGCGGTGGGAGGAACTTAAAGAAGATTTTATCAAGGGATACTATGTGTGGGGTATCTATTCTACCGACGGACCCAGTGACCAACTCTTTGATGAGCTTATTTGCCGATTTGATATGGAACTCGAGAGATCGGCTTCGTCGGATCATGGAAAGAGAGAAGATACCTTTCAAAGCTCCGGCGTTCGTAAGAATCCCTCCTCCCCTGGACTACTCGCGGCGTGCTTTGTGCACAAAAGAGATTGAGAGAGAAGTCGAAGAAGCTGCTTATCACCTCTGCCTGAACTTTGACTATCCTGCTGATCACGAGGAAATCCAGGTCCTGAGAGCCAGAATCTACAAGTATTAATACCTGGACCCTCCGGCTGATAAGTCTGAAGACTTCAAGAAGCGTACTCAGAGATTCAGACGTCAGCAGTGATCTTGCTTTCCTTGTCTTCCTTTTGTAAGAGTAATAGAAACTTGTACTCTCTTGATCATATTTATAACAGTTTCTATTGCTTGCCAGACAATTACTCATTGTCTCATGGCTTTTGTTTGTGTTTTTCACAACTGATCACTAAGTGATCTGACACACACTCACATAACCGTTTCTCTGATTTTGCCTATCTCTCGCGCTACTGACTTGATGTTTAATTGATCACCTTGATTGTATTTTCAGATATATTAGGGGGATATTATTGTCAGTAGATTAGCTTTCCTTTCCTTATTGTTTTAGAGTGGAGGTTTTTGCATCATCAATTAGGGGGAAATTGTTGGGTTATGAGACAGTAGATGGTACTCAACTGTCTAGTGGTTAAAAGAATATTGGGGGAAATCATAGTAGTACTATGGAATTGAAGATCCCAAAACCCAGCTGATATCAGTAGTGCAGTGTGTCGATAGGATTAGATGATGTATAGGTTAGACTTATTTTATTTTGATTATCTTTTTGTCTAAGTCCTGTACGGGGTAAACTGTTGGACTGATCTTCTGACGAAGTTACTTTCCAGAACCTCACGTCATCAATGTAAGAGGTTGCGTTCTTCAGCCAGCAGCTGATCTTCACCTCAGTAGGAGACAGCCCATCAGCTAATAAGATATCAGCAGAAGAGCATAATGCAAAGCTCGGGCACCTTCGCAGTCATCGGTGACCCACTCTGAGCCTTATCGGCTTGTCGGTGACTCGACCAAAGAAGACAGAGACTGTCTTGAGTCTACTGTATCCGACAGAAAGCGACCCAATCGTAAACATCTTTTTGAAGTTCAGCAGAAGATCATACGAGGATGTGGAATGGTCAACTCTATCTCTGACACATTCTCACCTACCACAAACCTAGACCAATGAGAAGCCGACAACTCTTTACCTGCTCTAAACAACTAAAGCCTGCTCTCATGTACAGTATTAACTGCCCTGCTGCAACAATTCGAATTTATGGCCGTTTTCTTTGGAAGCTTGTGACACGTGGCATCGTCTTCTCCAACGGACATATGCCTTGCTCACAACTATAAATAGAGAAGAAATCTGAGCTCCACGCACGTGACTCATAAGGGAAAAAGCTCAAGCTCAAGCTCAAGAACACTCTAGCGAACTCAACAGATTATATAGAGAAGAACTTGCTTTCATAGAATATTTGTAGTTCTTCTCTCTAGAGTATTTAAATCCCTTTCTTCTCTAGACTAAGCTCATTGCCATATTTATAGCTTAGATTTCGAAGGAGTTCACTTTTAGTGAATTGTTCTTATTGTAAGAACTCCTTCTTAGTTGGAGATTATCCCCTCCCTTTCGAACTTAGGTTTGAATTGTAAAGTCGCTAAGGACTATAACTTAGAAGGGTCTGTCCAGTGCACAGATTCCTTGCTAAGGCTTGCTCAGAATAATCAACAAGTTCTCTTGTCAAGTCAGGACCGTGGACGTAGGATCTTGCATATCCGAACCACGTTATATCGCTTGTGTTATTTACTGTTTTATTGCATATCATACAACCGCTCAAAATCATATGTTTGCATAAAACGTATTTTAAAAGCGCACAGCCAAGAGAATTTATCTTGCGAAAACACGTTTTCAACTGAGACGAATCTCCGGGCCCTACACACTTATCCGCACAACGTCTCCGACTGAGTTTCAACGACTGACTAAAGTCAGTAGGAGAGCTCAGTAGCTGACACACTCTGACCCCGTGATCGAAGGTTACTATTTGGCACTGTTCATCAGTTGCACCAAACAGCTCAGTTGTCCTTCGGTTTGAGAAAAAGAAACTGTGATCAGGTGTATTCACCCCCCCCCCTCTATACCTGACTATCGTCTCCGGACCAACATTAACTGATTGCACTAATCTACTGAAACTGTTTTATTAAAAACGTTTCCAACTCAACTGAATTGGGCCTACACTATTCTGCACCACTGAACTCTATCTGCAAGATACTGAATTCGACTCTCGGCCGCCTAGCGGATCTCGGTAGAGTCGGTCACTCGCCAACACGATTCGAACAACTTATCCGGTCCGGCCGAACCCGTTCAAAGACGACACTATCCTGAAAAAGGACTGTTCGTGTTTAAGTTGAGAAATCGGTTTTCAGGTGTATTCACCACCCCCCTCTACACCTGAACGTGCTCTCGGGACCAACACTGGTTATAGTGGTTACTGATGGAAGTAGTATGAGATAAGGGTGTAATGGTTCGGTTCGGTTCGGTTTTTTATGTATTTTAGGAACCGAATCAAACACATAGAAATGGTTCGGTTCGATTCGATATGTTTTTAAATATCGGAACCGAACCAAACCATTTATATAAATGGTTTGGTTCGGTTCGGTTCACCTTTTAATTTTTTTATTTATTTTTTAAATCGCAAATAATGTAAGAATAATAATTTATAGGATCTCACTCGTTCCGAACTCATAAGAATAGAGTTGACACTCCTTTCTCTTCCTTTGTATAGATTAGAATTGATCTTTAACTTAAATCGAATATTTAAATCCAACAATATTCTCATACAAGAAAAATAAATATTAAATAAAAAAATAAGATATTGGTTCGGTTCGGTTCGAACCGTTAAAAATTCTTGAAACCGCAAACCGAACCGAATTTAAACAGTTCCTAAAAAAATAAACCGAATCAAACCACGAAGGCAAACCGAATCATATTTTTTGGTTTGATTCGATTCGGTCCGATCGATTTCGCGGTTCGGAGCGGAACCAATACAATTAGAAACTCTTATCTTGTTTGGCGAGCCAGGTTTGAATAATAAAAGTAGAAATCTAAGAGTGGTAGAATATTTTGAAAACATTTTGACCATGTCAGATGGAATTTCTCCTGCAATTTGTTGACACTATCACTCAAATTTGAATCTCTGCTAGCTCTTTCAATTTACCCTTCCATGCTCCTTCAGATCTCACAATCCCATTTGCAGATCCGGTGTAGGTCTGTGCAGATTTTCTCAACAGTTTTTCCTTTGTAGTAATTAATTACTGGTTCTGGGTTGTAAAATGGAGTTCACCGAGACATTTAAGCAGACGGGGCCCTGCGCATTCTCGCCTAACGCTAGATTTCTAGCTGTCGCTGTTGATTATCGCTTGGTCGTTCGCGATGTTCACACACTTAAGGTACGTACCCACCTACATTCCAATCATTTTCAATTTGATTTTGCAATTTGACGAATTAGCGAGGGTTTTTGTTTATCGACTTGTTATTTGCTGTCATTTGAAATTGATAGAATATGAACATGAATGTTAGATTCTGCAGTCCTTACAAACAAGAAATTTTTAGTCGAGTTATTTACTTAGGAAAGGGTAAGAGCAAGACCGTAAATATATGAAACATGTGATGAATACGGAGAGGACTAGTTTGGGTCACAGCAAATTTGCAATGTGTAATGGTATATCGGGCTAAACTAGCTCGAAACAATGAGTATGATACGATGCATAGTGTGTTCAAGTCTTGGAACAATTTCAGATATATCAACAGATTCATTCAGCTGAAGGAGTAGAGCTGACTGTAATGCAAGGTTCTATTCGGTCGCGATTTGATCATTTGACTTGTGGGGTAGAATGCAAGGGTGTGCATGGAGCATTGCTTGCCATTAGATGATCAAATATTAATGTTTTGCACCAAATGGTTATGAATGAACTAAACAAATTTATAACTAAGTGTAAAAGGGAAAGTGAATTGAGCTCATGTCTCCATGACGATGATTTTTGTTCAGTTTTTATATATTGCCAGATGTTGAGCATCACCACTTTAATGTCTAATGAAAAGGCTACATCCTTTGAGGTATTGTTTTTGTTATTTGGGTTTAGATTTGATTTTATGTTGATTATGTGTATGTTTCACTGCAGGTGGTACAATTGTTCTCGTGCTTGGACAAGATAACATACATTGAATGGGCCAATGATTCTGAATACATACTTTGTGGTCTCTATAAAAGGCCTATGCTACAAGCATGGTCATTGGAGCAGCCAGAATGGACGTGCAAAATTGATGAAGGTCCTGCTGGTATATCCTATGCGAGGTGGAGTCCTGATAGTCGCCACATACTCACAACTTCTGACTTTCAGCTGCGGTTAACTGTTTGGTCATTGCTGAATACTGCATGCATACATTTGCAATCGCCAAAACATGGTTCTAAGGGAGTATCGTTCACCAAAGATGGAAAATTTGCAGCCATATGCACTAGACGTGACTGCAAAGACTATGTTAATCTTCTTTCTTGCAATTCGTGGGAGATTATGGGTGTTTTTGCTGTCGACACATTGGATTTGGCTGATATTCAGTGGTCGCCTGATGATAGTGCAATAGTCATATGGGATTCCATTCTTGAATACAAGGTGCTTATGATTGCTAGTGTTTAAAATTGACTTTAGCTGATATCACTTAAATTGGTATTATGTGGCTTGGAAATATATTTCCAAGATAAATGAGCTTTATGGTGGAACCCTTGTGTAACTAAATTAACTTGGTTTCTCTTTTTCCACCCATTTACATGATTCATACACTTCATGTGATTTCTCAAAACATAATCTCTGTATTTACTTTGAAAAGTTGGAAGTATTTTTTAACTGATGGGGCATAGTCCCTCGGTTCCTATGGATGAAATAGAAATGAGATTACTGCTAGTTGCGTTATTTCCAACGCCTTGTATGCGAATGGGCTTTGATTTAGTTGGAAAATAGAATAAAGAACCACTCATTTTGGTTTCTTTTCAACATATGTTAGTATGTTTTTATTTCATTACTTTTGGAATATGCAATTACTCCGTCGATGTGCTTCTGAACGATGAATACTGGTGGTGAACTGGTGAAACTTAGAAGTAAAAAAGGGCCCGAGATCACTTGTCCCAGAAACTGTGTCCCAACGCTGTCCCATTAGTGTAAGCATCTAGCTGCCTACTATACATTTTTACGATTTGTATTGTAGGCAGCTAGATGCTTACACTAATGGGACAGCGTTGGGACACGATTTTTTGGGACAGGGGATCTGATCCCGTAAAAAAGTCATTGTTTTTTGGTGGCCAAAGTTGTGGCAGGAGTGTGTTTTAGTATTACATTATGTGTAACTTCCTGAGAAGTTTTTGAATGTAATGGCCGATAATTTTGATATTTTTGAATATGTGAATCACTAATAATTGTTACATGAATGAGTTAGCATGCATTTCTTTAATTCTGCTTAAGAACTTATTCCCCCTGCCATCATGCCTGTTCTGTTAGTTACTAACACAATTGTTCTATGTTGTTTAACATTCTTTAGGTTCTCATATATTCTCCAGATGGTCGATGTCTATCTAAGTATCAAGCTTATGAAAGTGGATTAGGAGTAAAAAGCGTTTCTTGGTCACCTTGTAGCCAATTCTTAGCGGTTGGGAGCTATGACCAAATGATACGGGTTTTAAATCACTTGACATGGAAGGTTTTTGCTGAATTTTTGCATCTTTCTAACGTCCGTGGTCCTTGTGCTGCTGCTGTTTTCAAGGTATGAAAAAATGTTTTTAACTTTATATCTGATGATTGTGTTTTCTTTTAAAATTATTTGTTAATTTTCAATCTTTATCACGTCATGCAGGAGGTAGATGAGCCCTTGCAACTTTCCATGTCAGAATTATCACTTAGTGATGAATTTATTCAAAGAAGTGCTGGTGAGCTCTCATCATTTATGGTTGAAGATAACTTATCTGCTTCCCTCAACTGTAAACAATGTACTTTTGCCCTTATTTGTCGATGATGCATTTATGTAAATACAGCTACTTAGAGGTTTTAAATAAGTGTATGTATACTTTGCTAAGCCTAAAGTTTGTGAACAGGTCTGCTTCCAACTCGGTTATCCTAAGTGAGAAAGGAAGCATAAGTTTTTTATTATTCTAATCCTCATATTTTATGTAGTTCTATTTTCTGGTGAACCTCTAATAAGTAGTACAACTTTCCTGATTGCAGTCTTTATGAAAATAATTAAGGTAAGGCATTGATTTTTTCAATCTCTTTATTTCTTTTGCTCACTTCTCCAATATTGCGAGAGAAAAGAAAATGAAAAGAAAACTGTTATTTAGTTTTGCTAGATTTGGGTTCTATCCATGTCAACTGACTCCTGATAATCTAATGCGTGAGTGTGGGACAGTTATATTACAAGTTTTTGGTGCCATAGGCTAGTTAACATAAGGTTCTATCACAAGTAGTCAACTTATAAATATTTTTCATAGGAAATATTTAACTTTAGAACTGATTGAACCTTGATTTCATATACTAATTTTTATCTTATGCAACTGCTCCAGATATCTAAACTTCTCCAGTTTGTTCTTTACAACTGCCGTTTTAGGAATTTCAAGCTTGGTTATCTGAGTTTCCTTTATGCGCAATGTTTGCTTTTTATGTGGAGCTCATCCTAGGATGTGTAACGATGATTCCTAATCCCTATAATGATTTTTCTCTGCAGATAATGCTGCTGAGACATGCGTTCAAGTTAGATATGATGTTTTGGAAGTTCCAGTTACTCTTCCTTCACAGAAGCCTCATCCAGATAAACCAAACCCCAAACAAGGGATTGGTGAGCTATAATCTTGTGCTCTTGACTTATTTTGTTATGATTCTCTTGAAAGCTTAAGTGGTTGCATGTTTTGTGGGCATGTAGTCGGGTTGAGATTGATGGTATATCATAGGTGCTTGTTTTTCTGTTAAACAAATGGCAGGCCTGATGTCATGGAGCAGTGACAGCCAATATATATGCAGTCGCAACGACAGCATGCCAACGGTCCTGTGGGTATGGGACGTACAGCATCTAGAGCTAGCAGGCATGTTGATACAGAAAGATCCCATTCGAGCTGCAGTTTGGGACCCTACATGTCCGCGTCTTTTGTTATGCACGGGAAGTAGTAACTTATACATGTGGACGCCTTCAGGTGCTTATTGCATCAATGTTCCATTTCCTCACTTCTCTGCACTTGATTTGAAATGGAATTCGGATGGTAGCTGTCTTCTTCTCAAAGACAAGGATTCATTCTGCTGTGCAGCCGTCCCCCTGTTGCAGGAATCCAGTGATTACAGCTCTGATGATTGATGCCTCCGAAGATGTATTCATAACTGCTAAGTCGTAGTTTCATTGAAAATGTAATCTGATTCAACACACTTTGTTTGACTAGTCTTCTCCAACAATGTGATTACTATTCATACTAACAGTGGTAAACTATTTTAAATGGCGAATTGAATTGTCTGTAAAATCGATTTAAATAAGTAAAGCTTTTGGAATCTGCTAGACTAGCAGTTGCTTGCAAATCTCTGCCGCCGATGGATGCTGTTCTCACCTCCTGCTCTTATTCTCTTTCCATCTCTACGAATTCCTTTCCTTCCACTTCTTTGAATTCCAAAATTACTTCTCCTACTTCTCTCAGCTTTGCGAATTTTGTTCTGCCCAAAAAATTCTATATCCGAATGTGCCAAAACTATTCGTTCCAAGTTCGAGCCTCGGAAGACGGAGCTTGCGAGAATCAAAAGGAAGATTTTATCCTCGAAGACGTTCCGCACTTGACCACTTTCCTCCCGGATCTACCTGTAAGCCCTCATTTGTTACTTGGAAGACATAGTTCCAGCTTCTACGATGCTTATATGACACACTGTTCTATTTTTGTTTTCTGCAATTTTGGTATGTTTCAGTCGTATACAAATCCGCTGAAGAAAACCCAAGCTTACGCCATTGTCAAGTAAGCCAAGAATGTTCTCCCAAATAGGTACACTGGTACTATTAGTTTTCGAGGTGAGGGTATTGAACGAATTATTACTTGTGTTTATCGCAGGCAAACATTTGTTAGTCCCGAAGATGCGGTGGCACAGAAGGTACACTCTGTTTTTCACAAGCATCTACCAGTTGCATATTCAAGATAACTCGTCAGGTTTAGTGGTTTAAAACATTGCCTATTGCCTTCAGGTTGTTGTTCAAAAGGAAAGTCCAAGGGGAGTGCATTTTCGGCGTGCAGGGCCCCGTGAAAAGGCAGTGTTTCTTCCTTTGAATAATTATTTGATTTAATAATTTTTTTCGTTAGGATGCAAAATGTAGCTGTTCTAACTTCTAAGTGGAAATGTAGTCTTGAGATTTTCCTTGTCTTGTTAATTTAGGTGTACTTTAAGTCTGAGGAAGTGTGCGCATGTGTGGTGACTTGCGGAGGTTTATGTCCTGGAATCAATACAGTTATACGTGAGTTAGTTTGTGGCTTGAATACTATGTACGGCGTAGATGGAATCCTTGGAATTCAGGTTAGTGCCCTAACTTCTCCTCTCCTGAACTTGGGTTTTTACGGCTTTTCTCATTGCTAAGGTAAATGATCTTTTCTCATTGTGTATTCTTCATATCTTGTGGATGCTGCTTTTCTACTTCTTTCTGGTTATGAATGTAGTTAAATACTAGTAAACAACTTGCCTCCTTCATTTCTTTGATCCTTGCCAAACTGAAGCATCATCCATTGGTGCCAGCTGCTAGGCTAAGAGTTTTATGAGGCTTGATGTATCTTCGTATTTACTCTACTTCAAACGCCCAGGTTGTCATTTATTGCACCTATGAATACAATAAGTCAATCACAAGGATTGTATTTTTCAGGGAGGATATAGAGGGTTCTATTCAAAAAATACTGTTCAACTGACACCAAAATCTGTCAATGATATTCATAAGCGTGGTGGAACTTTCTTGCAAACATCAAGGGGAGGCCATGATACCACCAAGATTGTTGACAATATTCAGGATAGGGGAATAAACCAGGTATGCTTTATATTTCCCCTGTACTATCATCTTTCTTGCTAATTTCAAAGGCTTTTCATTATACTTCCGGGTACCAGGTTTACATAATTGGAGGTGATGGTACCCAGAAAGGTGCATCTGCAATTTATAAGGTTGTTTCCGAAATTTTATTTAGCGTTTGGTTCCTGGTCAACTAAATGTTTCTCACATTATGATTCTGTGTCATTAAGGAAGTGGAAAGGCGGGGGATCAAAGTGGCAGTAGCTGGGATCCCTAAGACCATTGATAATGATATTGCTGTAAGTTATGTTAGTGTGAATTTCCTTTGTTCAAATAAGGCCTACCATTTTTTTCAATGTGCTTAAATTGTATATCTCAACCTGTCATATTAATTTTCATTGCTTAATATTTATTCAAAACTGAATTTAGAATAGACTGTTGCGCACAACTCATGAATCTAAAAAGGAAGGGCAAGAATCATGGGCTATTTTTTTGAATTCAGGTGGTTGTCTGATTAACATGTGTTGGCCAAATGATTTATCTGATACTACCGATATCTGAACCTACTTTTTGGATTAGTTGTCAGCATTTTAATTTTGATCTGCCTACTATAATGATTTAAGATAGGATGTCATACATGCAACATTTCAATCCCTGTGATTGAAGGTGAGTGACTGAATTCTTGAGATAGTTCTACTCGATGTTCGTAAACTGCATAGAAACGTAGTCCTAGAGGTCATGGATGATGACCTTGATTAGGAGGAAATGACAAAATACCCTGTGTTGAAAATGCATGAAACTAATGTGTGTTTGTTTTATTGCAAAGAAAAACCCTTGTGTTCTATAAAAAGTTGCACTAAAACCCCTCCCGTCAAAATTAATGGCGTGTTTATCTCAATCGCTCTTAAATCTTTAACAATGTGAAATTAAATTACTAGGCAAAATCTGAAATTAAATCTTTGAAGAAAACGTGCACTTTGAAGAATTGAAAGGAATCAATTCAAAATGCGAGCTACAATTAGGGACGGCAAAATTGCAGGCCGGGTCCAGGTATCATACTATCCGTCGGGGCTGGAACCGGACCCGCATGGGGCGGGTCCTACTAGCCCCTCCCCGCAGAAGACCTTTTTTTTTTTTTTTTTTCATTTTCTGTTACTAATTAAAAAAAAATCGACATCTTGAAGAACGGTAACACGTGGTTTTTTCTTTACGTACAATAATAAAGAATCAATCAAAATCTACAAATTTAGAACTTAGTATATATTTGTAGCTTATATTTTATAAGCAATTTTTCGTTAGATGTATTTTCACTTGTTATAAAAAGTTTTCAATTGTAATTGTTCATTAATCATAATTGTTTTTATACATATATATATAATTCATTTCAATTAAAGAATAGAAAGTTTTAAATTTATATTTTGGAAATAAAAATATTAATTTCATTTTTGAAATACATGTCCGTAATTGCAATTTTGAATATAGTATATTGAAATCTAGAAAATTAATATTTACATTTTATAACCTAATTTTTTTTAGATGTATTAATTTTTTTTATTTTAGTATGTCATATACTTATATATAACTATACATGTAGAATATTGACAAATGTGAACATTAGTTCAAATGGAATAAGTGCATGTAAAGAAATTATTGATGCGTGTTCGAATCTCACAAATAACATTTTTACACTTCTAATTTGTGGCGGGGCGGGGTCAAGGTAGGAACCTGACCTGCCCCGGACCCGGTACGGGTCGGGCCCGGAACCGCCCTGCACTCGTATGGGGCAGTATTACCCGCCCCATTGCGTGCGGATCCAAGTTGGGTCCGTGTCCTTTTATCATCCCTAGCTACAATACCAACACATATGCTTGTGAATTTATCAAAATTAAACATTATATGCACATTTTAATAGTATTTCAGACATTATATATCAACAAAATTATACAAATCTTATCCAAACACTCTCAGAGTTATTGAAATACACGTGTCTGATGTTAGGGGTTTTTTTGCAATAAGTTTAAGAACACAAGAGTTTTTTTGCAATAAAACAAACACGAGGTAGTTTTACGCCTTTTCTCTCGTGTTTTTTTGTCCTTTCCCCCTTGAATAGGCTATTTCAGGAATTTATTTTCTTAATTACTTTCCTTTATAAGGATGTCTTCTCAGAATCATTTGTTTCTTTGGGGCCCTGCATTGATTATATAGGTGATAGACAAGTCCTTTGGCTTTGATACTGCTGTGGAGGAGGCTCAACGAGCAATAAATGCTGCACATGTGGAAGTTGAGAGCGTAGAAAATGGAGTTGGAATTGTGAAACTTATGGGTCGATACAGCGGTAAAAAGCTATTGCTTTCTTCTGCCAACTTGTGGCTATCAGTGTGCCGTTAGTGATGGCTCTATCAATATTTGCAGGATTCATTGCCATGCATGCAACATTGGCAAGCCGTGATGTGGTAAGACATAAGCTATCTCAATTTTCATTTATTATATTTGCAATTCATTGTTTATCTGTTGTTGTTGTTGTGTGCATATGTGTGTGAGTATTTTCTCTTTTTTTGAGCCACTAGTGTATTTGTATTCTAAACTGACAGATTTGATTATTAAAGCTTCTTCTAGTCTATCTTTATTTATACAAGTATCTGAGATGTCTGAAAAATATTACTAGATGTTCCAGATATTCTGTTATCCTTCTTCATGATTGGGCATTTTGTATATCAGGGGGTGGATGTAACACTCGTGCTGGTTTAATTTATTTTTGAGAATTATGATTGTCTTTGAAAATCTGCTTATAGCTTCTGGTTTGTGTCAGGATTGTTGCTTGATACCAGAGTCCCCGTTCTTCTTGGAAGGGCAGGGTGGCCTGTTTGAATTTGTTGAGCAAAGGCTAAAAGAGAATGGACATATGGTGATTGTGTTGGCTGAAGGCGCAGGACAGGAATTTGTTGCTCAGAACTTTCATGCATCCGCTGAAAAAGATGCATCTGGGAATAGGCTACTATTGGATGTAGGCCTCTGGCTAACACAAAAGATTAAGGTATCTTGAAGTAATAACATCATTTATGTGTTTACATTTCTTTATACCTTTATAATAATTCTTTATATGCATGTACAAGTTTTTCTCTTTTATATGTTTATACATTATACTACATTAAGAGCTCAACATGGGGATTCTGCTTTCTATTCTCTGACTTAATATTTGTAAAATCCCATCAGTGCTTGTATAAATTATTCACCCATTAGTTCTCTCCATGTTTTTCGTATAGACATGCCATTCTTTTGGCATATTTTTCTATCATATGATAGCCATCATTCATCTATTGAATCAGTACTATGTGATGATGCTCTGTACCCCTGATATGTGGTACTGTAAGACTTATTATCAGATTTTCATCTTTGATTCTGTTTCATAGTTCATACTGAACTCAGATTTTAGTTTTCTTTCCCAGGATCATTTCACGAATATTCGAAAGATGGCAATCAATATGAAATATATAGGTAATATTCAACTCTTCTCAACTTTAGTAGGGCACCCACTCCTCCTGAAATTTATCTGTTCTATTTTGTTATTTGCCTTTTGTGTTTCCTTTTTCCTATGAACTTAATAAGCTTTTAAATCTGGGAAACCAAATTGAATGAAAATGCTAATAGATAGTCCTTTATATATATTTCTATTTTTCATAATGATGCGTGTGTAGCACAATTCAACAAAAATCTTCTCCACTCTATTTTAGGGCAATGAATTATTTGGCCCGAGAAATAATAAGCTTTGTTCTATTAAGCCCTCAAACTTTAGGTGTTTTGCATTGAGTCTCTGAACTCTTTTTTTTTTTTTTTTTTTTTCAGAGTTGGACCCTTTTAAACAATTTTGTACTCCCTCCATCCCATTATAAGCGTCCTTATTTCCTAATTGGGTTGTCCCATTAAAAGTGTCATCTTTCTAACAAAGGCAAGAATGTGTGGACAAAAATTAATTAACCAGAAGTCAAATAATATACATAAAACACCATTTTCTTGATCTCTGTGTCGAGAAGAAAGAGAACATATTTAATGGGACAAAGGGAGTATTACAATTCACGCACTCAAATGTCGCCTTATCATGTCATTCAATTTTGTCTTTTTTCACTTTGAGTAGCTTTAACACGTAACTTACGCACGATCCCTAAGAAGTTGAAATATGATGTTTTAGTGCTACCTATAATAAAAATAGAAGAGCTATGGCTGGTTAGAATGAGTAGTTTAGGTGTCGAGAAATCCATTTCGCATTTGGAGACTGAGCATGAAACTGCTAAGCAGTAAAACTTGACTCATCATTTCAAGATATGTTGGTACCTTTTCTTTTCTCTTGTGAGGATATGCTCATGAAGTATCAAAACATTTTTTCTCTTTTGATGTGTTTTTAAATGCTGTCGGCTCATAAGCTCTGAGAACACATCAACTTCGTTTTATGTTTTTATTATATCTTTCCACTCTTGAATACTCTTTTGAACTTAAGCCAAATGGTACCATCAGTTGCTTTTTTGAACTGTGATTTTGTTATGATGTGGGTTATCCCACATCGACTTCACAAAGAAGTGTGGAGTGGTATATAAGTGAGTGTCAATCCTTTCCCTATAACCATGGTTTTGGGGAGAGTTAGGGCTCTTTGCTTGTATCCCTAACAATGGTGCGGTGAACGTGGACCGTACGTCTGTGGGAAGGGGTTGTGGCCCGGGAAACCGGGTGGGCCCGAGGAGTAGTCCCCGGATGGGCCCAGGACTGGTAGCGCAGCGAATGGAGTCGTGAGTGGGCCAGCATCCTGGGTGGGCCCCACCGCGGACCCAGCCGTGGGTGGGGAGGACTTCCTGAGTAGGCCGTCCGTGGACGTACGGTTTCAAAGGGGAAGGCATTGTCATGATGTGGGTTATCCCACATCGACTTCACAAAGAAGTGTGGAGTGGTATATAAGTGTGTCAATCCTTTCCCTATAAACATGGTTTTGGGGAGAGTTAGGGCTCCTTGCTTGTATCCCTAACAGATTTAAATTAACTTGGGCGGGCATCTATTATTTGTTTCCAAACTTCGTTTTCTTATCTAATGGGTATGCATTACTTCTGCAGACCCGACATACATGATACGAGCAATTCCAAGTAATGCGTCTGATAACATCTACTGCACACTTCTTGCTCAAAGTGCCATTCATGGAGCAATGGCTGGGTACACTGGCTTCACTGTTGGGCCTGTAAACAGCAGACATGCCTATATTCCAATCAGCGTAAGTTCTTCCCTGTAATGCAATCAACTCTGAAAGCTAAGTAGTGCTAAGTATACTTGAAAGTGAAATTGGTAAGTTATTTGGAGAACTCTACATGTATCGACTACCATTAATTCTTCTACTTGCCTTTTTCTTTAAGATACATAAACAACTAATACATGAGTATCTAGACATATGCATCCTTAGATGGTTATTAAGCAGTTTGACCGAGAGCTTAAATATGTGAGTTCTTATTAGCTATTTTGTGCTTTTGATTTCAGCGAGTTATGGAGACCACAAACACCGTGAAATTAACAAACAGAATGTGGGCTCGACTTGTTGCTTCTACGAACCAACCTAGTTTCATCAGTTGTGAGGTTGTGCAGGAACGATTTGCCTATAAGATTGATGATGACTTGGATAATATGAAGATTACTTCTATATAGAGATCACAGATTCAATGAGAACCCATGCTGATCGTTTTTGTAACGCCCCAATTTTCATAACTTTTTAACTGCATACATTTAATCTTCACAATTTTATTTTCAAAAATAATAATAGATTTATAAAAGCAGTAAGGTTTTAATGCATTTATAAAAACAAAAGTCTTAAATTAAAAATATGTGAGTTATCTAGTTTACAAAATTAAACAGTAAATAATGCATAGTTCATGAGATAAAATAAATTAATGCGGTAAAAAGTGATTTAGATTCTTTCATATGTGATCATCACCATCAGCCACCTTAAACATCTGTCGGTCCATGATCTGAAAATGTGAATATATAAAGGGGTGAGTACGACTATTCAGTGGGGTCAACATTATCCAAACTATAAACTATAAAGGATTTAACATGAGAAATTAGACATGCAAGTCCGGAGGCTTAACCCGAAGGTTTTTCTGCTATGATTTGCCTGAAGGCTAACCCGAAGGTTATACTGCTGTGATTTGCCCGAAGGTTAACCCGAAGGTTATACTGTTGTGAATTGCCCGAAGGCTAACCTTAAGGTTTTTCTGCTATGATTTGCCCGAAGGCTCTGCCTGTACTGAATAACGCATGAGAGAAAACTGTATAGTGTATAATAAGGATAAAGAAAAACCTCACCTTAACCTTTTTGAGTGAATGAAATGATATATATCAATGGATTAAGTCTTGCGCCGCAATCCTAACATGAAAATAATTCAAATTTTAATGTCGTGATATGCATGAAATAATTTATCTTAATATCATGTCGTGTATGCATCATACAAACCATTAAACCACATGTAATGTGTAATAGACTAGGTCTATTATTTTTCTGCTGTATTTATGATGTATCAATTCTGTAAAACAATCTGCAAAGCTTAATTGGAGATTTCTAATAAGAACACAAGAGAGGGAGAGAGATGAAAAGGATCGAGAGAGAGTTAAAGAGTAGAGAGATTAAGGAGAAAAGAGATAAAGTTAAGAAGATTATTCATTGCCTAAAAAACGATAACATGTTCAATGGGTATTTATAATCCCCAAAACCCTAATTTAAAATAGGCTAAAACGCATTACGAAAGGTAAAAAACGTAAAAGGAAAAATAACTATTACTAAACAACTTATATTTAACCCATCTTAACCACGTGGGATGATCTCATCCCTCCACGCGTATTGTCCACTTTATGATCTATCGGCTCGGATGTCTCTACTCTCAACCATTGGATTAATCTCATCTGTATCAACGGTTGCCAATCGATCTTTTGCATCGTAAAACATCTCATTCTGATCTTCATCTTCATTTCCTCTTTTCTCTCGAAACCTCAGTAGCAGTAAACCCTCCTCACTTTCCTTCAATTCCGGTTCGTTGATACTTGTTAGATTTTTGTTAAATGTCGGATCTTCTTGGATCATGACATTACCTCTCCCATTTTTGGTACCTTGTCCCCAAGGTAGTAGCTCCGGAAGTAGCTTTCGCAGATGAGTCTCTTCAACCCATTTTTCCTGTTTTAGCCCCTCTCCTTCCCATTCCACCAAGAAGGAGTGGATCTGCCTTCCTCTTCGATTTTTCTGACTTCGTTTGCCTTTAATTGTAGGTACGCCAACTACAGAGCCATCTGCATCTAATCTCGGTAGATCTGAAGAGTGAATCTTTTGAGGGTCTACCGAGCGTTTAAGGAGGGATACGTGGAAAACCGGCCAGATCTTGGCCCCGGCGGGTAGCTGCAACTTATAGGTAACTTCTCCCATTTTTTCTAGTATTATATATGGGCCATAATACCTATGAGCTAGTTTTTGGTTCTGTCTTAAGACTACACTGCTCTGCCTGAAGGGTTGTAATTTTAAATAAACTTTTTCGCCCACTTCGAATTTTCTGTCCACTCTGTGTTTATCTGCTTGCCTCTTCATCTTGTCCTGAGCTAATAATAAATTTTCCCGAAACCTTTGCTGCATTCTGTTTCGCTCCTCTGTTAGATTCAGCGAATCTGTTGAGTGAGTTTGTGGAAATGGTCCTATAGAAAATATAGGAGGATTATATCCATATAAAGCCTCGAATGGGGTTAGTTGAAGATTGGTATGATAGTTCGTATTGTACCAGTACTCAGCCATAGCCAACCATTTGAACCACTGTTTTGGTGTTTGTTTAACCAAACACCTTAAATAAGTTTCAAGGCACTGGTTGACTCTCTCTGTTTGACCATCCGATTGTGGATGGTAGGCAGAAGTCATATCAAGCTGTGTTCCCAAGAGTTTAAATAATTCAGTCCAAAAGACACTAATAAAAATAGGATCTCTGTCACTCACTATACTTAAGGGTTGACCATGAAGTTTAGTGATATTGTCTAAAAATACCTGAGCCACTATAGGAGCTGTATAGGGATGACTGAGTCCTAAAAAGTGATTGTATTTTGTCAACCTGTCCACCACTACCAATATCACTGTTCTGCCCTGAGATTTGGGCAGACCTTCAATAAAATCCATAGTAATATGGGACCAAGCTTGTGTGGGAATAGGAAGTGGTTGTAGTAGACCAGGTTTTGATCCCCTTTCTGATTTACTCTGGGAACAGACAGGACAAGCCTTAACCCAATTTAGAACTTGAGCCTTAAGTCCCTTCCATATAAAGTATTTTTTTACTCTTTGGTAGGTGCCTCCTTCCCCTGAGTGTCCTCCAATAGCAGAATCATGAAGTTCTTTGATAACTGTGTCTCTTAGTTTGTCATCTGTTCCTACAACAATTCTTCCTTCCTGCCTTAACAATCCTCCTGATAAGCAATATTCAGGATAGGAATTAGGATCAATTACCTTGGCTGCTATTACCTTCTGTAGGTGTGCATCTCTGGAATAACTGTTGGTCCGGAGACGAAAAGTCAGGTGTAGAGGGGGGGGGGTGAATACACCTGAGCTCTGTTTCTTCTTCTCAGTGAAGGTCAGCTGAAGCTGATGTTTGCAACTGATGAACAGTGCCAAGTAAGCCTTCGATCACTGGGGTCAAAGTGAGTCAGCTTCTGAGCTCTTCTACTGACTGATGTCAGTATTACGAAACTCAGTCGGAGACTGTAGTGCGGATAAGTGTTAGGCCCGGAGTCGTCTCTTTTGAAAACGCGTTTTTGCAAGTTAAATCTTTTGGCTGTGCACTTTATAAAATACGTTTTATGCAAACTTATGATTTTCAAGTCAGTTGAATGCAATGCAATAAAACAGTAAATGAACACAAGCGATTTAACGTGGTTCGGATACGCAAGATCCTACGTCCACGGTCCCGAACAAGGCGAGAGAACTTGTTGATTATTCCGAGCAAGCCTCAGCGGGGATACCGCACCTTTGGGACAGTTCCCTCTAAGTTATAGTCCTTAGCGACTTTACAATCCAAACCTAAGTTTAGAAGGGAGGGAATATTCTCCAACCGAGAAGGAGTTCTTACAACAAGAACAATTCACTAAATGTGAACTCCTTCGGATCTAAGCTATGAATCTAGCAATGAGCTTAGTCTAGAGAAGATAGGGATCAAAGTGCTCTAGAGAGATGAACTACAAGAAGTGTTCTATGAAAACTAGTTCGTCTCCTGGATAAGCTTGAAGGTTCTAGAGCGTTGTGAGTTTTAATGATTTCCCTTGATTTCGCGTATATTCCTCTTCTTGAAATCTTCAAATCCTTCTCTATTTATAGTTGTGAGTTGTGACATATGTCCGTTGGAGACGACGATGCCACGTGTCACAAGCGTCCAAAGAAAACGGCCACTATTCAACTTTGTTGCGGCAAAGCAGGCGTTAATGCACTGTTCATGAGAGCGGCTTTACTTGTGTAGAGTAGGTAAGCGTTGTCGGCTTCTCATTGGTCGAGGTTTGTAGTTGGTGAGTGTCGAGTTGACCGTTCAAACTACCTCGTATGTCTTCTCGCCGAACATTTTAAGGGACTTTAAGTCTTTGGGTCGCTTTTACGTCGGATACAAGTACTCGAAAGTCTGTCTTCTTCGGGCGAGTCGTCGACCGATAAAGTGAGCTTCGATAGTCGGTT
Organism: Lavandula angustifolia; assembly: GCA_028984105.1. Lineage (NCBI taxonomy): Eukaryota > Viridiplantae > Streptophyta > Magnoliopsida > Lamiales > Lamiaceae > Lavandula > Lavandula angustifolia. Next base: position 4,003,875 of record CM054822.1, on the reverse strand, counting down.
GGTCGATCGCGAAGGTATACCGCTTGCACTTTGGTTCTTCTACCGATGACCATCGCCTTGTAGAGAATGCCGCTACCGAGGTCCGGTCGCTGATGCGGGATCTTCAACCGAGTTTGATATCGGTGGCCGACGAAGAATGCAAGCGATTACACCGATGACGTGGGGTTCGAAAAGTATCTTCGGCGAAGATCGGTTCAACAACTACCCCGTACGGGACTTAGACAAAAATAATAAGCATTACATCACGTCTAACCTATACATCGCCTAATCCTATCGACACACTAATCTACCGATATCGGCTCGGTTTTGGGATCTTCAATTCCATAGTACTACTATGATTTCCCCCAATTTCTTTTAACCCTAGAACAGTGAGTATCAATCTACCGACTCATATCCAACAATTTCCCCCTAATTGATGATGCTAAAACCTCTATACTCTAATATCTATTAAAGATCTTTGTCCTACCGACAACAATTCCCCCCCTTAAAGCATCTCGAGGAAAACTGATAATAGTAAATGAACTCAAGCGAGTGAGAGAAAGGCAAGATCGAGAAACCGATGTGAGTGTGTGTCGGATCACTTGGTGATCGGTAGTGTAAACACAAAGTAAAAGGCTGAAAGACAATGAGTAATTGTCTAGCAAGCGAGGAACCGATATATATATCAAGAATTACAGAGTTCCTATGCTATTACAAAAGATGAGGAGAAAAAAAATCACCGCTGCTCGCTTCTTGAACTTCTGCGTTTTCTTCTTGAAGTCGTGGATTTTTCCTCGGGGGATCCAGTGTAATAGTATTTATACACTCTAGCTCGAATCTCCCGGATCTCCAAGTTATCATCCGGCCTTTACGGGAGCAAAGCTCGGATCGTAGGCGGCTTCCTCCACTTCTCTTTCTATGTCCTTAGTGCTCGGCAGTCCACTAGCAAGTCTCGGCGGTGGAATACGTCGGAAAGCCGGGGCACGGAAGGTTACATTCTCGTGATTCCATGACTTGCTTCAGCCGTTCACCGAATTCAACATTAAATCTCGTAATCAACTCCTCAAAGAGCTGATCGGTGGGCGATCCAAGTGGGTAAATGCGCCATACGTAGTAGCCTTTGATAAAAGTTTCTTTCAATCTCTCCCAATGTTCATTCATATCAGCCGGCACCCACTTATCCACATGCTCGAATCGGTTGTTGCTTGATGTGGGGGCCCTCGATGAACTTAGATCCTCTCGGGATCCGCCTTCTTGGATCGGGCTTTGGTTTATCGAGATAGGCTTTTCATTCTTGCCGGTCGGCCATCCTTTTCTTCTCACGGAGAGCGGCCGCTCTAGTGTCTCCTCGTCTCGAGACTCGGTCCTTGCGGCGTCGCCTCCCGTGTCGTTTGATCTTTACGCTATCTCGCTCGGTGTAAGAGTAGATATGGGAATACTACGAGCAGTAGCTTTGATTTCGGTCGGAAGAGCCTTAGCAAATTCTTCTTGGGCTTTCTTCTTTTGCTCTTCGACCGTATTAATGACCTTTCTCTTTCCTTTGCCCCCTTGACTTTGCCCTTAGGCTTTTATTTGCCTTCGTTTGCCTCCTCTAGCCGACGCTCCCTGGTCCGGCTTGTCTTGCAGCTCTTGGGCTATTCCGAGGTCGAATGCCTCTTGCTCCGCTTTTGATTTAAACTTCTTGATCGGGGGAGGAAGGAGTAGTGGATTCGATAGCGATTTCCTTCCCCGACCTCTGCGGCGGCTTTTGAGACTCTTCTTCTTCGGTGGCTCTTCAAGGAATTGAGCGATTTCGTCTATGTGCACACGATGAAGAGGAGATGGGGGTGGCTTGTAGTGGGAAATCAAGGAGAAGGACCTCGTAGATGTACCTTTCGATTAGTTGGTCCCGCCTCCGAAGCCTGTTCCCCCGAATCTCTGCGGGCCGAGGGCTCTCGCCGCGAGGAGGGTCCCGCCTCCCGAGCCTCGTCCCTCAAGGATCCGGACGTCGACCGTATCCGTATCGAGTTCATCTTTCACAATATCTTCCCCCTTTTTGGCATCAGCAATATTCGCCAGGGGAGGTGCGGATAGCTTTTACGCCCTGCTCCAGTTGTGCACGAGAATCTTTGATGCGGGTAAGCGTGTCATCAAAATCACCGACCAAGTTGCAGTAGTTTTCCCAGTCTTTCTCCCGATCGGCTCTAGATTTCTTCAATCGAGCGGCCGACTCCTGACGGAGTTTCAAGCAGAGCTTGATCATTTGATTCTGTCATTTCTTTACGAATGGCTTTTAAGGCCTCGACTGTTGCTTGATGGCCGTTTGAAGAGAGGTGGTTGCTATCTTGTTTCTCTCATCAATGAAGCCTTGAATTGTTTTCATCGCTTGAGTCACTTGCTCCGAGAAAGTTTTATGCTTCGAGCGGCAAGCAGCGCCGACTCGTGGCCGATAAATCGGCCTTTTGAGCACTTAGGGCCCGCTCAACTATCTCCTTGAAATCTGGGCCGAGAAGCCTCTTTAGGGGGTGGAGATGTCGGCGGCCAACTTACTTAGAGCTTCGTTTCCGAGCCTTGGTGTACTTCTCCCATTTGAAATGAACATCTTTGGCTAGGAGTCGATTTTTCTCACCTTGGCGTTTGATAGCCCTATTGACGTAACGTGAGGACACGGAACCGATGGGTTGTATCTCGATAAGAGCCGGTTCCGAGCCTCTCGCTCGTAGAACGAGATCAATCGCTCCCTACCGTACTTGGGAGCGGTTGTAGCCTCACCGGATGTGACTATGGGTGGTGTTGGGCTCTTCTCTTGGGGAGTTTGTCCCTCCGCAGATTCTCCCCGGTCCGCTTCCTTGGGTTTGCCATCCATCTCTTCATCTTGATCATCATTATCGCCTTTATCGGAAGGTGGAGATGGGGGCGGAGCTGTTTCGATCGGAGCTCTCAAGCTCGGTAAATAGAGCATTGCAGCTCTCAAATCTTCGAAAGACGCCACATCGGTGGCTCTCCGAATCCAAGCTTGGCTTGGAGCTCTTGCTCCTCCGTCGCAGCTCATCCGGTGATCTGCTGGGATTTGGCAAAGTCAATAAGAATGTCCCAGTGCAGAAACCTTAAGAGCATCGAGCTCTTGTCCTTACTTGCTATTTCAACCGGGATCTGCGTGCTCAGCAATTTCGGTATCTCTTGTTGAATCTCGAGCTGCAAAGACGCAATCGAGTGGTGTCGGTTGTTGTCCACTCAGCAGTAGGTTCGGGTGACGGTTCCCTCTTGTCGGACTCTGTTCCCTCGTAGCTGATCACTTGGACTTTGTCCTTGATCGTCGCTCCCTCGATTCCAAGATTCGAATCGAGTAGTTGCTCCTCTTGAATAGAAGGAGGAGCCGGCTGAATAATGGTAAGTGGCTGAGCCACCTGTGACCTCAGCAGGTCGATTCTTAGCCAACCTCCTCTTCTTTGGTACTTGGACGGTTGGGGGCGGAGCGAGACGCCGCTCTCTTCGGTTCAAGTGGCCCCTTGCCAATTGACTTTTTCTGCTCCGGCCTTTGTCATAAATTTGATAGACTTCTTGTCAAAGTACTCCTCAAAGGCTGAGTTCTCAACAAGTGAGTTCCCTCGAACTATGCATTCTATCGAAACAGTACATCTTTGTTCCGAATAGAAGTTTACCCACACCGGCTATCCTCCTCTCGCCGAGTGGGTAATGTGGTGAACTCTCGAGCTCGTGCCTTCATCTCGAGTAGTATAATACTCGGCCCAGTTCACTTCAACCCCATCGTCTATTGCCATCATCGGTTGAATCCTAGGTTTGGACGAGTTGATCATATGATCCAGCTGAACTTGTCGGAATGTGCGATACCACGTAAGCTAGACCTCCGCATCGAGGTAGCAACATATTCCTCGGTAAAGCTGTTTTGAACGCCACATCCTTGCGTCCACGGTAATTTCGCACATATGCATTGATCTCCTTCTCCTTGTATCCAATCGGAGAAATGCCGGAGTTGGGAAGATCGAAAGAGAGAGCTAGAGCATCTTGAATATCGAAGGTAAGAACAATGACTCCCACTCATCTTGATCGACTTCCTTCGATAAGAGAAGGACGATTCCTCTCCTCCCGACGCTAGAGATTTCCGGTTGAAATAAACTTCGGCGACTCTGCCGAGGGAGAAAAACACGGGGGTGCTTCGAAACCAAGCATCTCCAACCCCCGAACGCTCCAAAGCGTCAAACACGGGTTCAAGGAAAGAGATCTCCACTTGGCGGAAGGCCAAGGTAGGTTCAAACAGAATCCCGGAGGCTACAATCTCCTCAATGTTGTCCGGAGTTTGAACGTTCGCCATTGAAATCGCAAAACAACATATTAGCACTTGAAAATAGAGTAAGTTAGTAGTTGCTAGCGGATCATCCGATACATTACCGTGAAATAGAGCTTGAAAAGAGATATAGCAATGCAGTTTGAATGAGGATGTAAGGAAGGAAACCGAATCGCTAAGAAAAAGCTCTAAGATATGAGAATGGCGAAAAGTGAGGAGTTGATAGAAGATGAAAGATTTTGTATATTGAGTTTGATCTTTAGTTTGAATCGCACGGTTCAAATTTAATCTTTCAAAATCAAGGGGCGGCTAAGATTGAATGTTATAAAAGAATGATTACAATAGCCGCCAAAAATATAGATATACGTAATAAAGCTAATGGAGAAGACATGCATTAAATGCGCAACGTAGAGCATTAATTACGCGGGCGAGGAGTCCCGCCGACCTTTCCTCAAACCTTAAACATAATAAATGGTAAGGAATAAATGCTCCTAGGCAACCGAATGCGAGCGACCGATGCATTAAATGCGGCATGCTTCGAACAAATTAAGTAACGATACTACGCAAACCTCTTCAACTGAACTTATCGCTGGTTACCATCATTTATCGGGAGGATGGTTGTGCCGATGACCATGTTCTCCCTTGTTGTGTACAGTGTGCATCTCCCAATGAGTCATCTGTACTAAGTTTTTCTCGACTTGTCGTGCCTGATTCCATACCGATACACATTGTTGCTAAGTATATTATTATCGGTAGTCGGCTTCTACCGACTTGTCTCGGTAGGATCGAGCGGACCTAGCTCAACCGATAGTTCTCCCGAACCTGTTCTCGCCTAGTGGTTTGGTCGGTATATCTCGCCCTTTGCTTGTCGGTATGGATTTTCTCCATCCCGATGTCCTTCTTTTCGACATGGTCTCTCGATGAAGTGGTGTCGGATGTCCACGTGCTTGCATCTCGGTATGTAGAACCGGGTTCGAGTTATAGCTATTGACCTTGGTGGAGTCACGGTAGATGGGCACTTCATCCCGAGTTATACCATAATCTCTCAATTGTTGTCGAAGCCAAAGGATCCGGGCACAAGCAACTTCCTCGCAGCCATGTACTCGGCTTCGGTAGTGGACGTAGCTACCGAGTGCTTGTTTCTTTGAAAACCACGATATCGCCTTGCCGCCTAGGAACCGACATGTTCGGAAGTTGATTTTCGATCTATCCTACATCCTGCGTAATCGGCATCGGAATAACTCTGTCGGTATTAGATTATCATCGGCAAGATACCATAACCCGACCTCGGGTGTTCCTCTTAGATATCGCGAGAATCTTCTTCGCCGAGTCTAGATGACTTCGCTTGGGATTCGCCCTGAAATCTTGCGCATACACCTACGGCATAAGTTATGTCGGGTCGGCTAGTTGTTAAATAAAGTAAAGAACCAATAATAGCTCTATAATCGGTAGAGTTAACGTAAGCTCCCTCTTTGTCTAGATCGATTTTAAAGTTCGTGTTCATGGGGATCTTGGATCGGTTTCTTTGGAATCACAACCGAATCTTTTGAGAAGATCTCGAGTGTATTTGGCTTGATTGATGAAGATTCCTTCGCTGATTGTTTTACTTGAAATCCAAGGAAATAATTCATCTCTCCCATCATGGACATCTCGAATTTCTCCTTCATCATCTTCTCGAACCGCCGACATATAACTTCGTTTTCTGCAGCCGAAAATGATGTCGTCCACATAGATTTGCACCAATAGAATGTCATCTTCTCGACTTTATGCTGAATAGGGTGCGATCTACCGTCCCCTTTTGAAAACCTTTCGAAGTAGAAAGTCTCGATAGGGTATCATACCAAGCCACGGGCGCTTGTTTTAACCCATACGGAGCTTTCCTAAGTCTCGTACACCTGATGTCCCTGCCGAAAGCCGGGCGGTTGTTCCACGTAGACTTCTTCCTTCGCACGCCGTTCGTAAAAGCCGACTTCACATCCATCTCGATATACCTTAAATCTCGATGTGTTGCATAAGCTAGGAAAAGACGAATGGCTTCCAATCCGGCGACCGGAGCAAATGTTTCATCAAAGTCAATTCCCTCTCGCCCGACCGTATCCTTTAGCAACTAGTCGAGCTTTATTTCGACAATGACGTTGTTTTCATCTCGCTTGTTCTTGAAGACCCACTTAGTTCCAATCACGTGCCGATGATGTCAGGTCCGTCGACAAGCTCCCAAACTTCATTTCGACGAACTGGTTCAGCTCTTCTTGCATAGCAATGACCCGGGCCAAGCATCTTTAAGTGCGTCCTCTATCGATCGAGGTTCTTCGTAGACGAGAAAACAAGAGTAAAGTGAGCTTTCTCCTTGAATTAATCTTGATCTCGTCCTTATAGTTGCTTGATGGATCTCCAATGATAAGATCGAAGAATGAGCATCGAGCCACGAACGCCCGAGTCGGGCTTCTTCTTCGATACCACTTCGCACGATCAGTAGGTGTATTAGGCATTTCGTAGTAATCTTGTTTTGTGACCGTAGTAATTCAAGTAAGAAGGTTAGGATCTACCGAGTTTCCTGTGTTCGGGGGCATTCGGCTCGGGAACATTAATGGTTCCCCCCCGAGTTTATATTCTCGGTAGAGGTCTCGGTTACCACAGGGGGCTTCCTCATCGACCGAAGTTACCTGTTGTTGATTCCGTTCGATAGAATCAACTAGGTTAGCTACATTGCTTGTTGGCCGAGTCCGAATTTCTTCATCTTCGACTCATCATCCCAACAATGCTCGGATCTTTTCGACTTTGTCATTTAGTTCGAGATCCCGTAGCTTGCTTGCCGACATCCTCGGCACTTGACTTTGTATCTTTCCTGTTCTCGGTAACAAATTCATCAAAAACAACATGAGGGCTTTCCTCCACGCAAAGAGTTCGATAGTTAAAAACTACGAAGGCTTTATCGACTCGGGAGTATCCTAAGAATACTCCTTGATCGATTTGCTATCAAAGACCTTCAACCGATCTTTCCCATTGTTGTGGATAAAGCAAGGACAGCCGAAAACATGAAAATGAGAAATAGAAGGAATTCTCCCTTTCCACGGTTCGTATGGCGTCTTCATGTGTTGCTTTGTGTCGGTAGTGATCGATTCTCGAGTGTAACAGGGCGGTGTCGGTAGCATCAGCCCAAAACTTTGAGGGTAGTCCAGAATCTGCGAGGAGCGTTCTTGCCGCTTCTTTGAGAGTTCTGTTCTTACGTTCAGCAAGTCCGTTCCGCGAGGGGTGCGCGCACTGATGTCTCGTGCTGAATTCCCTCTTTATCGCAAGTATGTCTTAACTACCGAGTTTAGAAACTCGTTCCTCTCGTCGAGCGTATCTTCTTAATCTTGATGTTCTTTTCCACACCGAGTTTCTTCGGTAGATTAGGTAACTCGGTCGAACATCGATTTGTTGGCGATGAAGATGACCCAAGTATATCTCGAGAAGTCGTCTATGACGACGAGGGCATACTTCTTGCCTCTTATAGACACCTTGGAGAGACGGCCCGAATAAGTCCATGTGAAGTACCGGTGAAGGATTCCATCGGTGGAAGGTGACGGAATAGGTGGATTGCTACTCTTTGTTTGCTTTCCCTTCGTGCACGCTTCACAATTTCGTCTTTGATAAACGATTCGTTGGGCGGTCCTCGACTTTAGAGTTCTTGACAAGCTTGTTCATGGTCTTGAAGTTCAGGGTGGCCGAGTCTCTTGTGCCATAGCCGACCGACTTGTTACCCGATTTAGTCCGTGCGAGCAAGCAAGCCTCGGGTTCTCGCGGTATTCCGGTTTGCAACATAGATGTTCTTCCTCCGCGAACCCGATAACACCGTTTTCCCTGTAGATTTGTCAACAATATCACGAAAACCGGTGTCAAAGATTACTCGTTAAGATTATCACGCAATTGATCGATCGAAAGGAGATTATGTTGAAGTCCTTCAACATATGTTACTCTTGGAACCGTGGCGAGCCCCAATGTTCGGCGTTCCGTATCCCCTTGTGTAGCCTTTGGAATTGTCACCGAATTCACTCGGGACCATCTTCTTGTACGTAGTTGGTCGGCGAGGCTCTTCCGGTAGGTCATGTGTCTCGAGCGGCCGCTGTCCACTATCCACGGGTCCTTATGCACCCGCAAAACGTAGGCATTTTTAGGTACCCTTTGGTTCGGTTGGGTCCTTACGGGTTAGTGGGTGATTTCGGAACCCGGATCTGTCTCGGGACCTTAGAAGTTCCAGGACTTCTTTTTTTCGAACCTTATCGCCTTTCTTCTCCACAGGACTTGGAGATACCGACTTTCTCGCTAATAATTTTGGGTTCATGCGCTTTCTTCTTTCGAGTCTTAGCGCTTCTCCCGACCCCGGGCTCATAGTAGTACGAGCCGCACCGAGCCGGGTGCTCATACGATGGCTCCTTATACCGTTCTCGCCCATCCGACCTTCTTGATTCCCCCCCGAATTTGATCGCGGTGTCACGGGGCCGGAACCTTTGGTCGTTGCTTGTTGCTACTCGGCCGAGGTGTAATTATTTTCTCGTTTGTTTTTCGCCCGAGGTGTGGTGTCGGCAGCTTGCACCTTTCCTCCGACGAACCTATCGGCCCGTGGTTCCTCGAGCTTTTGGAGGTAGAAGCTTCGTGTGTATAGCCCGAGGCCTTCTTTCACGGAAGTTGACCGTTGAGCTCTAAGCATGCTTTCAAGCTTCTCCTTAGCTCCCGTGTATTGTTCGGTCATCAATACTCTCCGAGTTCGTCACTCCTTCCGAGTGAGTCATAGTCATTCCGCACGTCCGTGAGCTTCGACCGAGCTTGGCTATTTCGGTCTCTTTCTCGGAATTGTCCTTGGTCGAACCGAGATCTCGAGTCTCTTGAAGTCGAGACTTAGTCATAAGAGATTCAATCTCTTCCTTGAGTCTCGCAACTAGATCCACCGACTCAGTAGAGACCCGACAATCGGAAGAAAGTCTCCCGATTCTCGGCCTTTACCTGTTCAAGTTCCCTGGATGGTTCTGCTTGAACTCTGCTCGGTGAATCTGTTCCTCTAACAGGTCGTCGTAGGCTTGTACCACATCTAGAGGATCATCTGTGACCGAGCACGTGTCTTGTGTGCTGTGTGAAGAAGAGGTAATAATGCGTTTAGAATTTACCTCAGCCTCTTCTCCGGCCATCGACAAGTATTCGGCCGACTCATCGAGAAACTGTCTTTGCGACCTCAACTGCGACGAACGCGGCTTCGTCTTCAGAAGAATACATGAATGTATCCTCCTCAATTGAGTTATCGGATATCTCTCCGGCTATATAGGCCTGCCGTCTCTCGGCGAACTTCTTTCTCCTGGCCTGCCGTTCTGCTCTTTGAGCAGCTGAAAGTTCGGGACAATCGTACTGATAGTGTCCCTCCTTCTTGCAGTTGTAGCAGGTAGATGTTCTGCTGCTCTTACCAGCTGAGTCTTTAGATGGACTGGCAGCAGACTCCGATTTCCTGCATTCAGTAGAAGGATTAGATTCTTCTTTCTTATGATAGTCTTTCTTACCTGAGGAAGAATCTCGGTTGTATTTCCTCAGCTTTCTGACTCTCTCCTTTTCCCTCTCGATATTTGAGAGCCATCGGTGCTAGGCGATCGGGGCTGAAGTCTCGGAAGACTTTGCTACCGATGTGGCCACGGCTTTGCTTGAGGAAATAGGCTTGGCTCCGGTATTGCTGATCGTTGCCTTGAAGGCGTGGTCGAACCGTGTGTCGCCTTGGAGCGCTTAAGCACTTTTGGGGTAGGCTATGCTCGAACTCCTCCGATTTTAATTCGAAAATATAACATCGGGAGTTAGAGCATTTAGATCGAGCGACGTAAATAAGTAGCAAATGGAAGCCACTTACGTCGGGGCAACGCTCTCAAGATCTTGGTGTTCATCTCCTTGTTGGTGAACGACCTCCCCAACCCATTGATAACATTGACTTGATTGGTGAATCGACACTCGGCTCGTCAATGGTTTCGAAGGAGCTCCATTGCAAAGGCGTCGAACTTCCGAAGCTCTAGCTCGAGCTTGTTCTCTTTGATCCGAGGGGTACCATGGCTCAGCATGCCCAAGGCGTCCCATAGCTCTTTCGCCGTTTTGCAATCTTGTACCCTTCCGAGATGTGAGTCACCGAGCGTAGTCAGTATGGCATTACGTGCAACTCGGTCAAGGTTGTGCAACCTCTTTTCTTCAGGCGTGAAGGCAGATTTGTCTTTGGGAACCTTAGCACCGGTTTGTGCTCCCACGCCTCCTCCAAAGAGCAAATACTACGCCGTCGATCATGGGAATGATCGGTCCCGACTCTAGGACATCGACATGCTTGTCATGGAGTGACGTTAGGTGTGCCTCCATACGTACGCGCCATACCGTGTAGTTCTCTATTGAGAACATCGGCACCATCCCGATACCCGACATATCGGACATTGTAAGAGTATAAGGATGCCGAGAAGATGCTTATGCAAGTGAAAACGGTTTTCGGGATCGGTTCGAGATGACCAAGTATTTCGTAACCGGCGATCGGTTGAACACCGAAGGCTCGATACCAATTGTTGGTCCGGAGACGAAAAGTCAGTGTAGAGGGGGGGGGTGAATACACTCGAGCTCGTTTCTTCTTCTCGGTGAAGGTCATTTGAAGCCGATGTTTGCAACCGATGAACGAGTGCCAAGTAAGCCTTCGATCACTTGGGGTCAAAGTGAGTCGCCTTCGAGCTCTTCTACCGACCGATGTCAAGTATTACGAAACTCGGTCGGAGACCGTAGTGCGGATAAGTGTTAGGCCCGGAGTCGTCTCTTTTGAAAACGCGTTTTTGCAAGTTAAATCTTTTGGTGTGCACTTTATAAAATACGTTTTATGCAAACTTATGATTTTCAAGTCGGTTGAATGCAATGCAATAAAACAAGAAATGAACACAAGCGATTTAACGTGGTTCGGATACGCAAGATCCTACGTCCACGGTCCCGAACAAGGCGAGAGAACTTGTTGATTATTCCGAGCAAGCCTCGGCGGGGATACCGTGCACTGGACAGTTCCCTCTAAGTTATAGTCCTTAGCGACTTTACAATCCAAACCTAAGTTTAGAAGGGAGGGAATATTCTCCAACTGAGAAGGAGTTCTTACAACAAGAACAATTCACTAAATGTGAACTCCTTCGGATCTAAGCTATGAATCTAGCAATGAGCTTAGTCTAGAGAAGATAGGGATCAAAGTGCTCTAGAGAGATGAACTACAAGAAGTGTTCTATGAAAACTAGTTCGTCTCTGGATAAGCTTGAAGGTTCTAGAGCGTTGTGAGTTTTAATGATTTCCCTTGATTTCGCGTATATTCCTCTTCTTGAAATCTTCAAATCCTTCTCTATTTATAGTTGTGAGTTGTGACATATGTCCGTTGGAGACGACGATGCCACGTGTCACAAGCGTCCAAAGAAAACGGCCACTATTCAACTTTGTTGCAGCGAGGCGATTAATGCCGACTGTTCATGAGAGCAAACTTTACCGTGTAGAGTAGGTAAGCGTTGTCGGCTTCTCATTGGTCGAGGTTTGTAGTTGGTGAGTGTCGAGTTGACCGTTCAAACTACCTCGTATGTCTTCGCCGAACATTTTAAGGGACTTTAAGTCTTTGGGTCGCTTTACGTCGGATACGGTACTCGAAAGTCTGTCTTCTTCGGCTGAGTCGTCCGACTGATAAAGTGAGCTTCGATAGTCGGTTGGTCGATCGCGAAGGTATACCGCTTGCTCTGGTTCTTCTACCGATGACCATCGCCTTGTAGAGAATGCCGCTAACGAGGTCCGGGTCACCGATGCGGGATCTTCAATCGAGTTTGATATCACCGCCGACGAAGAATGCAAGCGATTACACTGATGACGTGGGGTTCTGAAAAGTATCTTCAGCTGAAGATCAGTTCAACAACTACCCCGTACAGGACTTAGACAAAAATAATAAGCATTACATCACGTCTAACCTATACATCAGCTAATCCTATCGACACACTAATCTACTGATATCAGCTCGGTTTTGGGATCTTCAATTCCATAGTACTACTATGATTTCCCCCAATTTCTTTTAACCCTAGAACAGCTGAGTATCAATCTACTGACTCATATCCAACAATAACTATCAGCCACTTTTTCTACCCACAATGGGATAGCTACACTTGTTGCCAAACAGTGGTAATCTTCTTTCCTAGATAAAGCATCAGCAACTAAGTTTTCTTTTCCCTTCTTGTAGAGTATGGAATAATCATACCCTAATAACTTCGGTATCCACTTTTGTTGTAATGGGGTGGTTATTTTCTGATCCAACAAATACTTAAGAGTCTGCTGATCTGTTTTAATCAAAAAATGATGCCCTTGGAGATAATTTTTCCATTTCTGTACTGCCATTATGATGGCTAAAAACTCCTTCTCATAAATGGATAAATTCAGGTTTTTTCCAGCTAAGATCTTACTCAAATAAGCTATTGGCCTTCCTCCTTGCATCAATACTGCTCCTATACCCGTTCCACTAGCATCAGTCTCCAATATAAACTCCTTTCCAAAATCTGGTAAAGCTAAAACAGGGGTTGTAGTCATTGCCCTTTTTAAATTCTGAAAAGCTACTTCAGCCTCTGGAGTCCACTTGAAGGATCCCTTCTTGAGTAAATTAGTTAAAGGCTTACTTATTATCACATAATTTTTAACAAACTTCCTATAATATCCAGTAAGTCTTAAGAATCCCCTTAATCCCTTTAAGTTGGTAGGTGACTTCCAATTTACCATTGCAGCCACTTTCTCAGGATCTGTGGCTACACCTTCATGGGATATGATGTGTCTTAAGTAGGATACAGACTCCTTGCCAAATGTACATTTGCTCATTTTAGCAAATAATTTATTTGATCTCAGTGTTTCCAGAACTTCTTCCACATGCTTTAGATGCAGCTCCCAAGTAGAACTATAAATTAAAATATCATCAAAGAAAACTAAAACTTGCTTCCTCAGTTTTTCTCTGAAAACTTGATTCATAAGAGACTGAAATGTGGCTGGAGCATTGCACAGCCCGAATGGCATAACAAGGTACTCATAATGACCATTATGAGTTCTAAATGCTGTCAAATATCTGGAATCTTGATCCATAAGGATTTGAAAGTAGCCAGATCTAAGATCAATTTTTGAAAAATATCTTGCCCCATGTAGTTCATCCAATAACTCATCAATAACTGGGATTGGATAATCATGCTTAATTGTTAATTTGTTCAGATACCTGTAGTCAACACACATTCTCCAAGAGTTGTCTTTTTTCTTGACCAATAACACTGGTGAAGAAAATGGGCTTTTACTCGGTTGGATTTCTCCTGATTCCAGCAAAGCTTCTACAGTTTTTTCAATCTCATATTTATGGGCATGGGATACCCTATATGGGTATTGTTGTTTTGGAACACTTCCTGGCTGTAATAGAATTTTATGTTCTACCCCCCTACTAGGAGGCAGCCCTTTAGGGACATCAAAAACATCCTCAAAAGCTTTCAGTAATGGCTTCATTAAAGGGTTGTGTTGTTCTTCATCTTCATTTATGGACATTAATAAGAAATGTCCTGGTGTTGTAGGCTTCTTCTGTAATAACTGATAAATGGCTGCTGCAGTTATTGGGGAATTTCGCTTCTGCCCTCTAACTGTATATATATTCACCCTCTGTCCTTTATGCAAAACTGAAAAATACATCTTTTCATAATCCAGTAAAATAGGGGAACCTTTTCTTAACCAATCACTTCCCAATATTAAGTCATATCCAGCCGTAGACAATAATCTAATATCGTACTCAAACAACATATCTTGCATTTTCCAATTGAACCCTCTAAATCTCTTGTCACTGACCATCACGCTACCATTAGCCACTATCACATTTAATGGAGTAGCTGGCTCGATACCTCCCTGCAATTTTTGAGCCACCTTGGAATTCAAAAAGCTTAAAGAACTCCCTGTGTCAACTAATATTCTCAATTTCATGTCTCCAGTTTCTCCAATAAGTCGCATTATATGATTGCCCGAATCTTCCTCCATGGATCCAAGGGTGATCATAGCCATGCCCAGTTCCTCTTTAGCATCTTTGAATTCTTCTTCTTCGGTTGATCCCTCTAAACCATTAAGGAATTCCCCTTGTTCCTCGGTACTCATAACCATGAAATTAATTTTATTCTTACACTTGTGTCCTGGAGTAAATAGCTCATCACAATTATAACAAAGCCCCTTTGATCTCCTTTGATCCATTTCCAGGGGAGTCAATAGCTTAAATCCCGGCTTCACATTCGAACTTGTACTTGCTGTAGGTTTCTGGTATGATTTCTGATAAGGCTTAATCTCCCCCTTCCTTGGACCAGCATTATGAGACATATTCTTAGTAAATTCCTTTATCTTCCTCAATAAAGACTCATTTAAATGTACTTGCTACCGCCCTAGGTGGATGGTAGATTCCAACGTTTTTGGATTCAGCATATCCAAACCCGCTTGTACATCTTTATCCAGTCCACTGATGAAAGCCGCAATCCAATATTGTTCATCGAAGGCACCACACCTACTGTGGATTATAAACGCTTTTAGTTCTTCAAATCTAGCAACATACTCCTCGTAGTTTCCAGTGTTAACCAATTTATGCAGTTCTGCAATTGCTTTGTTGGTTTGTAAGTCCTGGAATCTTGTTGATATCATTTTTACGAACTGGGCCCAAACCAAATCCTCTCCCTTGAGAGGAAGGTTATCATACCACTCCAACGCCTTGCCTTCAAAATGCATAGATGCGAAAGCCACCTTTTGATCTTCGGGTATAGTAGTGATCATAGAAAAATAACTTTGACACCGCATTAACCATGATCTAGAACGAGTACCGTCGAATTTTGGAAAACTTACCTTGGCCACAGTGGGCATAACCCCAGTATTAGTATTAGGGCCGAAATTTTTGGAGCCACTTCCCCGATAATTTCCCCCACCCGATCCGATATAATTATGTGGAGATCCGCCACTTGAATTCAGATGTTTCCTTAGCTGCTCAAAACCATCATCCATGTAATTTGAACCTCCTGCTTCATCTAATCCCTTGCCGAAATTCTTAAACCCCGGGGTGTGTGTGAGGAAAATCGGGGTGGAGCATTAGCATAATGTGGGGTACCCAGTAAAGGTGCTAATGTGGGCCCCGTTTTCGATTGTGACTCTAAAAGTTCCAACCGATTAGTGAGATTCCCAATCGCTCCATTGAATGAATTTTTTAGATTTTGGTTATTCAGTGCCATCTGCCGAAACAGAGTCTTGGTTATCTGATCCGCTAGTAATTGTGAATTGGCGTCTAATTTTGCAGGTTGTATGACTGGTTCTTCGTCCTCCACCTTGCCGTCTTCCGGAATAGGAGAGAGCCCTGAATTTGCCATGGATTCGAGCTGCTCTGATACCACTGTAATAGACTAGGTCTATTATTTTTCTGATGTAATTATGATGTATCAATTCTGTAAAACAATCTGCAAAGTTTAATTGGAGATTTCTAATAAGAACACAAGAGAGGGAGAGAGATGAAAAGGATCGAGAGAGAGTTAAAGAGTAGAGAGATTAAGGAGAAAAGAGATAAAGTTAAGAAGATTATTCATTGCCTAAAAAACGATAACATGTTCAATGGGTATTTATAATCCCCAAAACCCTAATTTAAAATAGGCTAAAACGCATTACGAAAGGTAAAAAACGTAAAAGGAAAAATAACTATTACTAAACAACTTATATTTAACCCATCTTAACCACGTGGGATGATCTCATCCCTCCACGCGTATTGTCCACTTTATGATCTATCGGCTCGGATGTCTCTACTCTCAACCATTGGATTAATCTCATCTGTATCAACGGTTGCCAATCGATCTTTTGCATCGTAAAACATCTCATTCTGATCTTCATCTTCATTTCCTCTTTTCTCTCGAAACCTCAGTAGCAGTAAACCCTCCTCACTTTCCTTCAATTCCGGTTCGTTGATACTTGTTAGATTTTTGTTAAATGTCGGATCTTCTTGGATCATGACATAATGTAAATAAAAATAAATATCATGCTATATAAAAATTCCAAAAACAATAGCCTAACAACTAGTTATACTATATTTTATTTATTTATACTGCAACACTCTCATAGGTGAAATAAAGTCAAACTCTTAATTAGAAATCGAAAGCTAATTACAAAAAGAAGCTGACCAAATACCAAAACATTTAACTTAATCTTATCATGTAATTCCATATATTAGAAAAATTCCACAGAATATGAATTCATTCCAAAAATTCTAATTTTCTACATATAGATTTTTTAATGAGTCTAAATCACACCAGATTTTGTTTCATATCAAAATGATAAGTCCTCTAAGAGTTATAACCAAAACAATATCTACTGCATCAACTAAAACGGTTTATGACCTACTGTCCTTTATCTAAACGTTTCAGGAACTAAACATACTTTAAAAATTATAATATTTAACACACATCTAGGGTACATACGTAGAAATATCATGTCAAAATTTCAATCTCTAAAGATAAGTGATGACTTCAGAAAATACAGAATAGTTTTCCCCAAAATCCAAATACAAAAATGCATGCTCCGACTGACTACCCGGACATTTTTATTAAACTGCTTTCGTAAAAATACGATAAAAATACAAAATAAATATTTTTGCAAATCCCTACGTGTTTAGAGTATTTAGTAAAAAGAATAAAATCAAAAACATTTTTGATCAGTGAGATATAAATATTTTTCTAAGCCCTATCCCGGATGCATGGTTTTTCGCCAGTATAAATGTGGAAATTCGTTAAAAATATAAGGACTTGTCCAAAAATCATGAAAATTTACAGAGACCTTAAAGACATCCTAAAATTTATCTCTATAATTTTTATGGAATTTTTCAAGTAACATAAGATCGTGTATTTGGCCTTGGAACTCTCGGAAGAAAAATAAATGGCATGACATATAATTTGTTATCATGAAACTTAAACATTTCTTGTTGTCTTACATCTATATCTACACATGAAATTTAATGAAACCACAATTATACCTGCAGTTTGACTCCTTGTGAATGGGAGAGTGTAAGATGAAAATCTCGGTTGAATGTTTGAAGATGATATGAGAAAGAAAGAAGAAGAAGAAGATGAAGAAGAAGATGAAGTAACGTGGGTTGTCATCCTATGGCTTGTTTATACAAGTAAGAGAGGAGGCAAATATCCATGAATAAGGGAAAAGGCAGTCCAAAAATTCAAAAGCAAGAAAAGAATTTTTTTTTTTTGTCTCCACTTAAAAAAAATAATTGGAGTTGTTACAGTTTTACAACAAGGTAGGCTTGTAATTGTATTTTGGCTCATTGATTGGAAAAAGTGATAATAGATTTAGTGCTAGTGCAGTTGCGTTCTTGTAGATGGTTATTAAGCATGTGCATTATATTTGTTGAATATAAAGACTAGTGTGTACAAGCAAATGTAAGTTGTCAAACATACATGTGTGTTCAATTCTTTTAATTTCGAGTAGAAGCCACGCCGTAAGAGTATTCATTGTCTTTAAAGATGTAGGTATTACAAACTGCTATTACAAGTAAACTGTTAAATAACAAAAGAAAATAAACAACACAAGAACCGTCGAGTCGAGGGAGTCCTCTCTCCGCAAGACGAAAAATGCCCCGGTAGTGCTCTCGGTTTTGGCGTTTCGTCCCCAAAGATGAAACGACGACGTCTCGAGGATTGCAGCACCGCAGGATCTTCGAGCTCCGGCGAACAAGGACTTTCCGGCGAGGACAAAGCTCGGAGACTTGAGCTAGGAAGAGCTAAGTATGCAGCTAAGATGATTTCAGGTGTTGGTGTGTTGAGAATGAAATGCAACTGGCCTATTTATAGGCAGTTCCACCCAGGTGTTGATTGCAGGAATAACTCCTGTCAATTAAGGCAGGCGCCAGTTACAGGGGAGTGGAGACATGGAAGGTTGGGAGTTCGGCGGCCACACTCCCTGCATCCTTCCAAAAGTACTTGCAGGTGTGGCGGGTGCACAGCACCACGGAGAGGAATCCCGGTGCGGCCGGTCCACCGCACCGCCCGACCCGGCACCCGACCCGACGGACCACCCAAAGGACCAATTGCCAAGATCCAAGTCCAAGTCCACGGACACGGACACGGACACGGAATCGGAATCGGAACCGGAACCGGAACCGGAGCCGGAGCCGGAGCCGGAGCCGGAGCCGGGCCGGGCCGGGCCGGGCCGGGGCGGGGCCGGGCGGGCGCGGCGCGGCGCGCCGCGCGCCGCTTGTGAGGCGGTCGGCGAAAAGGCCTTACGCGCATGAGCATGTGTGGCCCAAGCCCACCACATGTCACTTAGTTATCTCCTACAATATTGTAGAGACTTAAATACCACACAAAACATTATTCATTAATCGATGTGGGACATGATTAATGTAATTCTCTCCAAAACCCGAATAAGGTAAGTTTCTCCACTTTAGGTAACATATTAGTTTTGTCCCCCCAAACTTCGAGCCACTATTTCTCACTCACCGAAAATCGGAATCGAGAAATTAAGCACACTATAATTATCTACTCGAAACGTAGATCGACGTCATATATCTCAAATCATTAATCGGATAAATATCGAGGCTCGAAAATGCGATCGAAAACGGCTGAATTATGCCCAAGTTAAATTAGCAATAAATGCTAATTAACTTTCCTTAATTTAATATATATATAACTAATATATATATATATATCCAAACCGATTTTTCCAACAATCCCCCACATGAGTGGAAATAGCCAAATGCATGCATGCAGACACACAGCTCTGTCCTCAAGAGATAATAAAGCATCAGGATAGGTGGCTTGTGACCTTGAACCTTCCTTAGTCAGTGCTATCGAGCATACCGGCGGATTAGTGGACACGTGGCCTTGAACTATTCCTCCATGGTGTATACTTAGACAATAGCACTAGCACTATAAAGTCTCAACTGCGTCCGTTCTCACGTTTGTGTCCTTTACTGGCCATGGACAACCTCTTTGGATTCATAAGTGTTACATAGAAGCGGCCCTCACTTCTCACTTACATAGGTGATTCTTACTCGAGTATCCTGTCATACTCCACCTTCTCAAGGCATCCAAGAATCATTAAAAGTCAAAGACTTAACCTCACCACTTGACAGGTCACCAACACTCTCGAGCTCTTTTAGGGAATAGACTATTTGAGTGTGGTATCAACGCACTCATATAGCTTAGTTTTCCCATTGAACCAAGTTCATGGGATCTCCAATCTACAAGGTTGGGTATCCACTATAATCGTCTTTAACGTGTGGATTTAACTCCCATTCCCTCTACGAGCTTATACATTTGATCTCGATTCAAACTCTTAGTAAGCGGATCCGCTAAGTTATCTATAGACTTGACATAGTCTACGAGAGATAACCCCACTCGTGATCAAATGTCTTACGGTATTATGTCGACGACGAATATGTCTCGACTTACCATTATACAACCCACTCTTGGCCCTACCAATAGTCGCTTGGCTATCACGGTGAATCATCACGGGTGGCACGGGTTTCGTCCAACATGGAATATCTTCAAGAAAATTACGGAGCCATTCGGCCTCCTCACCTAGCTTTATCTAAAGCAATAAATTCGGATTCCATGGTGGACCCGGGCTATGCACGTCTGTTTCGTGGATCTCCACGACACGGCTCCTCCCCTATAGTGAACACATAACCACTAGTAGACAACGAGTCTTTAGTGTCGGATATCCAATTTGCATCACAAGTACCCTTCAAGTACTCGGGGATGTCTCGAGTAGTGCAACCCAAAGTTAAGAGTGTATTTCAAATACCTCATAACTCTTACAAGAGATTTCCAATGTTCTCTACTAGGATTACTAGTATAGCGACTCAGTTTGTTCACTGGACAAGCTAGATCAGGCCTCGTACAATTCGTGATGTACATAAGACAACCAATGACTCTAGCATAATCCTCTTGAGCAACAGGATCACCCCTATTCTTGCTCAAATGAACATTAACTTCTAGAGGAGTCTTTGCCGGCGCACTATCAAAGGCATTAAACCTCTTAAGTACTTTCTCAATATAATGAGATTGAGACAAAACAATCCCTTTGGGAGTTCTTTGTATCTTTACTCCAAGAATAACATCAGCAACTCCCATATCTTTCATATCGAAATTCCTTTTAAGCATTCGCTTGGTGTCATTAATGACTTGAAGGTTTTGTCCCATAATTAACATGTCGTCTACATAAAGACAAACAATTACAAAGCCATTCTTTGTATTCTTTATGTAAACACACTTGTCACATTCATTAATCTTAAAGCCATTCGACAACATAGCCTCGTCGAATTTCAAGTGCCATTGTAATGGTGCTTGTTTTAGCCCATATAGGGATTTCACCAACTTACATACCTTTCGCTCTTGACCAGGTACAACGAACCCTTCAGGTTGTTCCATATAAATTTCCTCTTCTAAATCTCCATTTAGAAAGGGTTGTTTTCACGTCCATTTGGTGAATCTCAAGATTGTGCAAAGCAAGCAATCGCGAGAAGCACACGGATAGACGTAATCCTCGTTATGTGCAAATAAGTATCGAAGAAGTCATATCCTTCAATTTGCTTAAAGCCTTTAACCACTAAACGAGCTTTATACTTATCAATTGACCCATCTGCCTTATACTTTCTTTTTAGGATCCATTTACATCCTAAGGGCTTGCAACCTTCGGGTAAGTCTGCTAAGACCCAAGTGTGATTCTGCATAATGGAATCAATTTCACTTTGGACAGCTTCTTGCCAAAGTGGACCATCGGGTCTAGAAAGAGCTTCTTTTATAGATCGCGGCTCTTCATCCAAAAGAAAAACAACATAATCAGGACCAAAGTCCTTAGCAACTCTTGCTCTAGAGCTACGTCTTGGTTCTAAAGTTTCAAGATCAGGAGCTTGCCTTTTACGCGTAGCGGGTTCTACCCCCTCATTCTAGAACTACTAGCAACTTCTCTTGCTTCACCACTAGAGCTTGACCAAACTTTATCATCCTTTTTACAAGGATAGATATGCTCAAAGAATATAGCATTCCTTGACTCAATAGTAGTCCCAACATTCATATCGGGCACGGCCGACTTATGAATGACAAACCGATATGCACTACTATTCAGTGCATATCCTATAAAGATACAATCGACAGTCTTAGGTCCGATAGTAACTTGCTTAGGCAAAGGTACTTCTACCTTAGCCAAACACCCCCACACTTTGAGGTATTTATAGGAAGGTTTCCTTCCTTTCCACAACTCATAAGGAGTTACATCTCTACCTTTCAGAGGTATTTTGTTTAATAAGTAGTTAGCCGTCAAAACGGCTTCCCCCCACATGTTCTGGGGCAGTCCAGAACTTATTAACAAAGCATTCATCATCTCCTTTAGAGTTCGGTTCTTCCTTTCAGCTACACCATTTGATTGAGGCGAATAGGGGGCAGTGGTTTGATGTATAATACCACTTGTCTTACACAACTCTTCAAAAGGAGCTACGTATTCTCCACCCTCCGTCACTTCGTACCATTTTGATTTTGCAATCAAGTTGGTTTTCGGCTTCAGCCTTTGAAGTTAGTTAAAGCTTCAATCGCCTCATCTTTACTCCTTAAAAGATAAAGAGTACAATACTTAGTGCGATCATCAATAAAAGTAATAAAATACTTTTTCCCACCTCTAGTTTGTACAAACTTTAAGTCACATACATCAGTGTGAATGAGTTCTAGAGGTTTAGTGTTCCTTTCTACAGAATGAAATGGCTGTTTAGCCAATTTTGCTTCAACACAAACTTCACACTTAGTTTTGTTAAACTCATTTACTTTAAGTAGATCGAGATTAACTAATCTTTTTATAGCATTTAGATTAACATGTCCTAATCTAGAATGCCATAAATCGGAACACTCAAGCAAGTAAGAGGAAGTATCTTCATTATCATTATTCTTGGCCTCAACGGCCTCTTGGCGTAACGCCATTACACTTAGCTTGAAAAGGCCCTCGGACGAGTAACCTTTTCCTAGGAACATACCAAATTTAGACAAAATAAATTTGTCGACTCAAAAACTAGTCTAAACCCTCTCTTGACTAGTACAGAGCCGGACACAAGATTTTTCCGGATGTCGGGGACATGCAGCACCTCTCCAAGAGTAAGGTTCTTGCCGGAGCTCAACCTTAGCACCACAGTACCATAGCCAACCACCTCAGACGAGGCTTGATTACCCATATTGAGCTTCCTCCCTTGGCAGCTCTTGTACTTGGTGAAGCGGCCTTGGCCACCACGAGACATGTGCCGTGGCAACGGTATCAATATACCACTTCCCCTCATTCTCCACGACGTTAGCTTCTTCGGTGACAACGGCCGCAAGGTCGGCTTCGGTGAGGTCAATCTCCAACATATTGGCTTGACGAGCCCTCTTCTTCTTCGGCTTTCGGCAGTCCTTGGACATGTGGCCGGATTTGCCACGCTTGTAGCAAGTCCCCTTCAAACTTGCGGGATTGCACCTTGCCCTTCCCTTTGGGGTTGCTATTTGGACGCCCTCTCTTAGCATTGTTGGAGTTGCCACCTTTCTCTCGCCAAGGTTGACTCTTGGCTCCACGGGTGCTTTCCCCTTCCCATCTCGAGTCCTCATGTCGGTCTCGATGCGGAGCTTAACCACAAGATCCTCAAGCGTCATTTCCTTTCGCTTGTGCTTCAAATAGCTCTTGAAGTCCTTCCCGGCTCGGGGGAAGCTTCTCAATCACGGTTGCTACAATGAAAGCATCCGGCAAAAGCATACCTTCGGCGTGGACATCATGGACAATGAGTTGGAACTCTTGCACTTGGTCCATGACCGGTCGAGAGTCCACCATTTTGTAGTCCAAGAACTTGGCGACTACAAACTTCTTGGTACTGCATCGTCGGCACGGTATTTTCTTTCAAGTGCCTCCCAAATTGCCTTGGAGGTCTTTACATTTGCATATACACCGCATGTACTATCATCTAGTCCACTAAGCAAGAAGTTTTTACGTAAGTAGTCGGAAGTTAGCCAATTATCATAGGCTATGCGGACTTCAAAGTTCTCTTCGTTGTCACTTGGAGGGGCGGGAGCATTCTCCATCAGCACGGTTGTAAACCCTAATGTTGTCGAGATAGAACAACATCTTCGTTGCCACCTCTTGAAGTCGGCTCCACCAAACTTGGCCGGCTTCTCGCGCCAGGGGCAAAGCACTCTGCACGAGTGCAGAGGTGCCGTCGTGGTCGGGTTTGAACCCCCCCACCACACCATGGTGGTTCACACTCCCAAATGGGACGTTGCTCGCAAGGCGAGAGGACATAGCGATGAAGTTGAATGCCGTGTTAGCGGCATTAGCACGGTTAAGTGCTATCCTGGCATCGGTAGCGGCGGAAATGGCGGCTAGGGTTGGATTAGCAAAGGCCGGAGCAGTGTGGGGACGAGACGTCGGTGGAACAAGTGTTGCCGGAGGAGGCAATGACGTCAGATACAGCGGGGTTAGTGACAGCAGAAGCGGCGGCGGCGGTAGCGTCGGAGAAAGCAGCACTTGAGGAAGACATCTTCTTAGTTTACTTGAAGCAGATATAGAATTTTTTGTCTTGCGATTGTAGGTATTACAAACTGCTATTACAAGTAAACTGTTAAATAACAAAAGAAAATAAACAACACAAGAACCGTCGAGTCGAGGGAGTCCTCTCTCCGCAAGACGAAAAATGCCCCGGTAGTGCTCTCGGTTTTGGCGTTTCGTCCCCAAAGATGAAACGACGACGTCTCGAGGATTGCAAGCACCGGCAGATCTTCGAGCTCCGGCGAACAGGACTTTCCGGCGAGGACAGTCGCTTGGAGACTTGAGCTAGGAAGAGCTAAGTATGCAGCTAAGATGATTTCAGGTGTTGGTGTGTTGAGAATGAAATGCAACTGGCCTATTTATAGGCAGTTCCACCCAGGTGTTGATTGCGGGAATAACTCCCCGCCAATTAAAGCGCGCGCCATTAGGGGAGTGGAGACATGGAAGGTTGGGAGTTCAGCAGCCCACACTCCGGATCCTTCCAAAAGTATGCGCTTGGGTGTGGCAGTGCAGGCACCACGGAGAGGAATCCCGGTGCGGCCGGTCCACCGCACCGCCCGACCCGGCACCCGACCCGGCGAACGACCCGACGGACCACTCAAAGGACCAATTGCCAAGATCCAAGTCCAAGTCCACGGACACGGACACGGACACGGACACGGAATCGGACCGAATCGGAACCGAACCGGACCGGAGCCGGAGCCGGAGCCGGGCCGGGCGGAGCCGGGCCGGGCGGCGCGGTGGGCGCGGCGCGCCGCGCCGCTTGTGAGGGCGTCGGGCGAAAAGGCTCGCCAAGCATGAGCATGTGTGGCCCAAGCCCACCACATGTCACTTAGTTATCTCCTACAATATTGTAGAGACTTAAATACCACACAAAACATTATTCATTAATCGATGTGGGACATGATTAATGTAATTCTCTCCAAAACCCGAATAAGGTAAGTTTCTCCACTTTAGGTAACATATTAGTTTTGTCCCCCCAAACTTCGAGCCACTATTTCTCACTCACCGAAAATCGGAATCGAGAAATTAAGCACACTATAATTATCTACTCGAAACGTAGATCGACGTCATATATCTCAAATCATTAATCGGATAAATATCGAGGCTCGAAAATGCGATCGAAAACGGCTGAATTATGCCCAAGTTAAATTAGCAATAAATGCTAATTAACTTTCCTTAATTTAATATATATATAACTAATATATATATATATATATCCAAACCGATTTTTCCAACAATCCCCCACATGAGTGGAAATAGCCAAATGCATGCATGCAGACACACAGCTCTGTTCCACCCAGGTGTTGATTGCAGGAATAACTCCTGCCAATTAAGGCAGGCGCCAGTTACAGGGGAGTGGAGACATGGAAGGTTGGGAGTTCAGCAGCCACACTCCAGATCCTTCCAAAAGTACTGCTTGGGTGTGGCAGGTGCACAGCACCACGGAGAGGAATCCAGTGCAGCCGGTCCACTGCACCACCCGACCCGGCACCCGACCCGGCGGACCACCCAAAGGACCAAGATCCAAGATCCAAGATCCAAGATCCAAGATCCAAGATCCAAGATCCAAGTCCAAGTCCACGGACACGGACACGGACACGGGAATCGGAATCGGAATCGGAATCGGAACCGAGCCGGAGCCGGAGCCGGGCCGGAGCCGGGCGCGGGCCCCCCCCCCCCCCCCCCCCCCCCCCCCCCCCCCCCCCCCCCCCCCCCCCCCCCCCCCCCCCCCCCCCCCCCCCCCCCCCCCCCCCCCCCCCCCCCCCCCCCCCCCCCCCCCCCCCCCCCCCCCCCCCCCCCCCCCCCCCCCCCCCCCCCCCCCCCCCCCCCCCCCGCCCCCCCCCCCCCCCCCCCCCCCCCCCCCCCCCCCCCCCCCCCCCCCCCCCCCCCCCCCCCCCCCCCCCCCCCCCCCCCCCCCCCCCCCCCCCCCCCCCCCCCCCCCCCCCCCCCCCCCCCCCCCCCCCCCCCCCCCCCCCCCCCCCCCCCCCCCCCCCCCCCGCGGGCGCGGGCCCCCCCCCCCCCCCCCCCCCCCCCCCCCCCCCCCCCCCCCCGCGTGCGCGGCTGTGAGCCACCCCCCACCCCCCCCCCCCCCGGGGGGGGGGGCTTTGTTTTCCCCCCCGGGGGGGGGGGGGGGGGGGGGGGGGGGGGGGGGGGGGGGGGGGGGGGGGGGGGGGGGGGGGGGGGGGGGGGGGGGGGGGGGGGGGGGGGGGGGGGGGGGGGGGGGGGGGGGGGGGGGGGGGGGGGGGGGGGGGGGGGGGGGGGGGGGGGGGGGGGGGGGGGGGGGGGGGGGGGGGGGGGGGGGGGGGGGGGGGGGGGGGGGGGGGGGGGGGGGGGGGGGGGGGGGGGGGGGGGGGGGGGGGGGGGGGGGGGGGGGGGGGGGGGGGGGGGGGGGGGGGGGGGGGGGGGGGGGGGGGGGGGGGGGGGGGGGGGGGGGGGGGGGGGGGGGGGGGGGGGGGGGGGGGGGGGGGGGGGGGGGGGGGGGGGGGGGGGGGGGGGGGGGGGGGGGGGGGGGGGGGGGGGGGGGGGGGGGGGGGGGGGGGGGGGGGGGGGGGGGGGGGGGGGGGGGGGGGGGGGGGGGGGGGGGGGGGGGGGGGGGGGGGGGGGGGGGGGGGGGGGGGGGGGGGGGGGGGGGGGGGGGGGGGGGGGGGGGGGGGGGGGGGGGGGGGGGGGGGGGGGGGGGGGGGGGGGGGGGGGGGGGGGGGGGGGGGGGGGGGGGGGGGGGGGGGGGGGGGGGGGGGGGGGGGGGGGGGGGGGGGGGGGGGGGGGGGGGGGGGGGGGGGGGGGGGGGGGGGGGGGGGGGGGGGGGGGGGGGGGGGGGGGGGGGGGGGGGGGGGGGGGGGGGGGGGGGGGGGGGGGGGGGGGGGGGGGGGGGGGGGGGGGGGGGGGGGGGGGGGGGGGGGGGGGGGGGGGGGGGGGGGGGAGGGAAAGGGGAAGGGCATTCCCACCCCCCCGGGGGGGGGGGGGGGGGGGGGGGGGGGGGGGGGGGGGGGGGGGGGGGGGGGGGGGGGGGGGGGGGGGGGGGGGGGGGGGGGGGGGGGGGGGGGGGGGGGGGGGGGGGGGGGGGGGGGGGGGGGGGGGGGGGGGGGGGGGGGGGGGGGGGGGGGGGGGGGGGGGGGGGGGGGGGGGGGGGGGGGGGGGGGGGGGGGGGGGGGGGGGGGGGGGGGGGGGGGGGGGGGGGGGGGGGGGGGGGGGGGGGGGGGGGGGGGGGGGGGGGGGGGGGGGGGGGGGGGGGGGGGGGGGGGGGGGGGGGGGGGGGGGGGGGGGGGGGGGGGGGGGGGGGGGGGGGGGGGGGGGGGGGGGGGGGGGGGGGGGGGGGGGGGGGGGGGGGGGGGGGGGGGGGGGGGGGGGGGGGGGGGGGGGGGGGGGGGGGGGGGGGGGGGGGGGGGGGGGGGGGGGGGGGGGGGGGGGGGGGGGGGGGGGGGGGGGGGGGGGGGGGGGGGGGGGGGGGGGGGGGGGGAGGGGGGGGGGGGGGGGGGGGGGGGGGGGGGGGGGGGGGGGGGGGGGGGGGGGGGGGGGGGGGGGGGGGGGGGGGGGGGGGGGGGGGGGGGGGGGGGGGGGGGGGGGGGGGGGGGGGGGGGGGGGGACCACACCCCGGGGGGGGGGGGGGGGGGGGGGGGGGGGGGGGGGGGGGGGGGGGGGGGGGGGGGGGGGGGGGGGGGGGGGGGGGGGGGGGGGGGGGGGGGGGGGGGGGGGGGGGACGGGGGGGGGACCCACACACCACACACCACAAAAAAAGGGAGGAAACACCCCCCCCGGGAACACCCCGACAGGCACAAAAAGGAAACGCCGCCTGTAGGACGACAATAAAAACCCGCGCAGCGAACGCACGGACGAAAAGGCTCGCGCAAGCAGCTTATAAGAGCTAAGGCGGACGGAAAGCTGCCACGCAGCATGAGCATATGTGGCCCAAGCCCACCACATGTCACTTAGTTATCTCCTACAATATTGTAGAGACTTAAATACCACACAAAACATTATTCATTAATCGATGTGGGACATGATTAATGTAATTCTCTCCAAAACCCGAATAAGGTAAGTTTCTCCACTTTAGGTAACATATTAGTTTTGTCCCCCCAAACTTCGAGCCACTATTTCTCACTCACCGAAAATCGGAATCGAGAAATTAAGCACACTATAATTATCTACTCGAAACGTAGATCGACGTCATATATCTCAAATCATTAATCGGATAAATATCGAGGCTCGAAAATGCGATCGAAAACGGCTGAATTATGCCCAAGTTAAATTAGCAATAAATGCTAATTAACTTTCCTTAATTTAATATATATATAACTAATATATATATATATATCCAAACCGATTTTTCCAACAAAAGATAGATGAGGTGATCATATTATTGTACATCACATCATCGACAACTTAAGTTGATTTTGTTTACAAAACTCACTTTTTTCAAGTTTCACAGCTAAATATCGCAAAGTGAGTCTTGAGTCCAATAGGGTCAAAACTCCTTCATTTGTTGCTTTGTTATTGTCTTTTAAGATCGATGTTAGTACGTGATAAAGGGTTTGAATCTTATCAGACAACTAGGAAATAATATTACAAAAGAATAGGAAATATGGCCACAAACTATTCTATCAATATAAGTAAGTCACTAACCAAGCATTAAGATGTTCATCTCGCATTTGGTTGCATAATCGATCTTTTACATGTTTATTGCAGAAAGTATCTACTCAAGCCTTAGTAGCTTCACTCATGCTGATAGTATCTTAGAGTTTTATGACACAGGACACAAGGGCAGTGGCAGAACTAGAGCTTTGAAGTTGAGGGGTCAAAATAGAGGAACAATGGCTGAAGGCAGAGAAAAAATCGAGAGTTGTTAAATATAGTTTTAAATTGTTCGAACACAAACACGCTATGAAAGATATAATATATATTATTTCTTGTATTTGTTAAGCTGAGAAAGATACTTATATAACTAGTAGAAAAAAGAGAAAGAAATATTTATAAAATGTGAGAGAGTTATGCATATATATTGAATTAATTATACTTATAATAAAACTAAAGAAAACTAGAAAAGAAATAATTTAAAAATCTAAGAATAAAAATCAAGTGAGTACATTGGGTTTCGAACATGAGGCCTCTCTTAAAAAAAATAAAGTCATTAACCAACTGCACTACAAACAAATAATTAACTATATCTTTCACTAAAATTATCTATAAGTAATACGAATCCTATACTCTATTTAGTCGAAGTTCCGTCGGCCGGGGGCCCTCCCGACCCCCCTCTAGTTCCGCCAATGCACAAGGGGGTGCATGTAGGTGCGGATGCACCTCCGAGAATCAATTTTTTTTTGTAAATCTATTTAGGGTTTTTTTCAAAAATTTTGTGTTTCTCTCCCAAATAACTGTATATCCGTACTCCAACATTAGTTATACACACCCGAATAATAAATTATGTGTTCGCTCCTTTTATCCTAGATTTGATGAAGTTATTTGAATCAACATTGGTGATATTCCTAACATACTATTATCTTAATCTCCAATAGCTAACTTTTTGTTAGTACATATGGGAAGGTCACTCATATGAGTTATGAGAGGTAAGAAATTTGTTTCATGCCGGTATGAAGAAGAATATCCGACGCTTAAAATTTATAGGCAGGAAAGTTGAAAAGCTGTGGGCAATTGGAATGCAAAACAGAGAAATGGTTTTATTACTACATCTTCCGATACATTATTTCTCTCCCCTCTTCTACCAAACAACTACTTCAGCGGCGGCGCGAACGCTATCTTCATCCACAAACTCAAATCCCTCCCTCACCGATTCCCGTTCCGCCATGACTAAATCCAGTTCAACAATACCCTCTAAATCTTTTATATTTCATCCTTTTCCCGACTCCCTTTTCGCCCCACAGACTCTTCCCCTCTATAGAAGCGCCGCCGCCTCTGAAAGCGTCGATTGTCCGTTGGTGGTGGTTTCCTTTTACAAATTTGCTGATTTTCCGGACCATGCTGATTTGCGGAAACCACTGAAAGAGATATGCGAGCGGCTGGTAGACTCTCTCTAGACTCTCTCTCTCTCTCTACTTACAGATTCTTCAGATACGGCATTTGAGTTTTTTTTTCTTTCATGTAATTCATGTGCTCGTATTGATTTTAGATTGATTTTTGTGTATTGGGCTCGTCAATGTTGAATTGAATGCATCTTGTGTGAAATTCACAATTTAGGGATTAGTGGTCGTGAATATACTTACTGCCTTATAAGTCATTTTCTTGTATATTTACAATGTAATTTTTTGTTTGGCGGTTTGAGAAGGGAGGAGGTAGAAGCTTTTAGGTGCAGTGATTTTGATAACATTGCTTGGTCATTATTGCCATTGTGCTGTTGTCATTTTTTGAGTTAACTGTATAATGAACCTGCCTTTGATTTACGCCTCACTAAGCTGATACCCTCAGCGTGTGTCAGGGGGCATAATCCTCGCACCAGAAGGGATCAACGGAAGCATATGTGGAACCTATGATTCTGTGGTGGAAGTGCTTATCTTCATCCAAGCTGATGACAGGTTAAAGGGGCTCAGGTGTATAGAGTCCCCCGTTAG
The DNA here is from genome assembly GCA_028984105.1 of Lavandula angustifolia. Taxonomy (NCBI): domain Eukaryota; kingdom Viridiplantae; phylum Streptophyta; class Magnoliopsida; order Lamiales; family Lamiaceae; genus Lavandula; species Lavandula angustifolia. The sequence continues at coordinate 3,973,470 of CM054822.1, read as the reverse complement.
TCCCGAGGAAGAAGCTATTCACCATGGACACATGAAGACTTCTCCTCTAGCTGCAGGGGAAGGTGCTCCCTTCCGATGGGATCATGTGCGGGTCAAACTGAAAAAAGAGGTAGCTTTACTATCTGTATCTGCACCTATGGAATACTCAGTCATATGTTATTTGAATTCAATTTCACTAGAAGCTATAATTTCTGCAGATAGTCACACTTGGAATGCCTTCTGTGTCGCCGATTGAAAAAGTTGGTACGTATGTGAGCCCCAAGGAGTGGAACAACTTGATCAGTGACCAGGAGACGGTATGTATATCTCTTATTGCAGATTTACTACAATCTTGGTTATGGTGTTTTTTTTTTTCTGTCAGTCTGCCGAAACATGTAATACTATGTTACTGCATACCAAGTTCTATTACCTTTTATGGATGTGGTTAGAAAGTGCAAAATACTTGGGCATACTAAAGGAAAACAGCTCGGCTAGCCGAGCAGCAGGGTGGTGGTAAAAAGTCTCAAGAACTGTCTATAACAACAACATCCTCACCAATCAAGTGGCATCTAAACCTAGATAATAATGAGACCATCGCAAAGCCACTTTGACTGACTAACTGACTGACTGTCATAAACGACAAACACATCAAATAGGCCAAAAACACAAGGGGTGAAGAGATAAGTCATGAATCGTCTCTCTATCGATGTGACAACCAAATTTATTACTTATTCTGTTTGAAGTTGTTCTGTGATGCTACTCCAGTCCAAACATGTTAAGATTTTGTTAAATTTACTGACTTAAGATGTAAACATTGTGATGTGTGGAGGGAATGGCAGTACACATCACAAAAACTTCTTATTGAATGCAATAATCAGCAGTTTCAGGTATCTGAAGTAAGCTACTATCTTCTTCTTTCTGTTGGCTACTAATGTTTTCTAGTACCAAGTACAGACCTTGACATTTTAACTACACCATACTAATGCATATTTTGCCCCATACCTATATGCATTTATCATTTTCCTTATTTGTCTGAAGACTCAGCTTCCTTGGATGTAATTGACTTCATATTAGTAGATTTGACTTTAATGGTATTCTTTAAAAAAATGATCTTTCGAATAAATTTGTACTGTCCAGGTGGTAATAGATGTACGCAACGACTACGAAACTAGAATAGGGAAGTTTAAGCGGGCAGTTGATCCTTGTACCAGAGCATTCAGAGATTTCCCATCGTGGGTGGATGAAAGATTCAAATTAAACGAAGCAGATGATGGGGTTCGTCAAACTGATCCAAAACAGACGACAGATGAACAAGTCGAGGGAACAGAAAAGAAGATGGCCCGAGTGGCAATGTACTGCACTGGTGGGATTCGGTGTGAGAAAGCTTCAAGCTTTCTCCTGAGCCAAGGGTTTAAAGAGGTGAGATATTCATCATGTTCCTAGTGAGTATTACTTACTGACTCAGCTGCAACCATCTATAGGTTTATCATCTAAAAGGTGGAATCTTGAAGTACCTAGAGGAAGTGCCCAAGGATGAGAGCCTGTGGGAGGGGGAATGTTTCGTGTTTGATAAGCGAGTGTCGGTGGAGCATGGGCTGGTACAGGGGAGTTACAAACTCTGCTATGGATGCAAGAAACCGGTGAGTGATGCGGACATGGAAGCTCCAGAGTGGGAGTACGGGGTTTCGTGCCCGTATTGCTACTCGTCTAAATCGGAGGAGGAGAAAGAGAGGGCAAGAGCCAGGCAGAGGCAGTTCGAGAGATTTGGTATCATTGGGGGTCCAGACAAAGGTCGCAAACCCCTTAAAACATGTGGAACTCAGGAGGTGAACAGCAACCAAATGTCAAGCTCAATATGAACACAGAGCATTCATGTAAAATTGTTACTGGGTTTAGACCATGAGCGGTTCACATTTCGGACTATTAGCTTATAGACGGTTTGGTTTGGTTTGGCTTGGCTTGGTTTGGGTTATGAAACTACCTGCTAACTGATTTTTTATATATTTTCCTAATGATTTTAAATAATAATTGAAATATAAATCAACAGTCGAGATTGATCAATTGTTAACTAATAGTGGAATTGGTAGTTAATCGATTTAATTTATTTTTAACTATGTCAAGTTAATTATAACTAAATAATAAAAAATCCACCAATTCATACTATTATAGTATTTGGGAAGGGTGGAGCGTCGGCCTCGTTTATTCTGTGCTAACCTCAATTTCAGAATTGATTTAGGGTTTTCTTCTCCGTCGATTATGGCTCCACCAGCTGCAGCAGGATCGGCTCTTTCCAAACTTATCCGTCCCCGCCTCCAGCCCGCCGATGTACAGGCTGCCGCACTTTGGGGCGTCGCCGCCGGCACCGCCGCCATCTACCTTGTTCAGGTAACCGTATTTCGTTTACCTGTGTTTTTAGATTTACGATCTGGAATTGTTTTTCTGTTCGAACAACATTTATATAATTTGTTTCTATAGCGTGGTAATACATTGTCAATTTATGCCACTTTTTGCTTCGAGTAGATCTTGGACCTCGTGATTTCCATGTATTCGTTTCTTTGCATGTTGCGTAAATCAAAATCTACCCTCTCACCCGTGCACCAACTCGCCTAGTTTCTGGGGTGGGATAGGCAGTCTGATGTAGGATCCGGAATTTGCTAGTTCTTTGGCATTTTTTTATTATTTTAAATGCAATCAGAACATATCATCCTGCCTTGGCTGCCCAAGTACACACTCACTCGACTACTTAAGAAAAACTCTCTATATAAAAGTTAGAGAAGTAGATAGTGCACGATCTCCAGCATATATACGTACTAAGAGATGAGAGCAGTATTAACTTGTTGTCATGATTCACCAATGAGAGAAAGAAAAGAGAACACATAGTGACTCATGAGAAAGGCGTTTCTATGTTGAGGACTTTTCACTTGTATTCCTAGCGTCTGTCACTGGGAGGATGGATACGACAGAGGAGAGGGATGGAGGTAAGAGCTTTACTTGTAGCCTGTCACGTGGAAGAATAGATGTCTACCATTGAACGTTATGCTCTTCCAACAGTTAGATAGCTGGACAAGACAAGACAAATGTGGCTGACTATTTTAAGGATTCTAATCTAACACATACTTTTAAGTTCTAATTAAATCCCCATTCGAGAAAACCCACAAAGCACCCCTCAATTAGGTGTAAGAGCCCTAAAGATGTGACACCTCATTGCTCTCTTAACCGAGGCCAGGCCTCAACTAACATGTCAGAAGCAGCATGCAGCGCCTCGGGGAATTTTTTTCCACCTCTCTGCCTCAAGATGCGGCTCACAGCATTTCCCCCAGGAGTTTATTTCGTTATTGTTAGTCTGTGTGGACTCATAAAAGAGATAGATTGTCTACTAAGTTTTTGTGATTTCCAAGGGTTTATAATAAAATGATATATTATCCACAAAAAGCAATTTACAAAACCGATCATGAAAAAGCTAAAAGCTGCAAAAGTTTGAGATGTAGGCCTCCTACTCCTACTTATACTTCAGATGTGTCGCTTGAGGTGTAAGCCACATATGGCTAAGGCGTAAGCCTCAATGAACATAAAGCCTCACTAATTAAAATATATGTATAGTTGTGGATAGGATGTTGATGAAAAGGTATGAAATATGCCATGTACTCCAACCTGGTTGATTTCCTTGTTCTAATCAACTTCGTGACCCTTTTCCTGCGTGTGGGGGAGATATTTATTTGTATTCACTGGACTTGCAATTGAAGTTGCTTTTTTAAACTTGAACTCAAGTATGGCATGTGAGCTTTGGGTTAAAGACAATTTGACATTTTAGGTTTAGACTACTTAGATGTGGGGTATCATCTCAAAGGGTGTGGTAAAATAGTGTTTTGCCATATTTTGCAGCAAACAATTCCCTCCAACCGTGTTGTATATGTTGTTGTAAAATGAGGATGAAGCAAGTTTTGTTGTATTTGTAGCGCAGCTTGAAAGCTGCACTATCCTTTTACTATTATTTTTTTTCTTTTTTAATTTAATAAATTATTTTTTTAATAACTGAAAAACAAAATTTGATTATATAGGTTAATAATTTGATATTTTGATTTAATATTAAAGACAGATAAATCAAAATATAAAATTATGTTAGAATACTAAAATCAAATACACATAAAATCACTAAAACAAAACATAAAATAATAGAGACGTGCCACCCGTAGATATTGAATTTGAGGCACTTGAAACTAATCCATTTCAAAAATTCCTTTCTCGGTTCAAAGAATGAGACAAAGATGCTTATTTCATGCTTCGGAATGCATTAATTGATCATTTGTAGAATGATTATTTGAATTCAGATAATGAGAATGTATTATCATGTAACCTATGCTTTTTATTTGTGTAATTTTAATTATGTTTTGTTTGCATTAATGAAATTTTTTGTTTATGCCTTTTTGCATTAGTATTGTATTAGTTTTAATATAATTATATGAGATAATTGTATTTCTAATTTATTTTAGTATAAGTTTTAAATTTTATTAAGATTGAATAGATAAAAAGGAATATTCTGTAATATTCCTTTTTGTAAAATAGAGCAGAATGGTTGGGAATGAAATATTTTTGTCGTTGTAAAATAAGATACAACTCTAAAATTTGGAGATGCTCTTAGCGATGGAAATTCATTAATTTTAAATTTATGGCAATAAAGAATGATATGATATCCAGTTCTGAACTTCTGATGCATGTATTATTTTTGCTTACTGCCACTTGTTTTTAGGATTCAATCAGCACCAAGGAATTCGATTTTTGATTTATTTTCTTACTTTTGGCCCAATACAATCTTAGTCATTTCTGGTCGTTCAGAATAATTTTCCATTACACTTCTCGGCAGATTTACTCCCACTTGCATAATGAAGAATGCCATTTTTATATGGTGATTTCTCCAGATTTTTGCTTTTCTACAACTCGGGTATCAAATTCCTATGTTCATATGTGAGTGGGACTAAATATGATCTAATGAACATAACACCTAGATGATTTCATCAAGCTTTTCACCAAAATAGGACTATATTTGTAAAAATAAATTATTTCATGGACAAATGTTTGAAACTCTTTTATACTCTAACAAGTATCAACAGAGCAATTTCTCGCTTTGTAGATCTTTTTTAGATAGTTGTGAGTCCACATATATTTGTCCTTGAACTGTCTGACTTGTAAATGATTACTAATCTTGGCATTAAGCATATGTATGTCTGGATTGAGTGCAATCTTATTTTCCTTGGTTTTTGGAATTTGAGCAGCCTTTTGACTGGTTGAGGAAGACATTTTTTGAGAAAGCTGAGCCTGAACAAAACTGAAGAGCAATGCTTATCGTGCTTCCAGTTTTTTCTATGACTTGCTGCTGCAACTCCGAGAAGCACTTTTGCTACAATAATATGGTTTTATAACTTTATGTGTGCATTCACTGAAAAAGTGAACATGGTTTTATTTACTTTATGTATGCGTCTTTGGCTTAATTAGCAAGTTTTTGGTTTTTCTCTTTCTCTCGCTTGATTGGGTAGACGTGGTTTCTGCCCTTTGCATTTCTTGCCCTCATTGAATACTTTGGTCCACCTATTCGAGAAACCGGAACGGGAGTTGATTGTTTACTTAGAAGAAACTACTCTATTGTCTAAGCATATCATTGTTTTTAATATGGCGAAATATCATGAACCAAACACATTGGTGGTCGGTAACGTAACTAGAGCTGTCTGGTTTCTGTTTCAGAACCATCAATTCCCGTTCCGGTTTCTCGAATAGGTGGAACATGAATTGAATTATGAACCATATACCGACGGTTTCAGTTTGAAATGGAATCAGCAGTTCAGGTTCAGGTATTTATTTATTTTATTTAAAAAAAAATTGGTTCCAAGTACACTAATTCCTAATGTGGTACTATCTTGGTCGTTGATTTCCAACGGTTACTTGATTTGGACCGTTCGATCTCAAAAGTTAGTCTTTTGAATCTCTGACGGCTATATTCGAAATTGCTGGTTTTGATTTTGAATCGTGGAATTGCTAGTTTTGGTTTCAAATATCTGGAATTGGAACTGCACTTGGTTGACGGTTTCGGTTCAAATTTGGTACCAAGGTCAATGGTTCGAGAATTGTGGTCAACGGTTTGAAGAGCACAGGAATCTTCGGTTTTGAGTTTTTGGCCTCTAGATGTAAATATGAAAATAGGATATCCACCAAGAATCTTCAATCTATTTTGCATATCTCATTTCATGTTCAATCAATTTGTGTTTTTTTAACAATATTCTTAAAATAATTCTTACCCTTAGGGTTAATAAATTAAAATATGAATATAATTATTTCATTGGTAAGACATAGAATAAGATATTTAAAATGGGATAAAGAATCCTCATCAAAGTATATCGTATTAGCTATTGAATGCTGAAGCTTAGATCTTCACGGATAGAAAAATGATTGCAGTCCAATTAAGTTCCAAGATTTTGAGAGAGATGGAATATATCATTTATGAAATCTGTTGTTTGGATCGATACAAGAACGAAGTTGATTTCAATATATGTTTGATTTGACTGAAGGAATATAATCAATTATTATTAATTAAATATTATTTTAATATAAAAATTACTATGTCTCTTTCGTTTCGTTATAAGCGTTTTATTTCATTTGGACACAAAGATTAAACAAATGGTGTTTGTAGTGTTTCGTTATAAGCGTTTTATTTTTAATCTCTCAGTTCAATTAACTCAAATCTTCAACTTCAATTACTCCAAAAAATTTAAAAACATCTAAAAAGTAATCTTTTGACATAACTTAGGTAGTGTTAATAAAACTTGAGCAACTTTTGAATATTTTTTGGACAGAAACACTTTTCTAGTGTTGAGAGTGAATGTTTATGCCTTTTTGCGCTTTTAAAGAAGCTAGAATGAGCATAAGTCCACAAAATTAGTGACATGATTTTTCTAATTAAGTTGCTTTTTATAGCAATTTTTGGACAAAAACACTTTTCTAGTGTTGATAGTAACAATTTTTGCTCAAGAGAAACTTCAAGCTACTCTTAAGTACAAGTAGGTAAAAGCTGCTTAATTAAGTTTTTGCAAACACTACCTTCGAACATTACCCAAGACAAACTTCAAGCAACTTTAAGTACAAGTAGTTAAAAGTTGTTTAATTAAGTTTTTGCAAACACTACCTTAGAGCATTACATGAAGAAGATGTGAAAGAGAAGGAATGTTTATCACGCATGAAATTCTTTCTAGTTGTGTTCGCGTCAAGATTCTTGATGGGAATCGAGTCGTTCACTTTGGATTGGGCCTCCTCAAACCATAAGCAACTAGGGTCGGGGCTGCCGTTGGAGTTGGTGGAGGACTTGGGAGTTGAGTCAGAGTGTGTTGGGTTATGAGTCAGTAGAAGATACTCAACATGTTATCGGGTAAAAGAATATTAGGGGAAATCGTAGTTTTCACTATGGAATTGAAGATCCCAAAACCCAGCTGATATCAGTAGTATAGTATCGACAGGAATAGCTGATGTATAGGCTAGACTGTTTTTGATTTGTTTATCTTTGTGTCTATCTCCTGTACGGGGTAAAATGTTGGATTGACCTTCTGTCGAAGTTACTTTCCAGAACCCCACGTCATCAGTGTAAAAGCTTGCGTTCTTAAGTCATCAGCTGATCTTCGCCTCAGTAGAAGACATCTTGTTAGGCCGACGTACATCGCCGTAAGAACCCTATGCAAGCTCAGTACCTTCGCAATCATCAGTTGACCATACTCAAGAGAATATCTCTTGTCAGCCGACTCAAGACGAAGAAGACAGAGACGGCTTCAAGTCTACGGTATCCGATAGGAAACGACCCGTTTGTTAATAATCTTTTCGAAAGTCAGCAGAAGACCATACGAGGATTAGGGAGAGTCAACTCCGATGTCTGACACAATCTCACCTACCACAAACCTCGACCAATGAGAAGCCGTCAACGCTATATCTGCTCTGACCAACTAAAGCTGCTCTCATGTACAGTATCAACAACTCTGCTGCAACAATTCGAATTTATGGTCATTTTCTTTGGAAGTTTGTGACACGTGGCATCGTCTTCTCCAACGGACATGTGCCTATTTCACGACTATAAATAGAGAAGAAAATCCGAGCTCCACGCACGGGATATCAAGGGAAAACGCTCAAGCTTTCAAACAACTCTAGCGCATTCAAGATCAATCCAGCGAAGAACTTGCCCAATAGAATATCATTAGTTCTTCTCTCTAGAGTTCTTTAGATCCCTCTTCTCTAGCTAAGCTCATTGCCATATCTATAGCTTAGAAATTCGAAGGAGTTCACCTTTAGTGATTGTACTTATTGTAAGAACTCCTTCCTAGTTAGAGATTATCCCCTCCCCTTCAAACCTCGGTTTGATTTGTAAAGTCGCTAAGGACTATAACTTAGAAGGGTCTGTCCAGTCCACAGATTCCTTGCTGAGGCTTGCTCAGATAAATCAACAAGACCTCCTGTTTAGCAGGACCGTGGATGTAGGATCTTGCGTATCCGAACCACGTTAAAAATTGCTTTTGTTGTTTACTGTTTTATTGCATTGCATACAAACTGTTACAAAATCATATCTTTGCATAAAACGTATTCTTAAAAGTGCACTAGCCAAAACTACTTGACTTGTGAAAATCCCATTTTCAAATTGAGACGAATCTCCGGGCCCCACACCATTCCGCACTAAGGTTCTTCGACTGAGTTTCAACGACTGACAAAAGTCAGTAGGAGAGCTCAGTAGTTAACTCACTCTCTAACCCGCGATCGAAGGTTCTTATTTGGCACTGTTCATCAGTCGCACCAAACAGCTCAGCTGTCCTTCGGTTTGAGAAAAAGAGCAGTGCTCAGGTGTATTCACCCCCCCCCCTCTACACCTGACTCTCGTCTCCGGACCAACAATTGGTATCAGAGCAACGTTGTTCTTCTGATCATCGGTTCTATAACCACTGGTCTTCTCGAACAGATCCTGAAAATGTTTTTTCATTGCACAAGCATCTCTTCATAACATCCTTCTACTCGTACTTACAATGTCTGATATGTCAGGTATTAGGGTGGTACCGATGTTCTCGATAAAGAACTATATGGTATGGCACGTGAGAATGGAGGCGCAACTAACATCGCTGCATAACAGCATGACGGATGTCCTCGAAACAGGACCCATCATTCCCATGATAGACAGCGTACAATTTGCTGATACGGGAGGTGTAGGGGCACAGACTGGTGCCAAGGTCGCAAAAGACAAATCTGCCTTCACGCCTGAAGAGAAAAAGCTGCACAATCTCGACCGAGTTGCGTGTAATACTATTCTGACTACGCTCAGCGATTCACACCTCGGGAGGGTGCAAGACTGCAAGACGGCTAAAGAACTTTGGGACGCCCTGGTTGTACTGAGCCAAGGAAACCCGCAGATCAAAGAGAATAAGCTCGAGTTAGAGCTACAAAAGTTCGATGCTTTCGCCATGGAGCCCAATGAGACCATTGACGAGCTAAGCGTCAGATTCACAAATCAAATCAATGTGATCAACGGGCTGGGGAGGACGTTCACCAACAAAGAGATGAACACAAAGATTCTGAGAGCGCTACCTCGACTGAAGTGGCTTCCTTTTGCTACTTATTTAAGACGCTCATATCTTAATGCTCTAACTCCTGATGTTATCTTTTCAGAACTAAAAATAGAGGAATTCGAGCACAACCTACCCCAACGATGTTCAAGTGCTCCAGCTGACACTCAGATTGACCATGCGTTTAAAGCAATAGTTAGCAAAACTGGAGTCAAACCCATTTCTTCCAGCAAGGCAGTGGCCACAACAGAAACAAAGTCTTCTGAGATCTCAGGCCCTGACCAACTAGCACTGATGGCTCTCAAATATCAAAGGGAAAAAGAGAGAGTCAGAAAGCTGAAGAAATACCACAGAGATTCTCCCTCAGGTAAGAAAGATTATCGAAAAAGGGAAGAATCTAAATCTACTACTGATTGCAGGAACACAGAGCCTGCTGCTAGTCCATCAAATGACTCAGCTGGAAAGAGCAGCAAATCAACTGTGTGCTACAACTGCAAGAAAGAGGGACATTATCAATACGATTGTCCCGAACTCTCAGCTGCTCAACGAGCGGAGCGGCAGGCCAGGCGCGAAAAATTTGCCCGAAGGAGGCAGGCCTACATAGCCGGAGAGATATCCGATGACTCAATCGAGGAAGATACATTCATGTATTCTTCTGAGGACGAAGCTGCATTTGTCGCCGTTGAGATCGGAGAGACAGATCTTGAAGAAACTGCAGAATACTGTCTGATGGCCAGAGAAGAGGCTAAGGTAAATTCTAAGCTTAATATAACCTCCTCTTCACATAGCACACACGACACGTGCTCGGTCACAGATGAACCTCTAGATGTGGTCCAATCCTATAATGATCTACTAGAGGAGCAGATTCAGCTGAGCAGAGAGTTCAACAGAACCATTCAGGAACTGGAACAGGTAAAGGCTGAGAATCAGAGACTTTCTTCTGATTGTCAGGTCTCTACTGAGTCTGAGAATCTTATTGTGAGACTCAAGGAAGAGATTAAATCTCTTGTAACTAAGTCTCAGCTCCAAGAAACTCAGATATCAGTTCTGACCAAGGACAATTCTGAGAAAGAGACTGAAATAGCCCGACTCAGTCAGAAGCTCGCAGGAGTTGAAAAGGATTATGAATCACTTCGAAGAAGTGATGAGGTCTGGCGAGAACTGATGACTGAACAGTACTTAGGAGCTAAGGAGAAGTTGGAAAGTATGCTTAGAGCTCAAAGGCCACCAGCCATGAAAGAAGGACTTGGCTATACTTATGAAGCTTCCACTTCAACATCAAAAAACTCAGAAATGCTGGCTGATAGGTTCGTCAGAGGTAAGGTTTAGGCTACTGACTCAACACCTCAGGCGAAGAATAAACAGAAGATGATTGCACCTCAGCTGAGCAACAAGAAGCAACTGACCAGAGGTTCCAGCCCCAGGACACCACGATCAAACTCAGGGGAACCAAGAAGGTCAAGTGGGCAGAACAGTACAGTGAACCGCTATATGAACATCCAGCTCAGTACGGTTCGTACTACTATGAGCCCAGGGTCAGGAGGAACACAAAGCCTCAGAAGAAGAAAGCTCCTGAACCCAAAACCGTCAGAAAGTCAGTATCTCCAAGTCCCGTGGAGAAGAAAACTGACAAGGTTCAGAAGAAGAAGTCTCAGACTTCTAAGGTCCCTAGACAGATCTGGGTTCCGAAATCACCCACTAACATCTAAGGACCCAACTGAACCAAAGGGTACCTAAAAATGTTTCTATTTTGCAGGTGCATAAGGACCCTTGGATTGTGGATAGCGGCTGCTCGAGACACATGACTTATCAAAAGAGCCTGCTGACCAACTACGTACAAGAATATGGTCCCAGAATTGAGTTTGGTGACAACTCTAAAGGCTATACAAGGGGATACGGAACACTGAATATTGGGACTGCCTCAGTTCCAAGAGTAACATATGTTGAAGGACTTCAACATAATCTCCTTTCTGTCAGTCAATTCTAAGACAATCTAAATAGAGTTATCTTTGACGCTGGTTTCTGTGATGTTGTTGATAAATCTACAGGGAAAACAGTGTTATCAGGTTCGCGGAGAAAGAATATCTATATTGCAAACTGGAAAACCGCAGAACCTGAGGCTTGCTTACTCGCACAGACAAAATCTAGTGACAAGGTGGGACGGCTGTGGCACAAGAGACTCAGCCACCTGAACTTCAAGACTATGAACAAGCTAGCCAAGAACTCTAAAGTCAGAGGACTGCCCAACGAATCGTTTATCAAAGACAGAAATTGTGAAGCGTGTTTGAAGGGAAAGCAGACAAAGAAAAGCAATCCACCTATTCCGTCACCTTCCACTGATAGAATTCTTCAACTGCTACACATGGACCTATTCGGGCCCGTCTCTCCAGTGACTATAAGAGGCAAGAAGTATGCCCTCGTCGTTATTGACGACTATTCACGATATACATGGGTCATCTTCATAGCCAACAAATCTGATGTCAAGACTGAGCTACCCAATCTGCTGAAGAAACTCAGTGTGGAAAAGGACATCAAGATTCAAAGAATTCGCTCAGACAGAGGAATTCGCTCAGATAGATCGCACCTTGTTCAACATAAAGTCAGGAGATGACATTCTACTAGTGCAAATCTACGTGGACGACATCATTTTCGGCTGCAAAAACGTGACTATATGTCAACAATTCGAGAAAATGCTGAAGGAGAAATTCGAGATGTCCATGATGGGAGAGATGAACTATTTCCTTGGATTTCAAGTAAAACAATCACCCGAAGGAATCTTCATCAATCAAGCCAAATACACTCGAGATCTTCTCAAAAGATTCGGCTGCGACTCAAGCAAGCCAGTCAAGATCCCCATGAATACGAATTTCAAAATTGATCTAGACAAAGAGGGAGTTTCTGTTAACTCTACTGATTATAGAGCCATTATTTGTTCTTTATTATATTTAACAGCAAGCAGACCTGACATAACTTATGCTGTAGGTGTATGTGCAAGATTTCAGGCGAATCCCAAGCGAAGTCATTTAGACTCAGCAAAGAAGATTCTGCGATATCTGAAAGGAACACCTGATGCAGGGTTATGGTATCCTGCTGACGATAATCTTATACTAACAGGTTATTCTGATGCTGATTATGCAGGATGCAAGATAGATCGAAAGTCAACTTCAGGAACATGTCAGTTCCTAGGCAGCAAACTGATATCTTGGTTTTCAAAGAAACAACATTCAGTAACAACGTCCACTACCAAGGCCGAGTACATGGGCTCGCCGGAAGTTCTTTGTACCCGCATCCTTTGGGTTCGACAACAACTGCGAGATTATGGTATATCTCAGGATGAAGTGCCCATCTACTGTGACTCCACAAGTGTGATTGCTATAACTCATAATCCAGTTCTCCATACGAGATGCAAGCACGTGGATATTCGACACCACTTCATCAGAGATCATGTCGAGAAGAAGGACATCAGAATGGAGAAAATCCATACTGATAAGCAAAGGGCAGACATACTGACCAAACCACTAGCTGAGAACAGATTCAGAGAATTATCAGTTGAGTTAGGTCTCCTTGGAGCCTACGGAGTGGAGTCGGTAGAAGAAATCAAGACGACAGTCAAAGACTCGGTACAATGATTCGATCGGGTGAATCAAACTGCATACGAAGGGGGGAACGTGGTCATCAGCACATCAAACATCCTCCTAAGTCTAAACGGTAACCAGCTGATCGTAAAAAATTCAGCTGAAGAGGTTTGCGTAGTTTGATACACTTAATGTTATCATAAGCATGCTAGCATTTTTTATATCAGTCACTTGCACTCAGTAGTTAATGAGCATTTATTTCCCGCCATTAATCCCTTAAGGTTTAAGTCAGTAGGAAACCGTTTTCATTTAAAATGCTTAGACTTTAATGCTGCCTGCAACGCATTTAATGCATGTCTTCTCAACTTACCATAACCGTGCATATCTTACGTGGGTCTAGGTTTGTGTAATCATTCTGTTTATAACATCAAATCACAGCGGTGAGTAAAAAGCAAGATTAAACCCCAACCGTTCGATCAAAACCGGTTGATATGCATGATCTTATAAAATCTTTCGCTTTTTCCCTCTAATCACTTTTCAACCATTTTTCGCCATTAGAGCTCTAAGAAAATATTCAGGCTTTCGAATCCAAGTTTTCTTCAAACTGAACTTTTCTCTCACAAAAGCTCTTTATTTACGGTAAACTCTTACTTTACTGCATTATCTCGTATCCTGATTACTCGAATTTCAAATACTAACGAACTTTTTGCAGATAAAAATGGCTGTCAGAACTCCAACAAACATCGACGATATTATAAAATCAAGGATCCAGTTTGAGCCCACGATGGCTCTACACCAGGCGGAGCTACCTTATCTTGAGCCCATCTACACGGCTCTCGAAGTTTTCGGCCTCAAACTTCTTATCTCAAAGCACCCCAAAGCTTATCTACCTCGACAAGTTGCAGAAGTATATTACAACTGGAGATCCATAGAAGATACAGACGTGGAGGTATCCAGTTTCTCGTACATGAAGGAAGTGACCCCTCAGAGTTGGGAGTCCAGTCACAACGACATCAACATTCGGGCTGCTCTACAATCTTCTTTTGACCTTCCGGCTCATGGAGTCTCTCCAATTGGATATAAGGAGAAGGAGATCAACTCCTATGTTCAGAGGTTCTGCGGCAGAGACGACATTGTCTTCAAATCAGCGCTGCTGAAGAACCAGTTGCTACCAGAATACCGCAGGCTCGCCTACATCGTAACTCACATACTTACGAGCACCGTCGATTCCTTTGATCAGCTGTCTAAGCCCCGTCTCCAGCTGATGATAATCATAGATGACGGAGTCCAAGTCAACTGGACCGATTTCTATGTGACTGAGCTTAAAGCTCAGGCACAGAAGTTCGCAACCACACCCACTGGAGAGAGGAGACTTGTTAGTGTGAGCAAGCTGTTGTACGTGACAAAGATGTCCGTACTAATTGAAGACTCGGTATCGAATCACGCAGCCTTTGCTAATTAGCGATACTTCGACAGCAAGCTCATTAAGTTCAAGACAAGAGCCGCTGCTGAGAAATCAATCGGACGAGGGCCACCTGAACAGAAGATAGTCACCTCTGACTTGCCCCCTCGCGCCGACCCACCTAAGAGGAAAAGGCTCAGCAAGTCTGGAACATCTAAAGCCCCAGCAAAGCCTACCTCTCCCCCACCGACTCAGGAGGAGTCAATCTTAGATGCGGACACAGGCATTGAAGGTGCCACTCTAAAAGACAAAGTCCAGCGCATCAGCTCTGAAGAGACTCAGTCGGACTCAGATGCTACTGAAGTTCCTCAGCTGAGAAATGCTTGAAGAGCTGATAAAGAATCAGTCTGCTCTGTCCCTACTGACAGAGGAACAAAGCCTGCAGTCAGTGATCAGGTTTGGGGAACCCGCTGACCTAGCCTCGTTCGAGGATCTCCGCGCTGCTATGCTCTATCTTCTAAGCCTAAGATCCTCAGAACATGTCAGCAGCCCTTCGCCGCCATCCCATCACGATGATGACAACAACGATGATGATGATGTGGATCAGGCGCAACCCAAGGAAGCAGAACTGGGAGGATCTGCCGAGGGTAACACTCCCAGCGAGAAGGGCAAATCACCACCACCGTCTACATCAGGTGATGCCCCGATTGCCTCGAAGCCTAGTCGAGAGCAACAACTCGCAACGTCTGAGCAGAGGCTCGGAACCAGCAGCTATCAGATAAAACCTATCAGTTCCGTGACCTCAAAGTCTGTCAACAAAGCCATCAGACGACAGGGAGACAAGAATCGTCTCCTTGCCAAAGACGTACATTTGAAATGGGCTCAGTACACAAAAGCCCAAACAGAGAAGGTTGACAGACTTGCGAGCGAGATGAAAAAGGTCTCCGAAGCTCCTACTACTTCCATCAATATTCAGGAGATAGTCGAGACCGCCCTCGCAGCTCAGAAAGCGGACCTTGCCGCTCAAAGTCAGCAGCTTCTTCAAGAACAGTATAAGAAGTTTTCCAAGCAGCTGACTTAGAGCCTGACTAATATCCAAACAGTGATGGATGAGCGCAATAAGATGGCCACCTCCAGTGTAAAACAAGCCATAACCAATCAGGCGGAGGCCCTCAAGCTCATTCAGAAGGAAATGATAGAGTCGCATGATGAGTCCCTCCTGAAACTGAGACAGGAGTCAGCAGCACAAATCAAGCAAATCCGTGCTGACCAGGAGAAGGACTGGGAACACTACTGTGACGCCGTCAGAGACTTCGAAACAACCGCCACCTCCATTAAGAATATATGTTACAATCTGGAGAAAGAAGTAGTTGCCATCCGTACTCGCCTCTCCCTGGCTGATGATGCCAAAAAGGGGGAAGGAGTAGAGAAGGCTGAGGCGGAACAGGCTCAGGTGGAAGAAGGACCAGAAGTCCAAGTAATAACTAAGGGGGAAGGTTCAGCTGATCAAGCTGAAACCAGCTCAGTACCTCCTCCTCGAATCGTCCAAATCCCAACTGTCCAAACAACATCTACTGTGGTTGAGCCAGCTGCAGGATCCGGAGAAGGATCCTCGGCTCAACATATTGAGGAGGTCGCATGATTTGTCGACCAGGAGGACGAGCCACTGCCATTGCAAAGGCCGGGGAAGGAGATTACTACTGAAACAACTCCATCTTCCCCGACGCCTAAGTTCAAATCCAAGGCGGAGCAGGAGGCATTCGATCAGCGTGTTGCTCAGAAGCTTCAAGATGAACTCAACTATGAGCAACAGATCGAGGAAGAAATTAAGAAGGCAAAGAAGCCCAGGAAGCTAACTGGCAAAATCGCCAAAGGCAAAGCCAAACTACTCCTGGAAGAACAGAAGAGAAAAGCTTCTACCACTGACATTCAGCCCTTGGCTCAGAGTGCTACTATTCAAACACTTACTCCAGAGCAGGAGGCAGAAGACAGAGCCATCTGGGATGCCACGCTGAAAGGACTGAATCTCTGGAGAGGAGACACTAGATCAGCAGCCCTCAGAGAGAAGAAGAGACTGGAAGATCTGGCCAAGATCATAGAGATTACTGATAAGATAGCCAGTGAACCAGTCATCGACTGGAAGAAGCAAATTCCAAGGTCATCCAAGTACTACAGGAGAGGCGCTCCCAGAGCAACTTATCTGAAGAAAACCCCTCACCCTCATATAGACAAGTGGGTACCTTTGGAGCTGAACGAGGAATGGGAGGAACTAAAGATGGAATTTATTAAAGGATACTACGTGTGGGGATTCTACCCATCTGGGATCCCGGCAGACCAACTGTTTGATGAATTCATTCATCAGTATAACGCCAGGCTCGGAGCTCAACTTCTGCTGATCCTAGAAAAGGAGAAGCGGCCACTAGTAGCCCCTGCATTCAGAAGGATTCCTCCTCCCAGAATGACTCGTGGTGTTTTGTGCACTAAGGAGATAGAAGACGAGGTCGATGCAGCAGCATATCATCATGATCTTAGTTCTGAGTACCCTGCTGGCCTCGAGGAAATCCAAACACTTCGCACGAGAATCTACAAATATTATGGTTTGGAACCTCCTGCTGACAAGTCTGCGGATTTCAAAAGCAAGACGAAGAAGTTCAGACGCCAGCAGTAGTCTTCTTATTCTTTTTTTATAGAAGATAGGAACTATGTATTTCACTTTCTCATTTATATAAGTTCCTGCTTCTAGCCAGACAATTACTCATTGTCTTACGGTTTTCGTTTGTGTTATCACAACTGATCACTAAAGTGATCTGACACACACTCACACATAACCGTTTCACTGATTTTGCCTATCTCTCAACTGTTGACCTCATGAAGTTAACTGATTCAGTTTTACTGAAGTCTATCTATGTCAGTAGTTTTAGAATTTTTTTTTGTATTTTATATAGAGGTTTTGGCATCATCAATTAGGGGGAAATTGTTGGGTTATGAGTCAGTAGAAGATACTCAGCATGTTATCGGGTAAAAGAATATTAGGGGAAATCGTAGTTTTCACTATGGAATTGAAGATCCCAAAACCCAGCTGATATCAGTAATATAGTATCGACAGGAATAGCTGATGTATAGGCTAGACTGTTTTTGATTTGTTTATCTTTGTGTCTATGTCCTGTACGGGGTAAAATGTTGGATTGACCTTCTGTCGAAGTTACTTTCCATAACCCCACGTCATCAGTGTAAAAGCTTGCGTTCTTAAGTCATCAGCTGATCTTCGCCTCAGTAGAAGACATCTTGTCAGCTGACAGACATCAGCAGAAGAACCCTATGCAAGCTCAGTACCTTCGCAATCATCAGTTGACCATACTCAAGAGAATATCTCTTGTCAGCCGACTGAGACGAAGAAGACAGAGACTGCTTCAAGTCTACTGTATCCGATAGGAAACGACCCAGTTGTTAATAATCTTTTCGAAAGTCAGCAGAAGACCATACGAGGATTAGGGAGAGTCAACTCCGATGTCTGACACAATCTCACCTACCACAAACCTCGACCAATGAGAAGCCGTCAACGTTATATCTGCTCTGACCAACTAAAGCTGCTCTCATGTACAGTATCAACAACTCTGCTGCAACAATTCGAATTTATGGTCGTTTTCTTTGGAAGTTTGTGACACGTGGCATCGTCTTCTCCAACGAACATGTGCCTGTTTCACGACTATAAATAGAGAAGAAAATCCGAGCTCCACGCACGGGATATCAAGGGAAAACGCTCAAGCTTTCAAACAACTCTAGCGCATTCAAGATCAATCCAGCGAAGAACTTGCCCAATAGAATATCATTAGTTCTTCTCTCTAGAGTTCTTTAGATCCCTCTTCTCTAGCTAAGCTCATTGCCATATCTATAGCTTAGAAATTCGAAGGAGTTCACCTTTAGTGATTGTACTTATTGTAAGAACTCCTTCCTAGTTGGAGATTATCCCCTCCCCTTCAAACCTCGGTTTGATTTGTAAAGTCGCTAAGGACTATAACTTAGAAGGGTCTGTCCAGTGCACAGATTCCTTGCTGAGGCTTGCTCAGATAAATCAACAAGACCTCCTATTTAGCAGGACCGTGGACGTAGGATCTTGAGTATCCGAACCACGTTAAAAAATGCTTTTGTTGTTTACTGTTTTATTGCATTGCATACAAACTGTTACAAAATCATATCTTTGCATAAAACGTATTCTTAAAAGTGCACTGGCCAAAACTACTTGACTTGTGAAAATCACGTTTTCAAACTGAGACGAATCTCCGGGCCCCACACTATTCCGCACTAAGGTTCTTCGACTGAGTTTCAACGACTGACAAAAGTCAGTAGGAGAGCTCAGTAGTTAACTCACTCTCTGACCCGCGATCGAAGGTTCTTATTTGGCACTGTTCATCAGTCGCACCAAACAGCTCAGCTGTCTTTCGGTTTGAGAAAAAGAGCAGTACTCAGTGTATTCACCCCCCCCCCTCTACACCTGACTCTCGTCTCCGGACCAACAGGGTGTGTAAGGGAGTCCGGCTCTAATTAGATGAGAATGAAGCTTTCATTGCCAGAAAGCGAAGAGACGCCGACGGGCAAAAGAGACGCCGATGGCGAGAGAGACGATGGAGGAGGATAAACTCTGAGCAAGATAGAACATGGCAAGAAAAATAAAAGCATAGGAAAATTTCTGAAGTGAAAGAAAAGATTTGAGCAAGAGCGAAGAGAGGGATAGAGAAATGAAATCTCAGTCCCCAAATATTGGGAGTATGAAGAAAGACTAAATTGGAGATTTTGGAGAGAGCTTGTGATCTCATACCTTTTTAATCTTTTAGTTACTAAATGTCAGAAATTGAATCATTTATTTTATTTCATCCCTCATTCCATTCCCTGAGCCAACTGAACTTCGCCTAATTATATGTTTGAAGTAGTCTTAAATTGTTAAAAAGATTTTTCTAAAGGACCAGTTTAGTTTGGGGAGGAAATGAAATCATGAATCATACTAAAGGAATGACTTCATTATTAATGTTTAATTGACTAAAATTTGAAAATGTATGAAATTTCGTTCCCTCATTGAGGACTTTCTCAAACCCCTCAAAATTGAGGGGTTGAGAATTTCTTTCAAATATCTTCTTTCTCCCAAGTCTTCACATTTCTCTCCCAAATATTCTCATCTCTCTCCCCCAAATCAGGCCGCCTCCATTGTACCAATTTTCCTTTATTTTATATAACTCAATTTTGATTTCTCATTCCAAATCTATTATTTCCTTTAAAGAAGGACTACATTCCACTGTTCATTTCCATCCAACCATATAAATACAGCACATAAAACAAATGTTCACCATTGTCAGATCATAACTCTACTTCCACCTAATACCACCCCCCAAAACGATACCTCACTGCCTTATGCACGTGGAATCAACGTGCCATCACTGCTGCAGACGTGGAAGCCACGCACGCCTATTGCTATATACCGGGAAATAGGCAGTTACATATTGCCTATTCTACCGGGAAGGAACCCATTGCCTCGACTCTTCTGCTACTAATATAGCTTTCAGTTGGGAATATGATTCAGTATGATAAGATTTGAAGATACCAAAATCCCTACTAAGTGATGAACCATATTTTGTAATAGCTTAGTTGAGTTCAGCATGTTAGGAACTCAGTAGGCTAGCTAGAGTTCGGTAGCTAATAGGCTCAGTAACATATCTTTTCTCACCTGAATGGACTCAGCACAAAAGACTCGGTAGGGTTACTCAGAACCTACTTAATAAGTGGAATATTTGAAGGAATCGACCTGTGAACTGAATATCTCAGAAGAATGCCAGTAGAGGACAACTCAGTAAAAGTGTCTGCTGTATCAGAGGAAGTCAACTCAGCATCCGCCTTGAAGTTTGAACAAAGCTTCACCTTTGATTCAACCTCGACTAATGAGGAGCTGGCAGCACTGTACTTGCACTGACATAAAGTTGCCTTCAAGACTGAAAAGGAGAGAATCTCTACAGTAACTTTCAAATTGGAGATGGTCGTTTTCCTTGTCTTTTTTGACACGTGGATATGTCTCTTACAATGGATCTTTCCATGAGTCAAAATTATAAATAGAGATCGATCTTCAAGCATGAAGAGACGACCGGGAACACAAAGCATTCAAGCATTCAAAGCTCTAGCGAATTTAAAGCATACTCAGCGAAGAACATCCTACATACATAAACATGCAGGGATATGAGTCAGTGGTCTTGTAGATCATTGCTAGGGGGTACTTAGAGCTTGACTCAGTAGTTGCGTTGAACTGATGTCAGTAGTTCGTGTACTTAGGACGATATTATAATATTTGTTATTCGGGGACATTATAGTGATGTTGAATTGAATTACTATAGAATTGAAGATCCCAAAACACGTCCTAACCCCTATGTGTGTTTGAATCGTTATGATGTAATTGGCTAGACTTGATTTTATCATCATAGATCTTTTTGTCTAAGTCCTGTATGGGGTATTGTTAGACTAAACTTCAGTAGAGAAGTTAAAGTTCCAGAACCCCAAGTCATCGATCGGTTTGTAGAGCTCAGTAGTCTTCAGAGTCATCAGCTGACAACTTTCAATAGAAGATTCCCTTCAGCAGACTTTAGAAGAAGACTCAGTATGATCCTTGATCTACTGAATGAGTGTAGACCTTCAGAGTCACTAGCTGACAACCTTCAGTAGAAGATCCTTATCAGCCGACTCAGATGAAGAATCAGTATGATCTGCCCAGATCTACTGAATGCATGCAACTCAGTTGCAGACCAGACAAGGAAAAACGACTATCCAACTCTTATCGATCGAATGTCAGCAGAGATCATTCAGTATATTAGATTCAGAGAGTCAACTCAGATAGAAGACTGATGTCTGACAGGTCTCACCTACCGCAAACCTCGACCAATGAGAAGCAACCAAAGCTTACCTGCTCTGACACTAAAGCTGCTCTCATGTACAGAAAGCTAACCACTCTGCGGCGCATTTCGAAAATATATGGCCGTTTTCCTTGGAAGTTTGTGATACGTGGCATCGTCCTCTCCAACAGATACATGCCTGGGTCACGACTATAAATAGAGAAGAGTATCCAAGCTCAAAGTACGGGACAACAAGGGAACACAAAGCTTACAAGCATTCAACTCTTTAGTGCACTTAAAGCCAATCCAGTGAAGAACTTGCTTAGTTGAAAATCCTTAGTTCTTCTCTCTAGAGATTCTTTAGTTCCCCCTTCTCTATCTAAGCTCCATTGTTATATCGGAGTTCACATTATGTGAATTGTTCTTATTGTAAGAACTCCTTCATCGTTGGAGATCATCCCCTCCCCTTCAAACTTCGGTTTGATTTGTAAAATTCGCTAAGGACTATAACTTAGAAGGGTCTATCCAGCGCACAGATTCCTTGTTGAGGCTTGCTCAGATTAATCAACAAGAACTCCTGTTCTGCAGGACCGTGGACGTAGGATCTTGCGTATTTGAACCACGTTATAAATTGCTTGTGTCGTTTACTGTTTCGTTGCATTGTGCTAAAACTATTTACAAAATCATCCTTTGCATAAAACGAACTTGAAAAGTGCACCAGCCAAGATGATTTTGGTTTGCATAAATACATTTTCAAAGAGACGAAGTCTATCGGGCCCCACACTTATCCGTACAACATTCTGCAACTGAAATCCACATACTGACTCAAGTCAGTAGAAGGGACTCAGCTGCTGAATCACTCTGACCCGCGATCAGAAGGTTTATATTTGGCTCTGAATATTGAGTAGCAAAACTTGGCTCAGCTGACCTTCGCATTTGAGGAAAAACTTGCAATCAGGTGTATTCACCTCCCCATCCCCCTCCCCCCACACCTGATACTCGTCTCTGGACTAACAAAACATTTCTTCAGTTCTTCTCTCTAGAGATACCTTTGTTCTCATTCTCTATTCTAAGCCGATCTTGCTAGATTATACACTTAGAAAAACTGAAGGAGTTCATATCTGTTGAATTGTTCTTATTGTAATAACTCCTTATTGTAAGAACTCCTTCTTAGATTATATGATTAGAAAAACTAAAGTTGAATTGTAAAGTCAGTTAGACTATAACTAGAGTATCAATCCAATGTACAGATCGACTGAGACTTGCTCAGTATAATAAAGTCAAGATCTCCTGGTAATTAGGATAGTGGACATATGATCTTGTGTATCCGAACCACTTTAAAAACTCTGTCTGTGAATTTACTATTTTATTTGTTTATTGTTCACTCTGCATAAAATTGACTTGCAAAACTCATAAAGGTAAACTTTCAGTAAAACTGAATATACGCACAAGCACGACTGAATTGATTTTTATTAAAAAAAATTTAAACAAGAGGCAATAAAATCAGGCCTACACTTTCGCACTAATTCTTGTACTGAATTTAGTGTAGACTGACTGAAGTCAGTAGACGGGGTTTAGTAACTCGAATCACTCTGCCCACGCGATCAGAAAGCTAAGTTGGCGAGCTAAGTTATTCAACAAGCATATTAGCAATAAACTGACTTTCGCGTTTGAGTTAAAACTTGGATTCATGTGTGTTCAGTCCCCCCCCCCCTTCACTTGAAGTCTCGTCTCTAGACCAACACTTTCTTTTCGGGGTCGATTTCTTGATCTTTACTTCAAATAAATGATTCTTGCTTGGCTTCTTTCTAATTAGGATTGTTTTGTTTTCTATTGTACTTTTGGCAGGCGATCGAGGCCCGCCTTATGTTTCTTAATTTTTGCCAAAAGTTTTATGATTTCTATCGCTATTAAGAGGGCAACAAGGCTACATTAGGTTAAACTTTGTTTATAACTAACGTTGCGTTTGTTTAATTTATTTGTTTTTCCTTAGTGGGATATGTGTAAGTTTTTTAGTTCCTGCCTTTGTTTTCTTTCGTTGATTTATACATCATGAAATTATGGGTTAATTTGTTTCTTCCTTCTATACCAATTCTTGATGGATTTGTTGCTTGGTCTCTGCCATTGGCTTGTGTTGGTTTTGCAGGTCATGAGAAATACTATTGCTTGGGTATGTGCTTCTAAATTTGGGTGTGTGATTTGTAGTTTAATCGACCTTTCATGTAATAATGTTGATAATCTTCAAATTTGGATTTTTGGAATCTTATCATGCTTAAGATCAGTTAAGCCACTGAGATATTTAATTCTCCACTAAGGTCAGTTAGGAGAACACATCTCACTGTGATCCATCAATACAACACCTTTAGTGTACCATTATAGACAAGTAGCAAAGACAAGCTACTTCTTATCTAAACTGCAGCTTAAACCAACAACTAGTCCTAAAGTTATCTCAATTGTGATAATTGTTTATATCTTGTTAGTTCAACCAATTGTGTAGTCTTCTTTGATCTACAACACACTACACAATCTAACTATTATATAAGATAAATGATTTAACATGTGCAAATATATTAAATCAGACAAGAGAATGAATAGTGAAAGGAAAACACATCGTATACATGCTTCCAGTATACAAAATTCCAAAATTATGTACTGATGGTTTGAAGGAAATATGAGGGAAGAATCGATTACCTTCCTCCTTCGTATGTTGCTGCAACTCTGATTGTTGCTCCCGATCAGATCTTCTGATCTGTGTCCCAACCTTCCTCCGCGTGGACAGAGATCTGAAGGAAATGAAAACTCTATTCTCTGTAACTCACGTTTTTTTTTGCATTAATGATTTTGTGAATAATCATCATCTTAATGAACGTGTTTATCATATATATATAATGTATAAAACATCATTATCATACCAGCTTTAGAGAGCTGATCGTGAGAGCCTGACTTGCACAGAATGCAATGCGTCAGAATGTAGAGAAGTCCTCTTTACTTCGTCTTCAGAGAACTCTTCTTGACTTGAGTCTTGAAGATTTCTTCTTCATCTCCGGTGAATCGCTGGAGATAGGAGTCTTGTTTAGAGATTTGGAAGTTCGTTGGAAATACGCCATCATTGGGGAGCTAGAGATATTTCTATATGGCCTCCAGGATGTTAAATTCGACCACCTTTCCCTCAGGATGTTGGTCACAGACCATGTTGAATTTCGAAAAGGCCTTTCCTTCCTGCTTCTTCAAGTGGAAGTAGAATTCCACTGCGTGTCCCGACAGCAGCATGTCAGGCTCCATCGTGACGAAGTGCTTGAGACCAAAATTAGTTAGGCACTGGAAAGCTTCGTCCATGGATCCCAGAACTCCCATGTTGAAGTAGAATGGAGAGTCATAGATGGTGTTGGGTATCAGTGCATCTTTGTTTTCTAGGGCGAAAACGACCAGACAAATAGTCGCTTCATGATGTTTTGGTGTCATTTCTTCTTTAGGAAATTTGCAAGGAGATAAGAAACAAATGCGTATGAGTAGATGCACAGAGAAAGCACTTAGAGATTTTCGTGTAAAAACGGTTTGAGAGAAATGATACAGTAACTGTTCGAAAATGGCAGAAATGGTATATAAGAGGCCATTCATATTCAGATCCTACGGTGCATATTTAATCTAGAGATTTGAAATGAACGACCTGGATTAAATGTGATAAAGTAAGATATGATGACAAAGTTGATTTATAAGTTTAATAGTATTATATGCTATAAATGGGCAGCGCATTAACTCCGATACGATATGCATTAAATGCAAGATAATATCAGACAACATGATTGACTTAAATGAGAACGAGAAATAAATGCCGAGACAAGCTGAATTTGATATGCAAACCTCTCGGTCAGAGGTTAGATTCAGGTTGAATCTGAACATAATAAAGATGAGGTTCCGCCTTGCTTATAGTGTGGAACTCTGTTCACCTGGATCTAGTAGACCTAGTTCCATGGAAAGTTGTAGGAACCATGCTTCAGGTAGAGGTTTGGTGAATATGCCAGCTCGTTGATGTTCAGTCTCAATCTTTTCGAGTATGATATCACCCTTCTCAGCATGATCTCTTATGAAATGATGTCGGATATCAACATGTTCACACCACATATGAAGCACTGGATTTTGAGTAATGGATATGGCACTGGAACTGTCATAGAAAATGGGAACATTTTCTAGCAAGAGAACTTGTGGGTGAATGATATGACGTTGGTTCTTTTGCTTGTGATATGACTTGAGCTCTTGAAAATTTCGTTACCTCATAGTGAGAGGTCTTCTGCTATTTATAGTCGAGATAGGGAATTGATCCGTTGAACAAGATCAAATTCTCATTGGCTTTGTGATGACAACGGTCTCATGCATTGAATGATCAGACTTGTGTTGTATTCCGCTTGGTTCTGTAGATTTTGTACGAGGTACTGTTCTGTCCCCCATTGACTAGGGCTGACATGGCGGCCTGAGATTGATCAATGTTGATTCTGATGTTGTCGTCTTGCTCTGTTGACCATCAACTTTGAATAGCATGCCTTCTACCTTTAACTGTCTTCACATTTGAATCTTCAATGCGGTCTGGTGAAGACATAATCTGATAATGGATACAGTCTGGGAGGTATCAACTTCATAAGCATGACTCAAACGATAAAACGGAATGATCAACCTAACAACCTAATCTGAAAACATAAGTTCAGTCTGACTATACAGAAGCGGGTTGAAAAATCCTATTAAATACATCAAATTGGTTCATCAGTCAATTACGGGTTTGAGATCATTCAAAACTTATATTATTTCCCAACACCTACCATACACCTAGCATGTATTTCCATCATAATGGGTTACTATTCATTATGGATGCTGCCTGCAGAGGGAAGAAGAGACTTCCTTTGCCAACTTCAACTCTTTATCATAAGTGCTGCAGTTTATTCATGTGTTACATGCAATTCAATGATTTAAAAAATAAAGCCTATTAACACCATCAAACAGATGATTTGCATATGCCTCAGTAGCTATAATAGAACCTATTGACACTAGGATTTGCATATGCCTGCAGTTTATTCATATGTTAGAGGCACCTTCTATAGGTGTTATTGAACCTGTTAGAGACCTTTAATTTTGTACTTCTTAATTGAATATAAGAAATAAGATTTGCACTAGGATTTGAAATTACTTACTACACCTAATGTACACCTAGCATGTCCTCATGTCAAAATGAGTCACTATTCGTTGGGGATGGTGCATGTAAGAGGAAGAAGAGACTTCCGATACCAACTTCAACTCTTTTTACATAAGTACTTCTATTTATTCATCAACAAAACTATACTCGTTGAGTTCCAACTTCAAGAGATGGCGAAAATCTGTCTCATTGAGGATTTAGCAATTACAAACAAGTTCGACTACATAATCATGTTGTGTCTGGTGCATGTTTATAAGTATCTAGCTTACAAAAAGAGAGATACTCGGAGTATGGAGTGCGTGTTCCGCGATTCTAAGGTCAGATTTAATGTTGTCCTTATTGTAGTTTCCTTTTTTAGCAAATTTGTATACATCAATTCAAGAATTTACATCACTGTGTGTGTGAAGATGCACGAACTGATTTATTTCTACAAAATCAAATAGTTTTTGTGCAATGCTACATTACATCATCTAATTTAAGACACATAAATCGAGTTTTGAAGAGGGAGGAATACTATTTCCTGTTTACCTCTTCTATCCAAACATCTTGTAGTGGACGTAAAGCTTCACGCTCTTGCCTTGCCTCCCTTTAACAACTCAAAAGAAAGTCGGGAACAATGTCCTAAGATTGTGTGCTATGCAATGACTATTAATAAAAGTTAGGAACAATCATTGGGGTGTGTTAGGTTGTTTCTATAAAAACTAGTATTTACACGTGGCCAGTTAAATATGGTAATGTCGAGGGTTACCAACCGGAAATGATTGAAAATCATGATATGTGGTGATGATGGTATGCTTTCTACATCAACAAGAAATGTGCTTTACAAAGAAGTGAACAGAAATTTGTGAAAGTCGCTCAAGTGTGCTAATATATGTTAATATCAAGACCTTATATAATTCTATGTGCCTTTCTAATTAACTTGGTCATTTATTATTATGCAGGATCCTAGAATCAACCACCTATTATGCAAATGTCTTATTGCATAATTAGTAATTGCACTGGAGACTCGGCAAGAATGAAGGTACTTATCCTCTAAAAGCTATGAATGGACAACTTTATTGGGGTAGGCAACATCGTTTGTAAGATATGATCTGAAGTACGATTGCCCTACCATCTTATATAAGGTCAATTTTTGGAATTCGACTTTATATGTATATGTTGCCTTAGATTGAATACTTGTCACACGATCATGTTCACATATAATACTAACTTAACACCATAGCCATATGTGTGTTTATGTAGTTTGGGGTTTTTGAATTTATATGTATATATGTTGCCTCACGTTCACATATAACACTTGCTTAACACCGCATGTCCAAGGATAAATTGTTGCTGGTGTATTTAGGTCGTGTTTAGAAAAGCTTTTATAAGTAGCTTTTAATTGCTTATGCTTAGAGTTGCTTAACTTTGTTGTTAAGCAAAAGTTGTTAATATTTGCAATGTTATAAAAACAACAACTTAATTTTAGAGAAAGCAGTTTTGCAAACACTCCCATACGTTTTTTTTTTGCTTCTGTTTTTAAAAAGCACCTCCTGACCAGCTTATGAGCTTCTGTTTATTCTGGCTTATTTTAAGCATAAGAAAAGCAGAAACATACATTCCAAACATTAAAAAAAAGTTCTTCTATGGTAAAAAAAAGCCCAAAAGCATCTTTTTTAAGTTGTTTCATACACTGCATTAAATGGCTTCAGGTTCTACTTTAGATGATGTTCTGGAATTAGCTTCTTTTTGCTTATTTCATTTAAATAGAATATGTCTTTAATAGGTGATGTGTTTTGTCTTACCATTTTCATTAGTCAACCTTGTGAGATATGAAAACATACTTAAGAAAGTACATCTTTATAAATATTTATGAGATTTGTATAAGTTTTGGTTTGTACATAATTGAGCAATTTTGGTCGTGGATCCTTGAACTCAACCATTTTGCTCCTCTATTGTCTTATTTTTTGGGTTGGCTTTGCATATGCTTGTATGATCACAAACTATTCTTTGCTAAGATTTACGGTGGCAAGATTGTATTTCAAGAACTTATTTTTAGGCAAGAGGTCATATAGTCGTCGAAGCTAATATCATATTATTGCAAGCAATCTGAATCCCTATGAACAAGCAATATCCATTATTGGGAAAACCTTTTGCAGCTTTTTACGTTGATTTTGGATTTGGAGATGGTTTTATCTTTTAATAATCAAATTTGATTTTATGATGCTCAAATTTGATTAAATATTTTTGTAT
Source organism: Lavandula angustifolia (assembly GCA_028984105.1). Classification (NCBI taxonomy): domain Eukaryota; kingdom Viridiplantae; phylum Streptophyta; class Magnoliopsida; order Lamiales; family Lamiaceae; genus Lavandula; species Lavandula angustifolia. Next base: position 3,944,659 of record CM054822.1, on the reverse strand, counting down.
GTTTAGAACTGCTTTTGCCTTAATCAATGATCCTATTGAATTTGTGATGCTTCGGAGAACGATTTAAATTTAGTAGTTTACTATGATTTAATATGATTCAAAGAACAATTTAAACTTATAAAGAGATGAAATTTACGTTACCCGTGCATCGCACTCAGGGGGGAGAGCGGAGGAGGGCATTAGGGCAGAGCCCCCCCCCTAAGTTTACAAAATTAAGAGGGCAGAGCCCCCCCACGCCCCAAGTTTACAAAATTAAGTACATAGTTAATATAAAGTTTGTTATTGGTATAATGGTGAGGTATTTGCTTTTAAGATTCTTGGAGGTGAAAGGTCCAGGGATCAAAACTCATATTTTTCTATTTTTTGACCCTATGTTATTTCTCTTTAATTTTTTTTCCTTTGTTCTTTTTCTCTCCGCAGTACTCTTACAAATGAATAGTGAATTGGACCTCCCTGAGCTATATTTCTTTTGTTGTCTTTGAGCATTGGAATGGTCTTAGCTCCTGACTATTCAGAAAATAAAAAGAAAAGGGAAAAAAGATTGAAAAGCTATGAATTCCATTGAGTTTCCTTTATTTTGACCTTATATTATTTATCTTTAATTTTTTTCTTTCTTCTTTTTCTCTTCACGGTACTCTTACAAACGAATAGTAAATTAGACTTCCCTGAGCTACATTTTTTTTGTTGCTTTTGAGCATTGGAATGGTTTTAGCTCCTGACTATTCAGACAATAAAAAGAAAAGGGAAAAAAGATTGAAAAGCTATTAATTTCATTGAGTTTCCTTTATTAAATCGAACAACCGAAATTTTAGTTATTTCGACTATATTCAATGATCTTTCAAATTGGTCAAGATTCTCTGGTTTATGACCGCTACAAGTTGTTGTTTTATTGAATTTGCTTCATTAATAGAATCGAATAGTAAATTGGACCTCCCTAAATTAAATTTCTAGTTTCGGCTCTGATCGCACGGGTGTCATACTAGTTTCATTCGTTAAGTCGACTAAAGGGGCATAGAAATTGTAATAATGTACTAGTTTCATTTGGTAAGGGGTCTAAATTTTTAAAATGGAACGCGTAACTAATCATAAAAGGGCAAAATAGTCAAAAGGAAGCAATTCATATTATATTTGGAAACGGTGGAGCGCCGACCTAGTTTATTCTTTGGAACATCATCCCCAGTTTGGTTGCCATTCTTCGGCTTTCTACATCATAGGCGCTATCTCAATTTCAGAATCGATCTAGGATTTTTTTTTCCATCGGTTATGGCTCTACCAGCTGCAGCAGGATCAGGGCTTTCCAAATTAATCCGTCCGCGCCTCCAGCCAACCGACGTACAGGCCGCCGCACTTTGGGGCGTAGCCGCCGGCACCGCCGCCATCTACCTTGTTCAGGTAACCATATTTATTTTCCCTGTGTTTTTCGATATACGATCTGAGATTCTGTCTGTTTAATGAACATTTGTATAATTTGTTTCTATAGCGTGGTAATACATTGTCAATTTGTCATGTAAGTTACTTTTTCCTTCGATTAGATCTTGGACCTCATGATTGCTATGCAATCGTTTCCTTTGATGTTGTGGAAATCAAAGTTTACCCTCTCTCACTACACAACCCGTGCACCAATTGGAAGTGCTCGAATTTGTCGCTTAGATTCTGGGGTGGGATAGGTAGGATCCGAGATTTGATTGTTCTTTGGCATATTTATTTTTAAATGCAATTAGAATAAATCATCCTGCCTTGGCTGCCTGAGTACCTACTCATTCGACTAGTTAAGAAAAACTCAATATGTAGAAGTTAGAAAGTAGATATTGCTCCATTCCAAGCATATATACGTAGTAAGAGATGAGAGCAGTATTGACTATTGACTTGTTGTCCCTATTCACCAATGAGAGAAAGAAGCGACTCGTGAGAAAGGCGTTGCTATCTTGAGCACTTTTTCACTTTGCATTGCTATCGCCTGTCACTAGGAGGATGGATATGAGAGAGGAAAGGGATGGAAATTAGAGCTTTACTTGTAGCCTATCATGCGGAAGAATAGATGTCTACCATTGCACATTATGCTCTTCTAACAATTATTAGATATAGCTGGACGAGACAAGACGAGTTTGCATGATTATTTTAGGATTCTAATCTAGTCTAGTATATAAAAACCCCATAAGAGAGTACCCAAAAATCACCCCTCTCTTAGGTGATAGAGCGCTAAAGATGTGACATATCATAACTCCCTCGAACCAACAAGGTGAAGGCCTCAACTAACAGGCCAGAAGCGGGGTACAGTGCCTCAGGGGAAATTTTTCCACGTCTCTGACTCCCTCCAGAGCTTATTCATTTATTGTTGAGAGTAATCTGTCTGGACTCATAAAGGAGAGAGTAAGTGATGTATATTCTTTTTTTATGATTTCAAGGTTTATAATAAAAATATGATATGTTGTCCATAAAATAAAATAAAAATAAAATAAAATCGATCATGAAAGACTTCAAAGGTGTTGTTAAGGTGCAAGCATCATACAGCTGAGGCGTAAGCCTCGAAGAACTTAAGAGAGCCTCAATAATTAAGCTATATGTATAGTTGTGGATGGGATGTTGATGAAAGGTATGAAATATGCCCTATACTCCAACTTTGTTGATTAACTTCGTGGCCCTTTCCTGCATGTTGGAGATATATTGATTGTATCCACTGAGCTTGCAATTGAACATGCTTTGCTTTTTTAAGTTGAACTCAAATCTGGCATGTGAGCTCTGGCTTAAGACGATTGGCATTTCATATGTAGACACTAAGATGTGGGGTATTAGCGATAGTAATTCATTAATTTTGAATATTATGTCAACAAAGAATAATATGATAGGCAGTTCTGAAATTCTGATAAATGTACTCTTCTCTTAAAATCATTGGGCTACTTATTACTACTTATTTTTAGAATTCAATCATCAACAATCTTAGTCATTTCTGGTCGTTCAGAATAATTTTCCGTTACACTTCTCGACAGGGCTTGCATAATGATGAAATGACATTTTAGGTATAGAATTCCTAAAATGTTCTTATGGGACTAAATATGTTGGAACAAACATAACACCTAGATGGTGATTTCATTAAGCCCTTTGCCCAGAATAGGATTATATGTTTAAAAATAAGTTATCTCATGGGGCAAATATTTGAAACTATTTGGACTCTACAAGTAGGAACAAAGCAATTTCTGGTTTTGTAGATCTTTTTTAAATAGTTGAGTCCATATATGTGTCCTTGGTACTGTCTGACATGTAAAGGATTAGTGATGTTGGCATTTTCAGAGTAGTATATGTCAATCTTATTTTCCTTGGTTTTTGGAATTTGGGCAGCCTTTTGAGAAAGCTGAGCCTGAACAAAAGTGAAGAGCAATGCTTATCGTGCTTCCATCATTTTCTATATGACTTGCTGGTTCAACTCCGAGCAGCATTTTTGGATGAATAATAAGATTTAATGTATTCATGCTTTTCACTGAAAAAGCTACATTACAATGCCTTTTTGGCTTAATTTGCACTAGTTTTTGTTATCGTCTAAGCATTATCATTGTTTTTAATATAATATGGTGGAATATCATGATACCAAAAGCACATGTGGATAGGAAAAGATCCAATCAAGTTACATGATGGCCAAACCGAGGAATTTTACCTTTTCGATAGGTAGGTATTTGGAGTAACCTAAAACTAGTCAAAATCTACATTTAGATTCTCTATTTTTTGGATGGATTGATGAGAATCTGGAGTAGCTGTTCCTCAGCAGCTTTTACGTACAATCATTGCAAAAGATACTCCTTTTCTTTCACTCTACCAGTCAATTTTTTTTTGAACGGGGATTAAAAAAGTTATTTATTGTGTCCATCAAAATATATTTATTTCGTTCCATTCATTTTGTAATATTTTATTTTTTGGGCCGTTTCAATAATCTTGCAATGTTTTCTAAAATAAAAAGAAATGAGTGGATCATAATTATCATAAATAAGTGGATTTTATTATCTTTTATTTTATACGACTATTTTACACTTTTACACCATTATCTTATTTTAAACTTGCGTCCGCACTCAATGTTGCAAGAAGAGTGAGACGGAGGGAGTATTATGATATTATTTTAAGTTGAAAAATAAAATGAATTTATGAAATGAGACGATCTGAAAAAGGAAATTGAACTAGTGGAGTGGGACGAATATAGTATTCAACTAAGACATTGGTTTTTCTAATAAACTTTAATAATTCAAATTTGTTTAATACTACATTAGTGTTAAAATAGACTTTTTCATTTGAAAAGAAAAAATAAGTTAGTTGCTTATTCAACATTTCAACATATATTTGCAAAGGCATACAAATTCTCAAGTAAGCACTTCTAGCTTTTTTTTTTTTTGAAAAAAAAAAAATTTAACCCTTTCAACTACTTGTAAATTACTCTTTGTATTTGTAGAACGTTTCACTAAAAAATGGTTAATATGAGCAAAGTATGTCATGTTAGAAATAGTTTTATTTATTCTATTAACGAATGTATTTAAGTTTTTAAATTATGAGCGTATTCTGCAAACCAGCATTAACTCTTCATACTTTTCACACATGTATATTTAGTAATCTGCATTATCTGTCTCCTTTTATAGTATTTGTTCATCTTTGGTAAACAATCACGGAAAATCAAATCTATATTTTGTTTCCCATTATTTTATTATTGCACTTTGTTATAAGTAGGGGTGAAAACGGATCTGATATTATCCGCTCGATCCGGAGCCGGATCCGATCGGGATCAAATTCGGGGAGCAAATCTAGTATCCGGTCGGATACGGGTTCGAATCCGGATAGCCTAAATCGGATACGGATTCGAATTCGGATTTCACATTATTCGCCCGTATCCGATATTTTCCGTATTTAATCGGATATTTTTCGATTATGAATTCGGATATTTCTGATTATGAATTCGATATTTTTTCGATTATTTAATAATTAATTTTTTAATATAATAATAAATTAAGATTAAGAAAAGATATTTAAAAAAAATATTAAGTGCATCTATGGTTATTATTAGGTATTTTATATTAAATTTTGGAATTTTTTGTACTTTTTGATCCTAAAAATTATGTTATTCATAATGGGTAGTATTTTAACTATAGTTTGTATTAAAACTTCTATTAAATATTGTATACATGATTTTTTTCTTGTGTTAATCACAAATAGATGGTTATTTATGAATCATATTATCCGATTATTGTTATTCGATTCGATCCGAATTCGTCATATATCCCCCCGTATTCGTATCTCGAATATTCTTAATCCTTTTCTCCATTCCTTCGAAATTCAAGAAAAAATATGGAACAAAATATAGAAAGCACTATCGTCCGTATTCGATCCGTTTTCACCCCTAGTTATAAGAGATGGACTAGTGTGCATCATGTTGCACATGCAACATAATCCCAATTTTACATTCTTTGACCCTTTGATCCCTTTTTACTCATGTGTTGACCCTTTTTTTTCGTATTTGTTTTTTTTTTCGCTTTTTTTTTTTGCTTTTTTTTCTTTTTTCGTTTTTCTAATTTTTTTTGTCCTTTTTTTCGTCTTTTTTGTTTTTTTCTTTTTTTTTTGTCTTTTTCGTTTTTGTCTTTTTTGTTTTTTTCGCCTTTTTCGTTATTTCGTCTTTTTTCATTTTTTCGCCTTTTTCGTATTTTTCGTTTTTTCCGTCTTTTTCGCCTTTTTTGTTTTTTTGTCTTTTTTTTTTTTTTTTGTCTTTTTTCGTTTTTTCGTCTTTTTTCGCCTTTTTTTTTTCGTTTTTCGTCTTTTTTTTTCGTTTTTTCTTTTTTCGTCTTTTTCGTTTTTTCGTCTTTTTTCGCCGTTTTTCGTCTTTTTCGTTTTTTCATCTTTTCGGAAATACAAAGAATGACACGACACTTTTTTTCGTTTTTTCGCTTTGAAATACAAAAAATATTTTTTATTTTTTTCCCCAAGGACGAGAGTGTCACTCTTTGTATACAAAAGTGTCGTTTGTTCTAAACAATGACACTTTTGTTCGTTTGTTCTAAACAATGACACTTTCATTCGGGACAATTGACTCTTTTGTTTATTACGATTGATACTTTGGGTAACATTTCTGGTTATTACGCTTCATATTGATTAGTAGATGAAACTGACACGTTCCTTAATTATGAGTGCCAATTTACTTCAGTGTGATTGACACTTTAAGATAAATGACACTTTCGTTCGTTGTAATTGACACCTTTTTCATAAACAAATGACATTTTTTTTCGAAACAAATCACATTTTTAAAAAAAATAATTGATATTCAATAAATGATATAAATGACACTTTATTCAAATACAAATGACACTTTTGTTTGTTACGATTGATACTTTAGATAAGTAACAAATGACACATTTATTCATTACAAATGATACGTCTTCCTTATCAAAAAAATTGAAAAAAATAAAAAAAAAAATTATTTGTTACGATTGACACTTTTATTTGTTACGATTGACACTTTCATATGCAAAGAGTGACACGTTCGTCCATAAAATAAAGGGAAAAAATGAAAAAAAATGAAATTTTTTTTGTTTGTTGCGATTGATACTTTTGTTTGTTACGATTGACACTTTCGTATGCAAAGAGTGAAACGGTCGTCCTTAAAATAAAGGGGAAAAAACGTTTTAAAAAAAGTAAAAAAAAAAAGTAAAAAAAATATAATGATGTCATGCTGACGTCAGCGGATCAAACACGGGTCAAAGCGGGTCAATGGGTCAAATACAGGTCAAAACGGATTAAAATTGGGTAATTGGATCATGTTGATGCACACAAGTTTTTGCCTTGTCATAATTCTGCATTTTTATTGACAAACAAACGCACAAGTTCTAATATTTTATTCATTATAAGAATATCGTCCAGGTAATAATTTATTTCTATCCAAGTTAAAAATAAAATCATACATTGGATAAATCTTACTGGAAATATCCACTGTTGGCCAAAGTGAAAAAAAAAAAAACAACTTTGGCCATCCTCTTAAAAAAAACACAAATCTAGCCATTTTGTCTTCTTGTGGGCGCAGGCCGAGTGAGGGCCGATGGGGGACCGATGGACATTTCTCAGGGCCGATGGTGGGCATATTGAGGGCCGATCGAGATCGGCCGACCTATCGGCCCCCATTCGGCCGATACCGAGAAAAACATAAATAATTGAAGGGCCGATGGTGATCGGCCCCCTTCAGCCGATACATCGGCCCTCAGAAAATAATAAACGTAAAATAATTAACAATTTTTTTAATAATTATTAAAAAAAAATTGTAAAAAGCATAAAAAAAATGAGAGCCGATGGACATCGGCCACTATTCGGCCGAGCCATCGGCCCTGATTATTTAGAAGATGTTACATGTAACGACCGAAATTTACCGAAGGGTCGAAAAAAAATAAATCGTTTATTAAACGAGGGTCGATAACCATCGGCCCCACCATCGGCCCTACCATCGGCCCTGAGTCGCAATAATGGAAGGTCGATTGAAAGTATCCGTTGGCCGAAAACAACTTTCATTTTACGATTTTTACTGTGAAAATTAACCCCTTTTATCCAACCCGATCACCGGCCACCGGAATCCGTCGCTGCTCGCCGCCGCTCGCCGCCTATTTAGTTGCCGAAAACCGCCTCGAAATTCGCCGCCGAACATAGCCGCCGCCGATCCCCTTTCAAACGCCATGTCTTTCGGCGAAATTGAGGTTCATAATTCCGATTCCTTAGCCCTTCCATGTTATAAACTATTCAAATTCATGTTAGAAACCACGTTGAGTGAATTAAATTGTCGATCTATGCGAATTCATGTTAAAATGTAGAAGTGCCTTTTTTGAATTGTCGATTTATGGCATGAATTGTGATTGAATTTCATTGATAGAGGTAATTTATGTTGAAATTGGGTTGGGTTCACATTGAAATGTCCAATTTATGATGAAATTGTTGAGAATTTGGAGAGGATTCGCGTGTTAATTTACTGGAAATTTTTGAAACTGGGGCCGATGGCAGGGCCGATGGAGATACACTCCATCGGCCCTACCTCGGCCGAACTCTGTTCAATAGGCCATCGGCCCAGGCTGGCCTAATAGCCTTCGACCCTTCTGGCCGAGACGCATTCGGCCCCGGCTGGCCATGGAGGCTTCGGCCCCGGCTGGCCTTGGAGGCTTCGGCCCTGGCTGGCCTTCGAGCCTCGGCCCCGGCTCGCCTTAGAGAAATCGACCCTCGTTCGGCCCTTCCATCGGCCCTCTTTCGGCCCTTCCATAGGCCCTCGTTCGGCCCTTATTTATTCGGTTTGGATAATTAATTCGTTTTTTTGTAAATCTTGCAGCCCACTTATATCCGACTACCGGTTAGATAAAAGACCACAAAAATCACGACATATTGGAGAGATGGTCTACCCGAACTATTAAAAAGCATTCTTGCTAGACGGGGGGGGGGGGGTAGTGACCTAGTCCGTCGCTTTAGAGACGGACAGTTCGGAAATTTGTTGAGTTGGAGGAAGGGTAAGAGTTCGATCATAGCTTTGCATCAGCTCATGTGCTATGAGGTTGAGGCACCGCCCGGGGAGGCCCGTTTTCACATATCCGGACGGGAGATTAGATTTTCGCGATGCAGTATGCACTCGTGAATCGACTTATTTTTCAGCGCTTCTACTTTCGATACGACGGCAGCTCGTGCCCCTGTAGAGTCTGGAGTATACATGAGACTCACAAACGGGAAGCCAGTAACAGGAGGCGAGCTGCTAAATTTATGGAAAAATGACAAGCTCGGCGACCTTTCAGAAGACGATTATTTGAAGGTGGCCAATGTGTTGGCCCTGATGTGTTTTTTCTTCGCACCTGCCGACACGAAGAAGGTCGAGACCTGGATGTGGGTTCTTGCTGATGATCTAGACGCGTGGAATGATTTTCCATGGGGATCATACATGTACAATGCCCTCCTGCACTACATGAGTTTTGTACCGAAGCGACTCGATGCAGTAAAATCGAAGTATAATATCTATGGGTCAGTTTGGGCTCTTCAGGTACAAATTTTATTTTATAATTTAATTTTTTCTAATTTTATATTTTATACTTGTACTGATCTTTAATCGTATTGTAGATCTGGGCATATGAGGCGATACCAGATTTGGCCCGTCTGTGAGTACGCCTTATGAATGACGGTGGTATGCCCCGATGTGTGAAATGGGTATTTGTCACGCCACCAGATACATAATGGATTACTTTCTTTGCCTTGCCGGTAAGTAACATTTTAAATATTTATGAACAGATACATAACGTATTATAACCTATTTTTTAAACTTTTTGAATAGATGGAGACACCGCCCCATCAGAATCTTACGCCCACTCCTGAGGAGCAGCGATCAGAATACTGGAGACGGGTGATTGGAGAGAATACGATCGGTGTATCTTTTCCTAGACCGACCCCGTACAGCCGAGACGAGTTGATGACGAGGGCAGTGTACGGGATCCTCCGCCGGCAGCACAGAAGAAAAAATTGAAGAAGAAATGTGCACCGGTGGAGGGTCAGTCATTTGGGCCTCGGAGGGATGAAGATTGGACTTTGCCCACTTCTGACGGAATGATCCGGTCCATAGATGAACGGTTCCAGCAGCGCGAGAATGAGTTGTTAGAAAAAGTGGACAAACGCTGGAAGGAGAACGAGGATCGGTTCTTCAAAAAAGTGGGGAAGTTGTTAAAAAATGTGTTCAGAGACGGTAAGGGCAAGGGTAAGGGCAAGGGTAAAGGGATAGGATCCAGTTCAAAGTGGGACGTGGAGAAAATTCTGAATGACTCGTCCGAGGAGTCATCTACACCATGTGAGCCAGCACGGGGGAGGTTTGTCACTGTATATGAGTGGCCCAATTGGAATGAAGTTGCCGAACAGCCACATGCAGATGTGGAAGATATGACGAGTGTCGATGCAGATCCCTGGGCAGTGGCTGCTAGAAGGGCTACTCGGGGCTATGATCAGGGGCGGCATAGCATGTAAGAGGAAAGAGATGTCTGGGTCCCGAAACGTTGGGAGCCACTCCCTTATACGGCTCCACGGTCCCCACCACCTATACAGGTACCATAGCTATGCAAAAAAAAAAATTTGTTTTTTTTCATTTGACCATGATTTTTTGTCCAAAATGCAGCAACATGAGTCGGTGGTCATGGACTTATTTGATACGCAGCATGTACAACGGTTGTATGATAGCCAACCACCGGAGCAGCAAATTGTACAAAGCACTGAGGTACAAACATGATTTAAATGTATATATTTAATTACATTATTTAAATAAAAATGTTATTTGCAGCCCATTGTGAGCCGACGACCCAATCCTACTGGAGCTCCACACATGTTTGATCCCGCGGACGCATTGAAAAGAAATTTTGAGAATTTCATGAAAATGGAAATTTCTACAAATGTGACGGTTTCGCAGCATCAGCTCTCGCACGGCTTTTTCAAGAACCTTTTGGATACACAGTACGACATGGGCCACACAATGCTTGATTTGTACTTATGCTACCTCCGGCGGAGGCTTCAAGAGCCAGACCGTGACGTGTTGTCTACACCCGATACACGTTATACCGTCATAGCGGCTTCGTCAGTGTTCGTAAGTATATATTAATATTTTTTTTAAGATATAATGTGTTTGTTTATACTAATTCTCTTGCTAATGTGTATATTTTATGACAGACGTCTTTAGCCGAAGCTTGGACTTCGAAAATATTTCAACCCGATAACGAGTTCCATGAACGGTATGAGTTGAACTATAATTAATGGATCCCTATACATGGTTTAATAGATGCCGTTTTTGGAGACGATACGGGATTTGGCGTCGCGAAGATTCCGTGGTTCGATGCCAAATTCGTAAGTTATTAATTTGCTAATTATTATTATTATTATTATTATTATTATTATTATTATTATTATTATTATTATTATTATTTATATTTACTAATTTGCTAATTTGCATTATTATTATTATTATTATTTATATTTACTAAATTCTCTTTTTATTTATTATTATTTTTTACTAATTTGCATTAATTAATAGATCATTTTCCCGGTGTTGGCCGCCTCCCATTGGGTGACAGTCAGATTGTGTATCGAGTCCTGGAAGTTGGAGCTGTATGACTCACTGAACGACCGTGGAGACCGAAAGATATTTGAGTTGAGAAAACAGAATTTGCGGCCACTCCGCAAACTGATCGGCCGCTTACTAGATGTACGTATTTTAATATTTTATGGGTTTTTTGTTAGGCTACTAATTACTGGACGATGAACAAGTTCACTCTGCTGCATCCGGGCACGCGGACTCCGGAGTTGGTCCTGATGCCGCAAAAGGAGCAGTTCAAGCAAGAGGATTCCAATAGTTGTGGTCCATATACGTGTATGACAATTGAGCGGCTCATAACTGGATTTCCTACTCCGAAATGGGGTAATATGAAATCAAACATCAGAGTCTATCGGGAGTGGATGGCTTGGAAATGTTTCGAGCAGTGTTATTACGGAGATTTTGGTTCTAGCTCCCAATGAGTCGAAACACTTGTAATGTTTTATTTTATTTTATGGAATTCAAACACTTCTAATGTTTTATTTTATTTTAATATTTGAGTTTAATAATTTATTTTGATATTTTATTTTGTTATTGGAAATAAAACTTTTAAAAGCTCTCGGCCTCTGGCCGATAGACTTTACCTTCGGACCAGGGTCGATGGAGGGTTGATTGGCTTCGACCCCCATCGATTTCGGCCCCATGAGTCGGTAGGCCAAGAAATATACCTCTCGGCCTCGGCCGAGAGACTTGTCCTTCGGACGAGGGCCGATGGAGGGCCGATTGGCTTTGGCCCCCATCGGTTTCGGCCCCATGAGTCGGTAGCCCAAGAAATATACCTCTCGGCCTCGGCTAAGAGACTTGTCCTTCGGACGAGGGCCGAGAGACTTGTCCTTCGGCCTCGGCCCCTAGGAGCATGCACCATCGGCCCGACCGAGAAAACTCCTTCGGTCTCGAAGGGTTTCGGCTAATAAGGCCGATGGAGAGCCGATGGGTGAACCCCCATCGGCCCTGAAGGGTTTCGACTCTATTTTTTTCAAGCTAATAAATCAATTTAAAATAAAAGTCGCAGACTTTAAAACTAAAAAACCGATCAGTTACAAAAAAGACGCTTTAATTGTTATTTGTCATTCCAGATACGGGGCATCTCCGCCTTGTGTGACCTTCTTCTCCACAATTACCACATTTTTTCCGACGACGCGTACCAGATGTACTAGCTTCTGCTCCGGAAGGACGACGGCTGTTTCTCGGGCGTCCAGCTTGCCGCATAATAATTGGTGGACGAACAACAATGTCCTCTATTTCTGGTGGGACACCCCACTCATTTCGAGGAAGTAAGGGATTAACCACACCGGCATATGTTTCCTTCCACGTCGCCGTCGTATAATAATCATTAATATGATTGTACAGATTTTCCCGACGATGATACAAAACGGCGACAACATGACTACACGACAACAGGTCAATTTGCCAGACGCCGCATTCACACATTTCGTCTTGAAGATTCACCCTCCACTGTCGCTCTCCTACGTCGACCTTGTATTTGTCAGTAGTCACCTGCGTAACCGTAAACCTACGAGCCGCAGTTCTACTTCGTTCCGCATCCTCAACTCAGAAGCCTCTGTCAACGGATTGTTTCTGGAACTTACTTTTACCCGTCGTGTATCGAACCATGACTCTATCATATGACGGATTGCCTCGAGCATAGCTAGAATTGGTAGTCGTCTAGCCTCCATCAGTCGAGAATTAATTGACTCGGCAACATTCGATGTCAGTAGACTGTAACGACGACCTTTACTGAAAAGTCTGGACCACTTCTCTGATCCGATTTCCATCAACTTTTCGTAAATAACAGGTTTTCCCTGACGGATGGCATTCATGGCGTCATGGAATTCTGTTGCCCGATAAGCATAAGTTGCTCGATAAAATGACCGGATAACCCACTCACCTTGCCTAGCAAGCTTATTCGATAAATGGTAGTAACAAAGTCCGTGTTGTGCGTCTGGGAAAACCACTCTTACCGCATTCGCTATGCTTTTATGTTGGTCTGAAACAATCACTAAACTGTCATCCGTCCAAAATGCGGCTCTCAGTCGCATCATAAACCACGTCCAGGAAACATCATTTTCAATGGGACCTACACTAAAAGCGAGTGGGAATATTTGCTCGTTCGCATCAAAAGTGGTTGCGACGAATAATATTCCCTTGTTTCTCCCTTTTAAATGGGTACCATCCACCACAATAACCTTCCGGAGGTTGCCAAACCAAGGGGCTGGAACTAGCAAAGACATAAGTTGACTTACGCCACCCTCCCTCCGAATCCATGCAGCAAAATCTTGTAACGAACAATTAATCAAGGCAGAAGGAATATCTTCATCCTCATCATCATCAGATGATGAGTCCAAGTCCGCCTCATCATCTGAATCCGTCTCCACACGAACATTCCTTTGGGGAGCCCGTCCGCCATCATTACTTCTACTTCCTTGCCTCGTAAACCAATTAGGACCCCCGAAATTAGAATTATCTTCGGGAAATTGATTCGGGTTCGGAACACCAAATTGAGGATTTTGCACTTCAGGATACACAACAAACACAACCGGCTCTACGTCGATAGAGCAAAGCCGCATATGATCAGTATTATGGCCTAGAATGGCCTTCATCATCCTGTCGGTTCGTCGGGAAGCAGCAGTATAATAAATGAAGTAGTTGAACGGAAGGGAATAAGCAGTGAGCCACCGATCAATGTTTTGTCGAAGATATTCGAGAGAAATATTGTTTGAAGGAATGTAAACCATGAACTCATGCCCACCGACATAATTCGACTCTGCATCGAGTTGACCGTTCAATTTCACAATAATTGATCGAAAATCGGCCATTTTCGTCAAATTTAGTTTGAAGAATTGAGAAAAGTGGAAGTGAAATGAGGAAAATTTTCGGTGATTCAACCAAATCGGCCATTCTACGTCTTATAGGAAAAATTTCTGCAAATTTTCACGTGAAACATCAAACTCTATTACCCATTTCCCCATCGCCCCCCCCATCGGCCCTAATTAACGTGCATGTGCATGTCATATCCGACTAGTCAATTCAGCAGATAAAGCTGATTTAAAACTGTACCTCAAACATGCCTTAGATCGGCCCTCCATTGGCCCCCGCCGGCCCTACTGCACGTTTGCAGGAAAAGCCTTACAGTGTCTTGTCCAATCTCATCTCGAAGGAAGGGCTTAGGGCCGATGGATACCCACCTTCGGCCCTCCATCGGCCTTCACAACCTTTTTTTCTTTAGTCGATGATACTGGATCGGCCTATTGGATGTTCGGCCATCGGCCTTTTTTCTATCGGCCAATGGCGGATAGGACCGATGGACACCTCCAATTCGGTCACCCATCGGCCCTCAGAGCCTATAATTTCCAATAATCAGGTTAAGTGGCTCGGCCGATGGGGAGAGTTCGGCTTTTTTCCTCAAGGCCGATGGAGGGCTGATTGACTCCCCCATCGGCCCCCCATCGGCCTAGCGCCGTATAAGGACAAAATGACTATATTTGTGTTTTGTTTTATTGGTGGGCTACATTTGTTTTTCGATTACAACTGTTTGGCTAAGTCTGCAAATCCCTCTAAATCTTATGTTCCTGCAAATCACTAAAAAGATGCAAAATCTAAGTTTGACAAAATAATTGTACTATGACATTATTTTGGAAATACACCTCCCCAAACTCACGTGACTGTAAAATCTGAAGCCACGTGCGCGGGAGAAGTACAATCTAGAATTGAAGACCTTGTAATGAAAATTCAGAGGCACAGAAAAGTTTGCAGCCGTTAGATTGGGATACTTTTGGACAAATCGTGGCCGTAAGTATATATATATACATGTCACAATTCAACAACCTTCCCAAGAAATTCTCAAAGTAACGCATACAAAAACAATAGAACAAATTAAACTGCAGTCGCCATATCGAAATTAGGGTTTCCGTTCCGCCGGAAGCCGTAGCTGAATGCTGCATTCGTTTCAATTAAGGTACGATGTCGGAGACATATTTCTTGTTTTCCTTATTTTTGCTTGCTTGTGTTTGCGTGTAATTCGAGTCCGGTTGTGTTTTCTTTTGTTTTTTCCTATCAAAAGATGCAATCACGTACCAATCTCCAGATTTCTGGTTTTGAAGATTTTGGAGTGTGTAATTTTATTGCTAGAATGGATCTTTTGGGTCCTATGGTTGTTTTTTTTCTTAAACTTAATTTCGGGAATGTAAAGACGCAGTATCAAAATCAGAATTACGGTGAGTATTAGCATTATTATATAAACCTAAAAGGTTTTTGAGGTATTGATTTCTTGGATTATTTTTCGAATTTGATGGTCTTTTCTTTTTGGCTGTTGTTTATATATATAAAATAAATTGATTGTTATTATTAGGTGTTTTTTTGGAATCTGATAGAGAGGTATAATGGAGAAGGAGCTCATTGAGCTTTTTGAATCGGTTAAGAGGGCTGCGGATGGGGCTGAGAACTCACCTGCGGAAGAGGATCGATGCATTGATGCATTGAAACAACTCGAGAAGTTCCCTGTTACTTATCACGTCCTTGTTTCCACGCAGGTATTTCAAGTATCTTAACTTGTTTCATGAATTCTTTGTAAGAATGCCAAATTGTCTAATCTGAAAATGTAGGCCATTTAGACCGGCTGTTTAGGTGTTACTAATCTAATCACATGCTGATTCTCTTTCGAATGCTAATTTTGTTCTAGGAATTCAATTTTGGCAAGAGATGTTGCTTTACAAGCAATATGTTTTCAGTTTTGGGGCATAATTTCACAAGATTGTACATTAAGAATTTAAGTCGGATCTTGGAATTGCTTATTGTTAATTTTATGCAAGTTATATTTTCAAGTGGTAATGACCATTAATCACGTGGGCAGCAGCAATAGAGGAAAAACTCAGCTAGTGTTTAGCTGTTAGTCTGTTCTTCAGCATGAAAATTTTAAGAGTAGATAATAGTTGGTCCAAATGTGGCTACTGGTTACTCCCTTTATTCTCTTGATCACTTGAAACCTCAGCTTACTTCACTGAAACTATAGGTTTTACCCCTAGGTTGCCTCGTTATATATTTGTGATTTTTTGGAAAAATGGTTCAATTTACTAATGTGGGTACATGTGATGTGACTTTTGAAACTAGACATCATTGTGACTGTTATGTTTTAGTTGATGATATTTCCTTACAAGATGATATCTCTCTAGTTTTGAAACTAGACATCATTGTGACTTAATCTTATTGGGCCTTGTTTTCTAATTCAAGGATTACTACTCTTCTCTATCTGGAAAAAAAAGTTCACTAATAATAAGAAGCTTGGTTAGTTGTGACCTAATTCATTCCATGGTGATTCAAGAGTTGGGTAAAGTATTAGAATATCCCAACCTCTGTCATTGTCTTCAAACCAACACGGACTTCCTCACTCAAACAATGCTGGAAATTATGGCCTTCAGCTATGACCCATTGGCTAGTTGTGACCTATTTTCAGGCGCGGTTATTAAGGACAATTGTGAGTTATGAGTAAGTGGGTGGGTCCCAGAGAGAGTTATTAGTTGTGAGTAGAGAAATTGTCATTTTTGGAATAGGACAAGATGGATGGGACAACCCGAAGAGGAAAGTGAGACAAGATGAATGGGACAGAGGGAGTACCATTTTAGACAGCCGATCCTGTTCCAATTTCTCGTGTGCGTCATGTGAAAATGCCAGTAGGTTTTCATTTAGTTTGGCCATTTTACAGTGCTTCATTGAAAGATCTTTCTGAGTGTCTCTCATCATTTGGATTTGCTCAAATGATATTTTCTCTCTCTCTCTCTCTCTCTCTCTCTCTCTCTCTCTCTCTCTAATGTTCTGATAGGATAACTTATGGTTTACAAAAATATAGAACAAACTTTTAACTGTTCTTCTATCAATAACATTTTTTTAATTAAATATTGGAGCAACAAATAAGATTTTTTAAGAAACCTTGCATTCTAGAGGCTGCAAGAAATTAGTGAAAAAACGTGCATAGACATTATGCATTTTGTTAGCTCTTGAACAGTTGCCTGCAGTTCTTTCGAAACCTGAAGTGCATGTATGCTTTAAAACCTTACTAATTCCTTCATACAATTGCTTTTTGTTGCATTTGGTGTGATTCAAGTGCTTCTCAGTTTAGGGGTTTTAGCTAATCCTTTTGAGTATTCATTTTATCATCAATGATACAACTTACTGTATTATTTATTACTCAGCACCTTGTACAGACATAAACACACCTGCACAAGTTACACAAGATGATAGTGAGGTTCTGATGTTACAGATTCTGAGTCGTCTGGTCAGTTTGTCGTCAAAACAGTCTTTCCTCAACTAGTTATTGAACAATTTAGGATTTTGTAGATTCTTTAATACTAATATTCTGGTTGCATCTGTTTTAACTTATTTCAGGTCGGGAAACGTCTCCGCCAACTGACTAAACATAGAAGTGACAAGATCAAAGCACTGGCTACTGATGTAGTTGAGATTTGGAAGAGTATAATTGTTAAAGAAACAATGAAAAACAAGAAGAATGAGAATGGTGAAAGTGGTGATTCTCAGACTTCTGGCTCAGTAGCTAGTGCAGTGAAGGATATTCAAAGGAGCAACTCCATGAAGTCTGACCAGAGTTCTGCTGCTAAGAAATCGAAGGTTGAGAATTCTGATAAAGCGATGAAGTCAGGAAGTTCATCTAACATCAAGACTGAGAGAGTTGAAGTCCATACAAGAAAGAATACTAGTGAAGAGGTCAAAGTGGAGAAATCAGTGCAAAAGGCACCATCAAATCCACCAAAACTTTCCAGTATGGTTTACTGCAAAGACCCGTTGAGGGACAAAATCCGCGAACTTCTTGCTGAAGCTTTGTGCAAAGTCTCTAATGAGGTTGATGAGAGGGATGGTTATTTGAGAAACAGGGTGGATGAATGTGATCCTTATCGGGTTGCTGTTTTAATGGAGACTGCGATGTTTGAGAAGTGGGGCAAGTCCAATGGTGCACAGAAGTTCAAGTACAGGTCGATAATGTTCAACATTAAGGATCAAAACAACCCGGATTTTCGTAGGAAAGTTCTGATTGGGGAGTTTGAGCCACGCAAGGTTCTAGATTTGACACCCGAAGAGATGGCTAGTGATGAAAGGCAGGGGGAGAATGAAAAGATAAAGCAGAAGATGATGTTCAACAGTGAACGTGCTGCTGCTCCCAAGGCCAGCACGAATGAGTTCACCTGCGGGAGGTGCAAGAAGAAGGAAACGACTTACTATCAGATGCAGACAAGGAGTGCGGATGAGCCCATGACGACGTTTGTGACCTGCGTCAACTGCGGGAACCACTGGAAGTTCTGCTAGATTTGATTGTTTCATTGCTTATTCCTTAGGTATGCACAAACATGATCATTTCTTTTAGGAAGGATTTTAGCTGTAATGTTTCTTTGGTGCCCATTCGTATTTTACTCTATATGTTTTAGTCAGTCAGTGTCAGTCTAGACTGCTTGCTTTTGGAAGTATTAACTTCAAGTTGGTTGTTATGCTGACGGGGGTGGAGGGAGAGAGAGACAAATAAGCAGGGATATATATAGTTGGATCTGAGGCTAGGGATCTTGTTTTATTTTTTATTTTTTAAATAAATTGATTGCTGACTCATGTTTAGATTTACATGAAATTCAAAAAGTAGCAAGCAATTTAGTGCGCCGAAGAATGCCAACAACCTAGCATATTACTATTAGTACTATAGATAAGAGTAGAGAAGGGTAAATCCACATTAGCTGGGATAACAAAGTGTAGGAAAGTTTTATACCACGGTTAACTCAACACGCCTGTTCGCAAGTTTGAAACCGCAAATACATCTGCAAAAGGGGGAAAGTGGGTAATGGATAAAACAAACACTAAACAGTAAACAGCAGCTATTGGGATATGGCTTTCTGCTTTTCAGCTTCTTCATGTTTTCTTTCTGCTTCTGCTTCTGCTTCTGCAAGTTCTCTAGCGTCGTCCTCCTCGTCCTCTCTTATGTCACGTGCCTCAAACTCCTTAGCAGCGGCCAATGCTTTCACAACTGGATCTCTCAGTTCAGAGATTAAACCACCGCCAATCCTGTACTCTTCTTCGTCCCCAATCAAGAACAGGCGTTGATCCGGTCCACTAGCCATGGGCACATCCACGGCCAATAATTTCATATCATACTGCATCACATTTATAACATAATGTAAATCTATGATTAACAACCAACCCGCCAAAGGAAGACAGACCCAACTTTCTATTAGAAAAACAACAGACAGAGCTTGTTTCTTATGGCTGCAAAGATTGACAGTTTGTGTATCTACACCACTACTCTAAATGAAACTCTGGATAAAATGATAACAACATAATTTATATACTATTCTTTATCTTTTATACTCCCACCGCCCCCATAGAAAGTGTCTCATATTCCATTTTGGGTCGTCCAGTAGAAAGTGTCATCTTTCCTAATTTAACAAATAATAACACATTTTATTTGGGGGATCTACAACTTTAAATAATTTTCTCACAACTAACAACTTTCCTAAATAACCGTGTCAAAAATAAATGAGACACTTTCTATGTGACGGAGGGAGTATATATTATCGCCACAGTTATTAGGTTATCATGTAACCTGTTAATTAACATGTAGAATACATCATGAAGTTTTTCATGTCCTCACACGACAACACTAAATACTAAATCATTATTTCCAAGTTATGCCAAAAATTCTCAGCCCTAATTTTCTAGAAATAAAAAGCAAATTTTTTGTTTAATGAAATGGCTAGGTATTAGGAGAAAGGAAAATGCAAATACAGAATATAAGTAATCATGAATTATTTGTCTTTGAATGCAACAATTTATATCAATCTAATACTTTCAAAAATTTCTATTGGTAAAGCTATACTGTACCTAAAGTTAAAAGAATTGGACTGACCCAAAATCTACGATACTATATTCAGAAGTTACGTGAATAACCATTGCCAGCAGAATTAATGACAGATTATTGAACCCATCAGTTTGGCCGAGAACTCGTTTGTTGATATTTGGCAGAAAACAAAATAATAGGTAGTTAAGCAAATCATGAGCAAAAACTTTAAGAAGAACAGAATTGAAAGACACCTGGCCTTTCTTTTTCTTGACTTCAACACTGACTAATCCCTTCCTTTCTGAACCTTGAATAGGGAATATAAGAAAACATCTTTTTCTTCCCAACCTAGGTTTGAAATTCTTCAGGGTGATGCCCCCTCCTGACATTACATAGGCTCTCAAGTCCGTTCCTGTGAGCGGTGCACCCATTACCTCAAGAATGCCAGCTGATGTATTTAACCTCCTCATAGCCATTCTGTAAACTTTGTCTGGGTTGACAGTGAATCGTGAACGCAAGTATAACCCCTTGACATAAGCAAAGGAAGCGTCATCATCATAAATGGCTATTTGACGGAACAGACCAAAAGAATGCAAGATGCATCAATGAGACATGTGGGCAAAAGTTTGCTTATTAGCAGAAAGAAAGGATTCGTTCAAGGCTTGCAAACTGAGGGTAAAAGGTTGAAACTTAAAAGGTAAGATGCAATCATGCAACGTAATGATTAGTTTTCCTATTTCCATCTAGTTATTTGTGTAAAATGCCTTGGAAACTTTTATCCTCTTTCCCCCCCTTTTTGTTAATTCTTTGTCCATTTGCTTAATGGAAGGATGAACTCCACACAGTAAAAGGGTAACTGAATTCCAACATCAACCTTTTAACCAGCATTACAAGCACAACATACATGAGACAACTTGGAGATGGATGCAGCCATAAGGGAAGGGAGGCAGATAATGGTAAACATATAAACTGGATAACAATGAAGGAACACTGCAAGCTAAAACCAGTGCCTAGCCTCCTATTGCATTTCATCCGCCCTAATGAGATTCAATCAAAAATCGCCAAAGAACACCCTGAAACTAAACAAGCAACTTGGGGAATAGGATTAAGTAGACTTTGGAGTATACACAGTGCAAGGCAGCACATACTTTTATTTAGAGAACTATAGCTACAACCTGGGTGGAATTCCCACTTTGGTCTTCTTGCACGTTAAGAATTGGCGGATGGTCCTCAATCTGATTATTTTCACTCCCTTTTCTCCTTCTATTTGTGGCTTCACAAGTCTTTAGGTATATGAGGGTTATCAAACAAACATACTTGGTTTGAAATGCTCAAGTCTGACATGCATAGCACATGTACATCATGGAAATGAAACCAGAGTTTCTCTTTAAACATTCTGTTTGTTTATAATTTGCTAATTGGGTAAATAGCCTGAGCAAAAAAATTGGGATCTTAAGAAATTAGAGAATTTACAATATTCTGAGTGTCAGAGCAACCTGAAGATGGGGATCCAGATCACTTGAGAATGATAAGGACTTGTAAGAAGGGCAAGTATCAATCTATAATAATTCAGCATGAATCAAGCAAATCAGATAATACCCATAACTTAAATATACGGATACATGCAACCCAACCTCACTAGATCTAAATTCACTTAGAAGGTATATTTACGAAGCCTGCAATTATAAGGATAAGTCCAGTGCCCCTCGATTATATCCACATACACGAGCATAACCAGATATAGAACACAAAATACTCTGCAAGATACAATAGAATAACAATCCACAATCCACGCTCAAATAATTAGTTCATGCTACTTTACAGGACATCCTAGTTCATATTTTTCTGCAACGAATTGCTTGCGATAATTAATAGTTAAAGCAGATATAGAACACAAAATACTCTGCAAGATACAATAGAATAACAATCCACAATCCACGCTCAAATAATTAGTTCATGCTACTTTACAGGACATCCTAGTTCATATTTTTCTGCAACGAATTGCTTGCGATAATTAATAGTTAAAGCAGATTCCTGCCAGCTTAAGATCACATAACTAATGATAACGGTTTTAGATTTCATCAGCAAGAAGAAGCGAAGAAAAAACTCACAGTAAAGGCGACAATGGCGGATGAAAGAGCCAGAAACCCATACTTGGCCATGCCCTGTGAGAGCCCAATAAATGTGGTGGCGATCCCAAACAGCAGCCGCCAAAGCACAATGCACACCACCAACCCTCCGGCGCCTAGCACCACCATATAATTCCTCTTCCAGAACGCTTCAATCTGTATCCTCAGCGCCTCCTTATACCGTTCAAACGCGTTCCACACAGCCAAAACAGGCTTTTTGGCCAGTTTATTACCTAATATCTTAGAACCCTTCTCACTATTGAGCGAAAAATGCCTCAACCCCAGAAGATTTCTACGCGGCAACAATTGTGTATGCGCGTATAATTTCCGAGAAACTCCCAGAAGGCTAGCCGATGAAGAGAAATGACTTCTTTGGGAATTCAACAGCCATGAAGAAAAACTAGGGTTTTCAATTACTTTAGGGGTGGTTGCTATGAAATTGGAAATGCCGCTTGCCATGAGATCACTGCGTGCTGATGTTTTTGATGCAAATTGATGAAAGGAGCGGATCATAAATCTTGATGACCAGGGTTTCGCCATTTTCTTGTAACGGCAATTTGTTTCCGGCGTCTTTTGGCGTGAAATCGAATTAGATTCAGAGCGAGCACAAACTCGGAGGAGTAATTGATTGCCGGAAGAAAATCAATCCAACTATGTCAATCCAACAAGTACACTATCTATTAAGACGGTGAGAAAAAATCGAAATTGGTACTCTAGTCACTCTCTGATTTTGATCATTTATTGTGGCATTTTTCGATTTTGGTTTTTAACTTTGACACCGAAATTGGTCCCATGACTCAGAATCTTTAATGGAAAATAATGTGTGGATTTCATTTATTATCGGAGGACCAAAATCGGATACTATTTAAAGTTACATGACCAAAATCAGACACTCTTCACAATTACATGATCAAAATCGGTCAATGTTTAATATTACAGGACCAAAATCGTACAACACAATAAATGACCAAAATTGGACATGAGCTACAATTAAAGGACTAAAAATGGACAAAGTCGGAATTAAAGGACTAAAAATGAAAAAAAAATCATTTTTTTAGACCGAGATCTACAACATTCAATTGATGTTTATTTGAGTAAAATTTTCTATTTATTCAACCAAATATTAATTATGTGATATCTAGTTAAATTAAGTTTCGAGCCTTATATTGTTTGTATCATTAAATTACATTTCAAACCTTAAATTTTGAACCACAAATTATCTAGATAACAATAAATTACGAATTTACAAGGAAAATGAGAAGTGCACATGCCAACATATAGATGATAAATAAATACATAGCTGTTGAGATAATCCAAAATCCACAACACCTAAAGATAAAGACCACAAAACCCACAAATTCCACAATTCCACAATCATCATGAACCAAGTAAAAGGAATTACCAACCTACATATAGTATGTAATCAGAGAATAGTATTCCACAATTCACAAAATGCCTCATTTGCTTCCCCTACCTTCACCACCATAATCCAAGTTTCATAAGCTTATAAACCATAAACAAAATATTAGTAAAAAATATTAAAAATACATGGCACACAAACACAAACGACCTGCTTTTGATCTTTTCTATGCATTTTTCATGATATCTCTCTTTGTTCATCCCTCCGTTTTTCCAACTGTGTTGTTGATATTACTCTAGTGCCAAGTGACTATCTTACATAGATTATTGCATTGTCGATCCTATATTTTGGTAAAATTATTTGTAATGTTTCCACCAATTAACTGCTGGTACATTGAAGGGCCTTGCACCAGTGGTTGCTTCAAAGTCGGGATAGCAGTATATGTTGGTGTTGGTACAGGAGCTGCTGATCCACCAATAGAAAACGAGAGACGTTTTCTGGTTTCCTTGTGGATGATTGAAAGAAGCATGCTTACTGTCCTTTGTATATCTTGAACTCAAATGAGCTAGACATTTTCTTCTATCCTTTGACCTACAACAGTAAGATACGTAAATTATACATATCACTTCATACCTCATTGCTAACAAATATGTTGAAGGAAAATATATATGTAACTCACTTAACTTGGAAGTTGTTTTTTTGAATTACCTCTAGTGCCTTTTCTATATACCTATATAACTCATGGACAATAATAAATAATGAAAAGATATCAACAAGTTCACAATTACTAGTATGAAAGTTTGTAATTAACATACTTGTAATTTACTTAACCTAGATGTTGACAAATTCGCCTACATATGCAACACATATAGCAATTAAGACATGAGAATATTTGCTATTGAACAATTATAATATCTAATATGAATAGAATACTTGATCACTTGTAATAAAATCAGTAGGGACACTCATAGCAGACACATTTTCAGGAGCATGGGTAGTAAGTGAGTTTGACAAATCCTCCTATATAATATCAACAGTTTAAATCAGTTAGAGATTAATTTGCCGAATGTATCAATTTTTTGTTTCAACAAGAAAATTGCAAACGTAAATATTACCTGATTACTTGTACTCGATGTTGGGAAGCTCATAACAGGAATAGTTTCAGGAGCCCCAACAAAACGAGAGGTTGACAGATTCTCCTATGCACCCACATTAGATCAATTAAAATATTAGGAGATTATTTTGAAAAAGATCAATTTGATGTTTCTCAAGTCAACAAAGAAATAAAATATAACTATTACCAGGTTGCTTATATACAATCAGTACGAAAACTCAGTACATGAACAATTTCAGAAACACTAACAATACGTGAGGCATTTTGATCTTCCTAAAAAATATATCATGCAATTAAATCAGTAGGGACTCTCTTATGACAACCACCAAAAAGTTTCATGTTTTTCAAGTTAACAAGAAAACTAAAAAGTAAAAGTATTACTTGAGTGCTTGTAATCGACGGAAGCTCAGAGCAGGAATAGTTTCAGAAGCACCAACAATATGCGCGGCATTTTGATCCTCCGATACAACATATCATGCGTTTAAATCAGTGAGAGATTATTTTGCAATCAAGCAGTTTCATCTTTTTCAAGTTAACAAGTAAACTACAAAGTAAAAGTATTACTTGAGTGCTTGCAGTCGAGGTTGGGAAGCTCAGAACATGGATGATTTCATGAACATCAATAGTACTCGATGTTGGCAAATCCACCTATGCAAAAACCATACTAATGAATTAAATCAATAGAAGAATTTAATAAGATGTATAAACTTACAAATACCTTAATGTTTATCATATCTTCATTTGCCATTGCAGTACTCGATATTCCTTTTTTCTTAAGTGCGCATCCTAAAATGTTATGTCCTTCAAATCCACAATGACTACATTCGCAGGTTGTTTGTTGTCTCTTCATTTTGTTTGGATTGGACTTTGATATCTGAGCTTGCTTCCCTCGCGACTTTCTTTTTCGATTTTTTGATGGTTCACCAACTTCTTTTCTTCTCTCTGTCTGAGGCCTACCATCTGTTCTACCCTCATTAAGAGGCGAAGGTGGTATGAATAGTCGTTTCTGTACCTAGTTATTTCTGGTCGAAAGTTGTCTTAATTGGCCAATCAGGGCACTTGCAATGGCAAAAATGCAGGTTTTTAGGTGCTGACATGGCGGGTGACTAGGATGCAATTTGACACGTATTTGATGATGAAGAAAGCGCGGGATTTGCTGACTTGAACATGGAATTCAAAGGAGGAAAGTTCTTGATTATATTTGAGATGGATAAGGAAAGATTTGCTTTCCTTATCTATCCAAATTCCTTTCCTTATCTTGGAAGGATCTGACCTAACTTAGGGATCAAGAAAGGGGGCATATAAAAGAAGAGGAGCATGAAAATGAGAGCTTTTAGACGCCGTCACACCCGTTTCTACATCCGTACCATTTTCACTCAAGAAACCCTAACTCCCGTTCTACTTTCCAATCGACGACGCAACCTTAATACCACCGGAGAATCCACACCGAAGTTCAATACCTTTCAAATTTTCATAGTAGATGAAGAGAAGAAACACTTTTACTTTCATGTTTTATGATTTCGGGGTTGAAGACTTATTTTAAATTCCGTTAGGTACTTTCGTTGGAGTAGGAGAGATCGAAATCTATGTTCGGTACTCTTGTTTCATTTTAATTCAAGAATTCAGTTTAGTTTCGTAGGTCTTCATATTCAGCAATTTCGTATTTGATTACTTTAAGTTTCGAGCATGATAGGTTTAGGGTTACACATGTTTTCAGTTCTGTTCTACGAATTGTCCTGCTTGCACAACCAAGACGTCTGCATGATTAGCTAAGTTTTTAAGGGTCCGACGGGATGTGAAACACACGAATTAGTACATGAGGCTTAGGTGCTTATAATTAATCAAAGGGGTTTGGGGTTAATTTTGATTTAATTATCTAACTAGTAATTTAGGTTTGGTCACCCTAGGTTGCCCAGTCTGTAGCTAACTTAGTACTTCCATTGTTTCTCGTGGAATAAGGCTAGGAAAGTAGCAAGGTTATTCAAAAGAGTAATTAGACTAAACCGATAGGAGACTATTAGATGCCCAACATACGAGTAGGCTCCTATACTAGGCTCCCTTAGATCGATAAAGTTGTCTAGTTATTAAATGTATTGATTTCCCAACAACGTAGGTTGTAGCTAGATTAGGGAAGTAGTCGTTTCGATGCAAGTAAGTGGGAGTGAGGGTTGTGTCAGTTTAATTATGGTAATTGGTATTAATTGATATTAAGTGCCGATGATTGGAATTATGTGTGTGTGAATATTCTGCTGAACCTGTCTCTTAATTGCCCAATTAATACACTTCTCATTTCATTTCAGTTTTTTTAATTATTTCTTAGGTTAGTAAAACTCAAAACTTGCGTGGTTGCATACCAAAACCCTAGATAAGTAGGAAAATATTGTGTCTAGTCCTCTATTCCCTGTGTTCGATACCCTGTAACTATACTGAATTAATTCTCAGAATTTACAGGATTATTTGGTGCAATACAGCGATCACCAAATTGACGCCATTGCCGAGGAACGGTGTTATCTTGTTCTATTTATTTTTCTACTAATCTTTTTGTGCTTAAGTGTTGCATGAGCAGTTCTTCCAATCCTAATCTCATATTTGATCCTGAGATCGATAAAACAAGAAGGAGCATTAGGAGAGAGGCGAAGCTGTAGAAGCAACAGAATCTGTCCGAGGCAATGAAAGTCTTAACTGCTCAATTAAGAGACAGAACAGACGTCGGTAATCAGACCAACGACTCAGAACTAGAAATTGCCTTGTTCGATAAAACAAGGCAGAACACTCCAGTAGATAGCTCAGACTTTGAAGTGGAAGAGATGGCAGACGGAGCCGATCCACCGTTACCCTTGAGAATGAATGTAGGATCGCTTGACATGGGAGCAGACCTACCGGTCCAATCCACATCACAACTACTGAACAAATAGATGTTAAGCTGAATATGGTCGCAGCAATGCCCAAATTTTATGGGAGGACGAACGAGAACCCAAATTCCTTTTTGGCATCGTTCAACCAAGTCTGTAACTTGCACAGGCAAGACAATCTGATGCATTCAAGCTCAAGGCTTTTCCATTCACACTTCAAGATGGAGACAAGCATGGTTCTCAAATCTTAAACCCAATACGATCACAACGTGGGCCCAAATGCGTACGGTTTTCTTGAAAAAGTATTTCCCGCAATCAAAGACGAATACGCTTAAGAAGCAGATATCCAGGATTGCTCAAGAAATCGACGAAACCTTAGGCGCATATTTTGAGAGATTTGGACGACTTGTCCATAGTTGTCCTAGCCATGGCTACTCGGATGTGGAGCTTGTTGGTCCGGAGACGAGAGTCAGGTGTAGAGGGGGGGGGGGGTGAATACACCTGATCACAGTTTCTTTTCTCAGAACGTGAAGGACATCTGAGCTGTAGGTTGCGACTGATGAACAGTGCCATATAGTAACCTTCGATCACGGGTCAGAGTGTGCCAACTACTGAGCTCTCCTACTAACTTAAGTCAGTTGTTGAAACTCAGTCGGAGACGTTGTGCGGATAAATGTGTAGGGCCCGGAGATTCGTCTCAGTTTGAAAACGTATTTTCGCAAGTTAAAGTCTTTTGGCTGGTGCGCTTTTAAAATACGTATTATGCAAAGATATGATTTTTAATCAGTTGTATGCAGTGCAATAAAATAGTAAATAACACAAGCAATTTAACGTGGTTCGGATACGCAAGATCCTACGTCCACGGTCCTGACGAGGCAGGAGAAGTTGTTGATTATTCTGAGCAAGCCTCAGCAAGGAATCTGTGCACTAGACATACCCTTCTAAGTTATAGTCCTTAGCGACTTTACAATTCAAACCTAAGTTCGAAAGGGAGGGTGTTGGTCTGGAGACGATAGTCAGGTGTAGAGGGGGGGGGGTGAATACACCTGATCACAGTTTCTTCTTCTCAAACCGAAGGACAACCGAGCTGTTTAGTGCAACTGATGAACAGTGCCAAATAGTAACCTTCGATCACTGGGTCAGAGTGGGTCAGCTACTGAGTTCTTCTACTGACTTTTGTCAGTCGTTGAAACTCAGTCGGAGACGTCGTGCGGATAAGTGTGGGGCCCGGAGATTCGTCTCAGTTTTGAAAAATGCTTTTCACAAATCAAGTTCTTTTGGCTGTGCGCTTTAGAAACACATTTTATGCAAACATATGATTTTTAACAGTTATGATATGCAATAAAACAGTAAAGAACACAAGCGATTTAACGTGGTTCGGATACGCAAGATCCTACGTCCACGGTCCTGACAATGGCAGGATAACTTATTGATTAAACTGAGCAAGCCTCAACAGGTATCTGTGCACTGGACAGATCCTTCTAAGTTATAGTCCTTAGCGACTTTACAATTCAAACCGAAGTTCGAAAGGGATGGAATAATCTCCAACTAAGAAGGAGTTCTTACAATAAGAACAATTCACAGAAAGTGAACTCCTTCGAATCTAAGCTATAAATATGGCAATGAGCTTAGTCTAGAGAAGATAGGGATCTATGTACTCTAGAGTGAAGAACTAAGAATATTCTAAGAAAGCAAGTTCTTCTCTGGATAATCTTTGAGTATGCTAGAGTGTTCAAAGCTTGAGCGTTTTTCCCTTTTTTATTCTGTTTCGTGGAGCTTCGAATTTCTTCTCTATTTATAGTTGTGAGCTATGGCATATGTCCGTTGGAGACGACGATGCCACGTGTCACAAGCTTCCAAAGAAAACGGCCATAAATTCGAATTTGTTGCAGCAGGGCAGTTAATTACTGTACATGAGAGCAGCTTTACTGTATAGAGCAGATATGGTGCTGTCGGCTTCTCATTGGTCGAGGTTTGTGGTTGGTGAGAATGTGTCAGAGTCAAAGTTGACTATTCAAACAACCTCGTAAGATCTTCTGCTGAACTTCGAAAAGACTTGTGCGACTGGGTCGTTTTCTGTCGGACACAATAGACTAGATAAGTCTCTGTCTTCTTCGACCGAGTCGGCCGACAAGGAATACATCTACCGAGTAGGTCGGTGGCGATCGCGAAGGTACTGAAGCTTTGCATATGTTCTTCTCGCGATGGCTTATCGCCGATGGGTCGTCTCCTACCGAGGTGAAGATCATTCTTTGGTGAAGAACGCAAGCTCTTACAAAGATGACGTGGGGTTCTGGAAAGTAACTTCGTCAGAAGATCAGTCCAACAGTTTACCCCGTACAAGACTTAGACAAAAGATAATAAAAAAAAACAAGTCTAACCTATACATCATTTAATCCTATAGACACTCAAAGACGACCGATATCACCGGGTTTTGGGATCTTCAATTCCATAGTACTACTATGATTTCCCCCAATATTCTTTTAACCACTAGACAGCTGAGTACCATCTACTGACTCATAACCCAATAATTTCCCCCTAATTGATGATGCCAAAACCTCTATTTCTAACCATCTAGCCTCTATTCTAAAATAAGGAATGGAGAGCTAATCTACTGACAACAATTTCCCCCTGATTCATCAGAAGACAATCAAGATGATCAATAAAACATCAAGTCAGTAGGCGAGATATAGGCAAAATCAGAGAAACGGTTATGTGAGTGTGTGTCAGATCACTTAGTGATCAGTTGTGAGAAAACACAAACAAAAGCCACGAGACAATGAGTAATTGTCTGGCAAGCAATAGGAACCAATATATATATATATATATATATATATATATATATATATATATATATATATAGACAGAGAGTACATGCTATTACTATTACAACAAATATGAGATAAGAGATCAAGTCTGACTTCTGAAATTCTTCGTGCGTTTCTTAAAGTCGGCAGACTTGTCATTGGAGGGTCCGAGTAGTAAAACTTGTAGACTCTTGAGCGTAGAACCTGGATTTCCTTATAATCATCTGGATCGTTCATATTCAGACATAGATGAACAGCAGCTTCTTCTACTTCTCTCTCAATCTCTTTTGTGCACAGCACGCCGCGAGTAGTCCTTGGAGGAGGGATTCGCCTGAGGGCTGGAGCTCTGAAGGGTATTTTCTCTCTCTCCATGATCTGACGGATCTGATTCCTGAACTCTATATCAAATCGACTGATAAGTTCATCAAAGTGTTGATCTGCTGGTCTGTCAGTCTCATAGATACCCCACACATAGTATCCCTTAATAAAGTCTTCTTTCAGTTCCTCCCACTGCTCGGTGAACTCGGCTGGCACCCATTTATCCACATGAAGTGTAGGCTCGTTCTTGATATAAGGTGCCCTTCTGAACTTGGATCCTCGTGGAATCTGCTTCCTTGGATCAGCTGTTGGCTTTGTGGATAGGCTAATCATTTTAGCCATGTCGCCTATCCTCTTTTTCTCTTTGAGAGCCGCCCCCTTGTATCTCCTCTCCCGAGATTTAGTCCCCTGCAGCGTGGCTTCCCAAGTAGCTACGTCCTCTCGCCTCCCGGCTCGGGTGTGAGATTAGTCGGATAATAACTCTGTGCAGTTGGCTGGACCTCAGACACTAAGGCCTTGGCTAGCTCCTCCCGAGCTTTCTTCTCTTCCCCAGCCTTCTTGGCCTTATTCTTTCCAACACCTTTCTTTGGCTTCTTGCCTTTCTTAACCTCTTCCAGCTGATGCTCATGATCAAGCTTATCCTGAAGCTGTTGAGCAATCTGAAGATCATAGGCTTCTTGCTCCGCTCTTCATTTGAACTTGCGAGCCGGGGAAGATGGAGAAATGGGTTCAGTGGTGATCTCCTTCCCCGATCTCTGCGGTGGCAATACCTGAGGCTCTTCTCCTTCTTCTTGATCCAAGAATTTTGCAATTTCGTCTATGTGCTGGGCAGATGAGATGGGAACTGCCTCGATCGGCTCCGCCTCGAGGAGTGTATTCCAGCAGGAGTACAGCTGAACTGGGTCCCGCCTGAGCGGCTGACCCTTCTCCTTGAGCTGTGCTGGCCCCTTCTCCTTTACTTCCTTCCTCCACCAATTCGACCACAACCGGTTCCGCCTCAGTTTCTTCCTTTACTTCTTCTTCCCCCTTTTTGGCATCATCTGCCTTAGAGAGGTGAGAGCGGATGGCTTTGATTTCTCGTTCGACATTATAGACTGATTCTTTAATGAGAGTGGTAGTGGATTCGAAGTCTTTGACGAGGTCGCAGTACATGTCCCAATCTTTTCCTTGATCAGCTCTGAATTGTTTAAGCTGCGCGGCTGACTCCTGACGGAGTTTCAGCAGAGCCTGATCGTGGGAATCTGTCATCTCTTTCTGAATGGCCTTAAGAGCCTCCGCCTGTTGTTTTATAGCAGTTTGTAGGCTGGAGGTGACCAATTTATTCCTTTCTTCCATGTCGGCCTTGACTGAAGCAAGAGCCTGAGCCAGCTGCTCAGAGAAAATCTTCTACTGAGTCTGAAGGAGCTGCTGACTCTGTGTTTCCAAATCTACCTTCTGAGCTGCTAAGGCAGTCTCAATTATCTCCTGAATATTCAGCTGAGGAGTAGGAGCTTCTGAGACTTTCTTCACGCCTTCAGCTAGTCGGGATACACTAGCCGTTTGGGCCTTAGTATACTGAGCCCATTTTGTATGAACATCTTTGGCTAAGAGACGATTTTTGTTCCCTTGCCGTCTTATGGCCTTGTTCACCGACTTAGAGGTGACGAAACCGATTGGTTGTATCTGATACGAGCTTGTTCCGATCCTCTGCTCAGAAATCACGAGTAGTTGCTCTCGACTGCGCTTCGAGGCACCAGGGGCATCACCTGATGTGGACGGAGGTGGTGATTTGCCCTTCTCGCGGGGAGTGGGACCCTCAGCAGAGCCTCCCAACTCTGCATCCTTGGGTGGTGCCTGTTCCATCTCCTCATCCTTATCTCCATTATTCTCATTATCAGGAGGAGATGGTGGCGAATGATCTGCCGCCGGCACCGAGGTGCGCAAGCTCGCAGATAGAGCATTGCCACCCTCAAATCTTCGAATGTTGCCGGATCAGTTGGTTCCCCGAACCCAATTGGCCGATCGCAACTCTTGCTCTTCAGCAAGTAATGAAAGAGCTGTCTGAGTCCTTATGATCTCTTCGAGTATGTCCCAACTCAGGAACCTCAGCAGCATCTGAACTCTAGCCCTTCTGGCTATTTCCACCAGATCTGAATGATCATATATCTCAGGGATCTGTGAGTAGACTTCTCTTGTAGCTTGGAGGCGAGTAGAGTGGATGGTCGTCCACTCAGAGGAAGTCTCTTCAGTCGGAGTCCTGATGTCCGACTGAGTCTCCTCGGAGCTGATCACTTGTGCCTTATCCTTAAGCGTGGCTCCCTCCATTCCTGTGTCGGAGTCAAGAATATGTTCTACAGTAGGAGGACGAGAGGCTGGTTTAGCTTGTTCTACTGGCACCTCAGCAGGTCCAGTTTTAGTCAGCCTTTTCTTTTTTGGAAGGTCGACGCGAGGGGGCAAAACAACAGCTAATCTTTCTCTCTTCTGATCAGGCGGCCCTCGCCCAACAGACTTCTCGGAAGCTACTTTAGTTTTGAATTTTATTAGCTTGCTGTCGAAGTATTTGGCGTCGGCAAACGAAGAATTCCTCACTACTGATTGCTCGATCAGTATGGACATCTTGGTCCCATATAGTAGCTTCCCAACGCTAATCATCTTCCGCTCACCAGTGGGTAAGGTGGTGAACTTTTGCGCCTGAGCCTTCAGCTCAGCTACGTAATAATCTGTCCAGTTCATTTGGACTCCGTCGTCTATAGCCATCATCAGTTGAATACGTGGCTTAGACAGCTGATCATAAGATCCTGCGGAGCTCGTCAGAATATGTGACACAATGTAGGCGAGCCCCCTGTACTGAGGTAGCAGCAGGTTCTTTGGTAGGGCAGTTTTGAAACTGATGTCTTGCCTCCCACAGAACTTCTGAACATACGTGTTCATCTCCTTCTACTTGTAGCCAATAGGAGAAACACCACTGTCTGGGAGATCAAACGTCAGTCCCAAAGCATCTCGGATGTTGAAGACGCACTGACTCACATCCCACGAGTTTGGGATAACTTCCTGCATATACGAGAAGGAAGATTCTTCTCCTCCGGACGCGAGAGTCTTCCAGTTGAGGTATACTTCCGCAACTTGCCTCGGCAGATAAGCCCTAGGCTGCTTGGATACGAGCCATTGAAGTCCAGATTGTTCAAGCGCCTCAAAGACAGGCTCAAGGTATGGAAGATCCACTTGACGAAGCGCATTGTGGGTTCAAACTGAATCCGTGAGAGTATGATCTCGTTCATATCAGAGGGGTCATGAACATTAGCCATTAAAATCTGCAAAATAACTTGTTAGCACTTGAAAATAGAATGAGTCAGTAGAGTTTTAAGCAGAATTTAATACATTACCAAGTAGTTTAGAGCTTGTGGATGCTAGAAATCAGATTGGTTTAGAGATTTGAAGAAAAGACTGATTTGCAGAAAGAGCTCTAAAGTTGGAAATGGCGGAAAATGAGTCGAGTAGAGAAATTGAAAGGTTTTGTAAGATCAAGCTTGATAACCGTTTAGATCGAACGGTCAGGATTTAATCTTTCAATGTTATCTGCGGCTGAGATTAAATGTTATAAACTGAATGATTACAAAGCCGCCTCTACTATAGACCCACATAGGATGATGCGTAATAAGGGTAAGTGAGAAGACATGCATTAAATGCGCTGTAGGCAGCATTAATTACCAAATCAATTTGAATGAGAACGGTATCTACTGACCATTCCTTAAAGAAATTGATGGCGGGAAATAAATGCTTCTTAACTAGTGAATGTGAGCGACTGATATAATAAATGCAAGCATGTCAACAAAAACGTTAAGTATTCAATACTACGCAAACCTCTTCAGCTGAACTTTTACGATCAGCTGGTTACCGTTAAGTATTGAAAAGCATTTTTCAAAACTGAGAAAAAACTCTGGGCCCCACACTTATCCGCACAACGTCTCCGACTGAGTTTCAACGACTGACAAAAGTCAGTAGAAGAACTCAGTAGCTGACCCACTCTGACCCAGTGATCGAAGGTTACTATTTGGCACTGTTCATCAATTGCACTAAGCAGCTCAGCTGTCCTTCGGTTTGAGAAGAAGAAACCGTGACCAGGTGTATTCACCCCCCCCCTCTACACCTGACTATCGTCTCCAGACCAACAGAGGGGATGATCTCCAACTAAGAAGGAGTTCTTACAATAAGAACAATTCACAGAAAGTGAACTCCTTCGAATTTCTAAGCTATAAATTTGGCTATGAGCTTAGCTAGAGAAGAAGAGATCTAAATAACTCTAGAGAGAAGAACTAATGGTATTCTATGAAGGCAAGTTCTTCGCTGGATGATCTTTAAGTTTGCTAGAGTTGTTCGTGAGCTTGAGCGTTTTCCCTTATGTATCCCGTGCGTGGAGCTCAGTTTTCTTCTCTATTTATAGTTGTGAGCAGGCATATGTCCGTTGGAGAAGACGATGCCACGTGTCACAAGCTTCCAAAGAAAACGACCATAATTTTTGAATTGTTGCAGCAGGGCAGTTGACACTGTACATGAGAGCAGCTTTAGTTGGTCAGAGCAGGTAAAGCGTTGTCGGCTCCTCATTGGTCGAGGTTTATGGTAGGTGGGAATGTGTCAGTGTTCAGAGTTGACTATTCCACATCCTCGTATGATCTTCTGCTGAACTTCGAAATGACTTTTACGACTGGGTCGTTTTCTATCAGATACAGTAGACTCAAGACAGTCTCTGTCTTCTTCGGCTGAGTCATCTGACACGAGATATAGCTTCAGTTGGTCAGCTGATGACTGCGAAGGTACTGAGCTTTGCATTATGTTCTTCTGCTGATAACTATCGGTGATGGGTGTCTTCTGCGAAGGTAAAGATCACCGTCGGCCGAAGAACGGCAGCTCTTACACTGATGACGTGGGGCTCTGGAAAGTAACTTCGACAGAAGATCAATCCAACAGTTTACCCCGTACAGGACTTAGACAGAAATATAATCAATTACAAAAAGGTCTAACCTATATATCATCTAATCCTATCAAGATACTACACTACTGATATCAGCTGGGTTTTGGGATCTTCAATTCCACAGTACTACTATGATTTCCCCCAATATTATTTTAACCGCTAATCAGCTGAATACCATCTACTGACTCATAACCCAACAATTTCCCCCTAATTGATGATGACAAAACCTCTAAAACACAATCTCTAAAAGCTTCTATAAAAACAAAGACATGAATGCTAGACTGCTGACTTAGAAAGACTTCAGTAAAACTGAAACAGATAACTTCAGTAAGTTCAGCAGGTGAGAGATAGGTAAAATCAGAGAAATGGTTATGTGTGTGTGTGTGTCAGATCACTTCAGTGATCAGTTGTGAAAGCACAAACAAAGGCCGTGAGACAATGAGTAATTGTCTGGCAAGCAATAGAAACTGATATATATGATCAGAGGATTACAAGGTTTCTATTACTATTACAAAAATTGAGATAAGAAGATCAAGGCTGACGTCTGAAACTCTGCGTTCGGCTCTTGAAGTCTGCAGACCTATCAGCTGGAGGATCCAGACAGTAAAACTTGTAGATTCTTTTCCGAAGAGTTTGGATTTCCTTGAGATCCTCAGGTCGATCAGTGCTAAGATTGCGATGATAAGCAGCTGCCTCGATCTCATCTTCTATCTCTTTTGTGTAAAGCACGTCGCGAGCAGTCATGGGAGGAGGGATTCTTCTGAAGGCTGGAGCTCAGATGGATATCTTCTCTTTCTCCATGATTGGCAGAAGTTGTTCAGCGAGCTGGGGAAAGTTATGATGAAGACATTCTTCGAATAGTTGATCAGCAGGTATCCCAGATGGATAGAAGTCCAATACATAGTATCCCTTGATGAAAGATGCTTTGAGTTCCTCCCATAGCTCGTTCAGTTCGGCTGGTACCCATTTGTCTATGTGAGGAGTAGGCGCCTTCTTGACATAAGGTGCTCTGGGCGCTCTCCTGTAATATTTTGAAGCTCTGGGTATCTGCCTTTTCAAGTCAGCTGCTGGCTTATCAGATAGGCTAATCATTTTTGCCAGGTCAGCCAATCTTTTCTTTTCTCTGAGGGCCGCTGATCTAGCATCTCCTCTTCGGAGACTGAGTCCTTTCAGCGTGGCCTTCCAGGTAGCTCTGTCTTCAGCCTCTTGCTCAGGTGTAAGATTGGAAGGATAAGTACTCTGAGCTGAAGACTGGACAGCAGTAGTGGATGCTTTGACTAGCTCATCTTGAGCTTTCTTCTTCTGTGCATCCAAAATCTACTTAGCCTTGCCTTTGGCAGTTTTGGCAATCACTTTCTTAGGATTTTTGGCTTTCTTAGCTTCTTCAAGCTGATGCTCATGATCAAGCTGGTCTTGCAGCTGTTGAGCAACTCTTAGATCGAACGCTTCCTGCTCCGCTTTAGTTTTGAATTTGGGCATCGGGGAAGGTGGAGGAATGGCTTCAGTAGTAATCTCCTTCCCGGGCCTTTGCGGTGGCAGTTGTTGTAGCTCTTCATCCTCCTGATCGAGGAAACGAGCTACGTCCTCGATGTGCTGAGCAGATGAGATAGGTGCTGGCTCAGTTACAGTCGGTTGGAGTGGGACATACTCCAGGAGGAGTACAACTGAACTGGTTCCAGCCTGGGCAGCTGAACCTTCTTCTTGGGGTACTGAGCTGGTTCTAGCCTGATGGGCTGAACCTTCCCCCTGAGTAGCTTCCCCCTTACTAATCACTTGGACTTCGGGACTCCTTTGTGCCTCAGCCTGTTCCGCCTCAGTATGTTCTTCTTTTACTTCTCCTTCCCCCTTTTTGGCATCATCAGCCTGGGAGAGGTAAGTGCGGATGGCTTTTACGTCCTTCTCCAAGTTGTAGACGAGGTCCTTGATGTTAGAGGCAGTGGCCTCGAAATCCTTGACTAGGTCGCAATATTTTTCCCAGTCTTGTTTCTGATCATCTCTAAATGTTTTCAATTGAGCAGCTGACTCCTGTCGGAGTTTCAGCAAAGACTGATCATGGGAGTCAGTGATTTCCTTCTGGATGAGCTTCAGGGCCACCGCCTGTTGAGTTATGGCAGATTGAAGACTGGAGGTGGCCACTTTGTTTCTCTCATCCATCGTGGCTTGGACTGCCGCAAGACCCTTAGTCAGCTGCTTAGAGAAAGTTTTCTGTTGAGATAGTAAGAGTTGCTGACTCTGAGCGGCTAAGTCCGCCTTCTGAGCTGCAAGGGCTGCCTCAATAGCTTCCTGAATATTGATCTGAGGGGTAGAAGCTTCTGAGACTTTCTCGACCCTGGCTGCAAGTCGGGTGACGCTTTCAGTCTGGGCTCTTGTATACTGAGCCCACTTGATGTGAACGTCTTTGGCGAGGAGACGATTCTTGTCCCCTTGGCGCCTGATAGCTTTGTTCACCGACTTGGAGGTCACGGAACCTATTGGTTGGATTTGATAGGAGTTGGTTCCGAGCCTCTGCTCAGATAACGCGAGCTGTTGCGCTTGACTTGGCTTCGAGGCAACTTGGGCTTCACCTGATTTAGAGGGTGGTGTTGATTGGCCCTTTTCGCGGGGAGTGGAACCCTCAGCAGATCCTCCCAAATCTGCATCCTTGGGTGGCGCCTGTTCCATCTTGTCATCATCTTTGTCATCGTTATCATAATCATGATGAGATGGAGGCGAAGGGCTGTTGCCAGGGACTGAGGAGCGCAGACTAAGAAGATAAAGCATTGTTGCCCTCAAGTCCTCAAAAGAAGCAAGGTCAGCTGGTTCCTCGAACCCTATAGCTGACTGCAAGTCTTGCTCTTCGGCAAGTAAGGGCAGAGCTGACTGGGTTCTGTTAATATCTTCAAGAATGTCCTAGCTGAGAAACCTCAGCAGCATCTGTGTCCTGGCCCTTATGGCAGTTTCCACCAAGTCTGAATGCTCAATTATTTCAGGAATCTGAGCGTGGATTTCTCCGGTAGCGCGAAGACGGGTGGAGTGTATCGTGGTCCACTCAGAGGGTGTTTCCTCAATTGGTACCCTGATGTCCGACTAAGTCTCCTCGGAACTGATGCATTGAACTTTATCCTTTATCGTGGCACCCTCAATGCCGGTGTCAGAGTCTAGGATTTGTTCTTCCTGAGTGGGTGGGGGAGAGGCTTGGCGTGCTTGTTTTACTGAGACCTCAGAAGGTCTAGTCTTGGTTAGCCTCTTCCTCTTAGGCGGGTCGGCGCAAGGGGGTAAGTTGGAAACGACTCTCTTCTGATCAGGCGGCCCTCGCCCGATTGATTTTTCAGCAGCGGCTCTCGTTTTGAATTTTACGAGCTTGCTGTCAAAATATCTGGAGTCAGCAAAAGCTGAGCTCCTCGAGACTGATTGCTCGATAAGTATGGACATCTTTGTCCCATACAGCAGCTTCCCTACACTTATAAGTTTCCTCTCACCAGTGGGTGTGGCCGCGAACTTCTGAGCCTGAGCCTTAAGCTCGACTGTGTAGTAGTCCGTCCAATTGACTTGTACTCCATCATCAATAGCCATCATCAGCTGGATGCGTGGCTTGGATAGTTGATCATAGGAACCCGCTGAGCTCGTGAGGATATGCGAGATAATGTAAGCGAGCCCTCGGTACTGTGACAGCAGTAGATTCTTCGGTAGAGCTGTCTTGAACACAATATCCTTCCTGCCACAGAATTTCTGTACGTATGTGTTGATCTCCTTCTCCTTGTATCCAATAGGAGAAATTTCGTCGGCTGGAAGATCGAATGCTAATTCCAGTGCATCTCGGATGTTGATGATATGTTGACTCGCATCCCACGAATTCGGTACAACCTCCTTCATGAATGCGAAGGATGATTCCTCTACCCCTGAATCTAGGGTTCTCTAGTTGAAGTAGACTTCCGCCACTTGTTTGGGAAAATACGCTCGGGGTTGCTTGGAGACGAGCAGTTCTAGTCCAGAACTCTCAATAGCGTCAAAAACGGGCTCCAAGTAAGGAAGATCAACTTGGTGTATCGCCATGGTTGGTTCGAACTGGATGCGAGAGACGATGATCTCGTCAATATTTGTGGGAGTCTGTACTGTCGCCATGAGTATCTGCAGAAAAACTCGTTAGCACTTGAAAATAGAATTAGTCAGTATGAGTTTTAGGCAGAGTTAATACATTACCGAAAGATTTAGAGCTTGAGATACGCAAATGCAAAGCAGTTTAAGTTATGAGAAACTGAATCGCAGATAAAAGCTCCAAGATTTTGTGAATGGCGAAAAGTAAGTCTAATGTAGAAGATGAAAAGATTTTATAAGATCATGCGTAATAAACCGTTTAGATCGAACGGCTGGGGTTTAATCTTTCATTTTTATCGACGGCTGAGATGTGATGTTGTAAAAGGAATGATTGCATAAGCCGCCTCTACCATAGACCCACGTAGGATAATGCGTAATAAAGATAAGTGAGAAAACATAAATTAAATGCGCCGCAGGCAGCATTAAAGACTCAGTCATTTTAAATGAGAACGATTTCCTACTGACTTATCCTTAAAAAATTAATGGCGGGAAATAAATGCTCATTAACTACTGAGTGCTAGCGACTGAGATAATAAATGCGAGCATGCTTCTGATAAACTTTAAGTAAATAATACTACGCAAACCTCTTCAGCTGAACTTTTACGATCAGCTGGTTACCGTTAAGACTAAGGAGGATGGTTGACGTGCAGATGACCACGTTCCCCCTTACAGTGTACAGTTTGATTCTCCCGACTGAATCAATTTACTGAGTCTTCTGACCTGTCATGCTGGTTCCTTACACTTGATACCAATTGTTGTTATCAGTAGTTGTCTTCTACTGATGTGATTCAGTAGGATCCAGTAGACCTAGCTCAACTGATAATTCTTTGAATCTGTTTTCAGCTAGTGGTTTGGTCAGTATATCTGCCCTTTGCTTGTCAGTATGGATTTTCTCCATTCTGATATCCTTTTCTCGACATGGTCTCTGATGAAGTGGTGTCGAATATCCACGTTCTTGCATCTCGTATGGAGAACTAGATTCTGAGGTATTGCAATAGCACTTGTGGAGTCACAGTAGATGGGCACTTCATCCTGAATTATACCATAGTCTCTCAGTTGTTGTCGAAGCCAAAGGATCTGGGCACAACAACTTCCAGCAGCCATGTACTCAGCTTCAGTAGTGGACGTTGCTACTGAATGCTGCTTCTTTGAAAACCAGGATATTAGCTTGCTGCCTAGGAACTGACACGTTCCAGAAGTTGACTTTCGATCTATCTTGCATCCTGCATAATCAACATCAGAATAACCTGTCAGTATAAGATTATCACCAGCAGGATACCATAACCCTGTGTCAGGTGTTCCTCTTAGATATCGCAGAATCTTCTTTGCTGAGTCTAGATGACTTCGCTTGGGATCCGCTTGAAATCTTGCACATACACCTACAACATAAGTTATGTCAGGTTGGCTAGCTGTTAAGTATAATAAAGAACCAATAATAGCTTTATAATCCGTAGAGTTAACAGAAGCTCCCTCTTTGTCTAGATAGATTTTGAAATTCGTATTCATGGGGATTTTGACTGGCTTGCTCGAGTCGCAGCCGAATCTTTTGAGAAGACCTCGAGTGTATTTGGCTTGATTGATGAAGATTCCTGCAGGTGATTGTTTCACTTGAAATCCAAGGAAATAATTCATCTCTCCCATCATGGACATCTCGAATTTTTCCTTCATCATTTTCTCGAATTGCTGACATATGGTTACGTTTCTGCAGCCGAAAATGATGTCGTCCACGTAGATTTGCACCAGTAGGATGTCATCTCCTGACTTTATGTTGAATAGGGTGTGATCTATTGTCCCCTTCTGAAAACCTTTCTAAAGTAGAAAGTCTGATAGGGTATCGTACCAAGCCCTGGGTGCTTGTTTTAACCCGTACAGAACTTTCCGAAGTCTGTACACCTGATATCCCTGCTGAAAGCCGGGCGGTTGTTCCACGTAGACTTCTTCCTTCAGTACGCCGTTCAGAAAAGCTGACTTTACATCCATCTGATATACTTTGAATTCTTGATGCGTTGCGTAAGCTAGGAAAAGACGAATGGCTTCCAATCTTGCGACTGGAGCGAATGTTTCATCAAAGTCGATTCCCTCTGCTTGACAGTAACCCTTGGCAACTAGTCGAGCTTTATTTCTAACGATGACGTTGTTTTCATCACGCTTGTTTTTGAAGACCCACTTATTACTAATAACGTGCTAATGTCTAGGTTTGTCAACAAGCTCCCAAACTTCATTTCTGACGAACTGGTTTAGCTCTTCTTGCATGGCGATGATCCAGTCAGCATTATTGAGTGTGTCCTCTATTGATTGAGGTTCATCGGTAGACAAGAAACGAGAATAAAGTGAGCTTTCTCCTTGACTTAATCTAGATCTTGTTCTTATCGTTGCTGATGGGTCTCCTATAATGAGATCTGAAGAATGAGCGTCAAGCCATGAGCGTCTGAGTCTGGCTTCTTCTTCTGATACAACTTCTGCACAGTCAGTAGGTGTGTTAGGCATTTCAGTAGTACTGTTCTGTGATTGCAGTAGTTCAGTAAGAAGGTTAGGGTCTACTGAGTTTCCAGGTTCAGGGGCATTTAGCTCGAGAACGTATTTGTTCCCCCCCGAGTTTATGTTCTCGGTAGAGGTCTCGCATTACTCGGGGCTTCCTCATCAACCGTTGTTACCTGTTGTTGATTCTGTTCAGTAGAATCAACCAGGTCAGCTACATCGCCTGTTGGCTGAGTATGAATTTCTTCATCGTCTGACTCATCATCCCAACAATGCTGGATCTTTTCAGCTTTATCAGTTAGTGCGAGATCCTGTAGCTTGCTACTGACATCTTCAGTATTTGTATTTGTAGTTTTCCTGTTCTCAGTAACAAACTCATCAAAAACAACATGAGGGCTTTCCTCCATGCAAAGGGTCCGATAGTTAAAGACTCTGAAGGCTTTACTGACTCGAGAGTATCCTAAGAATACTCCTTGATCAGATTTGCTATCAAAGACCTTCAACTGATCTTTCCCATTATTGTGGATAAAGCAAGGACAACCAAAGATATGAAAATGAGAAATAGAAGGAATTTTCCCTTTCCACAATTCGTATGGTGTCTTCATGTATTGCTGTGTTAGTACTGAGCGATTCTGAGTGTAGTAGGCGGTGTCAGTAGCATCTGCCCAGAACTTTGAGGGTAGTCCAGAGTCTGCTAGGAGCGTTCTTGCTGCTTCTTTGAGTGTTCTGTTTTTGCGTTCAGCAAGTCCGTTCTGCTGAGGGGTGCGAGCAGCTGATGTCTCGTGCTTAATTCCCTCTTTTTCGCAGTACTCTTTAACTACTGAGTTGAGAAATTCTGTTCCTCTGTCTGAGCGAATTCTTTGAATCTTGATGTCCTTTTCCACACTAAGTTTCTTCAGCAGATTGGGTAGCTCAGTTTGGACATCAGATTTGTTTGCAATGAAGATGACCCAAGTATATCTTGAGTAGTCGTCAATAACGACGAGGGCATACTTCTTGCCTCTTATAGTCACTGGAGAGACTGACCCGAATAAGTCCATGTGAAGCAGCTGAAGGATTCCATCAGTGGAAGGGGAAGGAATAGGTGGATTGCTTTTCTTTGTTTGCTTTCCCTTCAGGCAAGCTTCACAATTTCTGTCTTTGGTAAACGATTCGTTGGGCAGTCCTCTGACTTTAGAGTTCTTGGCGAGCTTGTTCATAGTCTTGAAGTTCAGGTGGCTGAGTCTCTTGTGTCACAGCCATCCTGCCTTGTCACTAGATTTTGTCTGTGCGAGCAAGCAAGCCTCAGGTTCTGCGGTATTCCAGTTAGCAACGTATATATTCTTCCTCCGCGAACCTGATAACACTGTTTTCCCTGTAGATTTATCAACAATATCACAGAAACCAGCGTCAAAGATTAATCTGTTAAGATTATCACAGAATTGACTAACAGAAAGGAGATTATGTTGAAGTCCTTCAACATATGTTACTCTTGGAACTGAAGTAGTCCCAATGTTCAGCGTTCCATATCCCCTTGTGTAGCCTTTTGAGTTGTCACCAAACTCAATTCTGGGACCATCTTCTTGTGCATAGTTGGTCAGCAGGCTCTTCTGGTATGTCATGTGTCTCGAGCAGCCGCTGTCCACTATCCAAGGGTCCTTATACATCTGTAAAACAGAAGCATTTTTAGGTACCCTTTGGTTCAGTTGGGTCCTTACATGTTAGTGGGTGATTTCGGAACCCAATTCTGCCTAGGGACCTTAGAAGTCTGAGACTTCTTCTTCTGAACCTTGTCAGTTTTCTTCTCCACAGGACCTGGAGATACTGATTTCCTGATGATTTTGTGTTTAGGAGCTTTCTTCTTCTGAGTCTTTGCGCTTCTCCTGACCCTAGGCTCATAGTAGTACGAACCGTACTGAGCCGGGTGCTCATACAGTGGCTCATTGTACTGTTCCGCCCACCTGACCTTCTTGGTTCCCCCTGAGTTTGATCGTGGTGTCCTGGGGCTGGAACCTTTGGTCAGCTGCTTCTTGCTGCTCGGCTGAGGTGCTACTATCTTCTGTTTATTCTTCGTCTGAGGTATGGTGTCAGCAGCTTGCACCTTTCCTCTGATGAACCTATCAGCCAGC
This sequence comes from Lavandula angustifolia, assembly GCA_028984105.1. NCBI lineage: Eukaryota > Viridiplantae > Streptophyta > Magnoliopsida > Lamiales > Lamiaceae > Lavandula > Lavandula angustifolia. The sequence goes on along the minus strand of CM054822.1, from coordinate 3,900,546 downwards.
GCTTCTAAGCTTTTTGAGGTAGAAGCTTCGTGAGTATAGCCAAGTCCTTCTTTCATGACTGCTGGCCTTTGCGCTCTAAGCATACTTTCCAGCTTCTCCTTAGCTCCTAGGTACTGTTCAGTCATCAGTCCTCGCCAGACCTCATCAGTCCTCGCCAGACCTCGTCACTCCTCCTGAGTGAGTCATAATCTTTTTGCACGTCTGTGAGCTTCTGACTGAGTCGGGATATTTCAGTCTCTTTCTCAGAATTGTCCTTAGTCAGAACTGAGATCTGAGTCTCTTGAAGCTGAGACTTAGTCATAAGAGATTCAATCTCTTCCTTGAGTCTCACTACCAGATTCTCTGACTCAGTAGAGACCTGACAATCAGAAGAAAGTCTCTGATTCTCAGCCTTTACCTGTTCCAGTTCCTGAATGGTTCTCTTTGAACTCTCGCTCGGTGAATACTGTTCCTCTAGTAGATCGTCGTATGCTTGTACCACATCTAGAGGATCATCTATGACCGAGCACGTGTCGTGTGTGCTGTGTGAAGAAGAGGTTACATTAAGTTTGGAGTTTACCTCAGCCTCTTCTCCGGCCATCATACAGTATTCAGCCGTTTCTTCAGGAACCGTTTCTCCGATCTCAACTGCGATGAATGCAGCTTCGTCCTCAGAGGAATACATAAATGTATCCTCCTCGATTAAGTTGTTGGATATCTCTCCGGCTATGTAGGCCTGCCTTCTTCGGGCAAATTTCTCTCGTCTGGCCTGCCGTTCTGCTCGTTGAGCAGCTGAGAGTTCGGGACAGTCGTACTGATAATGTCCCTCCTTCTTGCAGTTATAACAGGTAGATGTTCTGCTGCTTTTTCCAGCTGAGTCTTTGGATGGACTAGCAGCAGGCTCTGTGTTCCAGCATTCAGTAGAAGGTTTAGATTAGGGAGAATCTCTGTTGTATTTCCTCAGCTTTCTGACTCTCTCCTTCTTTCTCTGATATTTGAGAGCCATCAGTGGTAGTTGGTCAGGGCCTGAAGTCTCAGAGGACTTTGCTACTGTTGTGGCCATTGCCTTGCTGGAGGAAATAAGTTTGGCTCCAGTTTTGCTGACTGTTGCTTTGAAAGCATGGTCAATCTGAGTGTCAGCTGGAGCGCTGGAACATCGTTGGGGTAGGCTATGCTCAAATTCCTCCGTTTTCAGTTCTGAAAATATAACATCAGGAGTTAGAGCATTAAGATCAAAGCGACGTAAATAAGTAGCAAAAGGAAGCCACTTCTGTCGAGGTAAAGCTCTCAAGATCTTGGTATTCATCTCTTTGTTGGTGAACGACCTCCCCAGCCCGTTGATAACATTGACTTGATTTGTAAATCTGACACTTAGCTCGTCAATGGTCTCTCTGGGCTCCATTGCAAAGGCATCGAACTTCTGAAGCTCTAATTCGAGCTCGTTCTCTTTGATCTGCGGGGTTCCTTGGCTTAGTACAGCTAGGGCATCCCAAAGCTCTTTTCCGTCTTGCAGTCCTGCACCCTCCCGAGATGAGAGTCACTGAGCGTTGTCAGTATTGCATTTCGCGCAACTCGGTCGAGGTTGTGCAGCTTTTTCTCTTCTGGTGTGAAGGCTGATTTTTCTTTGGGGATCTTATCACCAGTCTGTGCTCTTAGACCTCCCACAGCGGCAAATTCTACGTTGTTGATCATGGGAATGATGGGTCCTATCTCAAGGACGTCTATCATGCTGTCATGCAGCGATGTGAGGTGTGCCTCCATTCTCACACGCCATATCATAAAGTTCTCTATTGAGAACATCGGTACCATCCGAATACCTGACATATCAGACATTATGTGAACGAGTATAATGATGAATGAAGAGATGCTTGTGCAGTGAAAACATTTTCAGGATATGTTCGAGAGGACCAGTAGTACAGAACCGGCGATCAGAAGAACACCGTGCGCTCTGATACCAATTGTTGGTCCGGAGATGATAGTCAGGTGTAGAGGGGGGGGGGGTGTGAATACACCTGATCACAGTTTCTTTTCTCAGATTGTGAAGGACAGCTGAGTTGTAGGTTGCGACTGATGAATAGTGTCAGATAGTAACCTTCGATCACGGGTCAGAGTGTGCCAACTACTGAGCTCTCCTACTGACTTAAGTCAGTTGTTGAAAGTCAGTCGGAGACGTTGTGTGGATAAATGTGTAGGGCCCGGAGATTTGTCTCAGTTTGAAAATGTGTTTTCGCAAGTTAAAGTCTTTTGGCTGGTGCGCTTTTAAAATACGTTTTATGCAAAGATATGATTTTTAATCAGTTGTATGCAGTGCAATAAAATAGTAAATAACACAAGATCCTACGTCCACGGTCCTGACGAGGCAGGAGAACTTGTTGATTATTCTGAGCAAGCCTCAGCAAGGAATCTGTGCACTGGACAGACCCTTCTAAGTTATAGTTCTTAGTGACTTTACAATTCAAACCTAAGTTCGAAAGGGAGGGGATGATCTCCAACTAAGAAGGAGTTCTTACAATAAGAACAATTCACAGAAAGTGAACTCCTTCAAATTTCTAGGCTATAAATTTGGCTATGAGCTTAGCTAGAGAAGAAGGGATCTAAATAACTCTAGAGAGAAGAACTAATGGTATTCTATGAAGGCAAGTTCTTCGCTGGATGATCTTTAAGTTTGCTAGAGTTGTTCGTGAGCTTGAGCGTTTTCCCTTGTGTATCCCGTGCGTGGAGCTCGGTTTTCTTCTCTATTTATAGTTGTGAGCAGGCATATGTCCGTTGGAGAAGACGATGCCACGTGTCACAAGCTTCCAAAGAAAATGGTCATAATTTTGAATTTTTGCAGCAGGGCAGTTGACACTGTACATGAGAGCAGCTTTAGTTGGTCAGAGCAGGTAAAGCGTTGTCGGCTCCTCATTGGTCGAGGTTTGTGGTAGGTGGAAATGTGTCAGTGTTCAGAGTTGACTATTCCACATCCTCGTATGATCTTCTGCTGAACTTTGAAATGACTTTTACGACTGGGTCGTTTTCTATCAGATACAGTAGACTCAAGACAGTCTCTGTCTTCTTCGGTTGAGTCGTCTGACACGAGATATGGCTTCAGTTGGTCAGCTGATGACTGCGAAGGTACTGAGCTTTGCATTATGTTCTTCTACTGATAACTATCAGCTGATGGGCTGTCTTCTACTGAAGGTAAAGATCAGCTGCTGGCCGAAGAACGCAGGCTCTTACACTGATGATGTGGGGCTCTGGAAAGTAACTTCGACAGAAGATCAATCCAATAGTTTACCCCGTACAGGACTTAGACAGAAAGATAATCAATTGCAGAATCTACCTCGCAATACATGGGGCCGATTACTGACCATTCATGTGGAGCATGCGGAGAGAAAGGACATACGTCACTATAATATCCGGGAGAAGAAGTTAATACAGCTGGGAATTGGAGCGAACAACAAGGGGGTCATCCGAACCTTAGATGGAGATAATCGGAAGAGCAATTTCAATCAAGGAATCCACCTCAACCACAATTTCAGCAATCATACCAGCAACAACAGAGCTATCAGCAGCCATACCAGTCCCCTAATCAGTGGAACTATCACCAGGCGCATAAGCCCGAGCATCAAAGGAAGTTTCAGCAGCAAAGTGTCCCGCTTGCCCAACCAGAGCAGCATAATCCATTGGAAAAGCTTTTGGCCTAAATAGTTTCTTCACAGAAGGACGCTATTGCATTTCAACAACAAATGCAGAGGGAGATAAATCAGACAAAGAAGGACCAACAAGCTACTATGGATAACCTGGGTAAGCATATGAATAGCTTGAATTCTACCATGTAGGAGATGAAGAATTCGCAAGGGTAGCATCCAGCTCAAACTCAGCAAAACCCGAATGCCTATAACTGCAATCATAGTGCAAGGAGGAAAAGAACTGCCTGACCCGACTGTGCAAGTAAGACACCCAAAGAAGCTAGCAGAGAAGAAGAAGGTTGCAGAACAACCTGCACGACCATACTGCCCAGCAAAATAGCATGCTGAAGATCCTGAACCCGAATTCGAAGAGGAGCTTTTTCAGACTGGCCAATCAGAGTCTGAACATATACTACCTCCACCATTTCCGGAAGCTTTGGAAAGGAAGATAACGTCGAACAAGGAAATCATTGATTACTTAAAGTTGTTCGAGAAATTGGAGGTTAATATTCCTTTTCCTTGAAGCCGTTAAAATTCTCAAGTTCGGGAAGTTTGTGTATGACTTTATTGTTGGAAAAGTTCCTAAGTCTGGAAAAGTTGTGTTGAACCTCACAGTATCAGCAATCATACAAAGGATGTTGCCTGCTAAATGTGTTGACCCAGGTATGTTTACACTGCCCTGTCTAATGGGTGATGTTATGATTAAGCAAGCTATGTGTGATTTAGGTGCATCAATAAATGTCATGCCATTATCCGTATATAATAAATTAGTTGGAGCAGAGTTAGTATCCACTAAGGTGATAATTCAATTAGCGAATAGGTCATGCATCGCTCTGGAGAACATTTTAGTCATAATTAATAATTCTGTTTATCCGAAAGATTTCTATATTATAGATACAAATGATAGGAAAGTTGAGGGAACTGTGGGTGTTTTATTGGGTAGTCCATTCTTAAAAACCGTAAAAACTATAATTAATGTGGATGAGGGTTCTATAAGTGTTGCATATCATAATGAAATTTATGTTCATCGCATTGCTCAAGCACTTAAAAAATCTTATGATCATGAGAATGAGAATGCTTTATCTACTGACTCCATTGGAAGCTTTGTCCAAAAATATCTTGAGACGTATGTGATTCAGGATAAGATGGAGGTCACCTTTACTCAAGGGCTGACCGAAGCAGATGTCGAAGATATGAGGGACGAGGAGATCAGAGAAAGCATCTTGGCTTTATACACAACCCAAAAACTGGAGACTGTCAGTAGTGTGCTCAATTGCCTAAGCAAGACGCCTATGATAAACTGTTGCCATCAATCGTCAAGGCTCCAAAGCTGGAACTTAAACAACTTCCCACACATCTGAAGTATGCTATCTTGGAGAAAATGAGACGCTGCCCACCATCATCAACAAGAAAATGGATGGAAATCAAGAAAAGGCGTTGCTAGAAGTTTTGAGGAAGCATAAGAAGGCCATCGGATGGACTTTAGGTGATATTACTGGCATAAGTCCTGACATTTGCGAGCATTCTATTCTTATGGAGCCCGATAGCAAGCCCTTCCGTGATCAACAAAGGAAACTCAATCCGAACATGCGAGAGGTCGTGCTAAAAAAAGTGTTAAAGCTTTTATCTATGTATACTATATATCCCATATCGGATAGTAAATGGGTGAGTCACGTTTACATCGTACCGAAGAAGTTTGGATTCCAAGTGGTCGAGAAGGAGAAAAATGAATTGGTTCCGATACGTTTAGTGACGGGATGACGTATGTGCATCGATTATAGGAAGCTCAATTCTGCTACACGCAAGGATCACTTTCCACTTCCTTTTATCGATCAAATGCTTGAGAGATTTGTGGGCAAATCTATTTTAGCTTTTTGGATGGATATAGCGGCTATTTCCAAATCCATGTTTGAGATGAGGATCAAGACAAGACGACGTTCACATGCCCTTATGGAACGTTCGCTTATCACCGAATGCCGTTCAGATTATGTAACGCGTCGGACACCTTTCAAATGCCATGATGAGTATATTCTTGGACCTTATCGAGAATTGCATTGAGGTTTTCATGGACGATTTCACCGTTTACGGTGACTCTTACACTTCGTGCTTGAAGAATTTAGACAAGGTCCCGGCCCGGTGCGTGGAGAAGAATTTGGTATTAAATTATCAAAAATGCCATTTTATGGTGACCAAGGGGATCGTACTCAGTCACGTCATTTCTAGGAGAGAAATCGAAGTCAACAAGGCCAAAGTCGAGTCTATTGTGAGTTGACGTATCCTACTACGCCAAAAGAGGTTCATGGTTTCCTAGGACACGCAGTTTCTACTGGTAATTTATCAAGGATTTCATGAAGATTTCTCAACCGTTGACAAGGCTACTTCAACAAGGGGTCAATTTTGATGAAAGGTGTAAGGAGGCTTTTACCCTCCTAAAACAAAAGCTCACAACAACTCCGGTGATGCAGCTGCCGGATTGAAATAAGCCATTTGAAATTATGTGCGATGCCTCTGATCAGGCAATCGGAGCACTGTTGGGATAGAAATCCGGAAAGGAGAGCCACATGATTTATTATGCATCAAAAATATTGAATCTGACTCAATGCAACTATTCCACCACGGAGGAGCTGTTGGCGATAGTTTTTGCTTTTGACAAGTATCACTCTTATTTACTCGGCTCGAAGATCATTGTGTATACCGATCATGCAGCTGTCAAGCACCTTTTAGCGAAAAAGGAATCAAGCCAAGACTTATATGATGGATTCTACTTCTACAAGAATTCGATTAGGGGTGAAGGACAAGAAAGTTGTTGAAAATCATGTGGCAAATCACTTAAGTCAATTAAATCAAGAAGACGAAGGAAGGCTAATCAGTGAGAATTTTCCCGAAGAACACTTATACGCTGTTCCAGAGACTGTTTCCAGCTTTGCCAGGCTGCTGCCCAAACAGTGTTTTGCAGTAGAAGTCCAGGGAGTGTCTCAGTTGGCCAAGCAAGACACCACCGAGTCAACAGTTAAATGTTGTGGGTAAGGTTTCTAATTTACCTTGGTTTGCTAATATTGTGAATTACTTGATATATAATCAGCTTCCACCCGAGTTTACCCACGCTCAAACCGCAAAGTTGAAAAGCGAGTGCAAGCAGTATTTTTGGGACTCCCCAATCCTTTGGAAAATAGGAGCCGATCAAGTAATTCGTAGGTGCATGCTTGAAGATGAACAAGGAGATATCTTATACCATTGCCACTGATCTGCTTATGGTGGACATTTCGGTCCAAAACGAACTGCAAGGAAAGTGTTAGATGCGGGATTCTTTTGGCCAAGCTTACACCTCGACGCCTACAATTATTGTAAGTCCTGTACACGTTGTCAAATGATCGGAAATATATCCATAAGAGATTAAATGCCCCAAAAGCCTTTGAGATTTTTTGAAATTTTCAATGTATGGGGTATGGATTTCACGAGTCCGTTTCCTAATTCAATGGTAATTTGTACATTTTACTTGCCGTTGATTACATTTCTAAGTGGGTCGAGGCGAAAGCTACAAAAACGAATGATTCTAAAGTTGCTGCAGGATTTCTTCGTACTAACATATTTTCCAGATTTAGCGTGCCCAAAGCCATAATAAGCGACTAAGGCACTCGCTTTTGCAACCACACAATAGAATCATTGATGAAGAAGTATGGAGTAGCTCACCGAGTCTCTACCACTTACAATCCACAAACGAATGGACAAGGTGAAGTGTCCAATCGAGAAATCATGACTATATTGGAGAAGATGGTCAATCCATCAAGAAAGGATTGGAGCACGAGGTTGGATGATGCTTATGGGCCTATTGGATAGCCTATAAAACTCCTCTCGGAATGTCTCCTTATAGACTGATTTTTGGTAAGTTATGTCACCTGCCTGTGCAATTGGAGCAGAAAGCTTGGTGGGTAGTCAAGAAAATCAACATGGACCCAGCCGAATGTGCTCAAGAGAGAAAATATCAGCTTCAAGAGCTGAAGGAGATTCAGATGGAGTCCTACGATGCGGCAATGCGATACAAATATCGTACCACGGCATGGTATGATAAGGCCATTTGTTCGAAGAAATTTGAGCCGGGGCAGCTTGTCTTGTTGTATCAATAACACCTCCGAATTATGCCAAGAAAGCTTAAGTCTAGATGGATTGGTCCTTTCCGAGTACAGTCTGCTTGGCCAAGCAGAGCAGTCGTGATACAGAAACTCGATTCTGATGAAGTTTTCACTGTCAATGGCCATCGCCCTAAAATTTACCATGCAGCCACCATGATGGAAGATGTGGACGAGCAAGGGTGGTCCATTCCCTCTTACTTTTGACTCTTTGAGGAGGAGGTCTAGCCGAAGACTCTAAAGAGAGGCGCTACCGGGAGGCAACTCGCGTTTTTTAATTATTTTCGTATTTTATTTCGTACTTTGTTTTTCCATTTTTATGCTTGGTGTGTTTTTTTTTTTTTTTTTCAGATTTTCGGTAAAGGGTGGAAAGGGGCTTAAGTGTAAGGAGATACAATTTATGGTGAATTTCGAGAGAAAAATTCATGGAGGGACCAAATTACAAATTCAAAAAGTTTGGAGGACCTAATTGAAGTTTCAAAGATTCTAAAGGTGTTCATTTGGAAGAAGGAAATTTTGTTGGGGTCAATTGAACTTGTTCAAAAGTTGAGGACTCAATTGCATAAAGGTGGGGGTAACTATCCTAATTGTGCAAGTGGAGGGACCAAAGTGCAAAATTATACATCTATATAAAGGAAGGGATCTTGAAACCCTAGCCACTTGAAACTATTCTACTACTTTTACTCCTACTCACGCCTCCCCCTACTCTCTCTCTCTCTCTCTCTCTCTCTCTCTCTCTCTCTCTCTCTCTCTCTCTCAATGCTTCAAACTCCATCACACCACCACTCCTTGGCGCCAAAGAAGAAGTCCGGCTCCCTTGCTGCTGCACGTTGGTTCGCCGCTGTTCAGGCGAACCCCAAGATTCAGCGTCGACGGAACGCCGCTACGGCCACTCCGCCGCTGTGCCACTACAACAAGCCCCGTTCTCCGAGGCCGAAGTTGCTCCACCGCTGAAATTTGATTACGTTCAAGCACCAGAGCACTACTCGGCGAAAGAGGTACGTCGAGATCCACCAACCACTTTTCTTTCGGAGTATTCATGTCCACCGAAACCGCCAAGGAGACGATTACGAAGTAATGCGGGTATCAACATACAAAAATCGACTCAACCGCCGAGGGTGGTTACTTCCGAAGCAAGTCCAGAGGCTTCTCTGGAACTTAAATCGCAACCCTCGCCGCCTCGGAGCCGTCGATCTAGGGCCTGCGAGCTAACCGCACGCTCTGATGGAGTGTCTTCCTCACAACTGTAGCGTTCCCATCAAAATGCTTACAAGTGGCTGTCGTTCGTTGAAGAGTAACACGCACAACCGCCTGATGAATACCAAACTCGAAAGTGAACTTCCTTCGTGTGTCTGTTTCTCTTGTAACTCTCTTGCGCCTTCCTCACAAGGCTAATCGCTGATTTGCTGTTTTGCCGAGAAGAATTATAATAATGCAACCAATTTCAGATTTAAAATAAGAATAAAATTCAATAGAAATCACGAAAACAGAAAGCAATTCAAACGGAAAAAAATCCTACGAAACCGACGGGTTTCGTCCTTCACAAGACCAAGTCTTGCCCCATTCAATCCAAATCCAAAACATGCATAATACTAGGGTTCTCATCCCCTTTTATAAGGATGGATACCCACAATAATAAAGTTCCAAACTTACGAAAAACATGCAAAAAATACGATAAATACTAATATAGAAATAATAATATAAAAGTGCATGAGATCTAAATTTGCCATCCATCATCAAACTCCCTTCTTGATCGCATGCGCATGCACGCCCGTCTACGTTTGATTTCTCCTCACCCGTCTTACGTAAAACCGTGCAAATCGATTATCCCGAGCTGCTTCATTTCCGATCGAATCTTCCACTTCTTCCGATCGCTCCGATCGCTCTATATCAACTCCCTCCCCCTAAAAAATGGCCTTGTCTTCAAGGCGAAAATGTGGAAATTGACGCCGAAAATCCTCCAATTCCAACCACGAAGACTCCTCCTCCCCGCGATTTTTCCACCGCATTCGATCCTGCGCCCTCTCTAAATTCAGCCGTTATTGTCGAAGTATGTTTCTAAACCGCCTTTTCCACATCATCCCATTTTTGTAATATTTTTGTAATGTTTTGAGAGGATGCCAACGAGTACCTTCGCCCATTAATCTAACAAGTCACCCATTGAGCTTGAACATGATATATAAACGGTCATAATTTACCCGCAACTCGCCTAATTTCTTGAGCCATGCAATCCCCAATATAAGATCTACGCCGCTAAGTGGAAACACGTGGCAGTCCACGGAAATCGAGCCCGGCTCGAATTGTATGGATACATCTTAACATAATCCTTCCGAAAAAACGCGGTGTCCATTGCCTAATCGCACCGGAACAACTTTACTTGTATTCGCATACAACCCTAAGTCCATAGCCAGCTTGTTCGATAAAAAATTATGTGACGCACCGATGTCCACTAAAATAGTGATCTCTCTCCCCTTTAGTACACCATTGAGTTTAAGAGTCTCTGAACCCGACAATCCAAGAACGGACAGGGCATTAAAAATAACTCCGGTTTGTGCCTTGGGTCCGCTTTCCTTGACTGGAATTAACACCTCATAATTACCCCCCTCCGTTAAAACCACTTCCTCCAACTCCAAATGCTCAATATCATCGTCATCCACCATCGAAATCCGCAAATTTTTAACCGCACAAACATGATTTTTGGGGTGATACGGCAGTTTACACTTAAAACATAAGCCTTTCTGTCGAAGCTCTTCTCTCTCGGTCTCCGTCATGCGATGGAATGGAGCCCGAACGATTCCCGATCGCTCACTTGGATTCGTCACGGCCGGCGGCGCCGGCAATGCCAACGGAGCTGGCGTTGGGTTCGAAACAGGTCGTGCATATTGCAGCGGAGCTTTACGCAGAGTCCATTGCTCCGTATACCCGCCCTTTATACGCGAGCTATTCGTAATTTCTGCCTTTCGAGCCAACTTTATAGCCGTCGAAAAATCTGTCGGCTCTACAAACCAAACTTGATCCCGTATAGGTTCCTGTAAGCCCATAATAAACAAGCTCAAAATATTCTCCCTCGGTACCGTTTTGACTTGATTAGCCAAGTGCGTAAATTGATCGATATAGTCGCACACCGAATCAGTTTGCTTTAGCGCCGCGAGTTTCGCGAAAGCACTTCCTTCACAACTATCATCGAATCTCTCCGTGAGTGCTCGGGAAAACGCCGTCCATGTGTATTCTGGCGACTCTGCGATAAACCATCCATACCAGTTGAGGGCCAGTCCTTCCATAGCCATGCCAAGTAATTGATATTTTTGTGCCGCCGAACTCCCTTATAATTCAAAATGGTGGTTAACTCGAGATATCCATCCTAGCGGATCGTCTCCGTTAAAAACTGGTAACAGAGGAAGAAAATTTTATCTACCTTCAAACCCCTCGGGCTGCGGATTATCACGCGTTAATAGAGCATCCAGTTGCGCTTGAATTTGCGCAAGCGTCTCGATTGTCTTGGCCGAAGTCACCGTCAATGTCTCTAACTTCCCTTCCAACGCCGTCACGCGTCCCTCCATAGTCGTCTGATTGTTACGGCTGGCTCTCGTCTCTACCATACACCGTCAAAATCCGACAGGTCGGACCAAGTTGATGAATACCAAACTCGAAAGTGATCTTCCTTCGTGTGTCTGTTTCTCTTGTAACTCTCTTGCGCCTTCCTCACAAGCCTAATCGCTGATTTGCTATTTTGCCGAGAAGAATTATAATAATGCAACCAATTTCAGATTTAAAATAAGAATAAAATTCAATAGCAATCACGAAAACAGAAAGCAATTCAAACGGAAAAAATCCTACGAAACCGACGGGTTTCGTCCTTCACAAGACCAAGTCTTGCCCCATTCAATCCAAATCCAAAACATGCATAATACTAGGGTTCTCATCCCCTTTTATAAGGATGGATACCCACAATAATAAAGTTCCAAACTTACGAAAGACATGCCAAAAATACGATAAATACTAATATAGAAATAATAATATAAAAGTGCATGGGATCTAAATTTGCCATCCATCATCGAACTCCCTTCTTGATCGCATGCACATGCACGTCCGTCTACATTTGATTTCTCCTCGCCCGTCTTACGTAAAACCGTGCAAATCGATTATCCCGAGCTGCTTCATTTTCGATCGAATCTTCCACTTCTTCCGATCGCTCCGATCGCTCTATTTCACCGCCACCACAATACTAGGTGGAATAAATTGGGAAGAGAGTCTTAGCTGTGACTTGCCAAGCGAAGAGGAAGATTCGGATTAAGCATCTGATGACCATAACAGTGTGTATGAGGGAGATTTTAACTTGAGCGGCCTCTCTTTAGCCGATTCTGATTCGTCCTCCGCACTTCCTCAAGCGGATGTATATGACAACCGTACCATCATCCACTTGGACGTGCCCGAAGTCATCGCTGACCTAACCCGTTTTGAGATCGAGTACATGGACTACTACAACATAGAACGCGAAGGAAAAGAGTTCCAGAGTGGACGACTCCTTGACCGCGACTTCCTTCACCGAACGGGTAATATCATTTCTTTTTACATGTATTTCGGTCGAATTGGTTGGTCATGGTTATTAGAGTCACATCACTATGCATGCTATAAGGAGGTAGCTAGGGAGTTCTTTAATACTTTCCATTTTGAGCTTGATAAGGACTTGTATGTGCCATGCATTGCGTTTCGCTTGTTTGGAAATCATTATCATCTTTCTTTAGCCGAGTGGAGTGCTAGGCTAGATATTACATCTTTTGATTATTTTCTTGAGTTGAGGTATGAGATAGGTGCCCATTGCTTGCCAAACAAGGATCCCCAATATATTGGTTCGATAAATGCATGGAGGCTTTTAGCCCCGAGTGATCCGAAGGATTTTCCCACCTTGGGTTCGTTTTGTAGCTATATTGAGGATCCGACTCTTCGCCTATGCCACCAATATATCTTCCATAACCTAATCGGTAAGAGCACGGCCTTTGATAAGGTGATGGCTAACGAATTTTATTTCTTATTGTGTATGCATGTCGGCCGAAAGGTTAATTTAGGTTTTTGGATTGCGAAGAATATTTGTGTCATTGCTAGTCACATTGCACGCCACCTCACTTTGTGCCGTTTGCTTGCTACGTTCATTGAATTGTAATTTTGTGATATATGATGATCAACATTTAATTCGTGTGCCTCCGCCCACTGCATTTGATATGTCTTTGTTGAGGCACTCTCGCTTGCTGTATGAACTGCCTAACCAGGACATCTAGTTTTATCCACCGGGACCTCGTGTCTCGAGTGCGTCTACTAGTACAGGTGGAGATTCCGTAGAGCTATTGCGCACAAATCTGAACTCTTTGGGCCGCCGAGTTGACCGCCTTTACCGAACTGTGATGAGCCGACTGTCTCGCTTGTCCAAGAGAGGCGACAAGTAACTTTCTTCGCCAAATTTTTATTTTTCGTTTTTGTTTTCTATTTTTGTGTTATGAGTCTGTTTTTGTGTGTCTTTTATGTTCTTACACTTGATAGTGATCAAGTGCAAGGAGGGGGGTGTTTATTTTATTTTATCTTTTGTCTTTGTTTTAGCTTACACTTGATAGGGATCAAGTGTAAGGAGGGTGTTTTTTGTGTTTATTTTGTCATGTCTTCTCTCTTTTTTTTGTCTTCTCTTTCTTGCTCGAGGGCGAGCAAGTTTTAAGTTTAAGGAGGTGGTATTTTATGTCGAAGCACGCCAAAATTTTCGATTTTTGAAGCGCCATTTTCTATGATCAAGCATGTCTTATTTGTGCTTTTATGTTTCAATATGCTTGCTTGTAGACTTTGTGAAAAGTAGATCTAGGCATATATGTGTATGTAATTTGGGAGGAAAAATAGACTTTGTTGGATCGAATTTTATAAACCACTCACTTAAATTAGATTTGAGCCTTAAAGTAAGACACTTCCTACTATTTCTTTTGAGAATGTTTATTCGCAAGGTTGCAATAAGTTTGAGTCATTTGTGATATATATGATAGGAGGGACTAGGGATTTTTAGCTACAGGGTCGCGACAAAATACTTCCGACCTTAAATTATCTCTTAGTGAAACAAAATTGAGCATTGACCGATTCTTTGATTTGAGTTAGTAAATTTTATCCAAGGCCTTTTAAACTTTCTCTTGACCCATGTTATTGCTTGTCTTATAAACTTTCTTGTGCAAAATAGTTGTTGTTTATAGGATTGTTACATATGTCCTCTGCCTGCCCAGTTTAGACGTGCTGTAGAAAATTGTATAGGCCAGAAATTCAAAGTATAGAATCTATTTCAAGTAATCAGAATATAGGTGGCCTGATTGCACAGTTATGACATTCTGTACCCAGAATGTTCAAAAAAAAAATATATGCCACGAAAAAAAAAACAATATACATATATACAAAAAAAAAAGATGTGGCAGAAAAAGAAGAAAAATGGATACGCTGAATAAAATTGTAGCATATGTGTGAAGTTCTTAAGTGGTGGGATGATTTGAAATTCTATACTGATTGCACAAGTAAGTGAGTTTGACATGCATAACATTGAATCTAAATCTTGATGGAGCTTGGTACCCCTATGACCCTTACCAACATCAATTTGTCTAAGTCTTAAGCCTCATTACAACCAAATGAGAAATACCTCATTGATATTACTATTTTGACGATCTCTTATCGTGATTGCGTAGATTTATTTTCTTGAGTGGCTTGAACCGGACCTACACTAGTTGAGTGTTGAGCGAATCTTGCGGAGATCCACAATGCTAAGATTTTGACCAAATTGATATAGGTGTGCCTAGTTTCAAAATTTGCATCGTCTACTTGCTTCATGAGATCATACTTGCATGATTTGATTATGTTTGACTATTTAATTGGTCTTGAGAGTTTCAATTTGATTGGTGCTGCTTCATGTCTTCGTTTTTTAGTCTGTGTGTCTTTTCCTTGTGTCTTAGTTGTGTCTGTGTCATTGTGTCCTTGTTATGTCGTGTTTTTATTTTTGCCTTGAGTCTTTTATTTTGTGTTTTGAGTCTCAGGGATCGGCCGAAATGACTAAGTACTTATCTTTTGTTTACTCTTATACTCGAGGGCAAGTATAAATCAAGTGTAAGGAGATTTGATGAGTCGTTTCTGTACCTAGTTATTTATGGCAAAAAGTTGTCTTAATTGGCCAGTCAGGGCACTTGTAGGATGCAATTTGGCATGTATTTGATGATGAAGAAGGTGCGGGATTTGCTGACTTGGACGTGGAATTCGAAGGAGGAAAGTTCTTGATTATATTTGAGATGGATAAGGAAAGATTTGCTTTCCTTATCTATCCAAATTCCTTTCCTTATCTTGGAAGGATTTAACCTAACTTAGGGATCAAGAAATGGGGCATATAAAAGAAGAGAAGGAGCACGAAAATAGAGCTTTTAGATGCCGTCACACCTATTTCTACATCCATACCATTTCCGCTCAAGAAACCTTAACTCCTGTTCCACTTTGCAATCGACGATCCACGCAGCAACCCTAATCCCGCTGGAGAATCCACACCGAAGTTCAATACCGTTAAGATTTGAAGTCGTTCGTAGTATATGAAGAGAAGAAACACTTTTACTTTCATGTTTTATGATTTCATGGTTGAAGACTTGTTTTAAATTCCGTTCGGTACTTTCATTGGAGTAGGAGAGATCGAAATCTATGTTTGGTACTCTAGTTTCGTTTTAATTCAAGAATTCAGTTTAGTTTCATAGGTTTTCATATTCTGCAATTTTGTATTTGATTACTTTAAGTTTCAAGCAGGGCCGGCCCTGGCATTTCGGAGGCCCTATGCGAAGACAAAAAACGGGGCCCTCCTTATTGATACTTCGTGAATCATCTTACTAGCTAAAGATAGACATACTTTCATTGTGCCTACACATAACTTTAAAAGTAGAAATCGTAAAGTGCAACAACAAAAAAAAGATCGAATAATTATTGAAATAATTTAGATCTTCTAGCATTTTGAGAAACAAAATCATCAATAACATCATCAAGATCAAGTTTTTCCAATACCTCATTTTCAATACATAAAATAGCTAGTCCATTTAACCTTTCTTGAGACATAGAAGAACGCAAATATGATTTGATCAATTTTAATTTTGAAAAACTTCTTTCTGCAGAAGCTACAGTGACGGGTATAGTCAACAATATTCTATATGCAATAAAAACATTAGGAAAACATTCTGAAGCTTTAACAAACTCAAGAACTTCATGAATTGATTTTACTTCTGAAGGTAAACACATTTGTAAAACTTGCAATTCAGAATATAAATCTTCAGCATAAATATCAAATTTATCATTATGTTTAAGAGCATCTTGAAGCTTGACACAACATTTATGCAATGTATTATCATCCAATGAAGATAAAGACTTATGATTAAATAAAAAACCAAAAATATCTTCAAAGACTACTAATTGCTCAAATCTAGTCCTTAAAGATAAAATAGCAATATCCACTATAACAATAAAATAATTAATCCTAAAAGACTCCTCATCAGATAATGTAATATCTTCATGACAACTTTCATCAAATTGTTTTTTCCAATGAACCTTACGTTTTGGAGGAAAAATTGGATCAATTTCCATTTTAGATGCAAGCTCCTTAGCTAATGTCAATGCCGATTGAAAACCTTCATTCCTATACTTTTCAAAATAAGAAATCAAACCTTTCAAGATAGTTATTGCAACATCAATTTGCATATCATTAGATTGTAATTTTTTGCTAATCAAATTTACAAATTTACTTTGTTCAAAATGTTATGCCATATAGTCATTTCCAACAAAAAATTCAAAATTCTCTAGTTCATTAGTAGCCAAAGACTCGGCCTCACTCCTAGTTTTAACATCATCACTAACTCTTGATAATTCAAATAGAGCATCTCTTATTTCATTAGGTTGAGTTATTATAGCATGAACACTATTAACATGACTTTCCCATCTTGTTGTTGATAATGACTTTAAAGTTAAATGAGGAACATGATCTTGTAAAATTTTCCATCTTTTTGTAGAACCAACAAATAAAGTATACAAGCATTGCACAACTCCAAAAAATGAAACGGCTTTAACACAAGAACTAGCCATATCACATATTGTTAAATTAAGAGAATGACAAACACAAGGCATATAGAATGCTCTAGTTTTCTTGTATAATAAGAATATGTAAAATGCCTACCAAGCTCATTTATAGGAAAAGTGAGATTGTACTCTCTTAAGGGGCATTTCTCTATCAAGATATCTCTAGTTTTATTATCAATATTATTCCAATTTCTAGGATCAAATATATCCAAAGTATTATTTTTATTCCCAATAATAACAATTTCTTCATTTAAAACATCATACTCGTTATTAACTACATTGACTTCCTCATTCTCATTCTCATTATCATTTACTTCCCTATTCACATTCATATCAATTTCTTCCTCATTCTCATTTACTTCCCTATTCACATTCACATCAATTTCTTCATTCAAATCATCAACTTCTTCATTATCACTTATAGTTATATCAACTTCTTTAACCGGAGAACTAGAACTAGAACTAGGTATAAGAAATTTATGAAGAGCCCCTCTTTGAGTTTTAACCACCTCCTCATCTCTTTTTCTTTTGTTCCATTTTTGACTTCTAGAAGGATATTTTCTAGGCAACATATTCAATAATCACAAAATCAAATCACTTAAATACAAGACAAAACCCTAATCCTATTCAAAATAAAAAAAAGCACAAATTGTACAAATTGAAACGATAAAACCTGATTTGAAGAAGGGGGGGCGTGTATCAAATTCAAGTTTTGACGGAATTATTGAAGAGAGCCAACAACTGGAGCGGTGTGGTGGTTGGTCACTCTCGGTCTCTGTTCTCGACTTCTCGCTTGTTCTGTCTCGTTTGCTTCTGTAATTTTTGTTCTCATTTCTTTGATTGTAAGGGAGAGAGGGGCTTTAAGTAAAAGAAAAAAAAATAGTCATTGGGCTTATGTTGCAAATCCGTTGGGCTTTAAGAAAAAGAAAAAGGAATTAAGATATGAATTAAGCAAAAAATAGCCGTTGATTTAAGAAAAAAGAATTTTTTTTTAACTAATGGGCCAAACAAATTTGTTTTTTTTACTGAGCCTTGATTTCAGAATTTTGGGGCCCCTTAAAATTGGGGCCCTTAGCAAATGCCCCAATAGATATTCATTAGGGCCGGCCCGTTCAAGCATCATAGGTTTAGAGTTATACATGTTTTCGTTTCTGTTTTGCGAACTGTCCTGCATGCACAACCAAGACGTCTACATGAGTAGCTAAGTTTTTAAGGGTCCGGCTGGATGTGAAACACACATGAATTAGTACATGAGGCTTAGGTGCTTATCATTAATCAAAGGAGTGTTGGGTTAATTCTGATTTAATTAATCTGAATAGTAATTTAGGTTTGATCACCCTAGGTTGCCCAATATGTAGCTAACTTAGTACTTCCATCGTTTCTCGTGGACTAAGGCTAGAAAAGTAGCAAGGTTATTCGAAAGAGTAATTAGACTAAACCGATATGAGACTATTAGATGTCCGACATACGAGTAGGCTTCTATACTAGGCTCCCTTAGATCGATAATGCTGTCTAGTTATTAAATCTATTGATTGCCCAACAGGTTGTAGCTAGATTAGGGAAGTAGTCGTTTCGATGCCCAACATGGCGGCTACCGACTAAGTAAGTAGGAGTGAGGGTTGTATATGTTTAATTACTGCAATCTATACTTAGTAGATTATTAAGATTAATTGATATTAAGTGCCGATGATTGAAATTATGTGTGAGTGAATATTCTGTTTGACATGTCTCTTAATTGCCCAGTTAATACACTTTTCATTTCATTTCAATTTTTTTAAATTATTTCTTAGTTTAGTAAAACGCAAAACTTGCGTGGTTGCAAACCAAAACTCTAGATAAGTAGGAAAATATTGTGTCTAGTTCTCCGTTCCCTGTGTTTAATACCCTGTAACTATATTGATTTAATTCTCAGAATTTGCAGTGCAATACAGCGATCACCACGTGCCCACACATATTTGCCATTGATTGACATTGTAAACTCTCCATACACTTTTTTGTATGTAAACACATTGTAACAATTGTTCACAAACTCCACTGGATCCAACCATTGCTCAGCAATAGCAGCAACAACATGGTTACACGGGATACCAGTTAAATAT
This sequence comes from Lavandula angustifolia, assembly GCA_028984105.1. Classification (NCBI taxonomy): domain Eukaryota; kingdom Viridiplantae; phylum Streptophyta; class Magnoliopsida; order Lamiales; family Lamiaceae; genus Lavandula; species Lavandula angustifolia. The sequence continues at coordinate 3,881,562 of CM054822.1, read as the reverse complement.
CATGATCTACCCATATGTGCTTGTAGACATATTAACACTGTAAAACTCTTGTGGAGACACTTCAACCATGTAGTGATAGTCATCACTCTTGATTGCTATCAAACCCCGTGTATTATCTATGTTCTTCTGAAGGATCTTCATGATCTTATAACAAACTAGACCTTTCCATTTCTCATTGTAGTTGTCCCTATTCTTCTGTAATCTCATCATTGAACTCCCAATCAAACTTATCCATATAGAAAGAATGTGAAGAGATCATGCATCCAAAATCATCCTTTTATAAGACTCACAAATATTGTTCAACAACTCTGGGTATATGTTCTGAAATAGGATATTCTCTAATTCTTTACGGGTTTGTTAGAAAGCCACTCAATAGCTTTTGGATCAAGCTTGGCCATTTCTTCTATTCTTCTTTCAAATTGTGGTAAAGTAAGTGCTCTTCCATAATTCCATAAGGCAAGCTTGAAAGCATCACCTCGAAATCCAGCAGATCTGAAATTTGGATGAATATACCTCAAGAAATGCCTTATTTCCGACCCTTCAAACATTGTATCAAATGCATTTAGCAGACCTTTTAGTTTGCCAGACATAAAGTTCCATTTACTACGCTCTTCCAAACCCAAATCAGCTGATAGAATACCCAAAAACCATTCTCATGTTTCATTACACTCCTTAAACACCACTACCCAAGCTATAGGAAAAAGATTGTTATTCGGGTCTATACCAACAGCAGTTAACATAACACCCCCAAAAGGCCCTTTTAGATGACAACCATCTACACCAATTATTGGCATACAACTTGCATTAAACCCCTTCTTCACAGGCTCTAAACAAATATACATGTTGTCAAACTTGCCCTGCCCTTCTGAATCAAAACCCAATAGAAAAGTTGAACCAAGATTGACTCTTTTCACCTCACCAATTAAATCCCACAAACTACTATACTGATCGATCGGATCCCCGTGCAGTTTTTTGAAAGCTACTTGTCTTATCCTAACTGCTTGCTGCCTACTTAAGTTAAATCCCATCTGTCTTTTTACCAGCATTCTAAACCCCTTCAAGTCAATGTTGGGTTGATCATTAAAATAGTCAAGGTATTTGTCAGCCACCCAAGTAAACTTAATCATCTTGACTTTTGAAGTTATGATACTGGTGTGCTTACTGTTGTATTGAGCAATTCTGAATGTTTCTTACCCCTTCACCTTAAGAGCATGAATCAACCACCGACATTAATCCACACTTTTTCATTTCTCATTCCCCTTGCACTTTACATGCATTCTGATTTTGTCATTTTTTTGTTACTTTCAAATTTCTCCTCGTCTGTGCAGCATGTGACTTTATAGCTTCATGCAATAGTTTTTTGCCATAAAATCGTTGCCCCACCTCAAACTTTGGGTGAAATGTGTCAACCTCTCGAAAGTTATTGGATTTCAGTTTTTCTCCCGCATCTCCTTCAGAAATCTTACTAGTGAAGTATTCATCACTATCACAAACTCCTTTTCAACCACATCAGCATCAGAAGGATAAAAATCATCCCTAGCCTCATCCCTACCTCTTGCACCACCTTCTAAGGCACTACTTTCTGAGTTGCTTTCATCATCTTTATCATTTTCTTCATTTCGCCCTTCATCACTATCATCTTCATATCCACTATCATAGAACTCAAACTCATCCAATCAATTTTAGTGTTATACATGACGTATAGTTAAAAAACATTCTATATATTCTAATTCTAGAAGACAAGGTGCTAAGTAGTGCATACACTCACAAAATTGTTAGGGATCATAAACATGTTAATGATCAGAAATCACATAAAACATGCAACAGAAAATTATTAGTTTTCATTATTTTTCTGCATCTGCTGGCAATAATTTGAGTTTGTCTTTTCCTCTATTTCTCAATCTCCTGTCCTAAAGGAGAGTCTATTATTCCAAAAAATTATCCACAGTAGTTATCTTAATTGGAGGTAATGTAGATGTTTGATATGACTCCACTTATAATAACTTATAATCAAGTTATATTAAACACATATTGGCGAAAATATCAACCTTAAAAAAGGTTTATTGAAATGATTAATTTTCCAAAAATAACCAAAACATATTCTTCCATACAATTCCCAATCTCTCTTTTGAAGTATTAGTTTGGATTGATGCACATAATGCTAATTACACACAAAATTACTGATAAATTCCACTTCAAATAGGTAAAACTCAAAGCAATCCATGCCAATAAAGAACATGCTCAGACAGTATATGACACGAAGAAGCATAGTACAATTCACGAAGAAGCAGAATACAATTCAAATTAAAAAGAAAAACGACTAGAATATTGGGGGTCAAGGTAGCAGAATACAATTCAAATTAAGAAGAAGAATACTTGCTTACTATAGTTGAACCCAAACTTCGTGTTGGGAGTGGAGTCTGGAATTCTAGACCGCGTGATATCTCCCACCACAAATTGAAGAAATGCCAGATGTGAAATTTCGTTGACGACGGCGTGATTGGTGGTGATGAAAGAGTTAAGCCCAATAGTGATGAAGTCAAGGTCTAAGACTCTGCAATTAGGGCTCTACGTTTGGGGAAGAATGAGGGAGATTAATTTTTTTTTTTACAATTTCATTTCATTTAACTTTTATTAAATTTGGGGGGCGTAGGTCTTTGATCGGCAAAAGAGAGCGTGTAGATCACTCTCTACCGGGAGACCAATTTCGGTCACGTGTGAAAATTAGAGGGCCAAAATGGACGGCACCACAATAAATGACCAAAATCGGACAATGGCCACATTAGAAGACCAATTTCGATTTTTTCTCATAAGACGGCGAGTAGAACAGTGTATGTATTTTTGTATTGGTGTATGTATTTTATTATTTATGTTATACTTGTCCAAATTTGAAAGCTTTGTATAAGATGGGAAATACATCACCACAAAGAAAAGTTTCTTATTTGTACGGATGATAGAAGTTCAAATTTGTTAATTTATCAAGATCCAAGTTCGATAAAGGCACTCAAGACAATATTATCACAAATACAACATAGATATTGCATGTGACATATTATAGTGAAAGTGGCTGATAAATTTCCTGCCTCTTGGGATGAAAATTTTACCACAAATTCAAGCTTTGGTGTGGTCGGAAATTATTGAACAAGCTCAAATTGAGCAGAAGTGAAAAGAAATTAGGCTCGAGTTAAATCTAACTGGTCACAAGGGGTTTGCAACTATAGTTGAAATTAAATAATAATAGATTCAAACATATTTTCAAAATACCAATGAGTGGCTTATTCAAGACCACATCAATGTCAGAATCCAAGAACAACCTCTTCTGAGGTTCCTAAACAAGCATGCTAACCTTATTGAGTTTTGTATGCATTTCGAGAGTACATTTAAAGCTCAAAGATACATATACAATCTAGAGAGTTACAACAATATCAGATGTTTTCCAAAGTTGGTTTCAAAGCTTCCAATTGAGAAATTGTTTCATTCTACACTTTTGCTAAGTTCAGGGAAGTGCAAGTTGAAATTGTTGCAACCATCAATTCGTAACTTCGTGCACAAACACGTAGATCATACCGGAGATGATGCATTCACTTTATTTTATAATAACAAGGACAAAATCAAGATATATGCGTGCAACCTATTCAATAGAAAGACTTTGTTGTGCAGACACATTTTCTTTGTTATTAAGAATTTGAGAATTAGTTCCATTTATGGTTCCTTGTTGGTCTGAAACTGCATCTTTAATTTGATCATTCTTATAAGAGTCTCGGTAAAGACGCAAGTATGAGGGATAGAGTTATAAATGCATTGACTTAGTCAGTGGTAGTAAAAATGTTTTCTTCTGATTTGTTGTTGGATTTGAAGCAATTGACTGGAAAATATTTAAGTCTTAGTTTGGGATCTTCATCGAACAAGTATGTGTTTTTTGTGCTCTACTAGTTTTTTATCTTTAGTTTAATGCACTTCCATTTCATGGTAATTTATTTTCGTTTAACATTCATATTTTCGTAGTGATGGTAAGGGCAAGAAGAGCATAATCCAAGAATTTTATAAATGTTTCATCCCAGAACAAATGTCTATGTTGTCACCTAGTCCAGTGAAGACCAAAGATAGTGAAAGTCGAATTAAGTTTAAGAAAGAGGTTGTAGTTCACAAAGCAAAGAATCTGAAAAGGAAATGCAGCAAATACAAATAAATCAAAAACCATGATACTTGGAATTGTGATCAACCTCACCTCGAAGATGAATAGGATTTCTTTTAGAATTTTATTTCACAAGTTATTCTGCTGATTTGTGTTTAGACTTAAAGTGCTTCATTTTTATTTCTATTTCTATTTCTATTTCATAAGTTATTCAGCTCATTGGTGTTCATACTTCCGTTACTTCTTAATGAATTATGCTCTTGAAGAAGTAATTGCCACCTTTATGCACAAAATGCTGCGTTTAATGCTTTACAATTTTCATCATTTTCACCTGCGATATACTTCAATCAGACATGATAAATTGCAATATGTGGTTAAAATTATTCTCTGTGGTCTAAGATCATCTGATCATGTTTGCTATATTGGACTTAAAAAATGAACATAGAAAATGTATACTCCCCCTCATCGTTTCATTCATTTTGTCCCACTTTCATTTTCGGAAGTATTCTTTAATAAGAAGTAACATATATATATATATATATATATATATATATATATATATATATAGATAACCAGTTTCTTTTGTCTTAAGTTAAATGTACAGTTTTTGGAGTTAGTCATAATTAATTACTACTTCTGTCCCGCTATTTCTGGCACACTTTCCCAAAATAGACGTTCGCTATTTCTGGCACACTTCATATAATTTGGAAATAACTATCATCTCTATCATACTTTATCTACTCTCATTCATCTTCTCTCTCCTGCTTTATCATCTACTCATATCTCATTCTTAATCATCTACTTTCTTAATTTACGTGTCGAAATAAAGTGTGCCGGAAATAGCAGGAGGGAAGAAGTACATAGTAGCCCTCTTCTCCCCCAAGAGAATTTCTTCACACCATCTTCGAGAAAATGTCAAAATTGGTCCTTTATTGTGGCTCTTGTCCGATTTTGGTCCTTTATTGTGGCGTCGTTCGATTTTGGTCCTTTATCTCTTATACTTGTCCCTTTCTGATCCTATTTTTGACATTGTTGAATAGGAGTCGGTGCGTGTATTACACTCTCCCGGAGGACCAAAATTGGACAGGTACGAAAGATAAAGGACTAAAATTGGACATTGTTTAAACTTACAGGACCAAAATCGGACAAGCACAATAAATGACCGAAATTGAACATAAGCTAAATTAAAGGACTGAAAATGGACATAGTCAACATTAAAGGACTAAAAATAGGCAAAGTTGACATTAAAGGTTTAAAAAAGAAAAAAAAAATCAATTACTTTCTTTTAAACCGATACCAACGAGTAAAAATTAATTATTCGAGTAAAATTACTTTCATATTCGTGTAACTAAAATATTTATAATTAAAATACTTTGTACTTTGTGTTATAAATTGATGTTCGACTTCTTGCAATTTTTAATTAAAATAGATATATATCTAAGAATTCGATAGTATTCTAGTGCTTCTACACACAAATGCCCGGACATGGCCATGATCTATCCAAGACATATCGCATCAATGTATGTATTATTTTTACCTGCAAGTAACGAGCTATCTACACGAGAAATGGACTCTAAAAATAATTTCATACAACAAAGAGAATTGAAAATAGACTGCATAAGATAATCGAAAACCGACAAAACCCACAACCACTAAATATCGACGTCTCCAAAACCAACAAATTTGGTCACCAAAACTTAAAATTCGAGACAAAATGGACCATGTGCATAAGATGCCTAAAATCCACAAAATCCAAGCCTAACCAATTATAACAATTTACAAAACGCATCACCTTTTTCCCTAATTTCACCACAATCAACTCCAATTAAGCTTCATAGGCCTGAAAACCATAAATAAACATTAATAAAGAACACACAAAACACATTTTATCACATGCACACACACATAAACGAAGAGGACCTGCTCCCTTTTGTGATGTTTTCTTTGCATTTTTCTTGATGTTCTCCCTTTTCTCATCCCTCATTTTTTCCAATTGTGTTGTGGATACTGTTCTAGTGTCAACAGAGTTTCTTACATGGATTCTTGCATTATGCCCACCAATTAGCTGTTGGTAAATTGAAGGGCCCTGCAACAACGGTTACTTCAAAGTCGAGGTAGCAGTATTATCAACCAAATAGTTTCGGGAAAATATACCTGTAATTCACTTGACTTTGAAGTTGATTTACTAACATTACCTCTCGTTCCTTTTCTATACACCTACACAACCCATGGACAATAATCTTGCAAATTAACAAAATTTCATAATTAATAGTATAATGGGGTGTAATTAACATACCTGTAATTTATTTAAACTAGGTGTTGACAAATCCGCCTACACATGTAACACATATAGCAATTAAGATATAGGAAAAGTAGCAAACAATTATATTATTTGATGATGTGAATTAAATACCTGGTCACTTGTAATTAAATTGGTAGGAAAACTCATAACAGGCACAGTTTCTAGAGCACCAACAATTTGTGAGGTTGACAAAGTCTCCTATGCAATATTTTATCAATTAAACCATATGAATCAATAAAATCAGTAGGAAAATTTAGTTAGTTGTATAAATTGAAAAATATCTGACTGTTTATCACATCTTCATTTGCTATTGAACTCCTCGATATTCCTTGTTTCTTAAGTGAGCATCCTAAAATGTTATGTCCTTCCACTCCACAATAACTACATCTGCAGGTTGTCTGTTGTTTCTTCATTTTATTTGGATTGGACTTTGATATTTGAGCTTGCTTCCCTCGCGACATTCTTTTTCGTTTCCTTGTCGGTTCATCAGCTTCTTTTCTCCTCTCTGTCTCAGGCCTACCAGATGTTCTCCCATCATTGGGAGGCAAAGGTGGTATGAATCCTGATCTTACCCACTCAAATTTCCCATTGATTGGCATTATAAACTCTTCATACACCTTCTTGTAGGTGGACACATGGTAACAACTGTTGACAAACTCCACTGGATCGAAGCCCTGCTCAGCAATAGCAGCCACATCATGATTACACGGGATGCCACTTAAAGTCCCATGCCCTACACCCACATGTCCTTGCATGCAAATCAACGCTGTAAAACTCTTGTGGGGACACTTCAACCATGTAGTGATAGTCATCACTCTTGATTGCTATCAAGCCCCGTGTATTATCTATGTTCTTCTCAAGGATCTTCATGATCTTAGGACAAACTAAACCTTTCCATTTCTCATTGCAGTTGTCCCTGTTCTTTTGTAATCTCGTCATTGAACTCGCAATCAAACTTATCCACGTGGAAAGAATTGGAAGAGATCTTGCATCCAAAATCATTCTGTTATATGACTCACAAATATTATTCAACAGAATATCACACTTGGGATATGTACTGAAATGAGATCTGCTTCAATGCTTTGCAGGTTTGTTAGAAAGCCATTCTACAGCTTTCAGATCAAGCTTGGCCATTTCTTCCATTCTTCTTTCGAATTGTGGTAAAGTAAGTGCTCTTCCACAATTCCATAAGGCATGTTTGAAGGCATCACCTCGAAAACCAGCAGATCTGAAATTTGCATGCATATGCCTTAAGCAATGCCTTATTTCAGACCCTTCAAATAGTGTATCAAATGCATTTAGCAGACCTTTTTGCTTGTCAGACATAAATGTCCACTTACTACATTCTTCCAAGCCCAAATCAACAGATAGAATACGCAGAAACCATTCCCATGTTTCATTACACTCTTTAAGAACCACTGCCCAAGCTATAGGAAAAATATTATTATTGGGGTCTACACCAACAACATTTAATAGAACACCCCCAAAAGGTCCTTTTAGAGGACAACCATCTACCCCAATTATTGGCCTACAACATGAATTGAACCCCTTATTCACAGCCTCTAAACAAATATACATCCTATCAAACTTGCCTTCCCCATCTGAATCAAAACCCAATAAGCAAGTTGAACCAGGATTGGCTCTTTTCACCTCACCAATTAAATCCCACAGACTACTATACTGATCAGCTGTTCAACATTGTTGCAATGAGAAGGATGTCATCTACGTAAAATGCAAGAAACACTACTGATCCGTTAACACAAATACGGTACATACACCTCGTTAGGACAGGATACAAATCCATAGGATTTGACTACCTCATCGAAAACGCTGGTGCCAGATCCCCGTGCAATTTTTTGAAAGCAGCTCCTTTGGTCCTGATTGCTTGTTGCCTGCTTAAGTTAATTCCCATTTGTCTTTTCACCATCATTCTAAAGCCCTTCAACTCCATGTTGGGTTGATCATTGAAATAATCAAGGTATTTGTCAGCCACCCAACTAGACTTATCATTCTGACTTTCGAAGTTGTGATACAAGTATGCTTACTATTGTAGTGGGCAATTCTGAAAGTTTCTTCCCCCTTCACCTTAAGAGCATGAAGTAACCATTGACATTGATCCACGCTTTTCCGTTTCTCATTCCCCTTGCACTTTACATGCATTCTGATTTTGTCATTTTTTGTGACTTTCAAATTTCTCCTCGTCTCTGCAGCATGTGACTTCACAGCTTCATGGAATAGCTTCTTCCCAGAAAACCTTTGTCCCACCTCAAACTTTGGGTGAAATGTATCCATCTCTCTAAAGTTGTTGGAGTTCAGTTTTCCTCATGTATCTCCTTCAGAATTCTCACTAGTGAAATATTCATCACTATCCCAAACTGTCTTTTCAACCACATCGGCATCCGAATGGTAAAAATCATCCCTTGTCTCTTCCCCACCTCTTGCACTACCTTCCGAGGCACTACCTTCCAAGTTTCTTCTATCACCGTCATCATCATTTTCTCCTTTTCGCTCTTCATCACTATCATCTTCGTATCCACTATCATAGAACTCAAACTCGTCCCAATCAATCTCTGTATTATCATCATCCATTGTAAATTCACACTTCTGCTCAATTAACCAATGGTAAGAGTCAACATAAAGAATTGAAGAAATGTTTATTACGAAGGTGAATCATTTAATGTTGGTCCGGAGACGATAAGTCAGGTGTAGAGGGGGGGGGTGAATACACCTGAGCTCAGTTTCTTTTTCTCAATGAAGGTCAGCTGAGCTGATGATTGCAACTGATGAACAGTGCTAAATAAGCCTTCGATCGCGGGACAGAGTGAGTCAGCTATTGAGCTCTCTCCTACTGACTGTTGTCAGTACTTCGAGAATCAGTCGGAGACTGTTGTGCTGAAAGTGTGGGGCCCGAAATTCGTCTCTTTTGAAAACATGTTTTAGCAAATTAAATCTTTTGGCTGTGCGCTTTATAAAATACGTTTTTATGCAAGCTTATGATTTTCAAGTCAGTTGAATGCTATGCAATAAAACAGTAAAAGAACACAAGCGATTTAACGTGGTTCGGATACACAAGATCCTACGTCCACGGTCCTGAACAAGGCAGGAGAACTTGTTGATTATTCTGAGCAAGCCTCAGCAGGGATACTGTGCACTGGACATTTCCCTCTAAGTTATAGTCCTTAGCGACTTTACAATCCAAACCTAAGTCTGAAAGGGAAGGGAATTTTCTCCAACTGAGAAGGAGTTCTTACAATAAGAACAATTCACTAAATGAGAACTCCTTCGAATCTAAGCTATAAATATGACAATGAGCTTAGTCTAGAGAAGAAAGGGATGTAAGAACTTTAGAGAGAAAAACTAAGAAATCTTCTAAGTATGCAAGTTTTCCTCTGGATGGTCTTTGAGTGTTCTAGAGCGTTTATGAACTTGAGCTTGTCCCTTTTGAAATTCCGTTTTTTTTCGGAGCTTCAAAAACTTCTCTATTTATAGTTGTGAGTTATGGCATATGTCCGTTGGAGACGACGATGCCACGTGTCACAAGCTTCCAAGAAAAACGGCCATTAATTCGAACTGTTGCAGCAGGGCAGTTAATGCACTGTTCATGAGAGCAGCTTTACTGTGTAGAGTAGGTAAGCGTTGTCGGCATCTCATTGGTCGAGGTTTGTAGTTGGTGAGAATGTTAGAGTTGACCGTTCAACAACCTTGTATGTCTTCTGCTGAACTTTTCGATAAGACTTAAATAGCTGGGTCGCTTTTCTGTAGGATACAGTAGACTGAAAAGTCTCTGTCTTCTTCAGCTGAGTCGGCTGACACGGCATCTACTGAGTAGGTCAGCTGGCGACTGCGAAGGTACTGTGTTTGTTTCTGTTCTTCTGCTGATGACTATCAGCTGGGAGTAGTCTTCTACTGATGATTTGTCAGCTGATGCGCTGTCTTCGACTGAGTGGAAGACCAGCTGCTGACTGAAGAACACAAGCGATTACACTGATGACGTGGGGTTCTGAAAAGTATCTTCGACAGAAGATCAGTTCAACAATTACCCCGTATAGGACTTAGACAAAAAAATAATAATCAATACACCAAGTCTAACCTATACATCAGCTAATCCTAACGACACACTAATCTACTGATATCAGCTAGGTTTTGGGATCTTCAATTCCATAGTACTACTATGATTTCCCCCAATTTTCTTTTAACCGAACAACAGCTGAGTATCATCTACTGACTCATATCCAACAATTTCCCCCTAATTGATGATGCCAAAACCTCTACCTCTACCTCTTAAACTTCTCAAGTCTATAAAAGATGCTATCCTACTGACAACAATTTCCCCCTTACAACATTCTGAGGAAAAAAATAAAGGAATTTCAATACTTCAGTAGGTGGGAGATAGGCAAAATCAGAGAAACTGATTGTGAGTGTGTGTCAGATCACTTAGTGATCAGTCGTAAAAAAAACGATGCAAAGAGCTGAAAGACAATGAGTAATTGTCTGACAAGCAATAGGAACTGATATATATATAATCAATGATGTACAAGCTCCTATAGCTATTACAACAGAAATAAAAAAGAAAGGGGAAATCACTGCTGACGTTTGAAGCGTTGAGTCCTTTTCTTGAAATCGGCAGACTTCTCAGCAGGAGGATCCAGGTAATAATACTTGAAAACTCTGATCCTGATCTCCTGGATTTCTTCGTTGTCAAGAGGATTGTCAGGCAGCAAACCCAGATGGAAAGCAGCTTCCTCTATCTCTCTCTCAATGTCCTTCGTGCACAGCAGTCCACTAGCAGTTCTTGGCGGTGGAATACGTCGGAAAGCTGGAGTACGAAAGGGAATATTTTGTTCTTCCATAATCTGTCTCAGCTGATCTCTGAATGAGATATCAAATCTCGAGAGTAGTTCGTCGAATAACTGATCAGCTGGACAGTCGAGAGGATAAATGCGCCATACAAAATAGCCTTTAATAAAATCCTCTTTCAGCCTTTCCCAATGAATGTTCATATCAGCCGGCACCCATTTATCCACATGCGGGATAGGAATATTTTTAACATATGGGCCCCTGATGAACTTGGATTTTCTTGGGATCTGCTTCCTCGGATCAGCTGCTGGCTTGAGAGATAAGCTACGCATTTTCGCCAAGTCAGCTATCCTTTTCTTTTCGCGGAGTGCGGCTGCTCTACTGTCTCCTCGCCTGAGACTCAGACCTTGCAGCGTCGCCTCCCAGGTCGCTTGATCTTCCGCTATCTGCTCAGGTGTTAGAGTAGAAGTGGGAATACTCTGAGCAGTAGCTTGGATCTCAGTCGGAAGAGCCTTAGCAAAATCTTCTTGGGCTTTCTTCTTCTACTCTTCGACCGATCCGACCTTTTTCTTGCCTTTGCCCTTAACTGCCCTTAGGCTTCTTTGCTGCTTCTGCTGCCTCTTCAAGCTGACGCTCATGGTCGAGCTCATCCTGCAGCTGTTGGGCAATTTTGAGGTCATAAGCCTCTTGCTCCGCTTTTGATTTGAACTTATGGACCTGGGGAGGAAGGAGGAGTAGATACAGTTGCAATCTCCTTCCCCGGCCTCTGCAATGGCAATTGTTCAGGCTCAGGCTCTTCTTCTTTTGTCTCCTGCTCAATAAAATTTGCTACTTCTTCAAAGTGAGCAGCAGAAGAGGAAATGGGGGTTGGCTGAAGTGGAAATTCTAGGAGAAGGACCTCAGAAGAGTTCTTATCCTGAGTAGTAGAGGGTCCTTCCTCCTGAGCCCTTTGCCCCTGAGTCTGTGCGGGTTCTTCAGCTGTGGAGGGTCTCTCCTCCTAAACCCTTTCCCTGATAATTTGTACATCAGCTGTATCCGTTTCAGGTTCATCTTTTATTATACCTTCCCCCTTTTTGGCATCAGCAGCCTTATCGAGGTTGGTACGGATAGCTGTGACTTCTTTCTCAAGCTTGTATACTGAGTCCTTGATCTGAGTAACTGTAGAATTGAAGTCCTTGACCAAGTCACAGTATTTCTCCCAGTCCTTCTCTTGATCTGCCCTAGATCGATTGAGATGAGCAGCTGACTCCTGGCGGAGTTTCAGCAGGGCTAGATCATTAGATTCTTTCATCTCCTTCTGAATCTCGTTTAAGGCCGCAGCCTGTTGCTTAATAGCAGTCTGGAGGCTGCTTGTGGCCAACTTGTTTCGCTCATCCATTTGAGCTTGGACTGTTGAGAGAGCATGAGTCAGCTGCTCAGTAAATGTTTTGTGCTGAGCTTGGAGTAGCAACTGACTCTGTGCAGATAGATCTGCTTTCGGAGCTATCAAAGCTTGCTCGATCATCTCCTTAAAATCAGGCTGCGAAGGAGCCTCTTGAGGAGTGGAGATGCCAGCGGCTAGCTTATCCAGGCTATCAGTCTGCGCCTTCGTATACTTCTCCCATTTGATATGGACGTCTTTGGCGAGAAGTTTGTTTTTAGTACCTTGGCATCTGATTGCCTTATTCACTGATTTGGAGGACACGGAACCAATGGGTTGAATCTGGTAAGAGCTTGTTCCGAGCCTTTGATCAGAAAACACGAGGAGCTGCTCCCGACTGTACTTCGGAGCGCCCTGAGCCTCACCTGATGTACCAGGGGGTGGTGATTGGCTCTTCTCATGGGGATTTGGTCCCTCAGCAGAGCCTCCCAACTCTGCATCCTTGGGGTTGCCTTCCATCTCCTGATCTTGATCTTGGTCATCACCCTCATCAGCAGGAGGAGATGGAGGCAGAGCATTAGCAGCAGGAGCTGTGGTACGCAGGCTAAGAAGATAGAGCATAGCAGCTCGAAGATCCTCGAAGGACGCCAAATCAGCTGGCTCCCCGAATCCGATCTCTGCCTGTAAATCTTGCTGCTCCGTCAATAGATCGATGGCTGACTGAGTTTTTGCAAAGTCTATCAGAATATCCCAGTTTAAAAACCTCAGTAGCATCTGAACTCTTGCCCTGATGGCAATGTCAACCAAGTCTTCATGCTCAGCTATCTCTGGAATCTGATCGTGAATCTCAGCTATAGCACGCAGACGAGTGGTATGAGTTGTTGTCCATTCAGTCTCTTCAGTTGGCTCTCGAATGTCCGACTGAGTGTCATCGGAGCTGATGACTTGAGCTTTATCCTTGAGGGTGGCTCCTTCCATCCCTGTGTCGGAGTCCAAGGTTTGCTCATCTTGAGGTGGAGGAGGAGCCTGTTCTATGACAGTTATCGGCTGAGCCACAGTGACCTTAGCTGGTCGTGGCTTTGTAAGCCTCCTCCTCTTGGGCACATCAGCGGGAGATGGCAGGGCAGTAGCAGCTCTCTTCTGCTCAGGTGGCCCTTTGCCAATTGACTTCTGTCGCTTCTTTAGTCTTAAACTTCATCAGCTTAGTGTTGTACAGCTTTGAGTCTTCAAAAACTGAGTTCCTCTGTACAACACTCTCTATTAGGAGTGACATCTTGGTCCCAAATAGAAGCTTACCCACACTGGCCAACCTCCTCTCGCCAGTGGGTAGAGTAGTGAATTTCTGGGCCTGGGCTTTCATCTGAGTCGTGTAATAGTCAGCCCAGTTCGCTTCTACTCCGTCGTCAATAGCCATCATCAGCTGAATCCTCGGTTTGGACAGTTGATCATATGATCCAGCTGAGCTTGTCAGTATGTGCGAGACCACATACGCTAAACCTCTGTACTGAGGTAGCAAAATATTCCTCGGGAGAGCTGTCTTGAACGTCAGATCACTGCGTCCACAGAACTTTTGTACATAGGCATTGATCTCCCTCTCCTTATATCCGATTGGTGAGATACCAGAATGAGGAAGCTGAAACGCGAGGACTAGAGCCTCTCGGATGTTGAAGGTGTGCTGAGTCGGCTTCCACTTGTTCGGAGTGGTTTCTCTCATGTATGAGAAAGAAGCTTCTTCTTCTCCGGCGGCCACAGAGTTCCAGTTGAAATACGCTTCTGCCACTTGCCTTGGCAAATGAGCACGCGGATGCTTGGTCACGAGGGTTTCCAACCCTGACCTCTCCAGAGCATCGAACATAGGCTCCAGATATGGGATGTCCACCTGGCGGAAAGCCATTGTGGGTTCGAACTGGATTCGGATGGCCATGATCTCCACTAACGGTTCAGGAGTTTGTACGATCGCCATAGAAATCTGCAAAACACATGTTAGCACTTGAAAATAGAGTAAGTCAGTTTTTTTCAGTAGATTTGAATACATTACCGAGTATGAGAGCTTGAGAGATGCACAGGCAAAGCAGTTATACGAAGTTTGAGATGGAAACTGATTTGCGATATAAGCTCTTAGGATTTGATAATGGCGAAAAGTGAGGAATGAGATAGAAGATGGAAGATTTTGTATATATTGGCTTGATTGCAAGTTTCAATCCAACGACTGAGTTTTAATCTTCTAAAAACTATGAACGGCTAAGATTTAATGTTATAAAAGGAATGATTACAAAAGCCGCCTAAAACATAAATCTACGTAATAAAGGTAAGTGAGAAGACATGCATTAAATGCGCGACAGACAGCATTAATTACTCATCTTATGCGAATGGAGAGGTTTCCTACTGACCTTTCCTTAAACTATTAATGGCGGGAAATGAATGCACATTAACTACTGAGTGTGAGCGACTGATGCAATAAATGCGAGCATGCTTCAAAAGAATTTAAGTACACAAAATTACGCAAACCTCTTCAGCTGAGCTTATCAGCTGGTTACCGAACCTCTTCAGCTGAACTTATCAGCTGGTTACCGAACCTCTTCAGCTGAACTTATCAGATGGTTACTGTTAAGTATAAGGAGAATGGTTGTCATGCTGATGACTATGTGTTGGATATGAGTCAGTAGATGATACTCAGCTGTTGTTCGGTTAAAAGAAAATTAGGGGAAATCATAGTAGTACTATGGAATTGAAGATCCCAAAACCTAGCTGATATCAGTAGATTAGTGTGTCGTTAGGATTAGCTGATGTATAGGTTAGACTTGGTGTATTGATTATTATTTTTTTGTCTAAGTCCTGTACGGGGTAATTGTTGAACTGATCTTCTGTCGAAGATACTTTTCAGAACCCCACGTCATCAGTGTAATCGCTTGTGTTCTTCAGTCAGCAGCTGATCTTCCACTCAGTCGAAGACAGCGCATCAGCTGACAAATCATCAGTAGAAGACTACTCCCAGCTGATAGTCATCAGCAGAAGAACAGAAACAAACACAGTACATTCGCAGTCGCCGGTGACCTACTCGGCAGATGCCGTGTCGGGCGACTCACCGAAGAAGACAGAGACTTTTCGCCCATCGTATCCTACGTAAAAAGCGACCCGGCCTATTCAAGTCTTATCGAAAAGTTCAGCAGAAGACATACGAGGTTGTTGAACGGTCAACTCTGACATTCTCACCAACTACAAACCTCGACCAATGAGAAGCCGACAACGCTTACCTACTCTACACAGTAAAGCTACTCTCATGAACAGTGCATTAACTGCCCTACTGCAACAGTTCGAATTAATGGCCGTTTTTCTTGGAAGCTTGTGACACGTGGCATCGTCGTCTCCAACGGACATATGCCATAACTCACAACTATAAATAGAGAAGTTTTTGAAGCTCCGAAAAAAAATGGAATTTCAAAAGGGACAAGCTCAAGTTCATAAACGCTCTAGAACACTCAAAGACCATCCAGAGGAAAACTTGCATACTTAGAAGATTTCTTAGTTTTTCTCTCTAGAGTTCTTACATCCCTTTCTTCTCTAGACTAAGCTCATTGTCATATTTATAGCTTAGATTCGAAGGAGTTCACATTTAGTGAATTGTTCTTATTGTAAGAACTCCTTCTCAGTTGGAGAAAATTCCCTTCCCTTTCAGACTTAGGTTTGGATTGTAAAGTCGCTAAGGACTATAACTTAGAGGGAACCCGTCCCAGCGACAGTATCCCCGCTGAGGCTTGCTCAGAATAATCAACAAGTTCTCCTGCCTTGTTCAGGACCGTGGACGTAGGATCTTGTGTATCCGAACCACGTTAAATCGCTTGTGTTCTTTTACTGTTTTATTGCATAGCATTCAACTGACTTGAAAATCATAAGCTTGCATAAAAACGTATTTTATAAAGCGCACAGCCAAAAGATTTAATTTGCTAAAACGTGTTTTCAAAAGAGACGAATTCCGGGCCCCACATTTTCCGCACAACAGTCTCCGACTGATTCTCAAAGTACTGACAACAGTCAGTAGGAGAGAGCTCAATAGCTGACTCACTCTGTCCCGCGATCGAAGGCTTATTTGGCACTATTCATCAGTTGCAATCATCAGCTCAGCTGACCTTCATTGAGAAAAAGAAACTGAGCTCAGGTGTATTCACCCCCCCCCTCTACACCTGACTTATCTTCTCCGGACCAACAATTGGTATCAGAGCTCACGGTGTTCAACTGATCGCCGGTTCTGAAATACTGGTCCTCTCGAACTAATCCTGAAAACCGTTTTCACTGCATAAGCATCTTTTCAGCATCCTTATACTCTTATTGTTACAATGTCTGATATGTCAGGTATTAGGATGGTACCGATGTTCTCAATAGAGAACTACACGGTATGGCGCGTACGTATGGAGGCACACCTAACGTCACTCCACGACAGCATGTCAGATGTCCTAGAGTCAGGACCGATCATTCCCATGATCGACAGCGTAGTATTTGCTGCTGGAGGAGGCGTGGGAGCACAAACTGGTGCTAAGGTTCCCAAAGACAAATCTGCCTTCACGCCTGAAGAGAAGAAGCTGCACAACCTTGACCGAGTTGCACGTAATGCCATACTGACTACACTCAGTGATTCACACCTCGGAAGGGTACAGGATTGCAAAACGGCGAAAGAGCTATGGGACGCCTTGGCGATCGAGCCATGGAACCCTTCGGATCAAAGAAAACAAGCTCGAGCTAGAGCTTCGAAGTTCGACGCCTTTGCAATGGAGCTCTATCGAAACCATTGACGAGCCGAGTGTCGATTCACCAATCAAGTCAATGTCATCAATGGGCTGGGGAGGTCGTTCACCAACAAGGAGATGAACACCAAGATCTTGAGAGCGTTGCCCCGACAGAAGTGGCTTCCATTTGCTACTTATTTACGTCGCTCTGATCTAAATGCTCTAACTCCTGATGTTATATTTTCGTAATTAAAATCGGAGGAATTCGAGCATAGCCTACCCCAAAAGTGCTTAAGCACTCCAAGTGACACACGGTTCGACCACGCCTTCAAGGCAACAAACAAGCAATACGGAGCCAAACCTATTTCCTCAAGCAAAGCCGTGGCCACATTAGTAGCAAAGTCTTCGAGACTTCGGGCCCCGACCGGCCTAGCACCGATGGCTCTCAAATATCAGAGGGAAAAGGAGAGAGTCAGAAAGCTGAGGAAATACAACCGAGATTCTTCTTCAGGTAAGAAAGACTATCATAAGAAAGAAGAATCTAATCCTTCTACTGAATGCAGGAAATCGGAGTCTGCGCCGCCCGTCTAAAGACTCACTGGTAAGAGCAAAGCAGAACATCCACTCGCTACAACCGCAAGAAGGAGGGACACTATCGCACGATTGTCCCGAACTCTCACCGCTCAAAGAGCAGAACGGCAGGCCAGGAGAAAGAAATTCGCCGAGAGACGGCATGCCTATATAGCCGGAGAGATATCCGACAACTCAATTGAGGAGGATACATTCATGTATTCTTCTGAATACGAAGCCGTATTCGTCGCAGTTGAGGTCGCAGAGATAGTTCCTGATGAGTCAGTCGAATACTGTCTGATGGCCGGAGAAGAGGCTGAGGTAAATTCTAAACACATTATTACCTCTTCTTCACACAGCACACAAGACACGTGCTCGGTCACAGATGATTCTCTAGATGTGGTACAAGCCTACGACGATCTACTAGAGGAACAGTATCGGTGAGCGAGAGAGTTCAAAGCAGAACCATCCAGGAACTTGAACAGGTAAAGGCTGAGAATCAGAGACTTTCTTCTGATTATCAGGTCTCTACTGAGTCAGTGGATCTAGTTGCGAGACTCAGGGAAGAGATTGAATCTCTTATGACTAAGTCTCAGCTTCAAGAGACTCAGATCTCGGCCCGACCAAGGACAATTTCGAGAAAGAGACCGAAATAGCCAAGCTCGGTCGAAGCTCACGGACGTGCGTGAATGACTATGACTCACTCGTAAGGAGTGACGAGGTCCGGAGAGGTTTGATGACTGAACAATACCTGGGAGCGAAGGAGAAGCTTGAAAGCATGCTTAGAGCACAACGGCCAACTGCTGTGAAAGAAGGCATTGGCTATACCCACGAAGCTTCCACCTCCAAAAGCTCAGCAACTCTGGCTGATAGGTTCGTCAGAGGAAAGGTGCAAGCTGCTGACACCACACCTCAGGCGAAGAACAAACAGAAAATGATTGCACCTCAGCCGAGTAGCAACAAGCAGCTGACCAAAGGTTCCAGCCCCAGGACACCGCGATCAAATTCAGGGGGAACCAAGAAGGTCAGATGGGCTGAATAGTACAAGGAGCCACTGTATGAGCACCCGACTCAGTACGGCTCGTACTACTATGAGCCCAGGGTCAGGAGAAGCGCTAAGACTCAGAAGAAGAAAGCGCCTGAACCCAAAATCATCAGCAAAAAGCCAGTATCTCCAAGTCCTGTGGAGAAGAAAGCTGATAAGGTTCAGAAGAAGAAGTCTAGGACTTCTAAGGTCCCAAGACAGATCTGGGTCCCGAAATCTCACACTAACCAGTAAGGACCCAACTGAACCAAAGGGTACCTAAAAATGCCTCTGTTTTGCAGGTGCATAAGGACCCGTGGATAGTGGACAGCGGCTGCTCGAGACACATGACTTACCAGAAGAGCCTGCTGACCAACTACGTACAAGAAGATGGTCCCAGAATTGAATTCGGTGACAACTCAAAAGGCTACACAAAGGGATATGGAACGCTGAACATTGGGACTGCCACGCCTAAAGAGTAACATATGTTGAAGGACTTCAACATAATCTCCTTTCTGTCAGTCAATTCTGTGATAATCTTAACACAGTAATCTTTGACGCTGGTTTCTGTGATATTGTTGACAAATCTACAGGAAAACAGTGTTATCAGGTTCGCGGTGGAAGAACATCTATGTTGCAAACTGGAATACCGCAGAACCTGAGACTTGCTTGCTCGCACAGACTAAATCAGGTGACAAGTCAAGCTGGCTATGGCACAAGAGACTCAGCCACCTGAACTTCAAGACCATGAACAAGCTTGTCAAGAACTCTAAAGTCAGAGGACTGCCCAACGAATCGTTTATCAGAGACAGAAATTGTGAAGCGTGCCTGAAGGGAAAGCAAACAAATAAGAGCAATCCTCCTATTCCATCACCTTCCACTGATGGAATCCTTAAGCTGCTTCACATGGACTTATTCGGGCCAGTCTCTCCAGTGACTATAAGAGGCAAGAAGTATGCCCTCGTCGTCATAGATGACTACTCGAGATATACTTGGGTCATCTTCATCGCCAACAAATCTAATGTTCAGACTGAGTTACCTAATCTACTGAAGAAACTCAGTGTGGAAAAGAACATCAAGATTAAGACGATACGCTCAGACAGAGGAACAGAGTTTCTAAACTCAGTAGTTAAGACATACTGCGATAAAGAAGGAATTAAGCACGAGACATCAGCTGCACGCACCCCTCAGCAGAACGGACTTGCTGAACGTAAGAACAGAACACTCAAAGAAGCAGCAAGAACGCTCCTCGCAGATTCTGGACTACCCTCAAAGTTTTGGGCTGATGCTACTGACACCGCCTGTTACACTCAGAATCGCTCACTACTGACACAGCAACACATGAAGACGCCTTACGAACTGTGGAAAGGGAGAATTCCTTCTATTTCTCATTTTCATGTTTTCGGCTGTCCTTGCTTTATCCACAATAATGGGAAAGATCAGTTGAAGATCTTTGATAGCAAATCTGATCAAGGAGTATTCTTAGGATACTCTCGAGTCAGCAAAGCATTCAGAGTCTTTAACTATCGGACTCTTTGCGTGGAGGAAAGCCCTCATGTTGTTTTTGATGAATTTGTTATGCGAGAACGGAGAAAGATACAAAGTCAAATACTGAAGATGTCAGCAGCAAGCTACAGGATCTCGGACTGAATGATAAAATTGAAAAGATCCAGCATTGTTGGGATGATGAGTCAGACGATGAACAAACTCAGACTCAGCCAACAATCGATGTAGCTGACCTAGTTGATTCTATCGAACAGAATCAACAACAGGTAACATCGGTCGATGAGGAAGCCCCTATGGTAACTGAGACCTCTACTGAGAATGTAAACTCAGGGGGAACGATTAATGTTCCTGAGCTAAATGCCCCTGAACCTGGAAACTCAGTAGATCCTAACCTTCTTACTGAATTGCTACGATCACGCAACGTTACTCGAAATGCCTAACACACCTACCGACCGTGCGTAAGTAGTATCGAAGACGAAGCCCGACTCGGGCGTTCGTGGCTCGATGCTCATTCTTCGGATCTTATCATTGGAGATCCATCAAGCAACTATAAGGACGAGATCAAGATTAAGTCAAGGAGAAAGCTCACTTTACTCTTGTTTTCTCGTCTACGTAAGAACCTCGATCGATAGAGGACGCACTTAAAGATGCCGACCGGGTCATTGTTATGCAAGAAGAGCTGAACCCGGTTCGTCGAAATGAAGTTTGGGAGCTTGTCGACAGCACCTAGACATCAACACATGATTGGAACTAAGTGGGTCTTCAAGAACAAGCGAGATGAAAACAACGTCATTGTCGAAATAAAGCTCGACTAGTTGCTAAAGGATACAGTCAGGCAGAGGGAATTGACTTTGATTAAACGTTCGCTCCAGTCACTAGATTGGAAGCCATTCGTCTTTTCCTAGCTTATGCAACACATCAGGGATTTAAGGTATATCGAGATGGATGTGAAGTCAGCTTTTCGAACGACGCATCGAAGGAAGAAGTCTACGTGGAACAACCGCCCGACTTTCAGCGGGGACATCGAGTGTACGAGACTTAGGAAAGCTCTGTATGGGTTAAAACAAGCACCCAGGGCTTGGTATGATACCCTATCAGACTTTCTACTTCAGAAAGGTTTTCAGAAGGGGACAGTAGATCGCACCCTATTCAACATAAAGTCAGGAGACGACATCCTACTGGTGCAAACTACGTGGACGACATCATTTTCGGCTGCAGAAACGAAGTCATACGTCAGCAGTTCGAGAAGATGATGAAAGAGAAATTCGAGATGTCCATGATGGAAGAGATGAATTATTTCCTTGGATTTCAAGTGAAGCAATCACCTGAAGGAATCTTCATCAATCAAGCCAAATACACTCGAGATCTTCTCAAGAGATTCGGCTGCGACTCCAGCAAGCCAGTCAAAATCCCCATGAACACGAACTTTAAAAGCGATCTAGACAAAGAGGGAGCTTCTGTTAACTTTACTGACTATAGAGCTATTATAGGCTCTTTACTTTATTTAACAGCTAGCCGTCCTGACATAACTTATGCTGTAGGTGTATGCGCAAGATTCCAAGCAGATCCCAAGCGAAGTCATTTAGACTCGCCGAAGAAAATTTCGCGCTATTTAAGAGGAACACCCGATCTTTGGGTTATGGTATCCTCGCCGATGATAACTTAATACTAACGAAGTTATTCGATGCCGATTATGCGAGGATGCAGGATAGATCGAAAGTCAACTTCCGGAACTTGTCAGTTCCTAGGCAGCAAGCTGGTTTCTTGGTTTTCAAAGAAGCATCGTTCAGTAGCAACGTCCACTACTGAAGCTGAGTACATGGCTGCAGGAAGTTGCTGTGCCCAAATCCTTTGGCTTCGACAACAACTTAGAGATTATGGTATAACTCATGATGAAGTGCCCATCTACTGCGACTCCACAAGTGCAATTGCCATAACTCAGAACCCAGTTCTACATACCAGATGCAAGCACGTGGATATCCAACACCACTTCATCAGAGACCATGTCGAGAAGAAGGATATCAGGATGGAGAAGATCCATAATGACAAGCAAAGGGTAGATATACTGATCAAACCACTAGCTGAGAACAGGTTCAGAGAACTATCAGTTGAGCTAGGTCTACTGGATCCTACTGAGATGCGTCAGTAGATACCGACTACTGAGAACATCATTGTCAAACAATTGGTAACAATTGGGATCAGCATAAGGAATCAGTACGACATGTCAGATAACTAAGTACAGTGACTCAGTTGGGAAAGTCACACTGTACACAGCAAGGGGGAAGATAGTCATCAGCATGACAACCATTCTCCTTATACATAACGGTAACCAGCTGATAAGTTCAGCTGAAGAGGTTCGGTAACCAGCTGAAGAGGTTCGGTAACCAGCTGATAAGCTCAGCTGAAGAGGTTTGCGTAATTTTGTGTACTTAAATTCTTTTGAAGCATGCTCACATTTATTGCATCAGTCGCTCACACTTAGTAGTTAATGTGCATTCATTTCCCGCCATTAATAGTTTTAAGGAAAGGTCAGTAGGAAACCTCTCCATTCGCATAAGCTGAGTAATTAATGCTGTCTGTCGCGCATTTAATGCATGTCTTTTCACTTACCTTTATTACGTAGATTTATGTTTTAGGCGGCTTTTGTAATCATTCCTTTTATAACATTAAATCTTAGCCGTTCATATTTTTTGGAAGATTAAAACTCAGTCGTTGGATTGAAACTTGCAATCAAGCCAATATATACAAAATCTTTCATTTCTATCTCATTCCTCACTTTTCGCCATTATCAAATCCTAAGAGCTTATATCACAAATCAGTTTCCATCTCCAACTTCGTATAACTGCTTTGCCTGTGCATCTCTCAAGCTCTCGTACTCGGTAATGTATTCAAATCTGCTGAAAAATACTGACTTACTCTATTTTCAAGTGCTAACATGTGTTTTGCAGATTTCAATGGCGATCGTACAGACTCCTGAACCATTAGTGGAGATCATGGCCATCCGAATCCAGTTCGAACCCACAATGGCTTTCCGCCAGGTGGACATCCCATATCTGGAGCCTATGTTCGATGCTCTGGAGAGGTCAGGGTTGGAAACCCTCATGACCAAGCATCCGCGTGCTCATCTACCAAGGCAAGTGGCAGAAGCGTATTTCAACTGGAACTCTATGGCCGCCGGAGAAGAAGAAGCTTCTTTCTCATACATGAGAGAAACCACTCCGAACAAGTGGAAGCCGACTCAGCACACCTTCAACATCCGAGAGGCTCTAGTCCTCGCGTTTCAGCTTCCTCATTCTGGTATCTCACCTATCGAATATAAGGAGAGGGAGATCAATGCCTATGTACAAAAGTTCTATGGACGCAGTGATCTGACGTTCAAGACAGCTCTCCCTAGGAATCTTTTGCTACCTCAGTACAGAGGTTTAACGTATGTGGTCTCGCAAATACTGACAAGCTCAGCTGGATCATATGATCAACTGTCCAAACCGAGGATTCAGCTGATGATGGCTATTGATGACGGAGTAGAAGTGAACTGGGCTGACTATTACACGAGTCAGATGAAAGCCCAGGCCTAGAAATTCACTACTCTACCCACTGGCGAGAGGAGGTTGGCCACTGTGGGTAAGCTTCTATTTGGGACCAAGATGTCAGTCCTAATAGAGAGTGTTGTACAGAGGAACTCAGTTTTTGAAGACTCAAAGCTGTACAACACTAAGCTGATGAAGTTTAAGACTAAAGAAGCGACGGAGAAGTCAATTGGCAAAGGGCCACCTGAGCAGAAGAGAGCTGCTACTGCCCTGCCATCTCCCGCTGATGTGCCCAAGAGGAGGAGGCTTACAAAGCCACGACCAGCTGAGGTCACTGTGGCTCAGCCGATAACTGTCATAGAACAGGCTCCTCCTCCACCTCAAGATGAGCAAACCTTGGACTCCGACACAGGGATGGAAGGAGCCACCCTCAAGGATAAAGCTCAAGTCATCAGCTCCGATGACACTCAATCGGACATTCGAGAGCCAACTGAAGAGACTGAATGGACAACAACTCATACCACTCGTCTGCGTGCTACAACTGAGATTCACGATCAGATTCTAGAGATAGCTGAGCATGAAGACTTGGTTTACATTGCCATCAGGGCAAGAGTTCAGATGCTACTGAGGTTTTTAAACTGGGATATTCTGATAGACTTTGCAAAAACTCAGTCAGCCATCGATCTATTGACGGAGGAGCAAGATTTACAGGCAGAGATCGGATTCGGGGAGCCAGCTGATTTGGCGTCCTTCGAGGTTCTTCGAGCTGCTATGCTCTATCTTCTTAGCCTGAGTACCACAGCTCCTGCTGCTAATGCTCCACCTCCATCTCCTCCTGCTAATGAGGGTGATGACCAAGATCAAGATCAGGAGATGGAAGGCAACCCCAAGGATGCAGAGTTGGGAGGCTCTGCTGAGGGACCAAATCCCCATGAGAAGAGCCAATCACCACCCCCTGGTACATCAGGTGAGGCTCAGGGCGCTCCGAAGTACAGTCGGGAGCAGCTCCTCGTGTTTTCTGATCAAAGGCTCGGAACAAGCTCTTACCAGATTCAACCCATTGGTTCCGTGTCCTCCAAATCAGTGAATAAGGCAATCAGACGCCAAGGTACTAAAAACAGACTTCTCGCCAAAGACGTCCATATCAAATGGGAGAAGTATACGAAGGCGCAGACTGATAGCCTGGATAAGCTAGCCGCTGGCATCTCCACTCCTCAAGAGGCTCCTTCGCAGCCTGATTTTAAGGAGATGATCGAGCAGGCTTTGATAGCTCGGAAAGCAGATCTATCTGCACAGAGTCAGTTGCTGCTCCAAACTCAGCACAAAACATTTACTGAGCAGCTGACTCATGCTCTCTCAACAGTCCAAGCTCAAATGGATGAGCGAAACAAGTTGGCCACAAGCAGCCTCCAGACTGCTATTAAGCAACAGGCTGCGGCCTTGAACGAGATTCAGAAGGAGATGAAGGAATCTAATGATCTAGCCCTGCTGAAACTCCGCCAGAGTCACCTTGCTCATCTCAATCGATCTAGGGCGGATCAAGATTAGGACCTGGGAGAAATCCGTGACTTGGTCAAGGACTTCGATTCTACGATTACTCGGATCAAGGACTCGGTATACAAGCTTGAGAAAGAAGTCACGGCTATCCGTACCAACCTCGATAAAGGTCTGCGATGCCGAGAAAGGGGGAAGGTATAATAAAAGATGAACCTGAAACGGATACAGCTGATGTACAGATTATCAGGGAAAGGGTTCAGGAGGAGAGACCCTCCACAGCTGAAGAACCCGCACAGACTCAGGGGGAAAGGGCTCAGGAGGAAGGACCCTCTACTACTCAGGATAAGAACTCTTCTGAGGTCCTTCTCCTAGAATTTCCACTTCAGCCAACCCCCATTTCCTCTTCTGCTGCTCACATTGAAGAAGTAGCAAATTTTATTGAGCAGGAGACAGAAGAAGAAGAAGAGCCTGAGCCTGAACAATTGCCACCGCAGAGGCCGGGGAAGGAGATTGCAACTGTATCTACTCCTCCTTCCTCCCCGGTCCATAAGTTCAAATCAAAAGCGGAGCAAGAGGCTTATGACCTCAAAATTGCCCAACAGCTGCAGGATGAGCTCGACCATGAGCGTCAGCTTGAAGAGGCAGCAGAAGCAGCAAAGAAGCCCTAGGGCAAAGCTGTTAAGGGCAAAGGCAAGAAAAAGGTCGGATCGGTCGAAGAGCAGAAGAAGAAAGCCCAAGAAGATTTTGCTAAGGCTCTTCCGACTGAGATCCAAGCTACTGCTCAGATTATTCCCACTTCTACTCTAACACCTGAGTAGATAGCGGAAGATCAAGCGACCTGGGAGGCGACGCTGCAAGGTCTGAGTCTCAGGCGAGGAGACAGTAGAGCAGCCGCACTCCGCGAAAAGAAAAGGATAGGCGACTTGGCGAAAATGCGTAGCTTATCTCTCAAGCCAGCAGCTGATCCGAGGAAGCAGATCCCAAGAAAATCCAAGTTCATCAGGGGCCCATATGTTAAGAATATTCCTATCCCGCTTGTGGATAAATGGGTGCCGGCTGATATGACCATTCATTGGGAAAGGCTGAAAGAGGATTTTATTAAAGGCTATTTTGTATGGCGCATTTATCCTCTCGACTGTCCAGCTGATCAGTTATTCGACGAACTACTCTCGAGATTTGATATCTCATTCAGAGATCAGCTGAGACAGATTATGGAAGAACAGAATATTCCCTTCCGTGCTCCAGCTTTCCGACGTATTCCACCACCAAGAACTGCTAGTGGACTGCTGTGCACGAAGGACATTGAGAGAGAGATAGAGGAAGCTGCTTTCCATATGGGTTTGCTGCCTGACAATCCTCTTGACAACGAAGAAATCCAGGAGATCAGGATCAGAGTTTTCAAGTATTATTACCTGGATCCTCCTGCTGAGAAGTCTGCCGATTTCAAGAAAAGGACTCAACGCTTCAAACGTCAGCAGTGATTTCCCCTTTCTTTTTTATTTCTGTTGTAATAGCTATAGGAGCTTGTACATCATTGATTATATATATATCAGTTCCTATTGCTTGTCAGACAATTACTCATTGTCTTTCAGCTCTTTGCATCGTTTTTTTTACGACTGATCACTAAGTGATCTGACACACACTCACAATCAGTTTCTCTGATTTTGCCTATCTCCCACCTACTGAAGTATTGAAATTCCTTTATTTTTTTCCTCAGAATTTTGTAAGGGGGAAATTGTTGTCAGTAGGATAGCATCTTTTATAGACTTGAGAAGTTTAAGAGGTAGAGGTAGAGGTTTTGGCATCATCAATTAGGGGGAAATTGTTGGATATGAGTCAGTATATGATACTCAGCTGTTGTTCGGTTAAAAGAAAATTGGGGGAAATCATAGTAGTACTATGGAATTGAAGATCCTAAAACCTAGCTGATATCAGTAGATTAGTGTGTCGTTAGGATTAGCTGATGTATAGGTTAGACTTGGTGTATTGATTATTATTTTTTTGTCTAAGTCCTATACGGGGTAATTGTTGAACTGATCTTCTGTCGAAGATACTTTTCAGAACCCCACGTCATCAGTGTAATCGCTTGTGTTCTTCAGTCAGCAGCTGATCTTCCACTCGGTCGAAGACGGCGCATCACCGACAAATCATCGCAGAAGACTACTCCCGGTGATAGTCATCGGCGTAAGAACGAGAAACAAACACGCAGTACCTTCGCAGCCGCCGGTGACCTACTCGGTAGATGCCGTGTCGGCCGACTCGCTGAAGAAGACAGAGACTTTTCGCCCATCGTATCCTACGTAAAAGCGACCCGGCTATTTAAGTCTTATCGAAAAGTTCAGCAGAAGACATACGAGGTTGTTGAACGGTCAACTCTAACATTCTCACCAACTACAAACCTCGACCAATGAGAAGCCGACAACGCTTACCTACTCTACACAGTAAAGCTGCTCTCATGAACAGTGCATTAAGCGCCTCGTCGCAGCAGTTCGAATTAATGGCCGTTTTTCTTAGAAGCTTGTGACACGTGGCATCGTCGTCTCCAACGGACATATGCCATAACTCACAACTATAAATAGAGAAGTTTTTGAAGCTCCGAAAAAAAACGGAATTTCAAAAGGGACAAGCTCAAGTTCATAAACGCTCTAGAACACTCAAAGACCATCCAGAGGAAAACTTGCATACTTAGAAGATTTCTTAGTTTTTCTCTCTAGAGTTCTTACATCCCTTTCTTCTCTAGACTAAGCTCATTGTCATATTTATAGCTTAGATTCGAAGGAGTTCACATTTAGTGAATTGTTCTTATTGTAAGAACTCCTTCTCAGTTGGAGAAAACTCCCTTCCTTTTCAGACTTAGGCTTGGATTGTAAAGTCGCTAAGGACTATAACTTAGAGGGAACTGTCCAGTGCACAGTATCCCTGCTGAGGCTTGCTCAGAATAATCAACAAGTTCTCCTGCCTTGTTCAGGACCGTGGACGTAGGATCTTGTGTATCCGAACCACGTTAAATCGTTTGTGTTCTTTTACTGTTTTATTGCATAGCATTCAACTGACTTGAAAATCATAAGCTTGCATAAAAACGTATTTTATAAAGCGCACAGCCAAAAGATTTAATTTGCTAAAACGTGTTTTCAAAAGAGACGAATTTCGGGCCCCACACTTTCCGCACAACAGTCTCCGACTGATTCTCGAAGTACTGACAACAGTCAGTAGGAGAGAGCTCAATAGCTGACTCACTCTGTCCCGCGATCGAAGGCTTATTTGGCACTATTCATCAGTTGCAATCATCAGCTCAGCTGACCTTCATTGAGAAAAAGAAACTGAGCTCAGGTGTATTCACCCCCCCCCCTCTACACCTGACTTATCGTCTCCGGACCAACACTATGTTCCCCCTTGCTGTGTACAGTGTGACTTTCCCAACTGAGTCACTGTACTTACTTATCTGACATGTCGTACTGATTCCTTATGCTGATCCAATTTGTTACCAATTGTTTGACAATGATGTTCTCAGTAGTCGATATCTACTGACGCATCTCAGTAGGATCCAGTAGACCTAGCTCAACTGATAGTTCTCTGAACCTGTTCTCAGCTAGTGGTTTGGTCAGTATATCTGCCCTTTGCTTGTTAGTATGGATCTTCTCCATCCTGATATCCTTCTTCTCGACATGGTCTCTGATGAAGTGGTGTCGGATATCCACGTGCTTGCATCTGGTATGTAGAACTGGGTTCTGAGTTATGGCAATTGCACTTGTGGAGTCGCAGTAGATGGGCACTTAATCCTGAGTTATACCATAATCTCTAAGTTGTTGTCGAAGCCAAAGGATTTGGGCACAGCAACTTCCTGCAGCCATGTACTCAGCTTCAGTAGTGGACGTTGCTACTGAATGCTGCTTCTTTGAAAACCAAGAAACCGACTTGCCGCCTAGGAACCGACAAGTTCGGAAGTTGACTTTCGATCTATCCCGCATCCCGCATAATCGGCATCGGAATAACTCTGTTAGTATTAAGTTATCATCGGCCAGGATACCATAACCCATCATCGGGTGTTCCTCTTAAATAGCGCGAGAATTTTCTTCGCCGAGTCTAAATGACTTCGCTTGGGATCTCGCTTGGAATCTTGCGCATACACCTACAAAGCATAAGTTATGTCGGGACGGCTAGGTTGTTAAATAAAGTAAAGAGCCTATAATAGCTCTATAGTCGGTAGAGTTAACGTAAGCTCCCTCTTTGTCTAGATCGATTTTAAAGTTCGTGTTCATGGGGATTTTGGTACCGGCTTGCTTGGAGTCGCGGCCGAATCTCTTGAGAAGATCTCGAGTGTATTTGGCTTGATTGATGAAGATTCCTTCGTGTGATTGCTTCACTTGAAATCCAAGGAAATAATTCATCTCTCCCATCATGGACATCTCGAATTTCTCTTTCATCATCTTCTCGAAGCTGGCCGACATATGACTTCGTTTTCGCGGCCGAAAATGATGTCGTCCACGTAGATTTGCACCGGTAGGATGTCGTCTCCCGACTTTATGTTGAATAGGGTGCGATCTACCGTCCCCTTCCGAAAACCTTTCGAAGTAGAAAGTCTCGATAGGGTATCATACCAAGCCCACGGGTGCTTGTTTTAACCCATACTGAGCTTTCCTAAGTCTCGTACACCGAGATGTCCCTCGCCGAAAGCCGGGCGGTTGTTCCACGTAGACGTCTTCCTTCGCATGCGCCGTTCGTAAAAGCTGACTTCACATCCATCTCGATATACCTTAAATCCACGATGTGTTGCATAAGCTAGGAAAAGACGAATGGCTTCCAATCTAGCGACCGGAGCGAACATTTCATCAAAGTCAATTCCCTCTCGCCCGATCGTATCCTTTAGCAACTAGTCGAGCTTTATTTCTAACAATGACGTTGTTTTCATCTCGCTTGTTCTTGAAGACCCACTTAGTTCCAATCACGTGTTGATGTCTCAGGTCCGTCGACAAGCTCCCAAACTTCATTTCGACGAACTGGTTCAGCTCTTCTTGCATAGCAATGACCCGGTCAAGCATCTTTAAGTGCGTCCTCTATCGACCGAGGTTCTTACGTAGACGAGAAAACAAGAGTAAAGTGAGCTTTCTCCTTGACTTAATCTTGATCTCGTCCTTATAGTTGCTGATGGATCTCCAATGATAAGATCGAAGAATGAGCATCGAGCCACGAACGCCCGAGTCGGGCTTCTTCTTCGATACTACTACGCACGATCGAGTAGGTGTATTAGGCATTTCGCAGTAATCTTGTTCGTGGACCGTAGCAATTCAAGTAAGACGGTTAGGATCTACCGAGTTTCCGGTGTTCGGGGCATTTAGTTCGGGAACATTAATCGTTCCCCCCCGAGTTTACATTCTCGGTAGAGGTCTCGGTTACCACGGGGGCTTCCTCATCGACCGATGTTACCCGTTGTTGATTACGTTCGATAGAATCAACTAGGTCAACTACATCGATTGTTGGCCGAGTCCGAGTTTGTTCATCGTCCGACTCATCATCCCAACAATGCTTGGATCTTTTCGCCTTTATCATTCGATCCGAGATCCCGTAGCTTCTTGCCGACATCTTCGATATTTGACTTTGTATCTTTCCCTGTTCTCGGTAACAAATTCATCAAAAACAACATGAGGGCTTTCCTCCACGCAAAGAGTCCGATAGTTAAAGACTCTGAATGCTTTGCTGACTCGAGAGTATCCTAAGAATACTCCTTGATCAGATTTGCTATCAAAGACCTTCAACTGATCTTTCCCATTATTGTGGATAAAGCAAGGACAGCCGAAAACATGAAAATGAGAAATAGAAGGAATTTTCCCTTTCCACAGTTCGTAAGGCGTCTTCATGTGTTGCTGTGTCAGTAGTGAGCGATTCTGAGTGTAACAGGCGGTGTCAGTAGCATCAGCCCAAAACTTTGAGGGTAGTCCAGAATCTGCGAGGAGCGTTCTTGCTGCTTCTTTGAGTGTTCTGTTCTTACGTTCAGCAAGTCCGTTCTGCTGAGGGGTGCGTGCAGCTGATGTCTCGTGCTTAATTCCCTCTTTATCGCAGTGTGTCTTAACTGCGAGTTTAGAAACTCGTTCCTCCGTCGAGCGTATCTTCTTAATCTTGATGTTCTTTTCCACACTGAGTTTCTTCAGTAGATTAGGTAACTCAGTCTGAACATCAGATTTGTTGGCGATGAAGATGACCCAAGTATATCTCGAGTAGTCATCTATGACGACGAGGGCATACTTCTTGCCTCTTATAGTCACTGGAGAGACTGGCCCGAATAAGTCCATGTGAAGCAGCTGAAGGATTCCATCAGTGGAAGGTGACGGAATAGGTGGATTGCTCTTCTTTGTTTGCTTTCCCTTCAGGCACGCTTCACAATTTCTGTCTTTGATAAACGATTCGTTGGGCAGTCCTCTGACTTTAGAGTTCTTGACAAGCTTGTTCATGGTCTTGAAGTTCAGGTGGCTGAGTCTCTTGTGCCATAGCCAGCCTGACTTGTTACCTGATTTAGTCTATGCGAGCAAGCAAGCCTCAGGTTCTGCGGTATTCCAGTTTACAACATAGATGTTCTTCCTCCGCGAACCTGATAACACTGTTTTCCCTGTAGATTTGTCAACAATATCACGAAACCGGCGTCAAAGATTACCTCGTTAAGATTATCACGAAATGATGGCGACGAAAGGAGATTATGTTGAAGTCCTTCAACATATGTTACTCTTGGAACTATGGCAGTCCCAATGTTCAGCGTTCCATATCCCCTTGTGTAGCCTTTTGAGTTGTCACCGAATTCAATTCTGGGACCATCTTCTTGTACGTAGTTGGTCAGCAGGCTCTTCTGGTAAGTCATGTGTCTCGAGCAGTCGCTGTCCACTATCCACGGGTCCTTATGCACCTGCAAAATAGAGGCATTTTTAGGTACCCTTTGGTTCAGTTAGGTCCTTACTGGTTAGTGGGAGATTTCGGGACCCAGATCTGTCTTGGGACCTTAGAAGTCCTAGACTTCTTCTTCTGAACCTTATCAGCTTTCTTCTCCACAGGACTTGGAGATACTGGCTTTCTGCTGATGATTTTGGGGTTCGAGCGCTTTCTTCTTCGAGTCTTAGCGCTTCTCCCGACCCCCGGGCTCAAAGTAGTACGAGCCGTGCGAGCCGGGTGCTCATACAGTGGCTCCTTGTACTGTTCAGCCCATCTGACCTTCTTGGTTCCCCCTGAATTTGATCGCGGTGTCCTGGGGCTGGAACCTTTGGTCAGCTGCTTGTTGCTACTCGGTGAGGTGCAATCATTTTTCGTTTGTTCTTCGCCCGAGGTGTGGTGTCGCAG
Source organism: Lavandula angustifolia (assembly GCA_028984105.1). Taxonomy (NCBI): domain Eukaryota; kingdom Viridiplantae; phylum Streptophyta; class Magnoliopsida; order Lamiales; family Lamiaceae; genus Lavandula; species Lavandula angustifolia. The sequence goes on along the minus strand of CM054822.1, from coordinate 3,848,803 downwards.
CTTGCACCTTTCCTCTCGACGAACCTATTAGCCGAGTTGCCGAGCTTTTGGAGGTGGAAGCTTCGTGGGTATAGCCAAGGCCTTCTTTCACGCGGTTGGCCGTTGTGCTCTAAGCATGCTTTCAAGCTTCTCCTTCGCTCCCAGGTATTGTTCGGTCATCAAACCTCTCCTGCACCTCGTCACTCCTTCGAGCGAGTCATAGTCATTCCGCACGTCCGTGAGCTTCGATCGAGCTTGGCTATTTCAGTCTCTTTCTCGGAATTGTCCTTGGTCAGAACTGAGATCTGAGTCTCTTGAAGCTGAGACTTAGTCATAAGAGATTCAATCTCTTCCTTGAGTCTCGCAACTAGATCCACTGACTCAGTAGAGACCTGACAATCAGAAGAAAGTCTATGATTCTCGGCCTTTACCTGTTCAAGTTCCCTGGATGGTTTCATTTGAACTCTCTGCTCAGCTGAATCTGTTTCTCTAGTAGATCGTCGTAGGCTTGTACCACATCTAGAGGATCATCTATGACCGAGCACGTGTCTTGTGTGCTGTGTGAAGAAGAGGTAATAATGTGTTTAGAATTTACCTCAGCCTCTTCTCCGGCCATCGAGACGGTATTCGGCCGACTCATCGAGAACTGTCTCTGCGACCTCAACCGGCGACGAATGTGGCTTCGTCTTCAGAAGAATACATGAATGTATCCTCCTCAATTGAGTTGTCGGATATCTCTCCGGCTATATTGGCCTGCCGTCTCTCGGCGAATTTCTTTCTCCTGGCCTACCGTTCTGCTCTTTGAGCAGCTGAGAGTTCGGGACAATCGTACCGATAGTGTCCCTCCTTCTTGCGGTTGTAGCGAGTGGATGTTCTGCTTTGCTCTTACCAGTTGAGTCTTTAGACGGACCGGCACAGACTCCGATTTCCCGCATTCGGTAGAAGGATTAGATTCTTCTTTCTTATGATAGTCTTTCTTACCTGAAGAAGAATCTCGGTTGTATTTCCTCAGCTTTCTGACTCTCTCCTTTTCCCTCTGATATTTGAGAGCCATCAGTGCTAGCTGGTCAGGGCCTGAAGTCTCAGAAGACTTTGCTACTAATGTGGCCACAGCTTTTCTTGAGGAAATAGGCTTGGCTCCGGAATTCTTTGCCGACCGTTGCCTTGAAGGCGTGGTCGAACTGTGTGTCATTGGAGCGCTTAAGCACTTTTGGGGTAGGCTATGCTCGAATTCCTCCGATTTTAATTCTAAAAATATAACATCAGGAGTTAGAGCATTTAGATCAGAGCGACGTAAATAAGTAGCAAATGGAAGCCACTTCTGTCGGGGCAACGCTCTCAAGATCTTGGTGTTCATCTCCTTGTTGGTGAACGACCTCCCCAGCCCATTGATGACATTGACTTGATTGGTGAATCGACACTCGGCTCGTCAATGGTTTCGGTGAAGCTCCATTGCAAAGGCGTCGAACTTCTGAAGCTCTAGCTCGAGCTTGTTTTCTTTGATCTGAGGGGTTCCATGGCTCAGTACTACCAAGGCGTCCCATAGCTCTTTCGCCGTTTTGCAATCCTGTACCCTTCCGAGGTGTGAATCACTGAGCGTAGTCAGTATGACATTACGTGCAACTCGGTCAAGGTTGTGCAGCTTCTTCTCTTCAGGCGTGAAGGCAGATTTGTCTTTGGGAACCTTAGCACCAGTTTGTGCTCCCACGCCTCCTCCGAAGAAGCAAATACTACGCCGTCGATCATGGGAATGATCGGCCCCGACTCTAGGACATCGACATGCCGTCGTGGAGTGACGTTAGGTGTGCCTCCATACGTACGCGCCATACCGTGTAGTTCTCTATTGAGAACATCGGTACCATCCTAATACCTGACATATCAGACATTGTAAGAGTAAGAGTATAAGGATGCTGAAAAGATGCTTATGCAGTGAAAACGGTTTTCAGGATCAGTTCGAGAGGACCAAGATTTCGTAACCGGCGATCAGTTGAACACCGTGAGCTCTGATACCAATTGTTGGTCCGGAGACGATAAGTCAGGTGTAGAGGGGGGGTGAATACACCGAGCTCAGTTTCTTTTTCTCAATGAAGGTCACTGAGCCGATGATTGCAACCGATGAACAGTGCCAAATAAGCCTTCGATCGCGGGACAGAGTGAGTCAGCTATTGAGCTCTCTCCTACTGACTGTTGTCAGTACTTCGAGAATCAGTCGGAGACTGTTGTGCGGAAAGTGTGGGGCCCGGAATTCGTCTCTTTTGAAAATACGTTTTAGCAAATTAAATCTTTTGGCTGTGCGCTTTATAAAATACGTTTTTATGCAAGCTTATGATTTTCAAGTCAGTTGAATGCTATGCAATAAAACAGTAAAAGAACACAAGCGATTTAACGTGGTTCGGATACACAAGATCCTACGTCCACGGTCCTGAACAAGGCAGGAGAACTTGTTGATTATTCTGAGCAAGCCTCGGCGGGGATACTGCGCAGACCGGACGGTTCCCTCTAAGTTATAGTCCTTAGCGACTTTACAATCCAAACCTAAGTCTGAAAGGGAAGGGAATTTTCTCCAACTGAGAAGGAGTTCTTACAATAAGAACAATTCACTAAATGTGAACTCCTTCGAATCTAAGCTATAAATATGACAATGAGCTTAGTCTAGAGAAGAAAGGGATGTAAGAACTCTAGAGAGAAAAACTAAGAAATCTTCTAAGTATGCAAGTTTTCCTCTGGATGGTCTTTGAGTGTTCTAGAGCGTTTATGAACTTGAGCTTGTCCCTTTTGAAATTCCGTTTTTTTTCGGAGCTTCAAAAACTTCTCTATTTATAGTTGTGAGTTATGGCATATGTCCGTTGGAGACGACGATGCCACGTGTCACAAGCTTCCAAGAAAAACGGCCATTAATTCGAACGTTGCAAAGCGGGCGGTTAATGCACCGTTCATGAGAGCACTTTCTTGTGTAGAGTAGGTAAGCATTGTCGGCTTCTCATTGGTCGAGGTTTGTAGTTGGTGAGAATGTCAGAGTTGACCGTTCAACAACCTCGTATGTCTTCTGCTGAACTTTTCGATACGACTTGAATAGTTGGGTCGCTTTTCTGTAGGATACAGTAGACTGAAAAGTCTCTGTCTTCTTCAGCTGAGTCGGCTGACACGGCATCTACTGAGTAGGTCAGCTGGCGACTGCGAAGGTACTGTGTTTGTTTCTGTTCTTTCGCTGATGACTATCAGCTGGGAGTAGTCTTCTACTGATGATTTGTCAGCTGATGCGCTGTCTTCAACTGAGTGGAAGATCAGCTGCTGACTGAAGAACACAAGCGATTACACTGATGACGTGGGGTTCTGAAAAGTATCTTCGACAGAAGATCAGTTCAACAATTACCCCGTACAGGACTTAGACAAAAAAATAATAATCAATACACCAAGTCTAACCTATACATCAGCTAATCCTAACGACACACTAATCTACTGATATCAGCTAGGTTTTGGGATCTTCAATTCCATAGTACTACTATGATTTCCCCCAATTTTCTTTTAACCGAACAACAGCTGAGTATCATCTACTGACTCATATCCAACATTTAACCATAAAGTTACTGCAATATCTTGGTACATATAAGTTGCATAATTTCCCATGTATTATCCGACAAAATTCTCAATGACATTCAATAAACATCCAATACACGAAAATTCAAGAGGAAACGAGAAAATTAAGTCAAAACTAAAAAACAGAGCATACTTATTTTCCTAGATCATGGTAAGAATCTATATAGTAAATACCAGGCACATTTGAAGAACAAAAAAGAAGATGAAAAAGAAGAATACTATACGTAAACAAACAATTGAAGCATGAAAATTAATAGTTCTAGAAACAAGCAATTATATGCTAACCAGAACCTGAACCGCGATATAACATCAATAAACAGAAGATCCCTACTCTATTTCAATTATATGCCCTGATAATCTGGTTTTAGTTTAAGGGCTTCAGATCGTAGGGTTTAGTTGGGCCTAATTCATTATTACCATCATAATACAAGAATTCTGCTTCCACTAAACCACTTAAAAAAGGGCAGCACCAATTACTCAATAGACATCAAATTGAACAAGTACACAACACCAGAACCTGAACCGCGAACCAAAATCGAACGCCACAACCTCGTCCCGGTGCCGTCACAATAGCCCTTCAAAATCAAAAGTCCTTCAAAAATCAAGCGAAAATTCCTTGTTTCACAACTTCGAAAGCATACTTGTGTCACAACTTCGAAGGGCTATTGAGGAATACAAGTAAGCCGGAGCATCAACGAGCTTACATGTGAGAAATTTTCGTTTGAAGTGGTTAAGGTAGTCGTAGGGTTTGACGGGAGAGAAGAAAGAAACATTTTTTATTCTAACTTATCAATTAATTAATTAGAAAGAATAATAGTTATAAATTATTAAAAAAAAATTACAAGGCGCATAAGTTTCCGGCGAAAAACTAAGCGTGCACACCACTCTCATCGGAAGGACCAGAAAGGGACAAGTATAAGAGATAAAGGACCAAAATTGAACGACGCCACAATAAAGGACTAAAATCGGACAAGAGCCACAATAAAGGACCAATTTTGACATTTTCTCCACCATCTTCCAACAAACACTCTTTTTTTTTTTTTTTTTTTTGACGAGGAACCCGCAGACGCTACTTTTGGTGCGCACAGGTAAACCTTGCTCCTGTGCAATAGCCTGTAAACTACACAGAATAGTTAAATCACCTTTAATGTAACAGGGTGACAGACTCACACATAACGTCTCCGGTCATGACCTACCGGTCCGGGCCACCCTGACTCTTCGTGATTTCTCTGATTATTGTTGTTCGTTCTCAACCTTTTGACTTCTGACCTTTCCTATTCCCCGTGTTCACACTCGGATACTTTTCCTCTTCTTCGCCAAGAACCCTTCTCTTTTAAATTGAGATTCTTTGGCTATTTTTATGATTTGAATTTCTTGAGCGCTTTGCTTATGGAGATATCAAATTCTGAAGCTACAAGTTTGGATTCCGAGGCACCAAGAAATGAAGGAGGAGCCGCTCGAATCCGGCAGTTCCTTTCCAACCGTTTCCTGCAGTCCCCAATTTCATCCCTAATCGAATACTCCGGCATACTCCGGGTCCGACCCGAATACCGCTACTCCGAAACGCTCGGGCTCATACCCCACAGAAATTTCGGTAGCGCAACTACTCAAAACTCGGGCTATTCGCGGTCAGTTGACGGCGTCGATGAAGCTGGTGGTAGTGGAGATAGCAATTCTGGCAATAATAGTAACAGTGGGGAGGTTTTGATTCGGATTAATGGAGAACAGGATAGAGCGACAGATGATGTGGAGAATGGTGTGAATGGCGTGGGATTGGGTGCGTTGGAGCCTACTGTTGGTGGTGATGATGCTAATAGGAACGGGGAGGGTAATGGTGGAGATGATAACAGCAATAGGGAAGGATCGTCGTATCATAGATATGATGTACAACGGGCGGCTAGATGGATAGAGCAGATTCTTCCATTTTCATTGCTGCTATTGGTTGTTTTTATCCGGCAGCACTTGCAAGGTAGTTTATCGTGATGTTTCTTGACTTTTTTTTTTTTTTTTTATATTTTATATAGCTGGTGGTGTTTGTGATTTCATTTCATTTCATCTGATTAGATGTCAATCCGTGTTTTCTGATGCTCTGGAAATTAAGGCTTGATGTTAATGATAATAGGATAGTCATTATATTTGTCTAGGCAATGTCGTATCTTGGATGAATATACATCGTTTTGCTCCAGGAGATGTTATTCTGAAGACTGGGATGTTGTATTGTGAGTGGTTATGGTTACTAAGGAACCTTAACAATTATATAAAGTATTGATTATTTGTGTTATCTTTTGGTAGATAAAAAACCTATTATAGGAATTCTTTTTCACTCTCTAATGTCGGTCATCTAAAGTTTTTTTTTTGAGAGGTTTGTTTATGAGATGCATTGACTGATCAGCTTGCTTCTTGCTACCTTGGAAATAAGTCGATGGTGTCCTTAGCTATTTGTCCGCCTGGTATTTTTTATTATTGTGATAGGCCAAGCCCTACAGAGTTATTTGAGATTGCAGAAAGCTTTGCTTGTCGCTTAACCAATTTAATATTATTAGAAAAACATAATGCATCTTCATTGAGTGCTAGACATTTGGTAATATCTCCTCCAACAGTAAAACAATATGCTTGGAACCAAATCATCATTTGAGGGATGGTCCATCAGATTGTTGATGACTTAATTGCAGAGCAAGTACTTGCAAGTTGCTACCATTTTATTAATATCAAAAAAAAAAAAAAAAAAACACAAAATAAATACCATGCATCTTCGTGCCATTTCGTGCTCCATTGGGTGCCAAAGCCCAATTCTCTCAAAACAAATACCTTCAATACACATGCATATGAGCATACACTATCAACCTGTTTCTTCCTAGTCACCCATTCTTTGGTCTGTGTAGAAGAAGCTCATACTTTTTGGACCATTATTTTTTCTTCTATGGTGGAATTCATTTATTACCTTATTTTAGAATAGATTTTTGGGAACATCAAAATGATCCTTTTCAGCACCAGCATGACCCTTCATAAATTGAGTTTTGATGCCACTTGTGGAAATGAGGTTTATGGTCTTAAGCTAAAGAAAGATCTGAAAGGAATGTTGGAAATGCCTAGATATATGACTAGATTACAATAACCTACATGTGTTTAGATAATTAAGTTTAGGTTTTACATGTATTCTTGCCTAAGAGCTTTCCTATCTTGCATATGTTAGTTCCTTGACTTTTTTTTGTTTCCTTTCAAGAATCTTGGTGTCAGTCACCTTCCATTACGTGAAAATAAATGGTGCATATGTGAGGTAGCTGGGACGTAATAATGCAAGTTTTATCTATTCATGTAATAATCTATTACTCCCTCCGTCCCATTATTAGTGACGCCTTTCTTTTCGGCACGAGAATTAAGAGAATGTGTGATAAAGTATGAGAGAGGAATAGATAATAAAGTAGGAGAGATGAATGAGTGCGATAATGAGAGAGTAGGAGAGATAAGATAAGTGAGATAATGATAGTAAATGATAAAGTAGGAGAGATAAATGAGTATAATAATGAGACTAGATGATAAAGTAGGAGAGATAAGATGATAAAGTAGAAAAGAGGGTACTAACTTTTTACTAATTTGGGACGTCGACACTTATAGTGGGACGCCCGAATTAGGAAAGGTAGCCACTAACAATGGGATGGAGGGAGTATAAATTAGTGTTACAAATAATCCAAAATTGATCTTCAACTTCTGTGACCTATAATCTTGGCTCCTGGCTTTCACTTATTAGTAATCTATTTTTCCTATTGTTATCCAAAATCTTATTTTGGATCCAATCCTTGACTTTGAGAGAATGGTATGGTTTCAGGATTTGTTGTTACTATTTATTCCACTGCCATCTTATTGAAGTCCAATGACATTCTTAGGAAGCAAACCGCTCTAAAGGTGTGATTCATGTTCCATGTAAATCTTATTAAAGTATCTTTATCTGTAGAGTAAAAAGTAAATTGTACCAATAACTTACACCTGTTTTGCAGGGAGAAAGGAAGAGTAGTGTCCTAGTTGGTTATCTGTTCTTTTTCGTGATTCATATATTTGGAATCTATTGGTGGCACCGTAGGGATGACATTTTTTATCCATTACTCATGATTCCTCCAAAGGCAATCCCACCTTTCTGGCATGCTATATTTATCATCCTGGTCAATGGTATAGCTTTTCCCCTTGTTATTGCTCTCTTTCTCGTGTGTGTGCAGGCATGATGGTCATCTGAATGTTATGATATATTGTGAAGAAACTAATTCTTTTGAAATTGTTATATTCATGAAGTCAGATTTTTCCTTATTTAACATAGTTGTTGAATCATTAGCATAAGCATTTTCAAGAATTGTGTCGAAATTCTCTTTGGTTCTATAACTTTTACTCGAGAATATGTTGATATTAACATTTTGACTGGGGCTTTGAGAACTTGTGATATGAATGCATGCTTACTTGTAATTAAACAGATTCAATTGATGAAAGGATGTAGATAAACAATACTGGAGTAACTGGAATTGTTTGCCCTCTTCCCAGAGGAAATTCTCTCCACAGCCGCCGAAGTTTTTTCCACAAATTTTCAGCTAACCGTTAAGAGTGCAAATTCCCCAAACTAAATACCCCTCCCCATTACATTGCCATACTGGCCCCAGGGAAATTACATTCAGGCCACTTACAAAACTAAAAACTCCCCTGCTGCCACTGTCTCCCCTGTTGCCATGCTCCCAGTCAACAGTTCAGCTCCACTATCCCTGCTTCCATGTGCTTTTTATTGCTGCTATTGGGCCTCTTTAATTATTTGTTCAGATATCTACAGTTTCTCACTGGCATAATCTGCATTGAGGATTGTTGACACTATAAGCTTTCTGACCATCATTGGCGACTTCACTTCAATTCCTTCTATTCAATCATTGATATTCTTCTTTTCGGAGTGGGGAGAGGGGGGAATGGATTAATTGCTCAAAACATCCACCCGTCTTATGATATTTTTATACCTATTTTTTATTGTGTTACTTTCAGACATCATGGCGCGACAGGCTGCAATGGTTGTGAAGTTGGTCCTGTTGATGTATTATAAAAATGGCAGAGGACACAATTTTCGTAGACAGGTAACATGATTTCGAAGCTCGTAATTGTTATTAATCTTGGCTGTCTAGCAATAGATCATTAAGTTGCTCTGAGGTTTAATTGCTAATTTTATCATGATTCAGGGGCAAATGCTGACTCTGGTCGAATATATGCTGCTACTATACCGTGCTTTGTTGCCAACCCCTGTATGGTATAGATTCTTCTTGAACAAAACATATGGAGGTCTCTTTTCATCACTAACAACAGGACTATATTTAACTTTCAAGCTGACATCAATTGTTGAGAAAGTAAGTTGCAACTCTTTTGCCAATTATGTGACGTTTGAATCTATGTTTAGAACATATTGACATTTACTCACTCCCCTAACCACCTCCGGCTTTAACAGGTTCAATCCGTCTTTGCTGCCCTGAAGGCATTATCCAGGAAAGAAATCCATTATGGGTCTCATGCAACATCTGAACAGGTAAAAGTTAATGTAGAAATTTATGTTGGTATATACTTACTAATTGTTAAATCCTTATTATTAGAGAAAGCAGAACCTAATAAGTGTTGCATAAAATATCACATTTATATACAGCCTTTTCTTTCTAAGACCAAAAAAAAAAAAGATAAAAGGAGATGGGAACAATGTGGCTGGTATTTGTGAAGCCTGCTTTCCTGATAGTTCATGCTAGATCCTTTTCATTATTCTATTGATTAGGTCCCTTGTCCCATTTTTCCTCTGATTATCTTTCAACATACATCTCTTTTTTATTTTTAGACGAATCCCATTTATTTCCTATGTCTTTGAGGATTACAGAAAATGCATTTTATTTTACATTATAGGTAAGTGCGACTGGAGATCTATGTGCCATATGCCAGGAGAAGATGCATGCACCCATTTTGTTGCGTTGCAAGCATATTTTCTGTGAAGATTGTGTTTCAGAATGGTTTGTTTCTTTTGCCTCCTTTTGTAATATGGTCCGTAGTTATTATTAGAGTATGTGAGCGTGGTTGGTTGTTTGTTCAGGTTTGAACGAGAGAGAAGTTGCCCTTTATGCAGAGCAGTGGTTCGACCTGCTGATCTTCAGTCGTATGGGGATGGATCAACTAATCTATTCTTCCATTTGTTTTGATGCAAAACTGCACAAGCAGCATTGGCATCTGGAACCAACCAGCAACATGCATGCTTATTACATTATAAGGTATTACCTATAAAAATGTAAAAACTGTAGTATGATTAAGGTTTCCATCTTCACATAATGTTTGTTTGTTTTTTCACATGAATTATATAATGATGAGAAATATTTTGTATGTTTGTATCCTTTAGTGTTAGTATTTGCTTTCAATTTTAACTTTTTCTTCTTGTACTCCGTATCTTATTTTATTTATTATTATTTTTCTTTCTTTCTTAGAGTTATTCGTTTGTTATTTAATTCCTAATTTGTTCTTCAGATCCTTATTAGTATTATTAGTCAGTCTTTGGAGCCTTGTTTTTTTATCTTTTGTGGGATGATTGGCCACCTAACCCCATTGGGTAAGAGTTTGGAAGATTCGTCTTCTATGGAGGTGACGTGGATGTGGATTGATGAATTTTAGTGAGTTGCGTGTTATGATATACTCCCTCCGTCCCAATTATAATGTCCAGTATTCTATTTTGGGCTGTCCCAAATATAATGTCCAGTATTCCATTTTTAGCAAATTATTACACACAACTTTTTTGTAGGACCCACACCTTTATACATTTCTACTCACAACTAACAACTTTCCTTAAAAACCGTGCAAAAAGCAAAGTAGACATTAATATTGGGACGGAGGGAGTGTATATTATGATTCACAGCAAAGCGAATATCATATGGGCTTGAATTTTGGTTGTACAAGTCTACCAACGAACTTAGCATATGACAATTGATGTATGAATCAACAAAATACAGACATGCCTTCAGAAAGTCATATTACACTCGATCGATTTGTCCTCGCCGCTCGATTCAATTGTAACCCATTGCGACTCCACTCCCTGGTCTTGACTTGCCTTAAGTTTAATAGTTGTATATTCTATAAAATTTTAATTCTATTAACTAATTTGAATGATCGAGATTGATCAAATTTATTATTATATAATTAAGATTATGTTTGGTGCTAAATTCAAGATCGATACTCGGTCATGACCGATTATAACGTGATCAGGAAATCCATGTAATAAGTAACGTATTTTACTGTTTTTATTTAGTTAATTAGCATACAATCATTTAGGCACAGATTCACAGTACTCAAATCATTTAGTTACAACTTACAAAAGGGTGATCGAAATATTAATAAGCAAAGGACAAGGTAGGAACATAGCTATGTCTATATTACCTTTCAATTATTTTTTACTTGTAACGTTGATAGTTCTGTTAAACTTGCTTATATATAGAAATATGTTATAAGACTTTGTTGTTTCTATTCTAATATAAGAAGCTATAAAAAGATAATCTCAATATGTTTAAAGAAATACTTTAGTAATATTAAGGTATTATAAATTTATCTAAATCTTACGGTTTCATAATACACGTATATTATACTCTCTTCATCTGATAAATAACGTCTTGTATTCCTTATTGGCGTCCCATTAGAAATGTTATGTTTCTGAAAAACGAAAAGAATGTGTGGATAAAAATTATTTGTGCAAAAGTCAAACAATATATACCACAAATAATTTTCGTGTCCAAAAGGAAAAAGACATTACTAATGAAATGAAAGGAGTACAATGTAAGATTAAAAGCATTAAACTCTTTAACTATTGGTTTTGTGCACTTTCGCCGTTATGAATTATGAATTAGTGCAATTTACCCCTATAAACTATTTAGTTTATTTTGGTGAATAAAATCTTGGCCATACGTACAACTTAAGGGTAATTTTGTAAAAGTGCATATTTTCACTCTATTTTATCAATATACATTTATATGGGTTTGACCTAATGTAGGGATATGAGTCAGTGGTCTTATAGATCATTGCTAGGGGTACTTAGAACTGACGTCAGTAGTTCGTGTACTTAGGACATATTGTAATATTCATTATTGGGGAAAATTGTAGTGATGCTGAATTTCATCGCTATGGAATTGAAGATCCCAAAACCTGTCATAAACCCGATGTGTGTTTGAACCATGATGATGTAATAGGCTAGACTCGTTCTTATCATTATTGATTATTTTGTCTAAGTCTTGTAAGGGGTATTGTTGGTCTGAACTTCAGTAGAGAAGTTAAATTCCAGAACCCCAAGTCATCAGTTTGTAGAGCTCGTGTCTTCAGGTTCTCTCGCTGACTGTCCTCAAAAGAAGAATTCTTTCAGCAGACCTCAGATGAAGACTCAGTACGATTCTTGATCTACTGAATTTGTGAAGAGCTCAGTATCTTCAGAGTCACCAGTTGTCTATCCTCAGTAGAAGATCCTTATCAGCAGACTCAGATGAAAAAATCAGTATGATCGATCCAGATCTACTGAACGCATGCAGATCAGTTGCAAGTCCGACAAGGAAACAACTGCCCGACTCTTATCATTCGAATGTCAGCAGAGATTATTCAGTATACGAGGTTCAAAGAGAGTCAACACAGATGGAAGACTGATGTGTGACAAGTCTCACCTACCACAAACCTCGACCAATGAGAAGCAACCAAAGCCTTACCTGCTCTGACATTAAAACTGCTCTCATGTACAGAAGACAAACTACTCTACGACTCGTTTTCGAAAACATATAGTTGTTTTCCTTGGAAGTTTGTGACACGTGGCATCGTCCTCTCCAACGGATACATGCCTAGGTCACGACTATAAATAGAGAAGAGTCTCCAAGCTCAACGCACGGGACAACAAGGGAATACAAGTTCATTGCATACAACTCTTTAGCGCATTAAAGCCAATCCAGCGAAGAACTTGCGTAGTTGAAAATCCTTAGTTCTTCTCTCTAGAGATTCTTTAGTTCCCTCTTCTTTATCTAAGCTCCATTGATATATCTTTAGCTTAGAACCTTCGAAGGAGTTCACTTTTCTGTGATTTGTTCTTATTGTAAGAACTCCTTCATTGTTGGAGAAAATCCCCTCCCCTTCAAACTTTGGTTTGATTTGTAAAAGTCGCTAAGGACTATAACTTAGAAGGGTCTGTCCAGCGTACAGATTCCTTGCTGAGGCTTGCTCAGATTAATCAACAAGAACTCTTGTTCTGCAGGACCGTGGACGTAGGATCTTGCGTATCTGAACCACGTTAAAAACTGCTTGTGTTATTTACAGTTTTGTTGCATTGTGCTAAAACCTATTAACAAACTCATCCTTTGCATAAAACGTACTTAAAAAGTGCACCAACCAAAATAATTTTGGTTTGCGAAAACACGTTTTCAAAAGAGACGAAGTCCTACGGACCCCACACTTATTCGCACTGAAATTCATCTAGTGAACTCTTTATACTGACTCAAGTCAGTTGAACAGACTTTGTAGTTGATACACTCTGACCCGCGATCAGAAGGTTCTTATTTAGCACTATTCATTCAGTCGCATATCTCAGCTCAGTTGACCTTCGCGTTTGAGGCAAAACTTACAATCAGGTGTATTCACCCCCCCTCTACACCTGATACTCGTCTCCGAACCAACAATTGGTATCAGAGCGATGTTCTCCTGATCGTCGTTTTTGAAAAACCTATTGGTCTACTCGAACAGATCCTGAAAACATTTTCACTGCACAAGCATCTCTTCATACATCCTTATACTCTTACCCAAAATGTCTGATATGTCAGGTATTCTGATGGTACCTATGTTCTCAGTGGAGAACTATACGGTCTGGCGTGTGAGAATGGAGGCGCACCTTACATCGCTGCATGACAGCTTGACAGACATCCTTGAAACATGACCTATCATTCCCATGATTGACAGTGTACAATATACCGCTGTGGGAGGTGTAGGAGCACAAACTGGTGCAAAGGTTGCCAAAGACAGATCTGCCTTCATGCCTGAAGAGAAAAAACTGCACAATCTTGATCGAGTGGCGCGGAACGCAATCCTGACAACACTCAGTGATTCTCATCTCGGGAGAGTGCAAGACTGTAAGAAAACAAAGGAAATTTGGGATGCTCTGGCTGTACTGAGCCAAGGAACCGCGCAGATCAAGGAAAACAAGCTCGAACTAGAGCTTCAAAAGTTCGACAACTTTGCCATGGAGCCGAGTGAAACCATTGATGAGCTTAGCGTCAGATTCACCAACCAGATCAACGTGATCAATGGGCTGGGGAGAACGTTCACCAACAAGGATATGAACACCAAGATCTTAAGAGCGTTACCTCGACTGAAGTGGCTTCCTTTTGCTACTTATCTACGACGTTCTGATCTTAATGCTTTAACTCCTGATGTTATCTTTTCAGAGCTAAAGACAGAGGAGTTCGAGCATAGTGTACCCCAACGGTGCGTTAGCGCTCCAGCTGACACTCAAATTGACCATGCTTTTAAAGCAACAGTCAGCACTTCAGGAGCCAACCCCAGTTCTGCTAGCAAGACAGTAGCTGCATCAGAAGCAAAATCCACGGAGACCCCTACTACTGAGCGTCTTGCACTTATGGCTCTCAAATATCAAAGGGAGAAGGAGAGAGTCAGAAAGCTAAAGAAATACCATAGAGATTTTCCCTCAGGTAAGAAAGATAATCACAAAAGGGAAGAATCTAAACCTTCTCCTGATTGCAGGAACACAGAACCTGCTGCTAGTCCATCCAATAGCTCAACCGAAAAAGATGGCAGAGTTACTGTATTCTACAACTGCAAAAAGGAAGGACATTTCCAGTACGAATGTCCTGAGCTCTCAGCTGCCCAACGAGCTGAACGGCAAGCCAGAAGAGAAAAATTTACCCGAAGGAAGCAGGCCTACATTGTCGGAGAGCTCTCTGACGACTAAATAGAGGAAGATAATTTTATGTATTCTTCTGAAGATGAAGCTACATTTATTGCTGTTGAAGTCAGAAAATCAAATCCTGAAACATCAACTAAATACTACCTGATGGCTGGAGAAGAAGCTGAGGTAAATTCTAAACTAATTATAACCTGCTATTCACAGAGCACACACGACACTTGCTCAGCTACAGGTGAACCTCTAGACATTATTCAAGCATATGACGACCTACTAGAGGAGCATATTCAGTTGGGTAGAGAGTTCAGTAGAACAGTTCAGGAACTGGAACAGGTAAAAGCTGAAAATCAGAGACTTTCTTCTGATTGTCAAGTCTCTACTGATTCAGAGAATCTTGTTGCGAGACTGAAGGAAGAGATTGAATCTCTTATGACTTAGTCTCAACTTCAAGAAACTCAGATATTAGTTCTGACTAAGGACAATTCTGAGAAAGATACTGAGATAGCCAGGCTTAGTCAGAAGCTCGCAGAAGTTGAAAAGGATTATGAATCACTCAGGAAAAGTAATGAAGTTTGGCGAGGACTAATGACTGAACAATACCTGGGAGCCAAGGAGAATTTGGAAAGCATGATTAGAGCACACAGGCCAGTCGCCATGAAGGAAGGACTCGGGTACACTCACGAAGCTTCAACCTCCACCTCAAAAGGCTCAGAAATGTTGGCTGATAGGTTCGTCAGAGGAAAAGTTCAAATTACTGAACCCGTTACTCAGGCGAAGAATAAATAGAAGATTATTGTACCTCAGCCGAGCAATAAGCAACTGACCAAGAGTTCTAGCCCCAGAACACCACGATAAAATTCAGGGGGAACTAAGAAGGTCAGATGGGCAAAGTAGTATGGCGAGCCACTGTATGAGCATCCAACACAATACGGTTCGTACTATTATGAGCCTAGGGTCAGGAAGAGCACAAAACCTCAGAAGTAGATAGTTTCTGAACCCAAAGCTGCCAGGAAGTCAGTATCTCTGAGTTCAGTAGAGAAAAGAACTGACAAGGTTCAGAAGAAGAAAGTGTCTGAGACTCCCAAAGTCGCCAGACAGATTTGGGTTGCGAAACCATCGATTAATGCTTAAGGACCCAATCTGAACCAAAGGGTATCTAAAATTGTTTATGTTTTGCAGGTGCATAAGGACCCTTGGATCATGGACAGCGGCTGCTCGAGACATAAGACCTATCAAAAGAGTCTGCTGACCAATTATGTACAAGAAGATGGTCCAAAAATAGAGTTTGGTGACAACTCAAAAGGCTATACAAGGGGATATGGAACACTGAACATTGGGACTGCTTCAGTTCCAAGAGTAACTTATGTTGAAGGACTTCAACACAATCTCTTTTCTAGCAGTCAATTCTGTGATAATCTTAACAGAGTTACCTTTAACGCTGGTTTCTGTGATGTTATTGATAAATCTACAGGGAAAACAACGTTATCAGGTTCGCGGAAGAAGAACATCTACGTTGCAAACTGGAACATCGCCGAACCTGAGGCTTGCTTGCTTACCCAGACGAAATCAAGTGATAAAACAGGATGGCTGTGGCATAAGAGGCTCAGTCACCTGAACTTCAACGCAATGAACAAACTAGCTAGGGACTCAAGAGTCAGGGGACTGCCCAATGAAGCTTTCATCAAGATAAGAACTGTGAGGCGTGTTTGAAGGGAAAGCAAACTAAAAAAAGCAATCCACCAATTCCTTCACCTTCTACTGATGGAATCCTTCAACTGCTCCACATGGACTTGTTTTGGCCAGTCTTTCCAGTGACTATAAGAGGCAAGAAGTATGCCCTCGTCGCTATTGACGATTATTCAAGATATACATGGTTTATCTTCATAGCTAACAAATCTGATGTCAAGATTGAGTTGCCGCTACTGCTGAAGAAACTCAGTGTGGAAAAGGACGTCAAGATTCAGAGAATTCGCTCAGACAGAGGGACTGAATTTCTAAACTCAGTCATAAAGGAGTACTGCGACACCGAGGGCATTCAACACGAGACTTCAGCAGCTCGCACTCCCCAGTAGAACAGTCTTGCTAAACGGAAGAACAGAACATTGAAAGAAGCAGCAAGAACGCTCCTAGAAGACTCCGGACTACCCTTAAAGTTCTGGGCTGATGCTACTGACACTGCCTGTTACACTCAGAACCACTCACTACTTACAAAGCAACACATGAAGACACCATACGAACTATGGAAAGGGAGAATTCCTTCTATTTCTCATTTTCATATTTTTGGCTGCCCTTGCTTTATCCACAATAACGGGAAGGATCAGTTAAAGGTCTTTGATAGCAAATCTGATCAAGGAGTGTTCTTAGGATACTCTCGAGTCAGTAAAGCCTTCAAGGTCTTTAATTACCAGACCCTTTGCTTGGAAGAAAGCCCTCATGTTATTTTTGATGAGTTTGTTACTGAAGACAGGAAATCTAATCAGACAAATACTGAAGATGTCAGCAGCAAGCTACAGGATCTCACGCTTAATGACAAAACTGAAAAGATCCAACATTGTTGGGATGATGAGTCAGACGAAGAAGAAACTCAGACCCATCCCGCAAGCAATGTAGCTGACCTGGCTGATTCTAATGAACATAATCAACATCAGGTAACAATGGCCGATGAGGAAGCCCCAGTGGTAACTAAGACCTCTACTGAGAATATTAACTCAGGGGGAACGAATAATGTTCCTGAGCGAAATGCCCCTGAACCTGGAATCTCAGTAGATCCTAACCTTCTTACTAAATTGTTTTAGTTATAAATAGCACTACTGAAAGGCCTAACACTCCTGTTGACTGTACATAAGTAATTTCAGAAGAAGAAGCCAAACTCAGACGATCATGGTTAGACGCTCACTCTTCTAATCTCATAATTGGAGATCTATCAGCAAGAGTAAGGATAAGATCCAGATTATGTCAAGGAGAAAGTGCACTACGCTCCTTTTTCTTGTCCACTGAAGAACCTCAGTCAATAAGGACGCACTCAACGATGCTGATTGGATTATTGCCATGCAAGAGGAGCTGAACCAGTTTGTCAGAGACGAAGTTTGGGAGCTTGTTGACAGACCTAGACATCAACACGTAATAGGTACCAAGTGGGTCTTCAAGAACAAGCGAGATGAATACAACGTTATAGTAAGAAACAAAGCTCGACTTGTTGCCAATGGATATTGTTAAGCAGAGGGAATAGATTTTGATGAAATGTTCGCTCCAGTCGCCAGATTGGAATCCATTCGTCTATTCCTGGCCTATGCAACAATCAAAGATTCAAAGTATATCAGATGGATGTTAAGTCAGCGTTTCTGAATGGCGTACTGAAGGAAGAAGTCTATGTGGAACGACCGGCCGGCTTTCAGTAGGGATATCAGGTTTATAGACTCAGAAAAGCTCTATATGGGTTAAAACAAGCACATAGGCCTTGGTATGATACCCTATCAGATTATCTTCTTCAGAAAGGTTTTCAGAAGCGGACAGTAGATCGCACTCTGTTCAGCATTAAGTCAGGCGATGACATTCTACTAGTGCAGATCTACGTGGACGACATCATTTTTGGTTGCAGGAACGTGACTATATGTCAACAATTCGAGAAAATGATGAAGGAGAAGTTGGAGATGTCTATGATGGAAAAGATGAATTACTACCTCG
Organism: Lavandula angustifolia; assembly: GCA_028984105.1. Classification (NCBI taxonomy): domain Eukaryota; kingdom Viridiplantae; phylum Streptophyta; class Magnoliopsida; order Lamiales; family Lamiaceae; genus Lavandula; species Lavandula angustifolia. Next base: position 3,830,625 of record CM054822.1, on the reverse strand, counting down.
GTTTTCAAGTAAAATAATCACCTGAAGGAATATTCATCAGCCAAGGCAAGTACACTCGAGACCTCCTGAAGAGATTTGGTTGCGACTCAAGCAAGCTAGTCAAGATCCCCATGAATACAAATTTTAAAATCGATCTAGATAAAGAGGGAGCTTCTGTTAACTCTACTGATTATAGAGCTATTATTGGTTCTTTATTATATTTAACAGCAAGCAGATCTGACATAACTTATGATGTAGGTGTATGTGCAAGATTTCAGGCGAATCCCAAGCGAAGTCATCTAAACTCAGCAAAGAAGATTTTGCGATACCTGAAGGGAACACCTGACGTTGGGTTATGGTATCCTGCTGATGATAATCTTATTCTAACTGGATATTCTGATACTGATTATGTAGGATGTAGGATAGATCGAAAGTCAACTTCAGGAACGTGTCAGTCCTAGGCAGTAAGCTGATATCATGGTTTTCAAAGAAACAACATTCAGTAGCAACGTCCACTACTGAAGCTAAGTATATGGCTGCCGGAAGTTGTTGTGCCCAAATCCTTTGGCTTTGACAACAACTGCATAATTATGGTATCACTCAAGATGAAGTACCCATCTACTGCGACTCCACCAGTGCAATTGCAATAACTCAAAACCCAGTTCTTCATACGAGGTGCAAGCACGTGGACATCAGACACCACTTCATCCGAGACCATGTCAAAAAGAAGGATATCAGGATGGAGAAAATCCATACTGATAGGCAAAGGGCGGACATACTGACCAAGCCGCTTGCTGAGAACATCTTCAGAGAACTCTTAATCGAGCTAGGTCTACTGGATCCTACTGATTCGATTCAGTAAGACTATTCAGCACGACAAGTCAGAAAGTCAAAATTCAGTACTTGATTCAGTAGGGTGAATCATATAGTACATAGTAAGGGGGAACGTGATCACTTTAGTATCACGAAGATTCTCCTGATTTGATGTGGTAAACAGCTGACCACCAGGATGAGCTGAAGAGGTTTGCGTATTATGTTTTGTATTTCATTCAGATGCATGCTTGCATTTATTAATTCAGTAGCTTGCATTCAGTGACATGAACCACATTTATTTCCCGCCATAAATTCTTAAGAATATATTCAGCAGAAACCGTTCTCATTTAAAGTGCATTATCCTAAGAACTGCCTGCAGCGCATTTAATGCATATCTTCTCAGCTTACTCGATCTGTGCAAACCTTATGTGGGTCTAGTATAGAGGCGGCTTAGTAATCATTCCTTTTATAATATTAAATCCTAACCGTCCAGAAAAGGCGAGATTTTATCCTGATCGTCAGATTTAAAATGATATTCAAATCTTATAAAATCTCTTCCTTTTTCACTTTAAATGTACTTTCCGCCATTATCGCTTAAGAGAGCTTCTTGATTTAATTCTGAACTGCACTATTTCTCCTCAAGCACTCTTAATTTCGGTAATTTATTCTCTTCATAAATCTGTATCTAACTTAATCTACTTTCAAGTGCTAACATCTTTCTTGCAGATATTTGACTGAAATAGAGTCTCTCGTTCCGACCCCTGCAAACATCGACGAGATCATCCAGAATAGGGTTCATTTTGAACCCACCATGGAGTTCCACCTTGTGGAACTGACTTATCTGGAGCTCGTCTTCTCCACTATCGAAGCCTTTGGACTGAAGACGCTTCTGACGAAGTACCCCAAGGCTTTCCTGCCTTGTCAGGTGGTGGAGTTCTTTTATAGGATGCGTCCTATTGAGGACACGGACGCAGAGGTGACTATCATCCAATACATGAGGGAGGTTTTCCCTCAGAAATGGGAGGAGAGTCATGCCGATATCAGCATCATGGAAGGGCTGAAGACCACATTCGAACTTCCTGACAGCGGCATCGGCTATAAAGACGCAGAACTAAAGGCATACATCAAACTATTCGCGGAAGGGACGACATCTCTATTGGTCCCGAGAGCATGGTCAGGTGTAGAGGGGGGGGGGTGAATACACCTGAAAACGATTTCTCAACTTAAACACGAACAATCCTGTTCAGGATAGTGTCGTACTGAATGGAGTTCAACAGACCAGATAGCTGTTCTGAATCGTGTTTGGTAGAGTGACTAACTCTACTGAGATCTGCTAGCTGACTGAGCTTCAGAATTCAGTATCAGCAGATAGAGTTCAGTGGTGCGGAAAGTGTAGGCCCAATTCAGTTGAGTTGGAAAAACGTTTTTATTAAAATAGTTTCAGTGGATTAGTGCGATCAGTTAAGTTTGCTGAAACTTAGTTGAATGATTTTAAAAGATAATTTTCAGTATGAACAGTTAAAATCAATGCAACAGTAAATAGAAACACAAGCAAGAGACACATATTTTTAAAGTGGTTCCGACACTGAAATCCTACGTCCACTGTCCCGAAAGATCAGGAGTCTATTTATTATACTGAGTTAGTCTCAGTCAGCTTGTACACAGGACAAAGCTGCGTCTTGGAATTTATACTGAGCAAGTTTCAGTTTACACGGTTATCAAACTAAAGTGTTTGACAAACTCTCCAACTATGAAGGAGTCCTTTTTCAATAAGGATCAAGTTCAAATATGAACTCCTTCGTCTAAGCTACGGATATGTTCTATTGAGTTTAGGTTAGAGGGATAGGGAACAAGAATGTGGCTTCTAGAACGACGAACAACTGAGTTTAGCTTTGGGTTCGTGTAACGTCGTTTGGATACTAGAGGCTTGTATATCGGTTCAGGTTGGTTCCCTACGAGCTAGGATGTAGTCTTTCACCAGATAATATTCTTCGAGTTCTTGCGGAAGACTTAGGCTTTTCGGTTTTTGCTCGTTTGAATGCTCTGCGTTCTTGTTTTCTTCCCATGAGCTTCAAATTTCGAATGATCCCTCTATTTATAGAGAAGAGATTAGGAAAGATCCGTTGGAGACGATGATCCCTTTATCTCTCTCTTTTGGTAGCTAACGGCTCTTTTGAAGTAGAGTAACAGTGTCCTTTCCCTCCTTTTTCGGAAAGTTGTTGACTTGCAGCTTTGGTAGGTATAGGACAGGTGTCTGCTTGTCATTTGCCGAGGTTTAGAAAGTAGTTGAGTCAAAACAAACTTTGAGGCAAACTGAAGCTGACTTCTCTCTTCCTCGTATTTGACTATGCTGATTGTCGTTCAAAAGATCTCGACGAGTTCGTAAAAGCGCTCGGCCGTTAACGAGACCGACCTCGATTCAGTAGTGAATATGCTGAGATGGCTCTACTGAAGATCAGCTCTGAGTACAGTGAACTACTCCTGCTGAGTTCAGTTCCACTGACTCCTTTCAGTATACTGCTCATGCTGAGTCCAGTATTTACTGTGTCTTCTACTTCTGGTGCTGAGGCTGATAAGCTACTGAACGCTTGAACCAGAGCAGAGTGTCTGCTGAGCCTGAAACCTTAGAGACAGAAACAAATACAAAGTAATGGTTCACCGATCAAGATAGGGTTTTAGGATCTTCAAATCTTCATAGACTCTGAGCACAAGGCTACTGAGTACATGTCCGTACGGAAGACAGAATCATTTCCCACTATGTATAACTGTGCTAAGGATAGAATCATCACCCAACAATTTCCCCCTATTTGATGATGCCAAAACCTAACAACATCTATGCTAACTAACACTAAACTTTTCAGAAACAGAGCTCCTTACAATATTACAAGTAGGATCAGTGGAGTTGTTCTTCAAGTTCTAGACTACTGAAGGGAGCAGGGCAGAGAGTCAGAATATAGAAACTAAGCATATCCCCCTGTCTTAACAATTTCCCCCTAAAACACAACTAGTCTATCAGAATCTAAGCGGCTACTGACAAAGAATCAATCAGTGAGTGTGTGAGTCAGTAATCACTTCAGTGATTCTGAGTGTTAAGCATAAGAACAAACACAGCTTATTCAGACAATAAGGTATTGTCAAAGCCAAACAGAGATATTATAAAAATAAGAATTTTAGTACAAGTACATCTCTGCTAGACTAAAACAAGAGGAAATAGAAATGCAGAAGCTGAATATCACTTGAAATGACCAATCCTGTTCTTAAATTCTTGAGCTGAATCTTCAGGAAGGGGCACTCCATACATTCGATACGTGTTATTCCGCAGCTTCTGAATCTCAGCAAAGTCCACTGGCTCATCTTCTTGTAGAAATTTAGCTTCAGCAGCATTCTTTACTTCCTTCTCGATCACGCCGTAGTGGATGGAACCATCAAGTCTTCGAGGGGCGGTATAATCCTGGGATCTGGAACTCTGACTTCGACATTCTCTTTAACAGCTTTTTGCATCCAAGCATACATGTCTAGGTCAACGATCATTATGAACTCAGTGTAGGCTTCTACCTTGCGCTTGTCAGTCCAGAAACTCCAGAAATAGTTTCTTTTGATGAATTCGATCTTCAGCGCTTCCCACCTCTGCGTGAATTCTATTGGTATCCATTCGTCTGTCCTTGGCCATCTGTAGGTCTTCAGGTCTGAAGGCTTTCTGAACTTCCTGTATCTGTAGGAATGTCAGCCTTAGATGGGACCCTTAGCCTTGCCTCTTTCTCTGTTCTCAGCCTTAGAGCTTCCAGATATGCCATATGAATTCTTTCTCTGGCAGCTTCGATCTGTCTTGATTCTTCTCCTCTGTACAAATATCTGTCCAGCTGAACCCAGATTTCCTCCATTTATCTTGAGCTTCGGAAGTAGTGTAAGAAGGCTTATGTGGTTGCTCTTGTTCTGAGTCAGTAGGCGAAGAAGATTTATCTTTAGATTTGCCTTGCTGCTCAGAAGATTTCTGTTGTTGCTTCTCCTTTTCTCTGTCTTCATCATCTTCAAGTCTCAGCTTTCTAGGAGGCAACCTAGCAGGTGTTGTCTTCTTTCCGCCGCGAGCTGGAGCCTTTGTTTTTCCTTTCGCAGTCTTTGCTTTTGGCTTGTTGGCTGCTTCAACTTCGACTATTTCCCTAGCCAATCTTTCATCAGCTGCTATCTGAGCCTCTTCCTCTTTAGAGATATATCTCTTTGATTTCTTGGAGGGAGGGGTCAGGAGCTTTAGGATTTTCTTTCCTTTGCCTTTGGCTGGAGGTGGGAGAGGAGCCTCTTCCTCTTCTGAATCCTCCTCCTCAGCATACTCAGCAACCTCTTTGATTATATCCAAAGGGGTTTGGGTTGCCTGAGTTGCTTGTTCCCTGGTTCCTGAGCCACTTGGGCCAGTCTCTGCTGAGATTCCAGCTGAGACACCCTGGGCCTCACCAGTAGGTTCAGTAGGAGCAGTTGTCTGAGCTGAGCTTGCTCCTGTTACTGACCTTGTCTTCTTCAGTACCTGCTCCTTAGCCTTTTGTGTTTCCTTCTTCTTTTCTTCACCCTTGGCTATCTTTTCCAGCGAGTAAGTACTGAGGAAACTTAGTTGGAAGAAGAAGATGAACCAGCTGCTGGAGTTTCTTCTGAACAATCGTCTGTAGTTCAGCTGACCAGACTTCGAGCTGCAGGGGAGGTCTCTGAACAGATTACTGAGATCGCCTAGCATCAGGATCTGGTAGACGTGGCCATCCGAGAAAGGACCCAGATGCTGTTGAGGTTCCTAAACTGGGATATCCTCGCTGACCTTCTTCAACAGCATGCTGTGGATTCCCTTCTGGTAGAGGAGCAGCATATTCAATTTGTGATCGGGTTTGGGGAGACATTGCTTCTTTTGAGGACCTACGATCAGCCATGCTCTACCTCCTAGAGCTCAGGTCCTCCTCCTCTCCTGCCAGAGGACCTTCACTGATTGATCACCAGGATGAAGGTGATGATGATTCCATTCCCAAGGATGCAGAGAAGGGAGACTCTGCTGAGGGCAAGACTCCCAGCGAGAAGGGCGACTCACTACCTCCTCCTTCGGAATCCGGTGCTGCCCCTGTTGCGTCTTCTTCAAGACAGCAACAGCTCGCTGCCTTTGAGCAGAGGATCGGTACCTCGTCATATCAGATCAAGCCTATAGGTACTGTATCCTCGAAGTTTGTCAACCGTGTGATAAGGAAGCAAGGAGACAAGAATCGTCTCCTAGCTAAAGATGTGCACCTGAAATGGGCACAGTACACGAAGGCTCAGATGGAGCAGGTTGACAACCTTACTGGTGAAGTCAAGAAGATCTCGGAAGCTAATCCTCCAAATTTCAAAGAGATCGTCGAGACTGCGCTAGTAGCTCAGAAGATGGACCTGGCCGCACAGTATCAACAGTTGCTTGAAGCTCAGCAGAAAATTTTCTCAGAGCAACTGTCTGCAGCACTGGCCAGTGTTCATACTGTTATGGATGAGAGGAATAGGTTTGCCAGCTCAAGTGTTTCCTCAGCACTTGAAACTCAGGCGACAGCCCCGAAGATCATCCAGTAGGAGATGAAAGACTCCTTTGACGCATCGCTCTTGCAGCAGAGAAATAAAACAGAGGCCTAGATCCGACAAATAAGGAAGGATAAGGAGGATGACTGGGTACACTACTGTTATGCGGTCGGGGACTTCAACACTACTTCCACTCAGATAAAGTCGTCTGTCTACACCCTCTAGCAGGAAGTAGCAGCAATCAAAACTTTCCTGACCTCGGCAGATGATGCCAAAAAGGGGGAAGGTAAAGGGAAGGAAGTGCTGAATGAGTCAGCAGAGAGAGAAAGGGAACAGTCCAAGGGGGAAGGTTCAGTGCATGCTGGAACTAGTTCTCTCCCCCCTCCCTCAGTCCAAGAAGAGGCTCAGCCCGAAGCTCCAGCAGCAGGGCCATCAGAGCCTCAGGAGCAAACTGTGCAGGCTGGAGGATCAGGAGAAGGATCCTCAGCCCAGGTACACATAGAAGATGTTGCCCATTTTGTCGAGGGCTCAGAAGAGGATGAGGAGCCTCTGACGCCCAATAGGCCTGGAAAGGAGATTGCTACTGAGAGCACTCATACTCCCCCTCCATCGCCTAAGTGCAAAAACAGAGAAGAGCAAGAGGAACATGACAAACGAGTGGCTCAGCAGCTCCAGGACAAACTGGACTATGAAGTCAGGATGGAGGAAGAGGCGCTACTGAAGAGGAAGCCTAAAGTTCCAAAGGCTATGGCGTCAAAGAAACAGGCTTAACTGATCATGGCTCAGCAGAAGAAGAAATCAGGAAAGAAATCTGCTCCTGAGCCTACAGATGACTCTGACACCGACAACCTCCCTCTTGCTCAAAGGCTGAAAAATCTTCCAAAACTTACAGCAGAGCAAGAAGCAGAGGACAAAGCCACTTGGGACGCAGTGGAGAAAGGCCCCAACCTCAGGTCCAGGGATAGGCGTGCAACTGAGCTTCGAGAAAAGAAGAGACAGGTTGATCTGGCTAAGATCATAGAGCTGACTGAGCAAGCAGCCAGAGAGCCTATCTTAGATTTCAGTATGCAAATTCCGAGGACTTCCAAGTTCTTCAGGCGCGGTGGTCAGAAGCCACATTTGAAGAAAACTCCACACCGCCGCGTTGACAAATGGATTCCTTGGAACCTGAATGAGGAGTGGGAAGATCAGGAAGCTATGTATTATACTGAGAGAGTCTCAGTTGGTTAGTACACTGGACAAACACTGGTCTTGAGATTTATACTGAGCAAGTCTCAGTTTACAAGATATCAAACTAAAGTGTTTGACAAACTCTCCAACTATGAAGGAGTCCTTTACAATAAGGATCACTTCAGATATGAACTCCTTCGTCTAAGCTATGGATAAGATCTACTGAGCTTAGGTTAGAGGGATAGGGAATGAGAAAGTGGCTTCTAGAGCGACTAACAGTTAAGTATGGACTTGGGTTCGTATTCAGTCGCTTGGATACTAGAGGCTTTATGATCTGGTTGAGCTTGGTTCCCTATGAGCAAGTATGTCGCCTTTCGCCGGAGATTACTCTGTGAGGATCTTGCGGAAAGCTTAAGTCGTTTGAGTTTGCTCGTGAATGCTCGTGTGTTCTTGGTCTCTCATTCGATCATGAGCTTCAATTTGAATTTATCCCTCTATTTATAGAGCAGAGACAAGGATAGATCCGTTGGAGACGATGATCCTTGTGTCTCTCTCTTTTGGGTAGCTAACGGCTCTTTCAAAGATGGTGGCAGAGTCCTTTCCCTCCATTTCTGGAAAGTTGTTGACTTGCAGCTTTAATCAGAAAGTGGACAGCTGGCTGCTTGTTATTGGTCGAGGTTGAAGAAAGTAGGTGAGACAGAACAGACTTCAAGGTAGATCTGAAGCTGACTTCTCTATACCTCGTATGACTCTGCTGATTTGACTTAATAAATCCTGACAGTTAGAAGACATCCCGGCCCGTTCTTGAAGTCGATCTTTATTCAGTAGCATACTCCTGCTGAGTCAGCTCTACTGAAGATCATCTCTAAGTTCAGTGAACTACTCCTGCTGAGTTCAGTTCCACTGACTCCTTTCAGTATACTGCTCCTGTTGAGTCCAGTATCACTGAGTCTTCTTCCTCTGGTACTGAGGCTGGTAATCTTTAGAGCGCCTGAACCAAATGAAGAGTGTCTACTGAGTCTGAAACCTCAGAGACAGAACAATACATTACACTGGAATGGTTCATCAGTCAAGGTAGGGTTTTGGGATCTTCAAATCTTCAGCAAATCTTCAGAGCACTAGGCTACTGAGTTATCTCCCAACAGGTTGTGGAGGGACTGAATCATCTCCCAACACCAACAGTGAGATTCGTTGACAGCAAGGGCAATAAATTGTTTGAGACCGCCAGGGTTGTCAGATAGATTTATGTTCCAAAATCTACTAACATCTAAGGACCAATCATGAACCCAAAGGGTACCTAAATTTGCTTTTATTTTGCAGGTGCATACGAACCCTGGATCGTGGACAATTAATGTTCAAGACACATGACGCATCAAAAGAATCTACTGACTGACTACGTTCAGCAAGAAGGAGACATAATTCAATTCGGTGACAACTCCAAAGGATGTACAAGGGGATACGGAACATTAAGAATCAGAACTGCCATAGTTCCCAGAATAACATATGGTGTAGTACTTCAACATAATCTTCTTTCAGTCAATCAATTCTGTGATAACTCCAATGAAGTGACTTTTGACGTAGGTTTTTGTGATGTTATTGATAAAACTATAGGAAAAACCGGGTTATCAGGTTTGTGGAGAAGAAACATATACTTTGCAGATTGGAATACCGCCAAACTTGAAACCTACTTGCTAGCACAAGCAAAGTCAGATGATCATTTAATACATACTCCTAGACGACAAATGTTATTTAGAAGAAAATGAATTTAATGATTTTTTGATTTTTAAATTATTTTTAAAACGTTACAAATATTATTTAGATGAATACATTACAACCATTTATACGAATGCGTTACATAATAATTATTTAAACGAATATGTTCTTATTATTTAAATTTGTATTAGAAGAAAATTAATGTGATAATCTTCTCTATCATCGCTAAGATATGCGATGATGAGATTTTCTCCATCAATTTGGATTTGCTCTAGGCGAATTCGATTTGATGGAGATTTAATTCGATCATCTCCCCCTATAAATATCGGTCTTTTCGTAATTGTAGTCGTGCAAGTTTTGATTAATATAATTTAAATAATATTATGGTAGTTGGATCAAGACAATCAACAAACGAGATTCGCCCATAATCGTAATCGTGCTCGTACAAGTTCCGATTAAAATAATTTATATAATATCACGGTCGTTGGATCGAGAAAATCAACGAGAGAGATTCACTCACAATCGTAATCGTAATCATAATCATATTCATAATCATAATCGTATAAGTTTCGATTAAAATACTTTAAATAATATCACAGTTGTTGGATCGAGACAATACATAGACGAGATTCGCCCACAATTGTAATCGGAATCGTGACAGTTCTGATTAAAAAAATTTAAATAATATCGCGACTGTTAGATCGAGAAAATCAACAGATGAGGTTCAATAATTGTAATCGTGCAAGTTCCCATTAGAATAATTTAAATAATACCACGATCGTCGGATCGAGACAATCAATGGACGATGTCGCCCATAATCGTAATCGTGCAAGTTCCGATTAAAATAATCTAAATAATGTCACGGCCGTTGGATCAAGACAATCAACAAACGAGATTCTATTTTGGACGATATCGTAAGATTCTATTTTGGTCAATGTCGAAAGTTATACTTTAAATTAAAAATAATACTTCTAAACATGACAAATATATAATGACGTATGAATTGTTTAATAAATATTATTTAAATTCTTAGCATTTAACTATATATATACATAAGCATTCGAAATGAATCTCTTCGAGATAACTTTGCGTATACTTTTAGGAAAATATTATTTGTAGTTTTAGTTTACTAAAGATATATATACTTATAAGTAATCTAGATATAGCATACTTTTAATCTTATTGTTATTGTTATTGTTATAATAAATTACTGTTCCTATAAGATTATTTATATGTAGATGTTTAGGGATCAATAGGCTTTGAGGTTTAGAGGGTTTAGGGTTTGGAGGGTTTAGAGGGGTCTAGGCGACTAGGCGATCTAGGCGATTAGACGAACCGATTAGACGAAACTGACTAGACGAATCTGATATAGATGAACCCGATTATACAAACCCGATGTACACGAATCCGATGTAGATAAACCCGACTAGACGAACCCGATATAGACAAACCCGATCTAGATGAATCCAGCTAGACGGAATGCTAGAAAGTGGAATGCGGCTAGGCGATCGATAAAGACGGAATGCGGGAAGGTGGAATGCGACTAGGCAGTCCAAGCGACTATTCATTTACACGAAAATCAATAAACTCTAGTAGGTTCATGATTAAGCTAGTAGGCTAATGTTCTAAGTAAAATTGGATGTAATTATAACAGTGGTGCCATTGCACTGAACCGTCGATTGGAGAAGAAGCAAACATTTAAGGTGATGATCTTCTCGATCATCGCTAAGATATGCAATGATGAGATTTTCTCCATCAATTTGAATTTTCTCTGGGCAAATTCAATTTGATGGAGACTTAATACGATCGTCTTCCCCCTATAAATGTTGGCATTTTAGTTCACTTTAGATTACACTCCATCTTTAATATTCAAAAAATGGTGTTGAACCTTCTTCAATAGGTAACTTGTGCAGTAGGTCGCATGCAAGATGAGATCGCGACCTTGAAAGAAGAGATCGCGTACTTGCACCAAAAATCTCCAAGCTGCGGCTACACAACAACGGGAGTTGGTTCATCGACTCGATCACTTGATGGTCATGCATGTCGCTTCCACTCCCACTCCCATTCTCACTCCTACGCCCGCATTAGCCCTACACTAAAAGTAGCCGGGAAGATTGGAGGCGAATGGCTGGCTTCGATTTTCATTGATCCCATCATTTATCATAACTTCATTGCAGACCATTTGTTGCCCGTGTTAGGGATCAACTCTACGAAAGTAATGCCATGCCGCAATACATTGAGCGATGATCGAACCTTAGATGGTGATGTCGTTTGTGAGCAGGTCGCCATGAAGGTCGGTGGGAAGATGAATGTTGATGACTTTGTCCCCGTCTACATGGAGGGAGTAGACATCATTCTCAGGCTCAAATCGATAGTACAACAAACCCGCTTCAGTCAATATGAGGCAGACGGACAGAGGATGCAAGGGGACAGAGGGAAGGCCTTCATGGAGGAGTAGGGAGCCGCCGATCGCCGAGGAACCCAAGCATGCTATCATCAATCCACCCAATAAAAATCATCTAATGTTTGAATGTATTGTTTTTTTAATGTTTTACGTTGAATTTTTTTTAATGTTTGTAGGGATATGAGTCAGTGGTCGTTTAGATCATTGCTAGGGGGTACTTAGAACTGTCGTTAGTAGTTCATGTACTTAGGACATATTGTAATATTCATTATTGGGGGAAATTGTAGTGATGCTGAATTTCATCACTATAGAATTGAAGATCCCAAAACCTATCCTGAACCCGATGTGTGTTTGAATCATGATGATGTAATAGGTTAGACTCGTTCTTATATTTATTGATTATTTTGTCTAAGTCCTATAAAGGGTGTTGTTGGTCTGAACTTCAGTAGAGAAGTTAAATTCCAGAACCCCATCTCATCAGTTTGTAAAGCTCGTCTTCAGGTCCTCCCGATGTATGTTCTCAGTAGAAGAATTCTTTCAGCGTACCATAGTTGAAGACTCAGTACGATTCCTTATTTATTGAATTATAAAGAGCTCAGTATCTTCAGGGTCACCAGGTGACTATCCTCAGTAGAAGATTCCTATCAGCAGACTCAGATGAAGAAATCAGTATGATTGGTCCAGATCTACTGAACGCATGCAACTCAGTTGCAAATCAGACAAGGAAACAACTGCCCGAATGTCAGCAGAGTTTATTCAGTATACGAGGTTCAGAGAGAGTCAACTCAGATGGAAGACTGATGTCTGACAAGTCTCACCTACCACAAACCTCGGCCAATGAGAAGCAACCAAAGCCTTACCTGCTCTGACATTAAAGCTGCTCTCATGTACAGAAGTCAACCACTCTGCGGGGCTCTTTCGAAAACTTATGGCCGTTTTCCTTGGAAGTTTGTGACACATGGCATCGTCCTCTCCAACGGATACATGCATGGGTCATGACTATAAATAGAGAAGAGTCTCCAAGCTCAACGTACAGGACATCAAGGGAATACAAGCTCATTGCATACAACTCTCTAGGGCATTAAAGCCGATCCAGCAAAGAACTTGCTTAGTTGAATATCCTTAGTTCTTCTCTCTAGAGATTCTTTAGTTCCCTCTTCTCTGTCTAAGCTCCATTGTTATATCTATAGCTTAGAACCTTCGAAGGAGTTCACTTTTCTGTGAATTGTTCTTATTGTAAGAAATTCTTCATTGTTGGAGAAAATCCCCTCCCCTTCAAACTTCGGTTTGATTTGTAAAGTCGCTATGGACTATAACTTAGAAGAGTCTGTTCAGCGTACAGATTCCTTGTTGAGGCTTGCTCAGATTAATCAACTAGAACTCTTGTTCTGCAGGACCGTGGACGTAGGATCTTGCGTATTCGAACCACGTTAAAAACTGCTTTTGTTATTTACTGTTTTATTGCATTGTGCTCAAACCTATTTACAAACTCATACTTCGCATAAAACGTATTAAAAAGTGCACCAGCCAAAACAATCTTGGTTTGCGAAAATACATTTTCAAAAGAGATGAAGTCCTACGGGCCCCACTCTTATCCGCACTGAAATTCATCGATTGAACTCTCTATATTGACAAAAGTCAGTAGAACAGACTCAGTAGTTGATACACTCTGACCCGCGATCAGAAGGTTCTTATTTGGCACTATTCATTCAGTCGCCTATCTCAGCTCAGCTGACCTTCGCGTTTGAGAAAAAACTTGCAATCAGGTGTATTCCCCCCCCCTCTACACCTGATACTCGTCTCCGGACCAACAATGTTTTATGTTGTAAGTTTTTTTTAATGTTTATTATGTTTTATTTTATATTTTGTACTAGCAAAATTGACTCAAAACCGACTAGCAAAAATTAACTAGCAAAATCGACTATGCGAAAATCTACTAGCAAAATCATAGAAGAATTTATTAGCAAAATCGACTAAGCAAAAATCGTCTAGATAATCAACTAGCAAAATCAACTCAGAAAAGACTGTCTAGCATAATAGACTAAGCAAAATCTACTAGCAAAATCGCCTAAGCAAAATCGACTAGAAACATTGACTAAACAAAACCGACTAGCAAAAATCTACTAGCAAAATCGACTAGCAAAATCGACTAAGCAAAAATCGATTAGCAAAATCGACTAAGTAAACAAAATGACTAATTGAATTACTCTTTCTACAAAGAGTTCGTGGGTGCGGGGACCCGAAATTAAGTTAGGTTTTTTATGCAAAAAGTTAAAGTTTCGGGTTCCACTAAATAAAATGGAGTAAGAATGTATGTATATCAGCTAAAAAACTTAGTTTTTTATGTAGGTGGCTAAGGGCATCTCCAAAGGTTTCCCGTATAGGTGGATAGGAAGTCCTATCCTTATCTTAGGGCAAATACAGTATTTCTCCCTAACCATTCTCCCCTATTTTAAAGCAGAAAAAAGAATATTCCATAAATATTATTTTTTTAACCTTAATAAATCAAATTAAAATGCAATTATACCATATAATTAAATTAAACATAACTATATATTTATTAAAAATATATAATTAAAATTATACATTAATTGTAAATAAATAATAATTTAAATTACTTATAAAAATCATAGGTTATATAACAATGAATATTATAGGTTATATTCAATGGAAATTCTATTTGTTTTTATTAAAGTTATGCATATAAAAAAAAGATTAATCAATTTAATTGGATAAGAAGAGATAGGGAGGAAGAAATTCTCCCTCCTAGTAAGGGAGAAAAAATGGCTCCTCCAAAATAGAGGAGGAGAATTGGGGAAGGTTAAAGGGTTATTTTAGGGGAATACCCTATTATAAGGGAGGGTTTGAGGCGGTGTAAGAAACTTATACATTTATCCTAATAGGCTAAAAAAAAGTTCTCCCTTTATAATTTTCTAGTAGTTATTAAAATTACTTTATTATTTGATTTGATTTGGTTATAGTTTTGTATATTTTGTATTTCCCCTTGTTGGATATTGAGGGTCGGAAATGAGGATTCCATTTATTAAAGAAAAATAAGTTTCACTTAGTATCGACTGTGTATGGATCTCTTTTAGATTATACTCATTTCAGAGCACAAGTTGAACAAAATTGTTGAGCATTTATCTCACTCACTCTATGTATTCACTTGCAAATGAACCGTGGGTTTCTTATGCCTTTTTAGTTTAATTAACTTATAAGCATAAAGTGATTAGCAAAATATTGGTCAACAATTAAAGAATGGCTGGAAACATCATCTATTCTATACTTTGACGAAAACTCAGTTTCAAGTGTTTCATCGAGGAAAATAGGATCTTCTCTACACAAAAGAATGAACACTAAGGAGGAAAATAGGATCTTGTGCCCGGTATTCACAATTAATTTTACGTACGAATGTTCATTCTTTAATAAATGAAATCCTCTTTATGGCATCAAAATCTTGTAGCATAAAAAAGAAAATTAGTTAGTGCAACACTTAAAGAAGAAATCTTCTTCTATGTTTGCAGTGGAGACCGATGAAATCATCAGAAAGAGTCAAGGAAAGTATGCAGTGGCGGAACCAGAACATCGAAATGGGGGGGGGTGTCAAAGTAGAACACTAGTTAAATGTAGCAAAATAAAAATAATAATACAAAATGTAAATTCTATCAACAAAAGTCTTTCAAGTAGATTTTTTCTTTTTCTTGGCATTTACAAGTGATGCAACGACAACTTTTTTTGCTAATATTACAAGTACGAGATATTGCTGACAATTGTGACCTTCGGGTTCCCAGAGCTTGAAACCGCTGCAGAATTGCTTCATTTTCAACACTTGCAAAAACTCCCTTCTCAATGTAACATATCAATAAATCCGTGAGAAAGTCATCACCCATTTTGTTGTGCAAATCAGTCTTTGATAAACTTCATCGCGGAGAAAGATCTTTCAACTATGGCCGTTGCAACAGGCAAGACCAAAGCCAACTCAAGAAGACGGTAGAACAAATCATACATAACATGATACCCCATCTGAACCATCTTCTTTGCAAGTTCTCCGATGTCATGGAGGTCGGAGAAAGCATCATTATGTTTCACATTAAAAATGTACCGATCCAATTGTATTCTTAATTGATGTATGTCAGGGCCAACAAAATCTTCTGAGTATAACTCGGCAAGATGTAACAACTTCTCATGATCGAAATTCTGAAATGAATCTCTAGGATCAAGGCATGCTATGCACATAAGCAACTCCGAGTTTGACTTAGTAAACCGCTCATTCATTTCATTTGAAAGAATATCAACAACCTAACATTATACAAGGAAAATTAAATATGTTATATATATATATATATATATATATATATATATATATATATATATATATTATAAAGAAACAAATTATTTTAATAAATAAATGAAAATAAAATACCTGGTAGAAAATATCTACTCGAAAGTAGTGGAGATAAGTTTGTGGCTCATCATCAATTGTTCTTCTAACTCGGCCAGGAATGATATCTTCCATATTGGGCACATGAATTTCATTTCTAGAACAAAATGTAGTGACATCTTTCAATAACTCATCCAACGCATTATCCCTATAATTCTTCAAATCACGTTTCACATCTTCAATAAATTGGAGAGCATTGCCTATATTTTGATTCTTTAACTGTAGAGCATGTGAAAGATCATTTGGTCCATCCTAATAAATTAAGCATCAAATGAGCAATAAACACAAACTCAAAATTTTCCATTTTCTCAGCTAAACCCAAAGCGGAGCCTCGATTTTTTCTACCAATGGCCTCTTTAGACAAGGCAATAAGCACTTCTTTCACCGGCTTCCACAAGTCTAAAAGTCGATGTATTGTTCTAAAGTGAGAACCCCATCGAGTGTCACCCGCCCGTGCTAAACTCATTTCTTGATTTTTTCCCTTTCCCGTAGAAATTTCACATCTTGCTATACGTTCAACCAAATCATCATATTGTTTTTGACGGATTGTATCTTTCCGTTTACATGAAGCTCCCACAATATTCACAATCATACCAAGATGGTAAAAAAAGTAGCTCACGGATGCAAACTCCGATGTCGTAGCTACAACGACTAATTGTAGTTGGTGAGCAAAACAATGAATATAATATGCATACTTGTTCTCATCCAAGATTTTCCTTTTAAGTCTATTAAATTCACCATGCATATTGGATGCCCCATCATAGCCTTGCCCTCTAAGTCTTGATATTGTTAATCCATGTTTTACAAAGAAGTCATCAATAACACTTTTCAAAGATGATGCACAAGTGTCGGTCACATGCACCACTCCAAGAAATCGTTCAATCACTTCCCCATTATCATCCACGAATCTCACAACCACCGCCATTTGCTCTTTTATAGAGCTATCACGTGCCTCATCAATCAAAAGAGAAAAAAACTTGCCTCCAATCTCATTCACAATCATGTTTCTTACTTCGGTAGCACAAGTACAAACAATATCCTTTTGGATTTTAGGAGAAGTTAATTGATGATTTCCCTGAGCATTCAAATTGATCACCCGGTTTATTTCATCGTTATGCTCACAATACCATTGTAGAAGTTCAAGAAAATTACCTCGATTCATAGAATCTATGGACTCATTATGTCCACGAAAAGCCAACCCTTGCTTTAAAAGGAAGCGAATCACATCCACAATGGCGGTTAAACGATTGCGGTAATTTTTCTCATTTTCACTATTTTGTTGTGACAACATGTACTCCAAACGATGTCTTTGATCTCGAAATGACTCAAATAGAATTCTTGCATGATTGTGTCTACTATCATTACTTCCTTCATGGTCTCGGAAGTTTTCAAAACCTTTTTTCCAATTACTAAATCCATGCTTGGTAAAGACATCATCTCCATTTTTATAACCGGTGGGAAACAAAAAACACCATAAACAAAATGCGACATCTTTTGATACGCTATACTCTAGCCAAGGAAAACGATCAAACCATTTCTCTTGAAATTTCTTCTTGCATCCACTAATTTCTTTTTGAGGAAAAATGTGACCTTTTGGTTGACAAGCTCCTTTTGCTAAGTACCTTCTCCTTACTTCATCTCGGATATTAACCAAATAATCATTAATTGGTTTACGCAAGAAAGGGTCTCCAACAATTTCATCTTCACATAAACCAATTTCTTCCCCATCCCTTTTTTTGCTACATTCTTTGACATTTGAAGCACCAATTTCTTCTCCATCCCTTTTGTTTCTACATTCAATGTCATTGTCATTTGAAGGCTCAATCTCTTCTCTACCCCTTTTGCTACTACATTCATTAGCATTTAAAGCATGTGGTGAAGATTTAATGTTTAGTTTGAGCTTCTTGGTAAAAAATCTTTCCAAAGAAACATCCCTAAACAAAAAATAATAGTATTAACTCATCACACTAAATCACTAATGCACTATTTGAGTATTCTATTAACCCTAGATTAAACAAATATAAATACTGAAAAGCAAAAAAAAACTTTAAAAAATGACTTACTTGAGTTTATTGGTCATTCTCTCATAAATAATCCTCACAATTTCAAGCTTTGACCTCCATAATTATAGTCATCTTATAATTTACAGTGGTGAGAGATAATGAATGTTGGTGAAAATGGGACTGAAGAAGAATCTCTATTTTCACTTTTCTTCTTACTGTGGGCGTGGGGATAAGTAGGAGGTGGTGTGGAATTGATTTAATTTGGGAAATTGGACTCTCATGTGGATTGATAACTTGGGCTTCCAAATAGTAATAAAATAAATGGTATTCAATTATTTCTCAGCCCACTTAACTCACAACTTAAGCCCACTTAACTCACTGCATCTTCTTCAACATTCCAACGGGATTTGCAGCCGAAAAACAGACGGTCGACGGCAGAAGCTTGTAAGATTGAAGGGAGGGGAGCTTGCCGACTATACCTCTAGCTCCGGTGGTCGGGGGGTCGATCGACCCTCCTGACCCCCCCTCTAAATCCGCCGATGCAAGTATGAGACTCCGGTATACTATTATTCAACACAAATAACTTTTAAAATTATTCATTAAACAAGTTGATAAGTCAGCACGCCCGATTCGGACCTTATAATTCTATTCCAACCCCTTTTCCTGGTGGCGGATAGCTACTCCTCATATCCTCCGGCGGGCGGCTGGCTGGTGGAAATAGCTGCTTTATTGATTTAAGTTTAAGATTTATATGCATCGTCTAGAGAGAAAATGCTACAGTGCTTAATTACCGAGATAATATGGAGCAGCAGCAGAATCTTCCCTCTCTTCTTCAACAGGCTGTGTAACGTCGTATTTCTCCAGAAATTCTTTCAAGGCAACACTTGTCGATCCCAAGAGTCTCTCTCTTAGAAACATGTGATCTCTGCTATAAACTTCAACATAGAGGCCCAAATCTTCGGACGGATCATCCACCACCCTCGAGAATCTAGTTTTCCAAATGGGATTGGCTTTTCCCGACGCGTCGATTGTGGTGCACTACTTATTATCGGAATCTATCCATCCAACGACGTACCATTGGAGCAGAAATCAGGCACACCTCAACGCGTATCTTCGCCATATTTGTTCGTTTGTGAAATCAAACACTACTATTTACTTCCGTTGTTAAAACTTAAAATCCCTTTATTATTTTAAAACTTACGTTGTTTATGATATTTCTGAATGAAAACCCCTTTTAATGAAAGTTGTTCCCTCTTAAAATCTATTTTACTTAAAAGTCATATATGAAGTGACGTTCCCTTGTAAAGTATATGAAAATTGGGGTGTTACAGATTGGTATCAGAGCAGGTCTACTTTCCTATAGACTTGCTTCATGTTATGCAGGAAATTGACCATCAGTACTGCCACAACATCGTGTCGGCGAGGTAAGAAAGATTTTCTAAGTTAATTTTGACGCACAATATTGAAAGCATGTTTTCTAGCATGACACGAGCATGATTTTTATGCAAGTAAATTATGTAAAACATTTAATGTCCTCGAAGATGTTGCCTTAAGAATAAGAACCTAGATGCCTTAAATAGAAGTTGATATGTACAATAGGATGATGCCTTCGAGAAGAAGCCCCATTAATTAGTGGAGGGACAGGAGATAATCCTTCAGAGAACCTTAGCAATTTACAGCTGCTGGAGGCTATGAGGGAAATGTTACAGCAACGCCAAGGAGAAGATTCAATTATAGTTAGCAAACTTGACTACCTCAGGAAATATTTTAGTACTTAACCAAATAGTCGTAGTTCTTTTTGATTCCGGAGCATCGGATTCCTTCATATCGAAACAATTTTAGATAAAATAACCAAAAAAATGTGAAGATGAAGTTTTAACATGCAAGGACGGGTTCCCTATAGGCAAGGCAAAGGAAAAAAATCGTCGAATAAAAGGAGCAACGTTGAAGATCGATGGCGTGACCTTGAAAGCAGACTTGTAAATTGTGGAGATGAAGGGTTTCGACGTTATACTCGGATTGGATTGGCTCAGCAAGCACGATGCGGTTATCAAATGCAGGGACAATGAAGTCGTTTTCCCAACACCAGATGGAAATCAATTCTCGTTTTACGGAAGTAAGAGAAAAAGAGGACCACAAATTATAAATGTAATGAGGGCCACCAAGATGATAAGAAAGAAGGATTGTCAAGCCTACTTGGTGAATATTACAAGCTCAGAGGCTGGGGAACTAACCATAAACGATATCCCGGTGGTAAGGGAATTTTCCGATGTGTTCCCTGAGGAACTAAGTGGTCTTCCCCTAGATAGGCAAGTGGAATTCAACATGAATGTAATTCCTGGAGCAACTCCTATCTCGAGAGCGCCATACAGAATGACACTAATAGAGTTAAAAGAACTAAAAATACAACTACAAGAGTTGTTAGACAAGGGACATATACGTCTAAGTGTATTACTGTGGGGAGCACCTGTGCTTTTCGTCAAGAAAAAATGGAACTATGCGTATGTGCATAGATTACCGTGAACTCAACAAGTTGACAATTAAGAACAAGTATCCATTGCCAATGATTGAAGACCTTTTTAATCAACTAAAAGGTACGGGAATCTTCTCAAAGATTGACTTGAGGTCTGGATATCATCAATTGAAGATTAAGGAGAGTGATGCGCCGAAGACAGCTTTTCGACCAAGATAATGTGATGCCTTTTGGATTGTCTAACGCACCAGCTGTTTTCATGGACTTGATGAACATAGTGTTTCATCAATATTTGAATCAATTAGTAATTGTCTTCATCGATGATATCTTAGTGTACTCAAAAGATCGGAGCCAACATTAAGAGCATCTAAGGATTGTGTTGGAGATCTTAAGAAACGAGAAGCTATACGCCAAGTTCAAGAAATGTGAGTTTTGGCTTAATCAATTAGTATTCCTTGGTCACGTAGTAACTGCACAAGGAATAGAAGTGGACCCAGCAAAAATCAAAGCGGTTAGTAACTGGAAGACACCGAAGAATGCAAGCGAGATCCAAAGTTTCTTGGGATTAGCAGGATATTACCTTTCTCAAAGATAGCAAGACCACTTACTCAACTTACCAGAAAAGGGATCAAGTTTGACTGGAATGAAGAGTGTGAGAGGAGCTTCCAAGAATTGAAAGGGAAGTTAACTATGACACCGGTACTCACTATTCCTTATGGAACTGAAGGGTATGTGGTCTACTGCGATGCCTCAAAACAAGGACTTGGATGTGTCTTGATGCAACATGGGAAGGTCATAGCTTATGCTTCGAGGCAACTGAAGATGCGTGAACTGAATTACCATACATATGATCTGGAATTAGTAGCTGTAGTCCATGCCTTGAAGATTTGGAGACATTACCTATATGGAGGCAAGTGCGAGATATATTCCGATCACAAGAGTCTCAAGTATTTGTTCACACAAACGGAATTGAATATGAGACAAATAAGGTGACTAGAACTAGTGAAAGATTACGACTGCACAATTTATTATCATCCAGGAAAAGCAAACGTTGTAGCTGTTGCTTTAAGCAGGAAAGGGAGTTTGACCGCTTTATATACCTCCCAAATGATTGAAGAGTTTGCAAAAATGGAAATTGAAGTAGTACCGTCGATAGAAGACACTACTACCAAGTTAGCAGCTGTGAAGATCCAACCTTTACTAAGGGACCAAATTCGGAAAGCACAAAAGAGTGATAAATTTTTGTGTAAGATGAGAGATCAAGTTTTGGAAGGTCACAATAAAGGGTTTGAGATCACAGCAGATGGGACGTTGATATTTGAGAGAAGGATCTGTATACCAAAAGGGAGATAAATGATGAGGGAGATTTTCGAAGAAGCACACAACACTCCATACACTGTCCATCCTGGAGGGACAAAAATGTATAATGATTTGAAGAGCCACTTTTGGTGGAAGAATATGAAGAGAACTATTGCAGAATTCATACAGAGTTGTATGACTTGCCAACAAGTATATACGTGTTGTCGTCAGAAAAATAGAACGTTTCAAAGACTAATGAAAAATACATCTCAATATTTGCCCACTCAAATTGTTCAATTTTATTTTTCACAAATCAAATGTCACTACCACTCCACCATTTATATATTTTTCTATATTTTGAGCTATAGGTAAAAGGCTGAACACCAACGACCATCCGACCTATTAAAGCCACTTGATATACATCAATGAAAGTGGGAGTAGATATCAATGGACTTTGTGGTAGCATTACCAAAAACCCGAAAAAAATCATTTAATTTGGGTAATCGTGGATAACCCGAAAAAAATCATGAAATCAGCTCATTTTCTTCCTATGAAGATGACTGACAACATGGACCGATTAGCACAGATCTATATATAGATAAGATTGTAAGATTACCTGGTGTGCCTACCGGTATTGTATGTGACCGCGACCCGAGGTTCACATAAAAAATTTGGAATAGTTTGCAAGCTGCTATGGGTACTAAGTTGAAGTTCAGTACCGCTTGCCATTCACAAACTGATGGTCAGTCTGAAAGAACTATTCAGACATTGGTAGATATGTTGCGAGCATGTGTCATAAATTTTGGAACCAATTAGGAGAGATATTTGCCTTTAGTGGAGTGTGCATATAATAACAGCTATCAAGCAAGCATAGTGATGACACCTTTTGAAGCATTATGGAAGGAAGTGTAGATCGCCACTCCACTGTAATGAGGTTGGCGAGAAAAAAATATTGGGATCAGAGATCATCGAAAGAACTATGGGAGTGATTGCAAAGATTCGAGAGAGAATCAGAATTGCTCAAGATAGACAGAAGTTCTATGCTGATTTGAAAAGAAAGGATATATAATTCGAGAAGGGTGACAAAGTGTTCCTGAAATTGTCAATAATGAAAGGAGTAGTGCGGATTGGGAATAGAGGAAAGCTTAGGCCTCGATACATTGGACCATTTGAGATACTCAAAAGGACTAGTGAAATGTCCTACGAATTGGCACTACCGCCGAGCTTGACTTCTATTTTTAATGTTTTTCATGTCGCGAACTTGAAGAAGTATGTCCATGATCCAAGCAACATAGTCAATTATGAAATATTGGAGTTGAACGACGATTTATCATATGAAGATACGCCAAATGCCATCTTAGATCGAAAAGTGATTCGACTTAGGAACAAGGAAGTGCCATTAATTAAAGTTATCTAGAGTAGACATGATGCGAGCGAGGCAACATGGGAAGTAGAGAAGGATATGAAGTTACGATATCCGAACTTAATGAACAAAGGTAACTAATTTTCGAGGACAAAAATTCTTTAAGTGGGATAGATTGTAACGCTCCGAAATTTTCAGTATAAAATGCACTGCATATCTATTCAACATGTTATCAAGTGTTTTAGTTATGGAAGTCGCGCCCTAGACATTTAAATAAAAATTAAAGCATCTAACATATTTGTCATTAAATTATTTTTGTTATGTAAATTTATTTTGAACTTTGAATGTGTTTATTTATATCATATTATGATTATATGATCTATTGTTGAGATAGAAATAATGACATAATTATGAGACAAGAACAATATTTAATTATTTCAGATTTCCTAAACCTATTAGGATTCATGAAAGGATATAATATTTTATATTGTATTAAGTTATTAGGAGAAAATTTTATTTTATGTTTTATGATTAAAATAGAAACTTTATGTGTGATATTCACATTTTAGGATCAATTTTTAATTGTGTCTATATCCTAATTCAACTATGATTGAATCTCTTATGTAGTAAGTGATAGAATAAATTCTATATAAACAATAAAAGGACAAAAATAATCATGGATAAAATATATTTGATACCTCTTATGATTAGGGATCTTTATATAATTTATTCTAAACCTATAAATACACCCTTAGTCGTCCATAATATAGTTTCACATGAGATTTTCGAAATTCTACCAGCACACCTGCAAACTGTTTTAAGAATTATTTACACATCTTTCCCTCATCATATCGCTGTAAAATTTTAGGATCTACTTCCTCGGTATGTCTAGTATACTAAATTATTTTTGTAGAATTTTACAATCATGATAATTATTTATCAAAAAACATTATTCGTAATCTGCCAATTTTTGACAGCATATTCATGAGCTTGATAGGAAAATTGTTTTTCATGTTTTTTTTATTTTATTTTAGACCATGCTGAATTTTAATGGGATATAATACATGTTAGGTCATTCATGTCAAAAATGTAGAATTTTTAGGATACGTTTACTATTTATTTGTTAATTTGTTTCTTGATGTGCCAGATTCTTTTGTCAACATGCATGTAGATTGAAAAACAAAAGTTTTAATGTTAGAGATCTATAATTTTCAGTATAAAACTTTTATGATTTCATTAATTTATTTCATGAATTATCGAATTACTCGATGCACGAATGAATTGTCAATAGAAATAAGATGTTTTTAATGTACTTAAGATTATTATTATGTGAAATTGTTAAAAATGCATGTTAATAAGTAGATTATGTATAATATACATTGTTTGATTATTATGATATATTTGTATTTATGAATTATTGAAATTGTTGGTGCATGCATGACATTCCATGTAGAGTCATTAAGATAAATTTTCATGTATAGGATCGGCGCATAGGAATTAAACATTGATATCCATTATTTTTCATTCACTCAAAAGGTTAAGGTGGGGCTTTTCTTTTATCCTTATTATACACTATACAGTTTTTCTCATGTGTTATTTAGTACAGGCAGAGCCTTCTGGCTATTCACGCAGTAAAACCTTCGGGTTAGCCCTCGGGCATTCACGTAGTAAAACCTTTGAGTTAAGCCTCCGGGCTAGCATGTCTAATCTCTCATGTTAAATTCTTTATAGTTTATAGTTTGGATAATGTTTGACCTCACTGAGTCGTCGCACTCACCCCCCTAATATTTTCACATTTTCAGATCACGGTCCGGCAGATGCTTGAGGTGGCTGATGGTGATGGACACACGTGAAAGGATTCGAAAACTATTTTATGGCATTAAATTAAGTCTTGTTATGAACTTTGCATTTTTCACCATTTTTTTTTAAATTCGTGAAACTAATAGACGTACATGTTTTATTATTTTAAAACTTCCGTTGTTTATGATATTTTTGAATGAAAACCCCTTTTAATGAAAGTTGTTCCCTCTTAAAACCTATTTTACTTGAAAGTCATGTATGAAGTGAAGTCCCCTTGTAAAGTATATGAAAATTGGAGCGTTACAATATGACCCCTGATATTTGATAATTAGTGTAATTGGTGCTTAAACTATATGCGATTAGTGAATTTGGTCCTTAAGAAATGAAATGCCTAAAATAACATTTCCTATTTATGAATAAAAAATTAGTGAAATTAGTCATCAAGCATTGTTAAGTCTTTGCTGAATTATTTAAAAATATCGTTGACAAACCATTGACCGACGAAAAATTTAACAACGAACCAATTACGCCAAATCATAGTTTGGAGATTAAAAAAAACATATTAAGAAAAAAGAATATTAGAGACCCATTTGATGAAAGATACAAAGATTGAGAACCATTTAAATCAAATTCCCAAAAAATAACTTGAATTTTTTTAAGTCTATACTCAAACAAATTCTCTTTAAATTATGTGGAAAAAACGATTAGAAATTAGATGTGGAGATGGTCCAAATCAAAGAAATTCGTAAAAGCATTAATGGGACCGTATTCCATCTATATGAGGGATTACGTGTAGGGATATGAATCAGTGGTCTTTATATCATTGTTAGGGGGTACTTAGAGCTCGATTCAGTAGTTGCGTTGAAACTGACGTCAATAGTTCGTGTACTTAGGACATATTGTAATATTGGGGGGAAATTGTAGTGATGCTAAATTTTATCGCTATAGAATTGAAGATCCCAAAACCTGCCCTGAACCCGATGTGTGTTTGAACCATGACGATGTAATAGGCTAGACTCATTCTTATCAGTATTGATTATTTTGTCTAAGTCTTGTAAGGGGTGTTGTTGGTTTGAACTTCAGTAGAGAAGTTAAATTCCAGAACCCCAAGTCATCTGTTTGTAGAGCTCGTGTCTTCAGAGTCATCCGCTTACTGTCATCAGTAGAAGATTTCCTTGAGCAGACCTCAGATGAAGACTCAGTAAGATCTTTGATCTACTGAATTTGTGAAGAACTCTGTATCTTCAGAGTCACCACTTGTCTATCCTCAGTAGAAGATTCTTAACAACAAACTCAGATGAAGAAACCAGTATGATCGGTCCAGATCTACTGAACTCATGCAACTTAGTTGCAAGTCCGACAAGAAAACAATTGCCCGTCTCTTATCATTCGAATGACAGCAGAGATTATTCAGTATACGAGGTTCAGAGAGTCAACTCAGATGGAAGACTGATGTCTGACAAGTCTCACCTACCACAAACCTCGACCAATGAGAAGCAACCTAAGCTTATCTGCTCTGACATTAAAGCTGCTCTCATGTACAGAAAGTCAACCACTCTACGGCGAATTTTCGAAAGCATATGGCAATTTTTCATGGAAGGTTGTGACACATGGCATCGTCCTCTCCAACGGATACATGCCTAGGTCACGACTATAAATAGAGAAGAGTCTCAAAGCTCAACGCACGGGACAACAAGGGAACACAAGCTCACTGCATGCAACTCTCTAGGGCAGTAAAGCCAATCCAAAGAAGAACTTGCGTAGTTGATGTTGGGAGGTGATATAGTACGACTCAGTAGCCTAGTGCTCAGTAGATTTGAAGATCCCAAAACCCTAGTTTGACTGGTGAACCATTCAGTTGTAATTGTATGTTTGTCTCTGAGAGTTTCAGACTCAGTAGACACTCTTCGATATAGTTCAGGCACTCAGTTTTGTCCGCTGGTTCTTTAGCAGACTATCAGACTCAGTACCAGAAGAAGAAGACTCGGTAATCTTGGACTCGGCGAGAGCAAGATATCCGAAAGGAGTCGGTAGAACGAACTCCGGCAGAGTAGTTCACTGAACTCAGAGTTGATCTTCAGTAGAGCTGAACTCAGCTGGAGTATGCTACTGAATATAGATCAAACTCAGCAACGGCTAGACAGTCTTCTGACTGTCAGGATATCACATAAGTCAAATCAGCAGAGTCATACGAAGTATAGAGAAGTCAGCTTCAGATCCACCTTGAAGTCTGTTTGTCTCACCTACTTTCTTCAGTCTCGACCAATGACAAGCGGACAGCTGTCTACTTTCTGATTAAAGCTGCAAGTCAACAACTTTCCAGAAATGGAGGGAAATGACTCTGCCATCATACTTTGAAAGATCCGTTAGCTACCCAAAAGAAAGAGAAATATAGATCGCCGTCTCCAATGGATCTATCCATATCTCTGCTCTATAAATAGAGGGAATATTTCAAATTGAAGCTCACGACACATACAAGAACATACGAGCATTCACGAGCAACTCAGAAATGACTTAAGCTTTCCGCAAGAACTTCATAGAGTAATCTCCAGAAAAAGGCGACATACTTGCTCAAAGGGAACCGAGCTGAATCAGATCATAAAGCCTCTAGTATCCAAGCGACTAAATACGAACCCAAAGTCTATACTTAATCATTCGTCGCTCTAGAAGCCACTTGCTCGTTCCCTTCCCTCTAACCTAAGCTCAGTAGACCATATCTATAGCTTAGAACGAAGGAGTTCATCCTAGAACTGATCCTTATATTAAAGGACTCCTTCATAGTTGGAGAGTTTGTCAAACACTTAAGTTTGATATCTTGTAAACTGAGACTTGCTCATTATAAATCTCAAGACCAGTGTTTGTCCAGTGCACAAACCAATTGAGACTAACTCAGTATAATAAAATAGCCTCTTGATGTTTTCGGGACAGTGGACGTAGGATTGTTGGATCCGAACCACTTTAAAATTGCTTGTGTTATGTGTTTTTACTGGTGCATTGATTACTGTTCATACTGAAAATATCTTTCAAAATCATTCAACTAAGTTTCAGCAAAGCTTAATAGATTGCAGTAATATACTGAAACAGTTTTCTTAAAAAACATTTTCTAACTCAACTGAATTTGGGCCTACACATTTCCGCACTATACTGAACTTCAGCTGAACGGTACTGAATTCTGACCTAAGTCAGCTAGTAGACCTCAGTGAAGTCAGTCACTCTGCCACACGATTCAGAACTGTTTATTTGGTTTACTGAACCTGTTCAGTACGACATCTTCCTGAAAAGGATAGTTCGCGTTTTAAGTTGAGAAATTGTTTTCAGGTGTATTCACCCCCCCCCACACCTGAACGTTTAATCTCGGGACCAACAATTGGTATCAGAGCAGGAGTTCTCTAAGACTCTTATTTTCTGAAACTGGTCTACTTGAACGGATCCAGAAAACGTTTTCACTGCTTATCTACTATGTCTGATATGTCAGGATTCAGGATGGTACCCATGTTCTCAGTAGAGAACTACGGGGTATGGCGAGTCAGAATGGAGGCACATCTGACTTCCCTCCACGACAGCATGACAAAGGTACTGGAGGACGGACCTATCGTTCCCATGATTGATAGTGTCGAAACCCAGGATCCAGCACAAGGAGGGGGAATGGTGATCGGGAAGAAGATCCCCAAAGATAGAAGTCTCTTTATCCCTGAGGAGAAGAAGCTTCACAACTTAGACCGAGTTGCCAGAAATGCCATACTGACCACCACGAGTGATTCTTATCTCGGGAGAGTTCAGGACTGCAAGTCCGCGCAGGAACTCTGGGATGCTCTAGCGCTACTGAGTCGGGGGACTCAGAAGATCAAAGCGAACAAACTAGCGCTGGAACTTCAGAAGCTGGAGAGACTATCTCTCATTCCCGGTGACACTATTAAAGAACTTAACGTCAATTTTACGGATCTGATGAACACCATCAAAGGGCTGGGAAAGACGTTCTCCAATAGAGAAATGAATCTCAAGATATTGAGAGCACTGTCGGACGGACATTGGAATCCATTTGCTACTTTACTGAGACATTATGACTTAGATATAGTTTCTCCTGATCATATCTTTTCAGAACTAAAAGCTGAAGAGTTCGAGTTCGGTCTACCTCAAAGGAAGAAGCGAGCTGAAGCTGACACCCAAATCGACCATGCTTTCAAAGCATCAGTCAGCACAGCAGCTCCCGCGTCTAGCAAGGCAACACCTTCACTCAGTGACATACAAGAGGGAAACCTAGCTAAGAAATACGCACTGCTTGCCATGAAGTATCAGAAGGAGAAGGAGAGGCGGAGAAAACTCTCTAGAGTCGTCAGAGACTCCAAGGGTAAGTATGAATATACACCCAAGCGCACTCATGACTCGCATACTTCTGACTGCATGAAACAGGAAGACTCAGCTCAGTCGAAAGATAGCGAGAGCAAAGAAGAAAGAGTCACCACCTGCTACAACTGCAAAAAGCCAGGACATTATAAGTATAATTGTCCTAAGCTCAGTACTGCTGAGAGAGCAGCACGCAAAGCTCGAAAGGAGAAGTTCATCAAGAAGCATCAAGCATATATAGCTGGTGAACTCTCAGACGACTCAGATGAAGTCGATTCCTTCATGGATTCATCAGATGACGAAGCGGCATTCATGGTCGTAGAGCTTGAAGAAGATGCTGAAAAGTATCTCATGGCAGGAGAAGAGGATGAGGTAAACTCTCACGCTCCATTTAACTCCTCTTCACACTGCAAGCACGACACTATTTCAGGTGCAGATGAGAATCTCGACGTCTCGATCGCCTATGACGAATTGTTAGACGAACAGATTCAGATGAGCCTGCAGCTCAGTAAGACTCTTCTGATACCCTGAAAGTGGAGAATCATAGACTTTCTCAGGAGAGTCGAGTTGCTACTGAGTCAGAAGGACTTGTGTTGAGACTCAGGGAGGAGATTAACTCTCTGATGGCCAAGTCTCAGCATTAAGAAGATCAGATCTCAGTACTGACCAATGACTTGACTCAGAAAGATACTGAACAGAGTCTACTAAAGCAAGAGTTGTCAGGACTTCAGACCAAGCATGAAGCACTTAAGAAAAGTGATGATGTCTGGAGAAATCTGATGATAGAGTGGTACACGACACTATTTCAGGTGCAGATGAGAATCTGGACGTCGCAATCGCATATGAAGAACTACTCGACGAGCAGATTCAGATGAGTCTGCAGCTCAGTAAGACTCTTCAGGAGTTGGATACCCTGAAAGTGGAGAATCAGAGACTATCTCAGGAGAGTCAGGTTGCTACTGAGTCAGAAGGACTTGTGTTGAGACTCAAGGAGGAGATTAACTCTCTGATGGCCAAGTCTCAGCATCAAGAAGTTCAGATCTCAGTACTGACCAATGACTTGACTCAGAAGGATACTGAACTGAGTCTACTGAAGCAGAAGTTCTCAGGACTTTAGACCGAGCATGAAATGCTTAAGAAGAGTGACGATGTCTGGAGGAACCTAATGACAAAGTGATACATGGGAGCTGAGAAAAAGCTTGTGGCGATGCTAGCCAACAACAAGCCCAAACATTGCAAGGAGGGACTCAGGTTCAGCCACAGAGCCTCCTCATCTGCCCCCGTACGCTCAAAGAATCAGCTGACTGAGAGGTTTGTTCAAGGGGAGACTATCAATGTTGAGATTCTGAACCCCTTAGCAAATAACAAATAGAAGATGAAGGCACCTCATCCTAGCTATCAGAAATCTGACAAGAAGATTAGCTCAAGATCACCCCAGTTCAGTCAAGGGGGAACCAACAAAGTCAATTGGGCTTATCAATATGGACCTCCACAGCTGACACATCCAGCTCAGTATGGATTATATTATTATGATCGTATAGTCAGGAGAGGATCCAAGAGTCAGAAGAAGAAGAAGAAAGTCGTTCAAAAGGCTAAGGTCAGCAGTCCACCACCTCAGAAGATCAGGACTCCTGAACCAGTAAAGCCTCAAAAGTCAACATCAACCAGTTCAGTGGTTAAGTTTGTTGATCAAAGTGGAAAGAAACTGTCTGAGACCACCAGGGACGTGAGACAGATTTTGATTTCCAAAACTAACATCTAATGACCCAAAATCAAAAATAAAGGGTACCTGAATATAATTCTGTTTTGCACGTGCACAAGGACCCTTGGTACGTGGACAACGGATGCTCAAGACACATGATATACTAGAGGAACCTACTGAAGAATTATACTGCTGAAGAAGGACCCAGAATCGATTTCGTAGACAATGCAAGAGGCTATACCAGAGGCTATGGAACACTCAGCATTGGAACCGCCACAATTCCAAGAGTATCATATGTTGAAGGACTTCAGCATAATCTTCTCTCTGTTAGTCAATTTTGTGATAACTCGAATAGAGTGATTTTTTACGCTGGTTTCTGTGATGTCATTGATAAATCTACCGGGAAAATAGTGTTATCAGGTTCGCGCAAAAATAATATCTACGTAGCTAACTGGAACTCAGCTGAACCTGAAGCTTGTTTGTTGGCGAAGAACGACAACCGAACGGGGTGGCTCTGGCACAGATGACTCAACCATCTCAACTTCAAGATGCTCAACAAGTTAGCTAGAAACGCTCTAGCAAGAGGACAACCGAATGAAGTATTCAGCAAAGACATTCAGTGTGAAGCATGTCCGAAGGGAAAGCAAACAAAGAAACAAAATCCACATGTTCCATCGCCTTCCACTAATGGAATCCTTCAGCTGCTACATATGGATTTATTCGGTCCAGTCTCTCCGGTGACGATCAAAGGCAAAAAGTATGCTTTAGTGGTCATTGATGACTACTCGCGCTACACATGGGTCATATTTATTGCCAACAAGTCTGAAGCAAAACAGAGTTACCTACGCTTCTGAAAAAGCTCAGTGTCGAGAAGAACACCAAGATTATATAGATACGTTCAGACAGAGGAACTGAGTTCCTGAATTCGATGGTGGAGGAGTTCTGCAAAGCTGAAGGCATAGAGCATGAGACGTCTGTTGCGCGCACGCCTCAACAAAATGGGGTTGCTGAAAGGAAAAATAGATCACTCAAAGAAGCAGCAAGAACCCTGCTCACAGACTCAGGACTCCCAACCAAATTCTGGGCAGAAGCAACTGACACTGCATGTTACACTTAGAACAGATCTCTACTGACTAAGCAGCATGAGAAGACACCATATGAACTATGGAACGGAAGGAAGCCTTTCATATCTTATTTCCATATTTTTGGGTGTTCGTGCTTTGTCCACAATAATAGGAAGGATCAGTTAAAGACTTTTGATAGCATGTCAGACCAGGGAGTCTTCTTAGGATACTCCCGGGTCAGCAAAGCCTTCAGAGTTTTTAAGTGGAGGAAAGCCCTCATGTTGTTTTTAATGAGTTTGCTACTAAAGACAGGAGCAGGAACTCAAAATAAGAATCTGAGGACATCAGTAAGCAGCTACAGGATCTGAGCCTAAAAGATAAAGTTGAAAAGATCCAGCTGTGTTGGGATGATGATTCAGAAGAGGAAATTGAAGATAAGACAACTGAATCTCAGCCAGCAGCAAAAGTAGCTGAACAGATTAACTCTACTGAATAGAGTCAATCCCAGGTAACTCAGGTCGATGAAGAAACTCAAGTGGTAGCTGAGACCTCTACTGAGGATAATAATTCAGCGGGAACAGATGAAGTTCTTGAGCTAAATGCCCCTGAACCTGGTGACTCATTAGACCCAACTCTAGTAACTGAATTACTTTAATCTCATAATACTACAACTGAAATGCCTAATCACCTACTATCTGTGTTGAACAAATTTCAGATGAAGAGTTGAAACATCGTCGATCGTGGTTGGACGCTCACACTTCTGACCTGATTATTGGAGATCCTTCAGCAAGTGTAAAGACAAGATCCATATTCTGTTAGGGAGCAAGCGCATTATATTCCTGCTTCTTGTCTACTGAAAAACCTCACTCAGTAAAGGACGCACTCAAAGATGCTGATTAGATCATAGCTATGCAGGAGGAGCTGAACCAGTTCACGAGAAACGAAGTATGGGAGCTTGTTGATAGACCCCGACATCAACATGTGATTGGAACTAAATGGGTCTTCAAGAACAAGCGAGATGAAAACAACGTTATAGTAAGGAAGCGAAACTCGTGACAAAAGGCTACTGTCAAGCCGAAGGGATAGACTTCAATGAAACTTTCGCTCCAGTTGCAAGATTGGAGGCAATCAGACTATTCCTAGCCTACGCAACACATCAACGATTTAGAGTTTATCAAATGGATGTGAAGTCTGCGTTCTTGAGCAGCGTGCTGAAAGAAGAAGTCTATGTAGAACAGCCTCCCGGCTTTCAGCTAGGACATCAGGTCTACAGACTCAGAAAGGCTCTGTACGGGTTAAAACAAGAACTCAGGGCTTGGTACGATACCCTGTCTGAGTTTCTTCTTCAGAAAGGTTTTCAGGAGGGCACAGTAGACCGCACATTATTCAGCATTTGACTGGAAGACGACATCTTACTTGTGCAGATCTATGTAGATAACATAATATTCGGATCAAAGAATGTCTTCATGTATCAGCAATTTGAGAAAATGATGAAGGATAAGTTTGAGATGTCAATGATGGGAGAGAAGAATTATTTCCTCGGCTTTCAAGTCAAACAATCTGAGAAGGGAACATTCATCAATCAAGGCAAATACACTCGAGACCTCATCAAGAAGTTCGGTTGCACATCTGGCAAACCAATCAAGATCCCGATGAACACGAATATGAAAATTGATCTTGATAAAGAGGGAGTATCAGTAGACCATACTGAATTTCGTGCTATTATTGGTTCATTATTATATCTAACTACTACTCGACCTGACATAACTTATGTTGTAGGTGTCTACGCTCGATTTATGGCGAATCCCAAGCAGAGTCACATGGACTGAGCAAAGAAGATTCTCCGCTATCTCAGAGGAACACCTGACATGGGTTTATGGTATCCAGCAGATGATAATATTGAACTAACTGGTTATTCTGATGCTGACTATGCAGGATGTAGAATTGACCGAAAGTCAACTTCTGGAACTTGTCAGTTCCTTGGCAGTAAGCTAATTTCATGGTTTTCAAAGAAACAGCATTTAGTAGCGACGTCAACTACAGAAGCTGAATACATGGCTGTCGGAAGTTGCTGCGCCCAGATCCTTTGCTGAGACAGCAGCTACGTGACTATGACGTCATTAAGAATAAAGTGCAGATCTTTTGCCACAACTCCAGTGCGATTGCAATCACTCAGAACCCTGTACTTCATACTAGATGCAAGCACGTGGACATCAGGCACCACTTCATTCGTGATCATGTCGAAAAGAAGGATATCAGGATGGAGAAGATCTATACTGACCATCAAAGGGCAGATATTCTCACCAAGCCTCTAGCTGAAGCCATATTCAGAGAACTTTCAATAAAGCTAGCTCTGATGGACCCTACTGACTCCAGTCAATAAGTGGATTCAGGAGAGGAGCATTCAGCGAGGGGGAATGTTCACTTTCAGTACTGAACTAATTCAGTATATAGAGACTCAGCAACCATCTACACGAGGTATCAGCTGACTACGATGTTCAGCTGATAGGTTTGCGTATCTCTACTCAATAGCCAATGAAATATTTTGTGCATTAATGATTCAGATTCAGCTTCGTATTCAATACCTTAGAAAATGTCATTTAATATAACGGTTTACATTTAATACACGACATTCTATGTAAAGTATGTTGAACTCTGCGGCGCATTAAATGCATGTCTAATCAAGTTAATTACTTCTTTGGCTATATACAACTGTAATTTGACTTAGGCGGCTAAGTTGATCATTGCCTATTTTATAACATTAAATCCTAGCCGTCCATCTCATAAAGCAGATTCAAACTGAATCGTGGATTAATAACTGTTCATCTTCTTGATCATATATAAACACGTTCAAAGTTTAGAAACCACCATTTTACTCTGAAAAATTTTCAACCCTAGAATTTATGAGAAAGCACTCATCTATTCGCAAACATCTCTTACGATATCTCAGAAATAATTTGGTAAATCTTAATGATTATTCAGTATTGTATATTGTTCTTGATAATATTCTTCTTTCGATACTGATATTTTTTCTTTGCAGATTATAAATCATGGCAAGAAGGGACGTCAGTGTTCCGCTTGATATGCAAGAGATCCTCGAGAAGGATCGAGTATGGTGTGAGCCAATGATGGAGTTTGACACGTGCAATTTAGACTTCATGGAAGAGCTATTCGACGCGCTGAGGGCGTCAGGGCTGGAGGCCTTTCTCTCAAGGAAGCCGGCATACTTCCTTCCGCGTCAGATTGCTGAACTCTATCTGAATTCCGAATCAGTAGACGGCGATATCAGATGCCATTTCGTTACTCATCAGATTGGAGACCCCGCCCGCGTTGTACCTGAGATCAAACTGATGTCGATCAAAGAAGCTCTTCAGCGAAGCTTTCAGCTTCCGAGCGAGGGATTCAACACAGTTGGCTACAAAGATGACATAATGGATGAATACTTGGAGATATTCTGCGGGAAGCCTACCACCTTCAGAGCCGCCTCCCCAAAGAATGCCATGCTCCCGAAGTTCAGAGCTCTAGCCTACATCGTCACTCAGATTCTGACGAGTCAGGCTGGGTCATTCGACCAAGTATCGAGGCCAAAGATCCAGATGATGATGGTCATCTACGACCAAGCGAAGATAAACTGGACAGAGTTTTTCTTAAAGGAGTTCATGACTCAGGTAGCGAAATTTGATCGATCCACTAACTGCCTAGCCGTGAAGGGAAAACTCCTATACGGACTGAAGCTCTCCGTAATGATTGAAGATCTCTGTGGAGCTGAGCATGTAGTCTATGCTGACAAAGGGTACTTCAACCCTAAGAAGGTGAGGTTCCAGAGCAGGGCAGCAGCCCTTCAGCAGATTGGCTCAGGGCCTGTTGAGCCCAAGCAAGGCTCTCAGAAGACCTCCACTCCATCTAAGAAGAGGTCACCTCCCAAAGAAGCTCAGAAGACACCTACCAAGAAGCTGAAGAAGGTCAGTGAAGTTGTGGTTATACCTCCCCTACAACTCAGAGACGAGGCTGAGTCCTCAGAGAAAACAGTGTCAGTGGAGAAGGCCGTCTCCACTGATTAGGGTGAGGCAGTGGACCAAGGGGTAGAAGCTAATCCGATCACTCCTACTCAGATCCCCTTGGACATCCCACCACTCAGCAGCATTCCATTTGTTGAAAAAGAAGCATCTCCGATAGAAATAGAGGATTCGGAGACTGCCTCAGAGTCAGAAACAATCAAGATGGAGGCATCAGCGCTACAATCAAGAGCCTCTCGAGAAGTTTCAGAAGCCATCCCTGAGATAGCCAGTCACTCTGATTTGGTTACATTAGCAAGACAGGCCAGGCTTCATACTCTCATTCGGTTCCAGGCGTGGTCAACACTGAATAGATTGATCCAGCACCACTCTTGCGAACAACTCTATGAGGAGGAGCTGATAATCCGGGAGAAGATATGGTATTCCGAGCCTGCAGATATCTGCTCCCTGGATGATCTGAGGGCGACCATGCTTGCTCTGCTGAACGACCGTCTTCCCACTTCAGCAGCCGCTCCCTTAGATGGGTCTGATCCCGACGATCAGGACCCGCCCCATGATTCAGACCCTGAGAAGCCTGTTGAGGGAACTCAACTGGAGGAGGATGCTCCTACTACAACTGCTAAACCACCTCTCAACATCCTCCCTCCAGGACAGTCGGCGGCTGGTACCTCATAGTTTGTGGACCCAGTACAGCTATTGCTGGGGTCTGCATTTGAGGTAGCGCCCAGCCCAAGGAGCCAACGATCGAAGACTTTGGCAAGGGCCCTCAAGAGTCAAGGTGCTCAGAACCGACTCCTTGCCCGCGCCGTCCACAAGACGTGGAGGCAGTCCACTCAGGCTCAGAGTGCAGAGATTAAGGGGCTCAGAACGTCAATTCAGAATACTCCAGCCCCTAACTTCTCTACGATCTTGACTGGTGCTCTAGCCACTTAGAGAGCCGAATTCGAAAAGCAATAGAAGCTAATTGAAGCTGCCCAGGCCAAACTTCTTGATGATTATAAGGCAGCCCAGTCAACTCATACAGAGTCTATTTCTTCCATGAGTCAGACCGCTTAGCTCAGACTCCAGACAATTCAGAAGGCCATGGAAGATAAAATAGATCTCAAGTTGTAATCTATTCAGACTGTGGTGGAGACCTCTCAGAAGAAATGCAGTGAAGAACTCACAGATGAGCGGAATGAATTCCACGAGAGACTTGTCAAACTGCAGGATGCTTTGGATAAGCTAGCCTCAGCTTATACCAGTCTGGATAAGAAGGTGCAGGTACCTACCCTTGGCCTATTTGCTGATGCAGAAAAGGGGGAAGGTAGAGAAAGGGTACCAAGGGCAGCAAGGGGAGTCAGGAGAGTGGCAGGAGTAACTCAAACTCAGCATTCAGCTCCCACTGCTTCCCAAGAACAGGATCAGGCCCAGGGTGTCTAAGCAGCAGGGGCTGTAGTGCCTACTGAGACCGGCCCAAGTGGCTCAGGACCCAAAGAACCAGCAACCCAAACTCCCAGTGATATTATCAAGGAGGTTGCTGAATACGCAGAGGAGGACTCTAAAGAGGAAGAAGTCCCTCTACCTCCTCCAGTTCCGGGGAAAGGAATGAAGATACTGACACTCCCCACTCCACCCAAAAAGAAAGGAACCAGAAGATTCATATCTCCTGAGGAAGAGGCTCAGATTGCAGCTGATGAGAAGCTGGCAAGGGAGATAGCTGAGGTAGAGGCTACCAACAAGCCCAAGAAACAGCCTGCCAAAGCCAGAACCAAAGTTCAGAGGGGAAGGATGCCTAGTACAAGGCTACCCCCTAGAAATCTGAAGCTCAGCGATGAAGCTGACAAGGAGAAGGAAAGAGAACAACAACAGCAGCAGCAGCAGACTGGTCAGCAGGGTACTTCTAAATCCAAATCTTCAACACCTGCTGATTCAGAAGAGGAACAAGAGCACATTCCATCATATGCCCCCTCTAAGACTCAAGAGCAAGAGATAAAAGAGATCTGGGATCAGATGGAGAGATACTTGGACAGAGGAGCTGAAGCCAGGCAGATAAGTGAAGCAAGGGAAAGGCTCAGACTCGCTGACCTAGAGGCTCTTAGGATCAAGGCTGAGAAAGAAGCAAGTCAGAGGGTTTCTGAGAAGGCTGAAATTCCGTATAAGTACAGAAGACTTAGGAAGCCCATAGTCCACAGACCTCAAAATCCATAGATGACCCAGAGTTGATACTTGGATGCCATGGGAACGAACTCAGAGGTGGGAGACGCTGAAAGATGACTTTATCAAGAGGTTCTATATTTGGAGATATTAGCCGGACATGCACAAATATTATATTTGGAGCCTTTGCTGAGTGGCTTCTGAAGAGTGATCCAGAGATATGCGCAAGAGTTCAGAAGGTCCTAGCTGAGAAGGTTGATGTCAGAGTCCCAGCTCCAAGACCTCTGCCTCCCCCACTGAAGCTTGATGGTTCCAAGCATATTGGGGTTATTGAAGGAGAAGTTAAGACTGCTGCTCAAGCTACTGATCTTAATGAGACTGATCCTGCTGACATGGCACGGATACTAAAGCTGAGAAGAGATATATAGCGGATGTATGG
Organism: Lavandula angustifolia; assembly: GCA_028984105.1. Classification (NCBI taxonomy): domain Eukaryota; kingdom Viridiplantae; phylum Streptophyta; class Magnoliopsida; order Lamiales; family Lamiaceae; genus Lavandula; species Lavandula angustifolia. The sequence continues at coordinate 3,791,952 of CM054822.1, read as the reverse complement.
ACTGCCGCTTCCTAAAGAGAAGTCTAAAGATTTTAAAGAGCGGATTCAGCAGTTCAGGAGATAGTAGCTAGCTTCCCTGTATCTTTGTCTTTCTTTTCTCTAGAATAGCAAGTTGATGTATTGTACGGATCTTTCTTCTGATATATAAACATCATTGTTATTCGGCCCCTGACAATATCTTATTATCTACATGGCCTTGTTACTTTTATGCTTAACACTCAGAATCACCCAAGGGATTACTGACTCACGCACTCACTGAATATCTACAACTGTGTTTATGAGTTTTTACAAAGCTTGATAGATTCTGGTTTGATAGATTGTTTGGGGGAAATTGTTGTTAGAAAGGGAGAAATTGCTGGTTAGATATAAGTATATGTTCTAGTATTTCTTCCCTGAACTCCCTCAGTAGTCTAGAACTTGAAGAACAACTCCACTGATTCTACTTGTAATATTTGTAAGGAGTTTGTTTCTGACAGTTTTTAGTGTTAGGTTTTGGCATCATCAAATAGGGGGAAATTGTTGGGAGATGATTCAGTATGACTCAGTAGCCTAGAGCTCAGTAGATTTGAAGATCCCAAAACCCTACTTTGACTGGTGAACCATTCAGTTGTAATTGTTTGTTTGTCTCTGAGAGTTTCAAACTCAGTAGACACTCTTCGATATAGTTCAGGCACTCAGTTCTGTCCGCTGGTTCTTCAGCAGGCCATCAGCCTCAGTACCAGAAGAAGAAGACTCAGTAGTACTGGACTCAGCAGGAGCAGTATACTGAAAGGAGTCAGTAGAACTGAACTCAGCAGGAGTAGTTCACTGAACTCAGAGTTGATCTTCAATAGAGCTGAACTCAGCAGGAGTTTGCTACTGAATATAGATTAGACTCAGCAACTGACTAGACAGTCTTCTGACTGTCAGGATATCTCATAAGTCAAATCAGCAGAGTCATAGAGGTATAGAGAAGTCAGCTTCAGATCCACCTTGAAGTCTGTTAGTCTCACTTACTTTCTTCAGCCTCGACCAATGACAAGTGGCCAGCTGTCAACTTTCTGATTAAAGCTGCAAATCAACAACTTTCTAAAAATGGAGGGAAATGACTCTACCACCACACTTTGAAAGAGCTATTAGCTACCTTAAAGAGAGAGACACATGGATCATCGTCTCCAACGGATCTATCCATATCTCTGCTCTATAAATAGATGGAAGATTTCAAATTGAAGCTCATGACACATACAAGAACACACGAGCATTCACGAGCAACTCAGAAATGACTTAAGCTTTCCGCAAGAACTTCATAGAGTAATCTCCAGTGAAAGGCGACATACTTGCTCAAAGGGAACCGAGCTGAATCAGATCATAAAGCCTCTAGTATCCAAGCGACTAAATACGAACCTAAAGTCTATACTTAACCGTTCGTTGCTCTAGAAGCCACTTTCTTGTTCCCTTCCCTCTAACCTCAGCTCAACAGACCATATCTATATCTTAGAATGAAGGAGTTCATCTTAGAACTGATCCTTATTGTAAAGGACTCCTTCATAGTTGGAGAGTTTGTCGAACACTTAAGTTTGATATCTTGTAAACTGAGACTTGCTCAGTATAAATCTCAAGACCAGTGTTTGTCCAGTGCACAAACCGACTGAGACTAACTCAGTATAATAAAATAGCCTCATGATCTTTTTGGGACAGTGGATGTAGGATTGTTGGGTCCGAACCACTTTAAAATTGCTTGTGTTCTGTGTTTTTACTGTTGCATTGATTATTGTTCATACTGAAAATATCTTTCAAAATCATTCAACTAAGTTTCAGCAAAGCTTAACAGATTGCAGTATTATACTGAAACAGTTTTCTTAAAAAATGTTTTCTAACTCAACTGAATTTGGGCCTACACATTTTCACACTATATTGAACTTCAGCTGAACGGTACTGAATTCTGACCTAAGTCAGCTAGCAGACCTCAGTGAAGTCAGTCACTCTGCCACGCGATTCAGAACAGCTTATTTGGTCTACTGAACCTGTTCAGTACGGCATCCTCCTGAAAAGGACTGTTCGCATTTTAAGTTGAGAAATTGTTTTCAGGTGTATTCACCCCCCCCCCTCTATACCTGAACGTTTAATCTCAGGACCAAAAGTTGAATATCCTTAGTTCTTCTCTCTAGAGATTCTTTAGTTCCCTCTTCTCTATCTAAGCTCCATTGTTATATCTTTAGCTTAGAACCTTCGAAGGAGTTCACTTTCTGTGAATTATTCCTATTATAATAACTCCTTCATTGTTGGAGATCATCCCCTCCCCTTCAAACTTCGGTTTGATTTGTAAAAGTCGCTAAGGACTATAACTTAGAAGGGTTTGTCCAGCGTAAAGATTCCTCGCTGAGGCTTTCTCAGATTAATCAACAAGAACTCCTATTCTGTAGGACCGTGGACGTATGATCTTGCATTTCCGAACCACGTTAAAAACTTCTTGTGTTATTTATGGTTTTATTGCATTGTGCTCAAACCCATTTACAAGCTCATCCTTTGCATAAAACGTGTTTAAAAAGTGCACCAACCAAAACAATTTTGGTTTGCGAAAACACATTTTCAAAAGAGACGAAGTCTTTATGGCCCCATACTTATCCGTACTAAATTCAACTACTGAACTCTTTATACTGACTCAAGTTAGTAGAACAGACTCAACAGTTGATTCACTCTGACCCGCGATCAGAAGGTTCTTATATAGTACTGTTCATTCAGTTGCATATCTCAACTCAGCTGACCTTCGCGTTCGAAGAAAAACTTGCAATTAGGTGTATTTACCCCCCCTCTACACCTGATACTCGTCTCCGGACCAACAATTGGTATCAGAGCGGTGTTCCCAACGAGCTGAACGACATACCAGAAGAGAAAAATTTGCCCGAAGGAGGCAGGCCTACATTACCGGAGAGCTATCCGATGACTCAATAGAGGAAGATACTTTTATGTATTCTTCTGAAGATGAAGCTGCATTTGTTGCTGTTGAGGTCGGAGAATCAAATCCTGAAACATCAACTGAACACTGTTTGATGGCTTGAGAAGAGGCTAAGGTAAATTCTAAACTAATTATAACCTCCTCTTCACAGAGCACACATGATACTTGTTCAGCTACAGGTGAACCTCTAGACATGATTCAAGCATATGACGACTTACTAGAGGAGCAGATTCAGTTGAGTAGAGAGTTCAGTAGAACAATTTAGGAACTGGAACAGGTAAAAGCTGAAAATCAAAGACTTTCTTCTGATTGTCAAGTCTCTACTGATTCAGAGAATCTTGTTGCAAGACTGAAGGAAGAGATTGAATCTCTTATGACTAAATCTCAGCTTCAAGAAACTCAAATATCAGTTCTGACTAAGGACAATTCTGAGAAAGATATTGAGATAATCAGGCTCAATCAGAAGCTCGCAGAAGTTGAGAAGGATTATGAATCACTCAGAAAAAGTGATGAAGTTTGGCGAGGACTAATGACTGAACAATACCTGGGAGCCAAGGAGAAGTTGGAGAGCATGCTTAGAGCACAAAGGACAGTCGTCACGAAGGAAGGACTCAGCTATACACACGAAGCTTCAACCTCTACCTCAAAAGGCTAAAAAATGCTGGCTGATAGGTTCGTCAGAGGAAAAGTTCAAATTACTGAACCCGTAACTCAGGCAAAAAACAAACAGAAGATTATTGCACCTCAACCGAGAAATAAGAAACTGAACAAGAGTTCTAGCCCCAGAACACCACGATCAAATTCAGGGGGAACTAAGAAGGTCAGATGGGCAGAGCAGTATGGCGAACTACTGTATGAGCATCCAGCACAATACGGTTCGTACTATTATGAGCCTAGGGTCAGGAAGAGCACAAAACCTCAGAAGAAGAAAGCTTCTGAACCCAAAGATGCCAAAAAGTCAGTATCTCCGAGTTCAGTGGAGAAGAAAACTGACAAGGTTCAGAAGAAGAAAGTGTCTGAGACCCCCAAGGTCGCCAAACAGATTTGGGTCGCGAAACCATCGACTAATGCTTAAGGACCCAAACTGAACCAAAGGGTACATAAAATTGTTTCTATTTTGCAGGTGCATAAGGACCCTTGGATCATGGACATCGGCTCCTCGAGATATATGACTTATCAAAAGAGCTTGCTAACCAATTACATACAAGAAGATGGTCCCATAATTGAGTTTGGTGATAACTCAAAAGGCTATACAAGGGGATATGGAACACTGAACAGAGTAACATATGTTGAAGGACTTCAATATAATCTCCTTAATGTCAGTCAATTCTGTGATAATCTTAACAGACTTACCTTTGACGCTGGTTTCTGTGATGTTATTGATAAATCTACAGGGAAAATAGTGTTATCAAGTTCGCGGAAGAAGAACATATAAGTTGCAAATTGGAACACCACCGAACCTGAGGCTTGCTTGCTTGCCCAGACGAAATTAAGTGATAAAACAGGATGGCTGTGGCATAAGAGGCTCAGTCACCTGAACTTCAAGGCAATGAAAAAGCTAGCTAGGGACTCAAGAGTCAGAGGACTGCCTAATGAAGCTTTCATTAAAGACAAAAATTGTGAAGCATGCTTGAAGGGAAAGCAGACTAAGAAAAGCAATCCACCAATTCCTTCATCTTCTACTGATGGAATCCTTCAACTGCTCCCCATGGACTTGTTTGGGCCAGTCTCTCCAGTGACCATAAGAGGCAAGAAGTATGCCCTCGTCGTTACTGACGATTATTCAAGATATACATGGGTTATCTTCATAGCCAGCAAATTTGATGTCAAGACTGAGTTGCCAATACTGCTGAAGAAACTCAGTGTGGAAAAAGACATCAAGATTCAGAGAATTCGCTTAGACAGAGAGACTGAATTTCTCAACTCAGTCATAAAAGAGTACTGCGACACCGAGGAGATTCAACACGAGACGTCAGCAGCTCGTACTCCCAAACAGAACGGTCTTACTGAACGAAAGAACATAACATTGAAAGAAGCAGCAAGAACTCTCCTAGCAGACTCCGGACTACCCTCAAAGTTTTGGGCTGATACTACTGAGACCGCCTGTTACACTCAGAACCGCTCACTACTTACAAAGCAACACATGAAGACACCATACGAAATATGGAAATGGGGAATTCCTTTTATTTCTCATTTTCATAATTTTGGTTGTCCTTGCTTTATCTACAATAACGGAAAGGATCAGTTAAAGGTTTTTTATAGCAAATCTGATCAAGGAGTGTTCTTAGGATACTCTCGAGTCAGTAAAGCCTTCAGGGTCTTTAACTACCGGACCCTTTGCGTGGAAGAAAGCCCTCATGTTATTTTTGATGAGTATGTTACTAAAGACATGAAACCTAATCAGACAAATACTGAAGATGTCAACAGCAAGCTACAGGATCTCACAATGAATAACAAAACTGAAAAGATCCAGCATTGTTGGGATGATGAGTCAGACGAATAAGGAACTCAGACCCATCTCACATGCAATGTAGATGACCTGGTTATTCTACTGAACAGAATCAACATCAGGTAACAATGGTCGGTGAGGAAGCCCCAATGGTAACTAAGACCTCTAAGAATATCAACTCAGGAGGAATGAATGATGTTCCTGAGCAAAATGCCCCTAAACCTGAAACTCGGTTGATCTTAACCTTCTTACTTAATTGCTTCAGTCACAAAATAGCACAACTGAAATGCCTAACACTCCTGTTAACTGTACAGAAGTAATCTCAGAAGAAGAAGCCAAACTCAGACGATCATGGCTGGATGCTCACTCTTCTAATCTCATCATTGGAGATCCATCAGCAACAGTAAGGATAAGATCCAGATTATGTTAAGGAGAAAGCGCACTATACTCCTGCTTCTTGTCTACTGAAGAACCTCAGTCAATAGAGGACGCACTTAACGACGCTGATTGGATCTTTGCCATGCAAGAGGAGCTGAACCAGTTTGTCAGAAATGAAGTTTGGGAGCTTGTTGACAGACCTAGACACTAACACGTAATAGGTACCAAGTGGGTCTTCAAGAACAAGCGAGATGAAAACAACGTCATAGTAAGAAATAAAGCTCGACTTGTTGCCAAGGGATATTGTCAAGCAGAGGGAATAGATGTTGATGAAACATTCGCTCCAGTCGCCAGATTAGGAGCCATTCGTCTATTCGTAGCCTATGCAACACATCAAAGATTCAAAGTATATCAAATGGATGTTAAGTCAGCGTTTCTGAACGGCGTACTGAAGGAAGAAGTCTATGTGGAACAACCGCTCGGCTTTCAGTAGGGACATCAGGTTTATAGACTCAGAAAGGTTGTGTATGGGTTAAAACAAACACCCAGGGCTTGGTATGATACCCTATCAGATTTTCTTCTTCAGAAAGATTTTCAGAAGGGGATGGTAGATCGCACTCTGTTCAGCATTAAGTCAGGCGATGACATTCTACTAGTGCAGATTTACGTGGACGACATCATTTTTTGTTGCAGGAACGTGACTATATGTCAACAATTCGAGAAAATGATGAAGGAGAAGTTCGAGATGTCTATGATGGGAGAGATGAACTACTTCCTCGGTTTTCAAGTAAAACAATCACCTGAAGGAATATTCATCAGCCAAGCCAAGTACACTCGAGACCTCCTAAAGAGATTTGGTTGTGACTCAAGCAAGCCAGTCAAGATCCCCATGAATGCAAATTTTAAAATTGATCTAGACAAAGAGGGAGCTTCTGTTAACTCTACTTATTATAGAGCTATTATTGGTTCTTTACTATATTTAACAACAAGCAGACATGACATAACTTATGTTGCTGGTGTATGTGCAAGATTTCAGGCGAATCCCAAGCGAAGTCATCTAGACTCAGCTAAGAAGATTATGCGATACCTGAAGAGAACACATGACGCTGGTTATGGTATCCTGCGATGATAATCATATTCTAACTGGATATTCTGATGCTGATTATGCAGAATAGATCAAAAGTCAACTTCAGGAACGTGTCAGTTCCTAGGCAGTAAGTTGATATCATGGTTTTCAAAAAAACAGCATTCAGTAGCAACGTCCACTACTGAAGCTGAGTATATGGCTGCCGGAAGTTGCTGTGCCCAAATCCTTTGGCTTCGATAACAACTGCGTGATTATTGTATCACTCAAGATGAAGTGCCCACCTACTGTGACTCCACTAGTGCAATTGTAATAACTCAAAACCCAGTTCTTCATACGAGGTCAAGCACGTAGACATTCGACACCACTTCATTCGAGACCATGTCGAAAAGAAGGATATCAGGATAGAGAAAATACATACTGATAGGCAAAGGGCAGACATACTGACCAAGCCGCTGGCTAAGAACAGATTCAGAGAACTCTCAGCCGAGCAAGGTCTACTGGATCCTACTGACTCGAATCAGTAAGAATGTTCAGTACGATAAGTCAGTAAGTCAAAATTCAGTACTTGATTCAGTAGGGTGAATCATACAGTACATAGTAAGGGGGAACGTGATCACTTCAGTATCACGAAGGTTCTCCTGATTTGAATAATGTAAACAGTTGACCACCAGGTTCAGCTGAAGAGGTTTGCGTTTTATGTTCTGTATTTCATTCACTGGCATGCTTGCATTTATTAGTTCAGAAGCTTGCATTCAGTGGCATGAAACGCATTTATTTCCCGCCATAAATTCTTAAGGATATACTCAGCAGAAACCATTCTCATTTAAAGTGCATTATCCTAAAAACTGCCTGCAGCGTATTTAATGCATGTCATCTCACCTTACTCTATCTGTGCAAACCTTACGTGGGTCTAGTTTAGAGGCGACTTAGTAATCATTCCTTTTATAATATTAAATCCTAACCTTCCAGAAAAAGCGAGTATTTATCCTGATCGTCAGATTTAAAAACCTTTGATATTCAAATCTTATAAAATCTCTCTTTTTTCTCTCTAAACCTTACTTTCCGCCATTATCGTTTAAGAGAGCTTCATGATTTACTCCTAACTGCACTCATTTCCTCAAAGCACTCTTAAACTCGGTAATTAATTTTCTTCATAAATTTGTATCTAACTTACTCTACTTTCGAATGCTAACATCTTTTTTGCAGATTTCTTTTGAATTGGCGTCTTAATCTTCCCTCGTTCCGACCCCTGCCAACATAGACGAGATCATCCAGTCCAGGGTTCTGTTTGAACCCACCATGGAATTCCACCGTGCGGAATTGCCATTTCTGGAGGCAATCTTCTTCGCTCTCGAAGCTTCTGGACTAAAGACGCTTGAACAAAGCATCACAAGGCTTGCCTTCCACGACAGGTGGTGGAGTTCTTCTACAACATGCGTCCAGTTGAGGACACTGACGCAGAGGTGACCGTCATCAGATATATGAGGGAGGTTTCCCCTTAAAAATGGGAAGAGAGTCATGCCGACATCAACATCCTTGAAGGGTTGAAAACCATATTTGATCTTCCTGACAGCGGCATCTCCCCCATTGGATATAAAGACGCAGAACTCAACGCCTACATCAAACGTTTCTGCGGAAGGGACGACGTTTCGTTCAAGGCCGCATTCCCCAAGAACTAGCTTATGCCGGAGTATAGAGGCTTAGCGTACGTCGTGATTCATATTCTCACGAGCGTTGCTGGATCGTTCGACCAGCTGTTAAAACCGAGACTCCAAATTATGATGGCTATTATGGATGGAGTCAAGGTTAACTGGGCTAAGTTCTTCATGTCCGAACTAAAAGCTCAGGCGCAGAAGTTTGTTGCCACAGATGCTGGAGAGAGAAGACTGATTAGTATGGGCAAGCTTTTGTATGGGACAAAGGTTTCAGTGCTGATCGAAGACTCAGTGACATCTCATACGTCGTTTGGCGACATGAAGTATTTTTAACAAGAAGCTGATAAAGTTAAGCTAAAATCAGCAGCTGAAAAGTCCATCGGTCGTGGAGCCGAGCTGAAAAGATCCTCTACTAATCTGCCTCCACCCACTGAACAGCCCAAGAAAAAGAAGCTGACCAAGACAGGAGCTTCTAAGGTTGTCTCTCCACCGCCCCCTCAGGTGGAAGACTTACTCGACGCGGACACAGGCATTGAAGGTGCCACGCTGAAAGACAAAGTCCAGCGAGTAAGTACTTAGGAAACTCAGCTGGAAGAAGAAGATGAACCAGCTGCTGAAGTTTCTTCAGAACAATCATCTACAGTTCAGCTGACCAGACTCAGAGCTGCAGTGGAGGTCGCTGAACAGATTCCTGAGATTGCTCAGCATCAGGATCTGGTAGATGTGGCCATCAGGGCAAGAACCCAGATATTGTCGAGGTTCCTTAACTGGGACATCCTCACTGACCTTGTTCAGCAGCACTCTGTGGATTCCCTTCTGGCAGAGGAGCAGCATGTTCAGTCTGTGACTGGGTTTGGGGAACCCGCAGACATAGCCTACTTTGAGGACCTAAGATCTGCCATGCTCTACTTTCTAGAGCTTAGGTCCTCCCCCTCTCCTGCCAGAGGACCTTCACCGTCAGATCACCAGGATGAAGGTGATGATTCAATTCCCAAGGATGCAGAGAAGGGAGACTCTGCAGAGGGCAAGACTCCCAGCGAGAAGGGTGACTCACCACTACCTCCTCCGGAATCTGGTGCTGCCCCTGTTGCATCTTATTCCAGACAGCAACAGCTCGCTGCCTCTGAGCAGAGGATCAGTACCTCGTCCTATCAGATCAAGCGTATAGGTATTGTATCCTCGAGATATGTCAACCGTGCGATAAAGAAGCAAGGAGACAAGAATTGTCTCCTAGCCAAAGATGTGCACCTGAAATGGTCACACTACACGAAGGCTCAAACTGAGCGGGTTGACAACCTCACTGGCGAAGTCATGATGATGTAATAAGCTAGACTCATTCTTATCAGTATTGAGTATTTTGTCTAAGTCTTGTAAGGGGTGTTGTTGGTCTGAACTTCAGTAGAGAAGTTAAATTCCAGAACCCCAAGTCATATGTTTATAGAGCTCGTGTCTTCAGAGTCATCCGCTAACTGTCATCAGTAGAAGATTTCCTTCAGCAGACCTTAGATGAAGACTCAATAAGATCTTTGATCTACTGAATTTGTGAAGAACTCTATATCTTCAGAGTCACCAGCTGTCTATCCTCAGTAGAAGATTCTTATCAGCAGACTCAAATGAAGAAACCAGTATGATCGGTCCAGATCTACTGAACTCATGCAACTCAGTTGCAAGTCCGACAAGGAAACAACTGCCCATCTCTTATCATTCGAATGTCAGCAGAGATTATTCAGTATACGAGGTTCAGAGAGTCAACTTAGATGGAAGACTGATGTCTGACAGGTCTCACCTACCACAAACCTCGACCAATGAGACGCAACCTAAGCTTACCTGCTCTGACATTAAAGCTGCTCTCATGTACAGAAAGTCAACCACTCCGCGGCGCGTTTTCAAAAGCATATGACCATTTTCCTTGGACGGTTGTGACACGTGGCATCGTCCTGTCCAACGGATACATGCCTAGGTCATGACTATAAATAGAGAAGAGTCTTCAAGCTCAACGCACGCGACAACAAGGGAACACAAGCTCACTACATGCAACTCTCTAGCGCAGTAAAGCCAATCTAGTGAAGAACTTGCGTAGTTGAATATCCTTAGTTCTTCTCTCTAGAGATTCTTTAGTTCCCTCTTCTCTATCTAAGCTCCATTGTTATATCTTTAGCTTAGAACCTTCGAAGGAGTTCACTTTCTGTGAATTGTTCTTATTGTAAGAACTCCTTCATTGTTGGAGATCATCCCCTCCCCTTCAAACTTCGGTTTGATTTGTAAAAGTCGCTAAGGACTATAACTTATAAGGGTATGTCCAGCGTACAGATTCCTTGCTGAGGCTTGCTCAGATCAATCAACAAGAACTTTTGTTCTGCAGGACCGTGGACGTAAGATCTTGTGCATCCGAACCACGTTAAAAATTGCCTGTGTTATTTATGGTTTTATTACATTATGCTCAAACTCATTTACAAACTCATCCTTTGCATAAAACGTATTTAAAAAGTGCACCAGCCAACATAATCTTAGTTTGCGAAAACATGTTTTCAAAAGAGACGAAGTCTTTCGGGCCCCACACTTATCCGCACGAAATTCAACTACTGAACTCTTTTACTGATTCAAGTTAGTAGAACAGACTCAGCAGTTGATTCACTCTGACCCGCGATCAGAAGGTTCTTATATGGCACTGTTCATTTAGTTGCATATCTCAGCTCAACTGACCTTCACGTTTGAGGAAAAACTTGCAATCGGGTGTATTCACCCCCCCCTCCCCCCCCTCTACACCTAATACTCGTCTCCGGACCAACACTATGGTCCGGTACTCTTAGCATCTCAAATTTGCAGACCCATCCTTACAATTCAATTGCAGAGACCCATCCCTACAACTTGCCTCCAACGCCATACTGTAATTAAGTGTCCCCATCCCTACAACTTGGTGAGGAGCCCCATAGCCACATTAATTGTCCCCAATATGAAACACAACCCCCATGTTTTTGTACAGGCTTTGTATAAGCTTTGCAGACCTATCATCCATCAACTTTTTGCAGACATCTATTCACAATCAAATTAATGGAGCCGCTTTGCAGACACCTATCCACCATCTTTCAACTTCAAAATCGGGCCAACAAATCATCACCATCCATTCAGATTTCCTTCAAATCTGCACCATCCAACCCAAATCCTATTCGGATAATACCCTCTATATATATATGAGATCTTTCCAACACATTTTAACACACACAACACTCTTTTCCATCTCAATTCTTCTCTTTAAAAACATATGGCTTTGTCTCGAAATCTCAATTATACAACTGATGAAGATAAACATCTTTGTCGTTGTTACTTGGAAATATCCCAAGATCCAGTAACGGGAATATACCAAAAATCAACTCAATTGTGGATTCATATTACGGAGCTCTACAATTTAGAAAAACCTTCTTCAAATATGGTTGACCGAAGCTCTAGATCACTTGAAACTCGCATGCAATCGATTACGAGCTCTGTTAATTTTTTCAAATGTTGTATACAACATATGGAAGCTCTCAATCCAAGCGGAGCTTCTGAACATGATATTGTAAGGACGAGTCATTTATTTGGTTTGATGTTTTTTATTTCTTTTACTAAGTATAACACGTTTTATTAATTATGCAGCTTACTCGTGCAAAACAAATGATGGCAGACGATGATAAATTTCCAAAAGGATTTAAGTTCGAGCATGTGTGGCCTATTATGAAAGATTTTGCAAAGTTTGATTGCAATCCACAAAGCTCTCAAAAACAAAGGTCTTCCTTCCGATCAGACACTCCACCGGAATCTCCTATCTCACCTGATGGGTTGCCTTCCTCATTTAATATCAATTTAAGTGATGGTAGTGGTAGTGGCTGGAACATTACAACGTCCAGATGGTGTTAAAAAACATAAAATAAAAGGAAAAATCATGAAGATATGTCAGGTGTTTTGAAAGCAATTGAGCAAGGAAATAAGAGAATTGGAGAATTAATGGAGAACTCATCCACAAGAAGAGAGAATCTTCTGCTATTACAAATGCAGAAGATTGAAGCAAAGAACAAAGCTACTGAAGCAAATAATAGAGCTCTTGCTTTTCAAAGGTGGGAATCAGATAATAAGATTTTAATGATAAACACCGACAACATTTCTGATCCTATTCGGCGAAATTATTTCAAGAATGAGCAAGAAAAAATAATTATGAAAAGAGAAGTACAGTCAAGCTTTGGAGGTGATTTTCCAGATCTTGGAGGATCTGGAAGTGACTTCGAAGGATCCGGAAGCGACTTTGGAGGCTCGGATAGCGGTTTTGGAGCTTACTAGATTGCTTTGTTTCCTTAATTTAGTGTTATCGTATTTTTATGCTAGTGTAGTTTTAATATTATTGTTTAATTTATGTAACAACTTGCTTTGAATTTTATGTTTTTATATTATTATATTTTTATTTCAATATAACGATAATTAATAAACCTAAAATAAATTAAAATATAATTACATTTCATTAAATACAACATTAATAAAATATAACAATCATCCATAAAACTAATCTAAATTAACTAATTAAAAAAAATAATATAGTGGTACTACTACCGTGTGAACAGTAACACGGTAGTAGTACCGTGTTGAATTTGCTCCACACTTCTGTGCCGTCAATTACAGGGCTTCGTTTGAGAACTTTCCCACGCCAATGAGTCGTTCAACGCCACTCTGGAGCATCTGTTGGAGATGCTCTAAGATGCCACATGGTAACTTTTGTACACCCTTCTCTCTTCTTCTCTCTCTTCCCTTTTGGTATTATTTTTGTTAATCTAAATAATTAACAAATCGTTATATTTTAAAGATAATAAATTCATATCTATGAAAAATAATTTTGATGGAAATTGAGAATCATTATAGTATAATGCACGCTTAAAAATCTAAATTAAGTTGGAAGCAAATTGTCGATCAAAAGCAATTAAAAACTTCAAAATAATAATTTCTCATCCCAATTATTAATAAAAAAAATTATTTTTAAAATATAAAAAAATTAATATTTAATTTTTACCCGACATATTTTTATTGATATACATCTATTTTTAAAAATAACACACTTAAATACTTTATAATTCAGTTTATTTTTCATTTGATATAAATTATTATTTTTAATTATTTAGTATAATAATTTCCATCTCAATCATTTCTTATTGATATAAATTTATTTTTAAAATATAACACAAATAATTATTCTATACAAATAACAACTATTATTTTTTAAGTATAACACAATTATTTATTTAGTATAATGGTTTATTGATAAATAATTTTACAACAATATTATATTGATAATTTTTTATTTTCATGGTGCTTTTGACCAAAAAATCGTCAAAATAGACACTAGGGGCTGAGTGGTTCAACCTCCCTCTTACTTTCCTATAGGTTGTGGCTTCAACCCTTATGTTTTTTTGTTAATACTCGTCATTTTCCTTTTCTTTTTGTTATTCTTTTAAATTTTCACATTCTTCCTTATCCCTATTCTTTTCTTTCTTACTCTTATATTTTTCATTCATTTCCAAATTTGGCTTTCCTTCTGTTGGTCCGGAGACGAAAAGTCAGGTGTAGAGGGGGGGGGGTGAATACACCTGAGCTCTGTTTCTTTTTCTCAGTGAAGGTCAGCTGAAGCTGATGTTTGCAACTGATGAACAGTGCCAAATAAAGCCTTCGTTCCCTGGGGTCAAAGTGAGTCAGCTTCTGAGCTCTTCTACTGACTGATGTCAGTATTACGAAACTCAGTCGGAGACTGTAGTGCGGATAAGTGTTAGGCCCGGAGTCGTCTCTTTTGAAAACGTGTTTTCGCAATGTAAAGTCTTTTGGCTGTGCGCTTTTTAAGATACGTTTTATGCAAGCTGATGATTTAAAACTGGGTTAAATGCAATGCGATAAAACAGTAAATAACACAAGCGATTTTTAACGTGGTTCGGATAACAGATCCTACGTCCACGGTCCTGAACTCAGCAAGAGAAACTTGTTGATTAATCTGAGCAAGTCTCAAGCAAGGAAACCGTACGCAGGACAGATCCTTCTAAGTTATAGTCCTTAGCGACTTTTACAATCCAAACCTAAGTTTAGAAGGGAGGGAATATTCTCCAACTGAGAAGGAGTTCATACAACAAGAACGATTCACTAAATGTGAACTCCTTCGAATCTAAGCTATGAATCTAGCAATGAGCTTAGTTTAGAGAAGAAAGGGATCAAAGAGCTCTAGAGAGATGAACTACAAGAAGTGTTCTATGAAAACTAGTTCGTCTCTGGATAAGCTTGAAGGTTCTAGAGCGTTGTGAGCTTGAATGCTTTCCCTTGATTTCGCGTATATTCCTCTATTTTGAAATCTTCAAATCCTTCTCTATTTATAGCTGTGAGTTGTGGCATATGTCCGTTGGAGACGACGATGCCACGTGTCACAAGCCTCCAAAGAAAACGGCCATAAATTCGAGCTAGTTGCAGCAGGGCAGTTAATGCACTGTTCATGAGAGCAGCTTTACTGTAGAGTAGGTAAGCATTGTCGGCTTCTCATTGGTCGAGGTTTGTAGTTGGTGAGAGTGTCAGAGTTGACCGTTCAAACAACCTCATATGTCTTCTGCTGAACTATTCGAAAAGACTTCAGGTGCAGGGTCGCTTTCTGTCGGGTACAGTAGACTAAATACGTCTCTGTCTTCTTCGGCTGAGTCGTCTGACTGATGAAGTGAGCTTCTGATAGTCAGTTGGTCGACTGCGAAGGTATTGTGCTTGCATAGGTTCTTCCGCTGATGACCATCAGCCGATAATGTCTTCTACTAAGATCGGGTAAGTCGAAGCGCCGTCTCCGGTGAAGTTTAGCATTCGGCTTCGACGAAGAACGCAAGCGATTACACCGATGACATGGGGTTCGAAAAGTATCTTCGCAGAAGATCGGTTCAACAACTACCCCGTACGAGAATTAGACAAAAACAATAAACATAACATCAAGTCTAACCTATACATCGCCTAATCCTATCGACACACTAATCTACTGATATCAGCTCGGTTTTGGGATCTTCAATTCCATAGTACTACTATGATTTCCCCCAATTTCTTTTAACCCTAGAACAGCTGAGTATCAATCTACTGACTCATATCCAACAATTTCCCCCTAATTGATGATGCCAAAACCTCTATACTCTAACATCTATCAAAGATATTGTCCTACTGACAACAATTTCCCCCTTAAAGCATCTGAGGAAAAACTGATAAGAGTAAATGAACTTTAGCAGGTGCGAGAAAGGCAAGATCAGAGAAACTGATGTGAGTGTGTGTCAGATCACTTGGTGATCAGTCATGAAAACATGACACTAAAAAGCTTAAAGACAATGAGCGATTGTCTAGCAAGCGATAGGAACTCTTATAGATAGATCGTCAAAGTACAGGTTCCTATGCTATTATAAAGAATTATCAAAAACAAAAAGAGGAGAAATCACTGCTGTCGTCTGAAGCTCTGAGTCTTCTTCATGAAATCCGCCGAGCGATCAGCTGGAGGGTCCAGGCAGTAAAATTTATAAATCCTTTTGCGCAAAACCTGGATTTCCTCTTGATCTTTCGGTCCATGCGGATGTAACTCATGCTGATAGGCTACAGATTCGATTTCTTCTTCGATAGACTTTGTGATGATAATGCCTTTCGCAGTCATGGGAGGAGGATATCTTCTGAATGCAGGTGCTTTCACAGGAATGTTCAGTTCTTTCATGATAGGCAGCAACCGTTCTCCGAGTTCTGGAAAAACTTCATTAAAACACTCTTCGAACAGTTGATCAGCCGGAATATCTTTCGGATAGAAGCCCCATACATACAGATTTTTAACAAACATTTCTTTGAGAGTCTCCCATTGATCATTCAGATCAGCAGGTACCCATTTGTCCACATGAGGTGCAGGAATCAGCTTCATACGAGGAGTTCTGATAGTAGTCCTCCTGTTCCTCGATCCTCCGGGTATCTGTTTTCTCGGATCGGCCGGCTTATCGGATAGGCTTTTCATTCTTGCCGAGTCGGCCATCCTTTTCTTCTCACGGAGAGCGGCTGCTCTAGTGTCTCCTCGTCCGAGACTCGGTCCTTGCAGCCGTCGCCTCCCGGTGTCTCTTGATCTTACGCTATCCGCTCGAGTGTAAGAGTAGATATGGGAATACTACGAGCAAGTAGCTTTGATTTCGATCGGAAGAGCCTTAGCAAAATCTTCTTGGGCTTTCTTCTTTGGCTCTTCGACCGTATTAATGACCTTTCTCTTTCCTTTGCCCCCGACAGCTTTGCCCTTAGGCTTTTTTCGCCTTTTCACCCTCCTCTAGCCGACGCTCCCTGGTCCAACTTGTCTTGCGGCTCTTGGGCTATTCTCGAGGTCGAATGCCTCTTGCTCCGCTTTTGATTTAAACTTCTTGACCGGGGAGGAAGGAGTAGTGGATTGAGTAGCGATTTCCTTCCCCAGACCTCTCGCGGCACTGTTGAGACTCTTCTTCTTCGCTGGCTCTTCAAGGAATTGAGCGATTTCGTCCATGTGTGCAGCTGAAGAGGAGATGGGGGTGGCTTGTAGTGGGAAATCAAGGAGAAGGACCTCAGTAGATGTACCTTTCTGAGTAGATGGTCCTGCCTCCGGAGCCTGTTCCCCCTGAATCTCTGCGGCTGAGGGCTCTGGCTGGCCGAGGAGGGTCCCTGCCTCCCGAGCTCGTCCCTCAAGAATACGGACGTCGCTGTATCCGTATCAGGTTCATCTTTCACAATATCTTCCCCCTTTTTGGCATCAGCAATATTTGCCAGGGAGGTGCGGATAGCTTTTACGTCCTGCTCTAGATTGTGCACAGAATCTTTGATCTGGGTAACCGTGTCATCAAAATCACTGACTAGGTTGCAGTAGTTTTCCTAGTCTTTCTCCTGATCAGCTCTAGATTTCTTCAACTGAGCGGCTGACTCCTGACGGAGTTTCAGCGGAGCTTGATCATTTGATTCTGTTATTTCTTTCTGAATGGCTTTTAAGGCCTCAGCCTGTTGCTTAATGGTTGTTTGAAGAGAAATGGTTGCTATCTTGTTTCTCTCATCTATGAAGCCTTGAACTGTTTTCATGGCCTGAGTCAGCTGCTCCGAGAAAGTTTTATGCTGAGCGGCAAGCAACCGACCGACTCGTGCCGTTAAATCGGCCTTTTGAGCACTTAGGGCCTGCTCAACTATCTCCTTGAAATCTGGCGGAGAAGCCTCTTTAGGAGTTGAGATGTCGGCGGCCAACTTACTTAGAGCTTCGTTCTGAGCCTTGGTGTACTTCTCCCATTTGATATGAACATCTTTGGCTAGGAGTCAATTTTTCTCACCTTGGCGTTTGATAGCCCTGTTGACAGAACGTGAGGACACGGAACTGATGGGTTGTATCTGATAAGAGCTGGTTCCGAGCCTCTGCTCGTAGAACGAGATCAACCGCTCCCCTACCGTACTTCGGAGCGGTTGTAGCCTCACCCGATGTGACTATGGGTGGTGTTGTGCTCTTCTCTTGGGGAGTTTGTCCCTCTGCAGATTCTCCCCTGTGCCGCTTCCTTGGGTCCGCCATCCATCTCCTCATCTTGATCATCATTATCACCTTTATCAGAAGGTGGAGATGGGGGCGGAGCTGTTTCAGTCGGAGCTCTCAAGCTCACTAAATAGAGCATTGCAGCTCTCAAATCTTCGAAGGACGCCACATCAGCTGGCTCTCCGAATCCAATCTTGGCTTGGAGCTCTTGCTCCTCTCGTCGCAGCTCATCCGGTGATCTTTGGGATTTGGCAAAGTCAATAAGAATGTCCCAGTCTGAGAAACCTTAAGAGCATCTCGAGCTCTTGTCCTTACCGCTATTTCAACCGGATCCGCATGCTCGGCAATTTTCGGTATCTCTTCTTGAATCTCATTGCAAAGACGCAGATGAGTGGTGTCACTGTTGTCCACTCAGCAAGTAGGTTCGGGTGACGGTTCCCTCTTGTCGGACATTGTTTCCTCGTAGCTGATCACTTGGACCTTGTCCTTGATCGTCGCTCCCTCGATTCCGATATCGAATCGAGTAGTTGCTCCTCTTGAGTAGAAGGAGGAGCCGGCTCTATGATGGAAAGTGGCCGAGCCAATGTGACCTCGGCGGGTCGAGTCTTAGCCAACCTCCTCTTCTTTGGCACTTGGACGGATGGGGGGCAGAGCGGACGCAGCTCTCTTCGGTTCGGGTGGCCCCTTGCCATTGACTTCTCTGTTCCGGCCTTTGTCATAAATTTAATACTCTTGAGATCAAAAGACTTTGAGTCCGCAAAAGCTGAACGTTTCTGTACCACACTCTCTATCAGCACCGACATCTTGGTGCCGAATAGGAGCTTGCCTGTACTGGTTAGCTTCCTCTCTCCAGTAGGCGAAGTAGTGAACTTCTGGGCTTGGGCCTTCAGCTGAGTAGTATAGTAGTCGGCCCAGTTCACTTCTACTCCATCGTCTATAATCATCATCAGTTGTATCCTCGGCTTAGAAAGGCCGATCATAGGATCCACTGAGCTCGTCGAATATGAGATACAACGTAAGCTAAACCCCGTACCGAGGTAGCAAAAGATTCCTCTGTAGCGCCGTCTTGAACACTATGTCGCTGCGTCCACAGAACTTTTGGACGTAATCATTTATCTCCCTTTCCTTATAACCAATGGGAGAAATACCAGCTGAGGGGAGTTGAAAGGCTTGAACGAGAGCCTCTGAGATGTTGAAGGAGTGGGTAGCCTCCCTCCACTTATTTGGGGCAACTTCTCGACTGTAAACAAACGAAGCCTCTTCTCCTCCTGAGGCAAGCGACTTCCAGTTGTAGTAGGCCTCCACAACTTGTCTCGGCAGATGAGAACGGGGATGCCTCGACACAAGAGTTGCCAGCCCTGACTTCTCAAGGGCGCCAAACACCGGCTCCAAATATGAAAGGTCCACCTGCCGGAGAGCCATCGTCGGCTCAAACTGAACCCGGATGGTCATGATCTCAACCATCTTCTCAGGAGTCTGTACTATCGCCATTGAAATCTGCAAAACAAATTGTTAGGACTTGAAAATAGAGTAAGTCGGTGACTATCGCAGATATTAATACATTACCGTGAAATAGGGCTTGAATGAATATACAAAGAATGCGGTTTGGATGAGGATTTAGGAAGATAACTGAATCGCTAAGAAAAAGCTCTAAGATATGAGAATGGCGAAAAGTGAGGAGTAATCGAAGTTGAAAAGATTTTGTATAAGTTGATTTGATCTTCAGTTTGAATCCTATGGTTCAAATTTAATCTTTCAAAATCGATGGACGTCTAAGATTGAATGATATAGAGGGTATGATTACTTAGCCGCTAATACTATAGATATACGTAATAAAGGTAAGTGAGAAGACATGCATTAAATGCGCGAATGAGAGCATTAATTACACAGGCGAAGGGTCCTGCTGACCTTTCCTTAAACCTTAAGCATAATAAATGGTAAGAAATAAATGCTCCTTAATAACTGAATGTAAGCGACTGATTCATTAAATGCAGCATGCTTCTGAACAATTTAAGTGACGATACTACGCAAACCTCTTCAGCTGAACTTATCAGCTGGTTACCATCATTTATCAGGAGGATGGTTGTGCTGACGACCATGTTCCCCCTTGTTGTGTACAGTGTGCATCTCCCAACTGAGTCACTGTACTAAGTTTTCTGACCTGTCGTGCTGATTCCATACTGATACCAATTGTTGCTAAGTATATCATTATCAGTAGTTGGCTTCTACTAACTTGTCTCAGTAGGATCTAGCAGACCTAGCTCAACTGATAGTTCTCTGAACCTGTTCTCAGCTAGTGGTTTGGTCAGTATGTCTGCCCTTTGCTTATCAGTATGGATTTTCTCCATTCTGATGTCCTTCTTCTCGACATGGTCTCGATGAAGTGATGTCGAATATCCACGTGCTTGCATCTTGTATGCGTAACCGGGTTCCGAGTTATAGCTATTGCCTGGTGGAGTCACGGTAGATGGGCACTTCATCCCGAGTTATACCATAATCTCTCAATTGTTGTCGAAGCCAAAGGATCCGGGCACAAGCAACTTCCTGCAGCCCATGTACTCGGCTTCGGTAGTGGACGTAGCTACCGAGTCTTGTTTCTTTGAAAACCACGATATCGCCTTGCCGCCTAGGAACCGACATGTTCCGGAAGTTGATTTTCGATCTATCATGCATCCCGCATAATCGGCATCGGAATAACTTCGTTAGTGTTAGATTATCATCGGCGGGATACCATAACCCAAAGCATCGGGTGTTCCTCTTAGATATCGCAGAATCTTCTTCGCCGAGTCTAGATGACTTCGCTTGGGATTCGCCTCGAAATCTTGCGCATACACCTACAAAGATAAGTTATGTCGAGTCGGCTAGCTGTTAAATAAAGTAAAGAACCAATAATAGCTCTATAATCGGTAGAGTTAACGAAGCTCCCTAATTATCTAGATCGATTTTAAAGTTTGTGTTCATGGGGATCTTGACGGGCTTGCTTTGGAATCACGTACCGAATCTTTTGAGAAGATCTCGAGTGTATTTGGCTCGATTGATGAAAATTCCTTCACTGATTGCTTTACTTGAAATCCAAGGAAATAATTCATCTCTCCCATCATAGACATCTCGAATTTCTCCTTCATCATTTTCTCAAAGCTGGCGATATATGACTTCGTTTATCGGCCGAAAATGATGTCGTCCACGTAGATTTGCACCAGTAGTATGTCATCTTCGACTTTATGCTTGAATAGAGTGCGATCTACCGTCCCCTTCGAAAACCTTTACGAAGTAGAAAATCGATAGGGTATCATACCAAGCCACGGGTGCTTGTTTTAACCCATACTGAGCTTTCCTAAGTCCGTACACCTGATGTCCCCGCTCGAAAGCCGGTGGTTGTTCAACGTAGACTTCTTCCTTCGATGCGCCGTTTAGAAAAGCCGACTTCACATCCATCTGATATACTTTAAAAGCTTGATGTGTTGCATATGCTAGGAAAAGACGAATGGCTTCCAATCTGGCGACTGGAGCGAATGTTTCATCAAAGTCAATTCCTTCAGCTTGACTATAACCTTTTGCAACTAGTCGAGCTTTATTTCTGACAATGACGTTGTTTTCATCTCGCTTGTTCTTGAAGACCCACTTTGTTCCGATCACGTGCCGATGTCCAGGTCCGTCAACAAGCTCCCATACTTCATTTCGCACGAATTGGTTCGACTCTTCTTGCATGGCTATGATCCGATCAAGCATCTTTAAGTGCATCCTCTATCGATTGAGGTTCATCGTAGACGAGAAAACAAGAGTAAAGTGAGCTTTCGCCTTGACTTAATCTTGATCTTGTCCTTATAGTAGCTGACGGATCTCCAATGATTAGATCTGAAGAATGAGCATTGAGCCACGAGCGTCTGAGTCGGGCTTCTTCTTCTGATACTACTTCTGCACAGTCAGTAGGAGTATTAGGCATTTCAGTAGTACTGTTCTGTGACTGAAGCAATTCAGTAAGAAGATTAGGATCTACTGAGTTTCCAGGTTCAGGGGAATTTAGCTCAGGAACATTTAACGTTCCCCCTGAGTTTATATTCTCAGTAGAGGTCTCGATTACCACGGGGGCTTCCTCATCGACCGTTGTTACCGTTGTTGATTCCGTTCGGAGAATCAACCGAGTCGGCTACATTGCTTGTTGGATCGAGTCGAATTTCATCATCGTCTGACTCATCATCCCAACAATGCTGGATCTTCTCAGCTTTATCATTCAGTCCGAGATCCTGTAGCTTGCTGCTGACATCTTCAGTGTTTGGCTCAGTATCTTTCCTGTCCTCAGTAACAAACTCATCAAAAACAACATGAGGACTTTCCTCCACGCAAAGAGTCCGATAGTTAAAGTCTCTGAATGCTTTTCTTCGACCCGAGAGTATCCTAAGAATACTCCTTGATCGATTTTTGTCAAAGACTTTCAACCGATCTTTCCCATTATTGTGGATAAAGCAAGGACAGCCAAAAATATGGAAATGAGAAATAGAAGGAATTCTCCCTTTCCACAGTTCGTAAGGCGTCTTCATGTGTTGCATTGTAAGCAGTGAGCAGTTCTGAGTGTAGCAGGATGTGTCAGTAGCATCTGCCCAAAACTTTGAGGGTAGTCCAGAGTCTGCTAGGAGCGTTCTTGCTGCTTCTTTGAGTGTTCTGTTCTTTCGTTCAGCAAGTCCGTTCTGCTGAGGGGTGCGTGCAGCTGATGTCTCGTGCTGAATTCCCTCTTTATCGCAGTACTCTTTAACTACATAGTTTAGAAACTCTGTTCCTCTGTCTAAGCGTATCCTCTGTATCTTGATGTCCTTTTCCACACTGAGCTTTTTCAGTAGATTAGGCAGCTCAGTCTGAACATCAGACTTATTGGCGATGAAGATGACCCAAGTATATCTCGAGTAGTCGTCTTTAACGACTAGGGCATACTTCTTGCCTTTTATAGTCACTGGAGAGACTGGCCCGAAAAGATCCATGTGGAGCAGCTGAAGGATTCCATCAGTGGAAGGTGAAGGAATAGGTGGATTGCTCTTCTTTGTCTGCTTTCCCTTCAGGCATGCTTCACAATTTCTATCTTTGATAAAAGATTCCTTGGGCAGTCCTCTGACTTTAGAGTTCTTTGCGAGCTTGTTCATAGTCTTGAAGTTCAGGGTGGCTGAGTCTCTTGTGCCATAGCCGACACGACTTGTCACTTGATTTAGTACGTGCAAGCAAGCAAGCCTCGGGTTCTCGCGGTTTTCCGGTTTGCAACATAGATGTTCTTCTTCCGCGAGCCCGACAACACCTTGTTTTCCCCTGTAGATTTGTCAACAACATCACAAAAACCGGCGTCAAAGATAACTCGTTAAGATTATCCACGTAATTGACGACGAAAGGAGATTATGTTGAAGTCCTTCAACATATGTTACTCTTGGAACCGAGGGCGTCCCCAATGTTCGGTGTTCCATATCCCCTTGTGTAGCCTTTGGAGTTGTCACCAAACTCAGTCTCGGGACCATCTTCTTGTACGTAGTTGGTCGCCAGGATCTTCGATGTGTCATGTGTCTCGAGCGGCCGTTGTCCACTATCCAAGGGTCCTTATGCACCCGCAAAACGAAACATTTTTAGGTACCCTTTGGTTCGGTTAGGTCCTTACGAGGTTAGTGGGTGATTTCGGAACCCGGATCTCGCTTAGGAACCTTAGAAGTCGAGACTTCTTCTTCGAACCTTGTCGGCTTCTCTCTCTTTAGGACTTGGAGTTACCGACTTCTTGTTGACTTTGGGTTCGGGAGCTTTCTTCTTCGAGTCTTAGCGCTTCTCCCGACCCACGGGCTCATAGTAGTATGAACCGTCTTGAGCCGGATGCTCATACGGTGGTTCTCTATCTTTGTTACGCCCATCCGACCTTCTTGGTTCCCCCCGAGTTTGATCGTGGTGTCCTGGGGCTGGAACCATTGGTCACCGCTTCTTTTGGTTGCTCGACCGAGGTGCAATAATTTTCTGTTTGTTCTTCGCCTGAGGTGGAGTGACATCAGTTTGTACTTTCCCTCTGACGAACCTATCGGTCGGCAAGTCCGAGCTCTTGGAAGTGGAAGCTTCATGTTTGTAGCCAAGGCCTTCCTTCACAGCGGTTGGCCGTTGTGCTCGAGCATATTTTCCAACTTCTCCTTAGCTCCAAGTGCTTGTTCGGTCATCGGTCCTCTCCAGACTTCATCACTTCTTCTGAGTGAATCATAATCCTTCTGTACGTCTGAGAGCTTCTGACTGAGTTGAGCTATTTCAGTCTCTTTCTCAGAATTGTCCTTGGTCAGAACTGAGATCTGAGTCTCTTGAAGCTGAGACTTAATCATAAGAGATTTAATCTCTTCCTTGAGTCTCGCCACTAGATCCACTGACTCAGTAGAGACCTGACAATCAGAAGAAAGTCTCTGATTTTCAGCCTTTACCTGTTCAAGTTCCTGAATCGTTCTGTTGAACTCTCTGCTCAGCTGAATCTGTTCCTCTAGTAGTTCATCATACGCTTGCACAACGTCTAGAGGATCATCTGTGACAGAACATATGTCGTGTGTGCTATGTGAAGAAGAGGTTATTTTAGGTTTAGAGTTTACCTCAGTCTCTTCTCCTGCCATCAAGCAGTATTCGGCTGACTCTTTAGGACTTGTATTTGTTTCCTCAACTGCGACGAATGCGGCTTCATCTTCAGAGGAATACATGAAAGTATCCTCTTCAATTGAGTTATCGGATATCTCTCCGGCTATGTAGGCTTGCCTTCGTTTAGTGAATTTTTCTCTTCTGGCCTGCCGTTCTGCTCTTTGAGCAGCTGAGAGTTCGGGACAGTCGTACTGATAATGTCCCTCCTTTTTGTAGGTATAGCATGTAGAGACTTTGCTGCTGCTGCTTTTTCCGACTGAGTCCTTTGAAGGACTAGCAGCTTCATGCTCTGTTTTCCTGCATTCAGGTGTAGAATTAGATTCTTCCCTTTTTTGATAATCTTTCTTACCTGAGGGTGAATCTCTGTGATACTTCTTCAGCTTCCTGACTCTCTCATTTTCTCTTTGGTATTTGAGAGCCATCAACGCGAGCGGATCAGCACCAGATATTTCAGATGACTTTGTTTCAGCTGCTACTGCCTTGCTCGATGAAGTATTTTTGTTTCCAGTTTTGCTGACAGTTGCCTTGAAGGCATGATCAATGTGAGTGTCAGCTGGAGCACTAGAGCATCTCTGGGGTAGGCTATACTCAAATTCCTCCATTTTTAGTTTTGAAAAGATAACATCAGGAGTTAGAGAATTTAGATCAGAACGTCTTAGATAAGTAGCAAATGGAAGCCACTTCTGTCGAGGTAACGCTCTTAAGATCTTGGTGTTCATCTCTTTATTGGTGAATATCCTCCCCAGCCCATTGATGACGTTGACTTGGTTTGTGAATCTAACACTGAGCTCGTCAATCGTCTCATTTGGCTCCATAGTAAGGGCGTCGAACTTCTGAAGCTCTAGTTCGAGCTTGTTCTCCTTAATCGAGGGGTTCCCCGGCTCGGTGCATGCCGGAGCATCCCATAGCTCTTTTGTTGTTTTACAATCTTGCACTCTGCCTAGGTGTGAGTCACTGAGCGTAGTCAGTATAGCGTTTCGTGCCACTCGGTCTAGATTGTGCAGCTTTTTCTCTTCAGGTGTGAAGGCAGATTTGTCTTTGGGAATCTTTGCACCGGTCTATGCTCCTACGCCTTCTCCAGCAGCAAATATGATGCTGTCGATCATGGGGATTATGGGTCCTGTTTCAAGAACATCCGCCATGCTGTCGTGGAGTGACGTAAGATGTGCCTCCATACGCACGCGCCAAACCGTATAATTTTCAACGGAGAACATCGGCACCATCCGAATACCTGACATATCAGACATTGTAAGAGTAAGAGTATAAGGATGCTGAAAAGATGCTTATGCAGTGAAAACGGTTTTCAGGATCAGTTCGAGAGGACCAGTATTTCAAAACCGGCGATCAGTTGAACACCATGCGCTCTGATACCAATTGTTGGTCCGGAGACGAAAAGTCAAGTGTAGAGGGGGTGGGGTGAATACACCTGAGCTCTGTTTCTTTTTCTCAGTGAAGGTCAGCTGAAGCTGATGTTTGCAACTGATGAACAGTGCCAAATAAGCCTTCGATCACTGGGGTCAAAGTGAGTCAGCTTCTGAGCTCTTCTACTAACTGATGTCAGTATTACGAAACTCAGTCGGAGACTGTAGTGCGGATAAGTGTTAGGCCCGGAGTCATCTCTTTTGAAAACGTGTTTTCGCAATGTAAAGTCTTTTGGCTGTGCGCTTTTTAAGATACGTTTTATGCAAGCTGATGATTTAAAACTGGGTTAAATGCAATGCGATAAAACAGTAAATAACACAAGCGATTTTTAACGTGGTTCGGATAACGAGATCCTACGTCCACGGTCCCGAACTCAACGGAGAGAAACTTGTTGATTAATCGAGCAAGTCTCGTCAAGAAGGAAACCGTACGCAGGACAGATCCTTCTAAGTTATAGTCCTTAGCGACTTTTACAATCCAAACCTAAGTTTAGAAGGGAGGGAATATTCTCCAACTGAGAAGGAGTTCTTACAACAAGAACGATTCACTAAATGTGAACTCCTTCGAATCTAAGCTATGAATCTAGCAATGAGCTTAGTTTAGAGAAGAAAGGGATCAAAGAGCTCCAGAGAGATGAACTACAAGAATTGTTCTATGAAAACTAGTTCGTCTCTGGATAAGCTTGAAGGTTCTAGAGCATTGTGAGCTTGAATGCTTTCCCTTGATTTCGCGTATATTCCTCTGTTTTGAAATCTTCAAATCCTTCTCTATTTATAGCTGTGAGTTGTGGCATATGTCCGTTGGAGACGACGATGCCACGTGTCACAAGCCTCCAAAGAAAACGGCCATAAATTCGAGCTAGTTGCAGCAGGGCAGTTAATGCATTGTTCATGAGAGCAGCTTTACTGTAGAGTAGGTAAGCATTGTCGGCTTCTCATTGGTCGAGGTTTGTAGTTGGTGAGAGTGTCAGAGTTGACCGTTCAAACAACCTCGTATGTCTTCTGCTGAACTATTCAAAAAGACTTCAGGTGCAGGGTTGCTTTCTGTCAGGTACAGTAGACTAAATACGTCTCTGTCTTCTTCGGCTGAGTCGTCTGACTGATGAAGTGAGCTTCTGATAGTCAGTTGGTCGACTGCGAAGGTATTGTGCTTGCATAGGTTCTTCCGCTGATGACCATCAGCTGATAATGTCTTCTACTGAGATCGGGTAAGCTGATGCGTTGTCTCCAGCAGAGTTTAGCATTCAGCTTCTGACGAAGAACGCAAGCGATTACACTGATGACATGGGGTTCTGAAAAGTATCTTCAGTAGAAGATCAGTTCAACAACTACCCCGTACAGGACTTAGACAAAAACAATAAACATAACATCAAGTCTAACCTATACATCAGCTAATCCTATCGACACACTAATCTACTGATATCAGCTCGGTTTTGGGATCTTCAATTCCATAGTACTACTATGATTTCCCCCAATTTCTTTTAACCCTAGAACAGCTGAGTATCAATCTACTGACTCATATCCAACACCTTCCTAACTATTAGCTATTTTATTATATTTAGTTGTGTTTTCCAATTTAACTTTGAATTTGTTAAAAAAATTCAATCAATTTTTTAAGGAATATGGAACGATTATTTTTGTGTTTCTACTTTCCAATTTTGTACAATTTGTTTTAATATGGTGGTGCTAACTGTTTATATTTAATTTCAATATTGAGATTGTCTCGTCCATTTTTGCCTTGGTGCTCGTTCACCTCGGTAGATTGTCCAGCACGGCTTTGCCGCATGCCCCCACAGGTAGTCAGTGTCACCTACTCGATCAAACGCTCGCCATCTCTGTCAGCGGCTTGCACAACGTGCTCGTCAGGTGGACTTGGTAGACTGTCCCGACACGTCATATCCCGTCGGGTAGCCTCAACATCCAAGTGTCGTCCGTCCAATTTGTTGGAAATGCTTCGGCCACATGTCTTCGGGCTCCCCCTATGGCTTGCCTACGCAACCATCTTTCGATGGTATCGCCCCACCGGGAGGCCTCATGCCTCAGCAGATAATCTCCCTCAAATCGGTCCTTCGGATCCGCCCAAGGCCCCCGTGCCCCAAAGGCCTTCCTTACCCATGTCGACTATCTTGTACATTCGAGACCGCATGTCTCGACGGACAGGTCGTTCCATCCAAGTCTCTCGCCCAGCCGCCTCGCGCGCCCGTGCTTAGGTTGCGCACCTCGTGCAAGCTTCCGTCGGATGAGCTCGACAAGCTGCCTCAATAGGCTCGGGCGGCTCGGCCTGTCTTCCAGCAAATCCTTTCGGTAGGCAAAATTCCATCTTGCCCGGCGTGTTATAGTGTTGGGATATGTGATGCCAAACATCTTTCCAGTTACGCGGTGTTGGGCTGTGTGATGCCCGACACCAAGTCCCTACGTGGTGGAGCAGTGTTCGAACTGTAACCGTGGCGCTGACTGCTATGCAATGAGGAATAAAAGTTGCGTCCTGACCACCAACAATTATTTTTGACGTAGTGGAAACCACTTGAGGTCCAACACCTAGCCCATGCCTCGGCCGACATGACCGAATGCCTTGGCCCACACGACCGAATGCCTTGGCCCATGACCTTAACACAACTCGAATCCCTATGTTAGTTCGTCTCACCCATATAGCTCGGTTTCCCAACCATTTGTTTCAACCACATGCCTCGACTCCTTGGCCTGATGCTTTCCTCATCGGCCTTCACTTAATTTAACGCCCATCACATCCGAACTGTGTCTATTGACACCGTCGGTCCAAACATGCTCATCTCCCTGGATTTTTAGGCACCAAACATTAAGGGTTTTATTACAAATACACACCTCAAATTATTTACAACCTTTAATAATCAACACTATAAATAATGCAATCACTAGGTGATAGTCTTTATCTGTTAATTAGAATCAAGAGTTTTGAATTTTTATTTTTTTATTAACAAGAATAATCCGCAGTTGTTATTGGAATAACATTAGTAAATTTTGTTTTTGTGCTAAAGTAAGCAAATAACACCTAAAAGTTTTGAATTTCTATTCCTATCTATTTGGACATTAAATATTGACATTAGTAATTAGACATATTTGATCTATATCTTATTGACGGTTTCCTTTACTTAAATTATAGACCATGCGATATGATTCAATATTTTCTACATAAGACAACTTAAAAACAACCAAATGTATTCAAATGCATTATTTAAATCAACTTCAACTCTATAGCACATATATTAGTAAAATCTTCTTTAATGAAAATCATTTGTAATTTGTGCATTTTTCAATAATATAAGAAGGCAAGTTGGCCTAAATAGTCTCAAATCTTTACATCTCAAATTAGTCCTTAATATATACACCCTCCGTCCTGTTAATACTGTTGGTCCAGAGACAAGTATCAGGTGTAGAGGGAGGAAGGGGGGGGGAGGTGAATACATTTGATTGCAAGTTTTTCCTGAAACGCGAAGATAAGTTGAATACTGAGTTTTACTACTGAATAAATTTAGTGCCAGACAAACCTTCTGATCGTGGGTCAGAGTGATTCAGCAGCTGAGTCCCTTCTACTGATTAAGGTCAGTATGAGAAGTTCAGTTGCAGAATGTTGTGCGGATAACTGTGGGGCCCGGTAGACTTCGTCTCTTTGAAAAACATTTTATGCAAACTAAAACCGTTTTAGCTGGTGCACTTTTCAAGTTCGCTTTATGCAAATGATGATTTTGTAAATAGTTTGAACGCAATGCAATAAAATAATAAACGGCACAAATAAATTTTAACGTGGTTCGGATACGCAAGATCCTACGTTCACGGTCCTACTGAACAGGAGGTCTTGTTGATTAATCTGAGCAAGCCTCAGCAAGAAATCTGTGCACTGGACAGACCCTTCTAAGTTATAGTCCTTAGCGACTTTACAAATCAAATCGAAGTTTGAAGGGGAGGGGATGATGTCCAACAATGAAGGAGTTCTTACAATAATAACAATTTACAGAATTTGAACTCCTTCGAAGGTCCTAAGCTAAAGATATTACAATGATGCTTAGATAGAGAATGGGAACTAAAGATTCTCGAGAGAGAAGAACTAAGAATATTCAAATAAGTAAGTTCTTCGCTGGATTGACTTTGAGTGCGCCAGAGAGTTGTATGCTTGTAAGCTTGTGTTCCCTTGATGTGCCGTGCGTTGAGCTTGGAGACTCTTCTCTATTTATAGTTGTGACCTAGACATGTATCCGTGGGAGAGGAAGATGCCACATGTCACAAAACTCCAAGAAAAACGGCCATATATTTTTAAAATGTTGCCGCAGAGTGGTTGGCTTTCTTTACATGAGAGCAACTTTAGTGTCAGAGCAGGTAAGCTTTGGTTGTTTGTCATTGGTCGAGGTTTGCGATAGGTGAGACTTGTCAGACATCAGTCTTCTATCTGAGTTGACTCTCTGAACCTCCTATACTGAATCTTCTCTGCTGACATTAGACTGATAAGAATTGGGCAGTCGATTTTCCTTGTCTGGTCTGCAACTGAGTTGGATCCATTCAGTAGATCAGGGCTGATCATATTGAGTCTTCATCTGAGTCGGCTGATAAGTTTCTTCTACTGAATGTAGTCAGCTCTGACTCGAATACAATGAAGCTCTTCACTCAATCAGTAGATCAAGGATCATACTGAGTCTTCTTCCAAAGTTTACTGAAAGAATCTTCTACTGAGTGTTGTCAGCAACAGACTCGGAAGACAACTGAGCTCTACTGAACCGATGACTTGGGGTTCTAGAACTTTAGCTTCTCTACTGAAGTTCAGTCCAACAACATACCCCTTATAGGACTTAGACCAAAAAAGATCTATAACAATCAATCCAAGTCTAGCCTATTACATCATAATGGTTCCACACACAGGGTTCATGACGGGTTTTGGGATCTTCAATTCTGTAGTAATACAATTCAGTATCACTACAATTTCCCCCATAACAGATATTACAATATCGCCCTAAGTTATATGAACTACTGACTCAAGTTCTACGTAACCCCTAGTAATGATTTACTAGACCACTGACTCATATTCCTACAATTAATGTCCTACTTTCCTAATCGGGTTCTCTTTCCTAAAACAGTAAAAACTACTTTCAAACAAAAAATGAAGTGGACCCCTCCTACTTAATACTCATCCTCAATTCTGTAGTAATACAATTCAGTATCACTACAATTTCCCCCATAACAGATATTACAATATCGCCCTAAGTTATATGAACTACTGACTCAAGTTCTACGTAACCCCTAGTAATGATTTACTAGACCACTGACTCATATTCCTACAATTAATGTCCTACTTTCCTAATCGGGTTCTCTTTCCTAAAACAGTAAAAACTACTTTCAAACAAAAAATGAAGTGGACCCCTCCTACTTAATACTCATCCTCACATTATCATACTCTCTCTCCGAAAATTTATCTCTCACACGATTTTCATTCCACTCCGTACTCAGAAATTTATGATTTTTAACTTTTTGGAAACTTAAGACTAATTCTTAATATAGAATATGGACAAAAAAAAACAGAAAAAAATCGATTGTCTCAACTTTTTGTAGGGCATACCCTACAAAAATTTGAATAAATTCTCATTTCTTCCACCAACCACTCCTCGAAAATTGTGTCCATTTCTTAATACAATTAAAACTCATAAAATACACACTTAAACAAAGTTTCTTAATCTCCGTGCCGAAACCAAAAGGGACAATAATAACGGGAAAAAAACGACTATCTTTTAAGTTTTTGGTCCCCAAATTATTAAAATTTGGCAAAATTGGTCATTCCATTAAATTTTTCGTCGATCTACTGTTAGTCAACAATATTTTAAATTAATTAATAAAATATTCGAAAGACATTTTTGGTATTAATATTTTCGGAGACAGTTCAGCCAAAACTTTCTGCGTTTATTCTAAATAATTGGGTAATTGAGACAATAATCATGTTTCACCCCTTCTGGAAATTCACCACAGAATTTTACCGCGTCTCCTCAATTTGCTCACTGCTCACTGGCCGCTGCCAAACCCAAGTAAATCTCATTCCCGCCGTCGTCGCCTCATCTTCCTCTATTTCTTGCGATTGGAAAGATTCTGGACGATTTACTTGGGTTTTTTGCTAGAACATTCAGATGAGACACAATACATTTTAAAGGCTTCATCTCCATCTCTTGTTTATGAAATAATTTATGTCGTTTATTTCTAGATTGAGTGGAAAGGGGATGTATGATCAATTGATCA
Source organism: Lavandula angustifolia (assembly GCA_028984105.1). Classification (NCBI taxonomy): domain Eukaryota; kingdom Viridiplantae; phylum Streptophyta; class Magnoliopsida; order Lamiales; family Lamiaceae; genus Lavandula; species Lavandula angustifolia. Next base: position 3,759,631 of record CM054822.1, on the reverse strand, counting down.
TTTTGGACAAAAGATTAGTGAATTGTGGGCTGATGTGATTTCTAAAATTGGTCATCGAAAATATCAATACCGAAAATACCACTCAAATATTTTATTAATTAATTTTAAATGTAATGGAAGGATCAATTTCGCCAAATTTTAATAATTTGGGATTAAAAAATTTTAAAAAAAATAGGGATCAATTTGCCTAAAAAATATAAAGATTGAGGACCATTTAGGTCAATATGCCATAAAATATAATAAAATATATATTGGTTTATATGCTAAAAGACCAAGGTTTAAATCCACATTGTATTAGGTAATCCCTCTATTTCACTAATCAAGTATTTTGGGGTGTTTCATTAAATAAGTTTTATTCCAAAAATGAGTAGACAACAATCACTTTAAATAAATTGACACCACCACTTTTTTTTTCATCCACTTTCTAAATTCCCATGCCCCAAAAGCAATGAGACTAGATTAAGGAAAGAATATTTAGTATTCGCATATAAAGTTTTATTTTTTTGGTAGTAGGGGTGTAACGATTTGGTTCGGTTCGGTTTCTTATGCATTTGGAAATCGAACCAAACACATAAAAATGGTTCGGTTCGGTTCGATGTGTTTTTAAATATCGGAACCGAACCGAGCCGAACCGCTTATAAATGGTTTGGTTCGCTTCGGTTTACCGGTTCACCTTTTTATTTTTTTATTTATTTTTTAAATTCTAAATAATTCAAGAATAATAGTTTATAGGATGTCACTCGTTCCAAACTCATTAGTATAGAGTTGTTACTCATTTCTCTTCCTTTATATAGATTAGAATTGATATTAACTTAAATCTAATATTTAAATCCAATAACATTCTCATATAATAAAGACAAATATTAAAAAAAAAATATTGGTTCGGTTCGGTTCGAACTGTTCAAAATTTTTTAAAACCGCAAACCGAACCGAACCACATTTTCTGTTTTGATTCGATTCGATTTGATCAATTTCATGATTCGGAGCGGAACCACTTACACGGTTACACCCCTACTTGTAATGGTTTGGAAGTCATAGACTTGAGTTCAAAGGGGTGAAAAAGATAAATAAAAATATTTACTACACCGCCCGATGTCGTCGTCAATCTGAAATTTGAACTCCAGACTCGGACGTCAAACACTTCTAATCTAAATCCGATAAATTGCCAAAGCTTTACACTTTGCCAACGGAGAAAAATAGGAGAGAGAAATGGTTCATTAGCATTAACTAACTGCGACAATTAATTCAGAAACTCAGTTGTAAAGAAGACGAGAAAGTGATTTTCTCTTTGTTTTCGTTTGAATTTCTCTCTGGACCTTGGGCGCTAAAGGAGTCCCGGCTACTTCCCCAGGTCCAGAGATTTAGGGTTTTCTTTGCTTGATGTTACAATTCAAGCTTGTATACGTTCGTATGTGCATAAATTTTTTAGGGTTTACATTTCTCTGTGGAAAGGGTCCGTATTAGTGTAATAATCGACATGGATGGGCGGAGAATAACTGCGAGCCCGAGACCGTGCTGTGGGCGGCGAGTGGTGGCGAAGAAGCGTCCACGCGGTGGTTTAGATAGTTTTGTTAACAGCGTGAAGAAGCTGCAGCGAAGGGAGATTTCCTCGAAGCGAGATCGTGCTTTTAGCATGAGTGATTCTCAGGAAAGATTCCGCAATATTGGGTTGCAGGTTTGGTTGATTTAATTCATCATATATTAATAATTTTAGTTGTTTTCTACTCTCTTTTGTGGTATTGACCCACTACGATATTAGAAGGGTTTGCAATTGCCTGTGAAAGATTTGAGCTTTACTGGATTAGATTTCATTATGATGATAGATCTTGACGCTTCCTTGCTTCGATTTAGTGTTCACCACGATTACAAGGGAATACTTTTTCCATAATTTGGTCATTTTTAAGGCTTCTGACTTGAAATTGTCATGTATATACGGTTATGTATATCTATACCATAAGGGGGATGTTTTAGTTAAGTTGTGTTTATGACTTAGCCTTCTCCACTAGTGCCTTTTGTTTCATTTCAAAGCACTTTTGGTAAGTTTTGTATCCATTATCCTGCTTGAATGGATAAGTCTTGTTGCAGCAGTTGCTGTGAAATTCGACATTGTTGACAGTGTTGAGTTCCTCTTCTTCCTTATACCGTTTGTGCTTATTCTAGGCTAAAATTCATCATTGGTGAGTTGATGTTGTGGATCATGGATATCACCCATGATTTTTTCCCCTATGACATCCAACTATCTTTTGTTAGGCACATGTTGATAGAATATTTATTGGTAATTCCCTCTTTGTCATTGTAGTGACCTTCATTGGCCGCTACATCCACTATGCGTCCTGGTGAATAGTTGGAGGTTGTCGCCTTCCTGTTTCCCTTGTCTGATCCAGAAGAACTAGAAACAACAAGGCAGCAATTTGGACATTGTGATAATATAGTATTAAATTGAGGAAAAAAATGAAGAATGCTGAAGAACTTGCAAATGGAAAAGAAACAAGACGAATGCTGAAGGAATTATAACAATAACTTGCAAATGAAGACTAAAAATTATGATAATCCTGTGATAGTTCTAGTTCTTTTTGGCTGGTAGAAAAGAAAAATAAAGGCTATTTATAGGGATAACAGATAGTGGAGTTCAAGATTTTTAAAAAATTACCATGGGAACTGTCAGCTCCATTGTTTAGTACTTGCTGTTCCACAAGGTACTGGATCTGAGTCCCTCTCCATCCTGACTGTTGATGACTGTCGTTTAATCTTGCTGTTATATATTAATGGTCGATACAAGAACAGATCCTCGTGAAGATGGGTCCCTACCATTGATTTCCGATGGTTCACATTTACAGATAGAATTGTGAACGGGACCGGCGGACCGTTCCACAGTTTCAACCAGCGCTGACGGTTTTTTGCCACCTCTATGAATAGTCATTTATCAGTTTATTTGTTTCCTCCTCATCCTCAATTGCATGCACTATTAGTGTATTTTTAATGAGCTCTCAAGTTTTATTTTGGATGTTAGTATATCTGAGATGGTCGTTTTACCTGGGATAGATGTTTACACTTGTATCTAGATGATGTAGTGCATTAAACGAGCTAAGGGACTTATCAGTTAGTGGCTTAAAACCTTCTCTTTCATTCTTTGGCCAACTAGCAAAGTGGCATGTAGATGTTCATGAAATGGTTTTGTGGAGTGGAGTGCTATGTCTTTTAATCAGCATACTATAAATTGTGCACCTTAGTTTTATGTTCTAGTGTGATATTTGCTTTAGCACCTACCAAGATTTTGTATACTCCATTAAACATTTTTGCCCTTGAGCAACCCTAATCTTTTGCCTCAAATCGTCTCCTCCTAGGCATGTCCAATCTGAGTCTGTTGCCTTTGTAACATTGTTATTTTTGCATTCAAATGTTCCAAACATGCACATTTCTTTCTGAAGTTCATGATTCATGACATTGCAACTTCGTGATATATAGTAAAGGATGCACATAGGCGTGCGTTAGGAATTTGATTGGTGGTACAAGGTGCGAAGATTAAGCTTTGGCCCCCGAATAGATAAGAATTAACTCATAATAGATTTTTAGTAGTCTATGCTCCTCCTTAGAAATGTAAAACAAGCTGCTATTTCAAGTATGGATTATAATTTGTACCCTGAAGGGGCTGGTATATGAGTTTAATGATCGATATGGTTTTCGATCTAGTTAGGAGAACACAGTTGAGAAACTTATGCCATATGGCATGTTGAATATATAATTTTAAGTACTATCACTATGCATACAGTATAAGAGAATAATCAAATTACTGTCATTTGTTTGTTTTACTTATGTTACTTAGTTTCTTGAGAAATTTGTTGTTTCATGGTTGTGTCTGTGTTACAAGCACAACCCAACCACACCAGGATGCAATCCACAATCAGATGGGTTGTTATTTACAAGGTTTGGTAGATTAGATTTGATCCAATTTGTTAGATTTGATTAGACTTACATTTATCTTTAAATATTATGTAGATATCAAATTCTTGGAGGCTCTAATAAAATCAAATCTAATTTTTAGAATCTTGTAAAATTACCGCATATCTAATTATGGATTATATGACTCTCCCCAAATTAGCAGTCGTCTGCGAACTTGCAGCAAGCTTAGCCTTCAGAACCACTTTTGGCTTCGCTGCTATAGTTTTGATCTTTGATTTCGACTCTGGCAGCGACGGTCTTCTTCTCCTTAGTAGCAGCTAATTTAGGCTTTCGTCTTCGTTGCTGTTACCTACTTCTTATGTGGCGCGAGAGCATTAGCTTATTTATCCATTTGGAACACACATGTTCTCGGTGTCATATCTTGGTGTATCGCATAGGCTGCCCCCTGCTCGCATTTGTGGATTTTTAAGAATTCCCAGTCTTGGAAAATATGTGAAACACTGCTAGAGACTTGGTTTATCAACGGAATCGACGGTAGTTGAAGAAGAGAGGGATCGAGAATGTGGCGTCAAACTTGGAAGCCACATAAGATCATGCATGGGAAGCTTGAGCGCGGATTCGATGCATGGAGTCAGTGTGCATGGAATCGGCTAATTTAGGGTTAGGGTTTATTTTTAGTATATGCTCTTTTTAATAAACTGCCCATATAATGGGCTGGCCACATATAGGCCTACTTTCCTTAAGTAATAATTTTAATTAGTATATAATAGGGTTGATCTAGTAGAGATGAGGCATCGAGATTTTGTCTTGGATCAAACTCGGCGTATAGTTACGCTTGGCCGGAAGAGTTCTTCCGTGGGATTTTGCTTTTCGTTTAATTTGAATTATCGTTTGGTTATTATAAATTCGCTTATAATTCCTTTACTCTAACAAATTGGTCCGACCTACCGGATGATTAATAAGCAACAACAAGCTATGGATTCGCGAATGGATGAGTTGGAGAAGGGGTTAAAGGCGATGGATTTGCGATTGAGTGGAGATGTCCTCGATGAAGGATTCTGTAGATTCGATTCGCGAGTTACTCAAGGGATTGGTGGCGAATCAGAATCAGCACGTAACGGCGGAGGGTTCCGAGGGAGGATCACAACCGAACCCTAATATGGGCGAACCACATGCGACGGAGGAACCGCACTCCACCGGATCTGAAATGGCGACCAGTTCCACCATAACCTCGGCGGTTTCGCCGCAGGTTAGTTTACCGATGTTTGACGGCTCTGGCGCGGAAGGATGGTTGACACGTGTTGAACAATATTTTCAATTGCATCATACGCCGGATGCTAAGAAATTGGAAGTGGCGCTTGTGGCTATGGAAGGGGATGCTCTACCTTGGTTTCAATGGGTACGAGCGACGAGCCCGACCATGGGATGGTCGGGATTCAACTTGGAGATGATTCGTATGTTTGGCACGAATCCGTTGGCCAACCCGTTTGAGACACTTGTTCAGACAAAACAAACGCACTCGATAGGCGAGTATGTTACTTTATTTATCGCACGGATGGTTCATGTCCCAGGCTTGGACGAAAAATATTGTTTAGGCTTATTTCTTAACGGGTTGCGAGATGAGATCCGTTTGAAGAATTCGGTCGCGCGACGCAAGAACGCTATCAGACACTATCCATCTTGCGAAAGAGATTGAGCAGGAAGTTAGGGATTTAGGTGGCCGCGGCGGTGCGCAATCTGTTGGGGTAAATCGCGTGGGGTTTTCGTCAGTTTCAAGTGTGGTAGGGCCGTCCTATTCTAATACTTCCATGGCGAAGTCGAGCCTAGGTTCTATTGGCAACAATAATAGGAGCGGATTTGTTAAGGATAAAGGGCGTGAATCAATGTCTTCGATGGCTTCAACGGCGCGGACTGGGAATACGACTTCGAGTAGACCCGTCTGCCAAATTTCACAACGAGATTATGCGGCAAAGAGAGCTGCAGGAAAGTGCTTCCGTTGTGATGAGAAGTGGTCTCCTACTCACCGATGTGCCGATAAAACTTTTCAGGCTATCATCATTTCTGATCAAGAAGAGACGGAGGATTTTTGTGTTGAAGAAGAGAAGGGAGCCGAGGATGGATGTGGCAGTCCGGAGTTAGAGACGGAGGCTAATTCAATGGTTCTTACTCAATTAGCCGCGCAAGGGTTCGATGGGCCCCAGACAATGAAGTTAACGGGTTCAGTTGCGGGACAACAAGTTTGGGTTATGATTGATAGCGGAGCAAGCCATTGTTTTATCTCGTCGAGGGTAGCGAACGCGCTTCGGTTGTCAATGGTGGGCGCTAGCCGATCGGTGGTTAGGTTAGGGGATGGACGTCGATCGAATATTATAGGCACGTGCGCAGGAGTTAAATTGTCATTGCAGGGTACCGAATTTGCGCTAACATGTTATGTATTTGAGTTAGGAGGAGTGGACGTGGTATTGGGAGTGTCATGGCTGCGGACTTTGGGCGATGTACGAGCTAATTGGGAGCATATGACGATGACTTTTACATTTAAAGGCGAATCGGTTACGTTGGAAGGTGACTCGTCACTGATTCGGAGGGAGGCTTCCTTACAACAGTTGATTAAAATTGGAGAGGAAGGGAATCGGTGGGTGGTATGGATTGGAGTGCGTGCTGAAACATCATGTGACAAACAAGTTGAATTCCGATCGGTGCAAGTTCAAGATAAAAGTGACGAATTATGGGCCAGAATAGAAGAGGATTTTCCTTCAGTCATGCTTCCGCCTAAGGACCTACCTCTACATAGAAGTGTGGATCACCACATCCCGTTAAAACCGGGAACTTCGCCGGTGTCCGTTCGGCCGTATCGTTACAGTTATTCGGCTAAAGATGAGATGGAAAGACTTGTGCAGGAAATGTTAGACGCGGGCATAATTCAACCGAGCTCAAGTCCTTATTCCAGTCCAGTGTTAATAGTGCGCAAGAAAGACGGTAGCTGGCGATTTTGTGTTGATTATCGTCAGCTGAATAAGTAGACAATTCCGGACAAATATCCTATTCCGGTGATTCAGGAAATGCTTGATGAATTACATGGGGCGAAGTGGTTTTCAAAATTGGATTTGAGGTTAGGTTATCATCATATACGAATTGCCCCGGAAGATATATCCAAAACGACATTCCGTACTCATTCCGGACACTATGAATTTTTGGTGATGCCATTTGGGTTGACTAATGCGCCTTCGACTTTTCAATCGGCGATGAATGATTTATTACGGGCACACTTACGTAAGTTTGTATTGGTTTTTTTTTATGACATTCTTATTTATAGCCGAGATTGGGATTCTCATGTATCGCATCTTCGCGTGGTGATGTCACTTTTGGAACAAAATTCGTATGTGGTTAACCCTAAAAAGTGTGCGTGGGGCCGAACGGAGGTTGACTATTTGGGACATATTGTTTCGGTGCGCGGAGTACAAATGGATCCCGGGAATATTTCGGCCATTTTGCATTGGCCTTAACCTAGTTCCATCCGAGGGGTGCGAGGGTTTCTTGGATTAACGGGTTACTACCGGCGTTTCATACATAACTATGGACAGATGGTGCGGGGTTTAACGGATTTGCTGAAGAAGGAGAATGCATCGGCGTTCGTTTGGACGGCCGAGGCTCAATCGGCCTTTCGAGGATTGCAGGAGGCCGTGACGACCGCTCCCGTCTTAGCAACACCTGATTTTTCGAAACCCTTTGTTGTGGAGTGTGCGCCTCCGGACGGGGTCTAGGAGCAGTATTAATGCAGTTTGGCCGGCCGTTAGCGTATTTCAGCAAAGCGGTTTCGGATCGAAGTTTAGCAAAATCGGCCTATGAGTTGGAGCTGATGGCCTTGGTTCTGGCAGTACAACATTGGAGACCGTACTTGGTCGGTCGTCGATTCACGGTTCGGACAGATCAGCGAAGTCTTCGATTTCTTTTAAATCAATCGGTTTCTACTCCGGCACAGCACTATTGGGTAGCAAAACTTTTGGGATATGATTTCGAGATTGAATATAAGCCGGGAGTTACAAATCGAGTGGCCGACGCATTATCCCGGAGCTGTGATGAGATGGAGTGTTCGGCTATGTCTGTTCCGATTTGGTTAGGATGGTCTTTGGTAGCGGAGGAGGTGAAGGCCGATGGTTAGTTGGGAGAGATATTCAAAGCCGTGGAATCGGGCTCTTTAAAGTACCCCCATTACCAATTGATTAATGGCGTATTGTATTATAAAGGAAGATTGGTGATAGCAAAAGGGTCTTCATTTATTCCTCGGTTATTGGAAGAATTCCATGCAACTGCACAGGGAGGACATTCGGGTTCTTTTCGTACTTATCGTCGTTTAGCCCTTAGTGTATATTGGCCAGGGATGATGAAAGATGTAACGAAGTATGTGGCTCAGTGTTTGGTTTGTTAACGGCATAAGTACGAGACCCGATCACCGGCCGGACTTCTTCAAGCGCTGCCGATCCCGACTAGGGTTTGGGAGGATATTAGTATGGATTTTATCGGCAGGTTGCCTCGTTCGAGGGAGTTTGATTGTATCATGGTGGTGGTGGATCGATTGTCGAAGTATGCTCATTTTTGTGGACTTCAACACCCGTATATGGCACGCGAGGTGGCAAACTTGTTCGTGAAAGAGGTAGTTCGGTTACATGGGTTTCCTAAGTCAATCGTTCTTGATAGAGATCCGGTATTTTGTAGTGAGTTTTGGAAGACTATGTTTAAGGCTATGGGAACAAAGTTACGTATGAGTTCGGCATACCACCCAGAAACGGACGGACAGACAAAGGTCGTTAATAGATGTGTGGAGACCTATTTACGTTGTTTCGCTTCGGAGAGACCGAGACAGTGGAGTCGTTGGTTAGCATGGGCAGAATACTCTTATAATACGAATTTTCATGTATCCACTGGCACTACACCATTTGAGGCCGTATATGGACGACCTCCGCCATCGATCATGGGATTTTTGCTGGCCGAAATCCAAGTTAAAGCTGTCGCCGACGAGTTGCGTGACCGAGACGGGGCACTCCGGCATTTGAAGGAGCATATCCGGCGAGCTCAGGAGTACATGACTCGAGCTGCAAATAAACATTGGAGAGACGTTAATTTTGATGTGGGGCAGCAGGTATTTTTGAAGTTGAGACCGTATCGGCAATTATCTCTGTTCAAGCGCAAGAATGCCAAATTAGCGGCCAGATACTATGGACCGTTCACGATTGAGGAGCGCGTCGGGGCTGTGGCTTACCGTCTCCGTTTACCAGAGGGTTGTAAATTACATCTGGTATTCCATGTCTCTCTTCTCAAGGCGGTGTTGGGAAATCATGAGTGCACGGAGAGGTTGCCCGAGGATTGGTGGGCCGTAAATCCCGAATTTCAGCTGGAATGGATTCTGCGGGACCGTTGGGTTTGGCGTGGTGATGATAGAGTCCGCGAAGTGTTAGTCCAATGGAAAGGAAAGGTGGCCGATGATGCGACGTGGGTAGACGTGGCGGAATTAATAAGTCTTCCACATTTCAGCCTTGAGGACAAGGCTGTTTGGAAGGATGGAGGAATTGTTAGAGACTTGGTTTATCAACAGAATCGACGGAAGTTGAAGAAGAGAGGGATCGAGAATGTGGCGTCAAACTTGGAAGCCACGTAAGATCATGCATGGGAAGCTTGAGCGCGGATTCGATGCATGGAGTCAGTGTGCATGGAATCGGCTAATTTAGGGTTAGGGTTTATTTTTAGTATATGCTCTTTTTAATAAACTGCCCATATAACGGGCTGGCCACATATAGGCCTACTTTCCTTAAGTAATAATTTTAATTAGTATATAATAGGGTTGATCTAGTAGAGATGAGGCATCGAGATTTTGTCTTGGATCAAACTCGGCGTATAGTTACGCTTGGCCGGAATAGTTCTTCCGTGGGATTTTGCTTTTCGTTTAATTTGAAATATCATTTGGTTATTATAAATTCGCTTATAATTCCTTTACTCTAACAAACACCCATAGTTCTGGTACCAAATGTTACAGAGCGGAAATTCAGATCATGTTATGGGATAATAAATGAGCTCAAGTAATGAGAGAACCTTAGTCTCAAAGCTTGATTTTATGAGTGAGTGCAATATCTCGAAAAGCTAGATAGCTTAGTTTGTTGTAAAAAAAAATGATGCATTCACCTCTTTGAACGATACATAAATAGCCTAAGAATTTGAAATCTACATAATCTTTAAAAATAACTGTAAATCAAATCTAATCAAATTTACTGAATCAAATATATGGGAACCCACAACCTAACATGATTGGATTGTGATCGCATTAGTCTGATGGTGACATCAGGGACGGTTCTATTCATTGGCTGCATGACCCAAAACTTCGAAAGAAGAGGCTGTCTGTATGTGTATGTGATATTTGTGTCAATTTGATAATGTTTATGCAGGCAACAGTCCATTAAAAGCTGTGTTTTTCCTAAGAAAAATCAGTGGTCGATTAAATTGTCTTTATATGTGATGGATAGAAAGTCGCCTATGCATATATGAACTAACCTGGCACTATTGTGTTTCAGGAGGAGTATGATACTCATGATCCCAAGGGATATTGCTCTCTGTCTTTACCATTTCTGAAGAAGAGGTCAAAAATTATTGAGATAGTTGCTGCCCGTGATATTGTCTTTGCACTTGCGCAATCTGGTGTCTGTGCAGCATTTAGTCGAGGTGCATCAATAACTGACTTCTTGTGCAGATTTTTCTTGGCTGTTAAAAGGGCTTATATATGTAACCTTTATGGTGCAGAGACTAACCAGAGGATATGCTTTCTGAATGTTTGTCCTGATGAAGTCATTCGGAGCTTATTTTATAACAAAAATAATGATTCGCTGATCACAGTTTCAGTCTATGCTTCAGATAACTTTAGTTCTTTAAAATGCAGAACCACAAGGATCGAGTAATTCCATCTTATCATTTGCTTTCTGTTCAATTTATTCTCATTTTGTTTCTAGTACTCATAAAATGTATATACGAACTACCTTTTAGATACATACGAAGGGGAAAACCTGATGCTGGTTTCCCACTGTTTGAGTCCGAATCGTTGAAGTGGCCTGGTTTTGTTGAATTTGATGATGTGAATGGAAAGGTTCTTACCTATTCCGCACAAGATAGGTAATAGCTGATATATGGATCATATTTTGATATATTTCCTTGTTCTTTAAATCTACTACCATTTGCTGATATCTACACCTGTCTTCTTTCAGCATATACAAGATTTTTGACTTGAAAAATTATACAATGTTATACTCGATTTCAGATAAAAATGTCCAAGAGATAAAGATCAGGTAATGTTATATTTTCTGCATAGGGTTTTCATCTTGAGGGAATGCTCCTTATATTTTGTGGTGCTAGCTAGAACATATGGTGCCTCTAATTGGTACAGTTTGATGCACACGGTCCACATATCAGTTCTCAAATGTATTACTTGAATTAGTTGCTCAAACTTTTTGCATGTTGTTTGGGCTCTCTGATAGTGGTCGGAAGGCATATATGTATATTTATTTGCTGCTTACATTTTGTTCGAACAGTCCGGGAATCATGCTGTTGATATTTACAAAATCTCAAGGCGCTGTCCCCTTGAAGATTCTGTCAATTGAGGATGGGACTGTTTTAAAATCGTTTAGCCATCTCCTTCACCGAAACAAAAAGGTTGATTTCATTGAACAGTTCAATGAAAAGCTTCTAGTCAAGCAAGAGAATGAGAATCTCCAGATTGTTGATGTAAGTTTGTTTTTCTATTGTACTTGTGTTATGATGTGGGTTATCCCACATCGACTTCACAAAGAAGTGTGGAGTGGTATATAAGTGAGTGTCAATCCTTTCCCTATAACCATGGTTTTGGGGAGAGTTAGGGCTCCTTGCTTGTATCCCTAACAATGGTGCGGTGAACGTGGACCGTACGTCTGCGGGAAGGGGCGACCCGTTGTGGCCCGGGAAACCGGGTGGGCCCGGGGAGTAGTCCCCGGGTGGGCCCAGGACTGGTAGCGCAGCGAATGGAGTCGTGAGTGGGCCAGCATCCTGGGTGGGCCCCACCGCGGACCCAGCCGTGGGTGGGGAGGACTTCCGGAGTAGGCCGTCCGTGGACGTACGGTTTCGAAGGGGAAGGCATTGTTATGATGTGGGTTATCCCACATCGACTTCACAAAGAAGTGTGGAGTGGTATATAAGTGAGTGTCAATCCTTTCCCTATAACTATGGTTTTGGGGAGAGTTAGGGCTCCTTGCTTGTATCCCTAACAACTTGTGATCTCCTATCCTTGGAAATCTGACATCCTATCTGTGTAGGTTCGGAATGTTGAGATAACGGAAGTTAGCCGAACAGAGTTCATGACTCCTTCCGCTTTCATATTTCTGTACGAGAACCAGTTATTCCTGACATTCAGAAACCGAACAGTTGCTGTGTGGAACTTTAGGGGGGAGCTCGTGACCTCATTCGAGGATCACCTTTTATGGCATCCGGATTGCAACACTAACAACATATACATCACAAGCGATCAAGATCTCATCATTTCGTATTGCAAAGCAGATTCTGATGAACCATTATCCGATGGGATCGGTATGTTCCATATGCACATAAAATGTTGTCTTTGTATTCGGATGGTGGTGTTATTCATCTTTGTTGTTTGTGCAGCGGGGTCCATCAATATCAGCAACATCTTAACTGGGAAGTGCTTGGCAAAAATAAAAGCGAGCAATAGTGTTCCTACGAACGAATGCAACTGCAGTGCGGGTTGTGGGGGCAAGAAATGCAACTTGAGGAAGCGTATCCAAGCTTCTAGAATTAGCAGTGTTGCGGAGGCATTGGAAGATATCACTGCTCTCTTCTACAACGAAGACCGTAACGAGATCTACACCGGAAATAGGAATGGTCTTGTTCATGTCTGGTCCAACTAAATGGTAGGTTGCTGCTTTCTTTATTTTTAGGACACTGAATCTTGCATTACTTCTTCCGATCTGATCAACCATCGCCATGATGTTATATGTCTGTAGAATTTGAATCTTTTGAGTTAAGACTGTTGTGCGAAGATAATCTCTGTAAATTGCGTGCTGAAATGATTCTTTTTTTTATTTCGAGGGTTTAATTTAGAATGTATTATTCTTTTGTTGTTATTGTTTGGAATTTCGGGGTTACATAAATAGGTTAGGAACTGGACAATATTAAAATTCATGATGTATTTTAGATGTAATTATCTCCTACCTACTAAATGTTGTTGCCAAACCTAGTGCATCATAATTCATCTATTCCCACACCTAAATATATACTATAAAGTAATAACCCTCAAGTACGTAGCTACCTGCTGTGATTATGAGTAGGCAGATCATCATTCACACTGTATTCGAATAATCACTACCCTCATTATTCCATTTTACTAGACCCGCATCTTAATTGTAAAAGAGCGAGCTGATGTGATTAGAAGAAAATGAAAGAATATATTGTTATTATTATTATTGATTTATTTGAAAACTGAAAGTGTTACTGATTTGATTGTAGGAGTTAGGCGCTATCAATTCTTATAAACTTGAATGTCTCATTTCTACGTTTTGCTTGTCCCATTATTTATTTCTCATTCTAAAAGTCAACATAAGTGAGTAGTCCACAATCATCTAAATAAGTGGACCTACTATCACTTTATACATTTTCACTACTATTTTATACCTTTCGGCAATCCACCTTAATTTCCGTGCTGAATTCCTATAAAACATAAATAATGAGATGGAGGGAGTACGTTTTTATATTTCTTCTCCATCAAACTTTACCGTATTATGGGTGCGTAGGTGGCATGGACGTCTCAGCCCCACCCGAGTCGCCTTCTAGAAAGCTCATCCAAACCCCCAAGCTCCGCGTCCTCTTCAACGTCACCCTCGCCATCTCCATCCACAACCCTAAAGAGTCGGCTTCCGCTACAACCGCGGCAATGGTATTCTCCGCCACCGGAGCAACGCCCGCTCCCTCAACCTCACACTCGCTCTGATGGGTGACCGGATCGCCTCGGACTCCACTTTGTTTTCCGACGTCGCCGCCGGTTCCGTGCCGATCGAGACCTACGTTAGGCTTTCCGGCAAGGTGCGAATATTATTCTCAATTCACGTCACCACCTACTCCACCTGCGATCTGGATCTCTTCCTCGCCAATCGGACTATTTCTAACCTAAAATGCCAGTATAGAACCATGCTTAGAATTTGCTTTAGCGATTTGTTTGTTTGTTTCTTTGTAAATTACTAATTTGGTTATTATTATGTTAATAATAATAATAATAATAATAATAATACTGGAGTGGAGTGAATCTTTTTGGTTTTTTATGTCGCAATTGTTAGTTTATTTATTATATTAATGAAATTAGTTAATTATGTTTTTTTAAAGGATATTAGCCTTTAAATCCGTAATGAATAGGCGAGATTTGGTTTTGAAAACAATCTTCAAAACGCGCCGCATAATACACCATCTTTCAAATCATTAAATTTCATACATTGGCGACAACTCCGGCAAAATTGATTTTGACATGGCGCGTTACGTGACATGATAGTGCAAACATCATATTTTTAGTAATACAAGTAGGATTTTTGTAAATATTGTTTCCCTAAACATACATGAATTTTAGATACTATTTAATTTTGGACATGACTTTCCAAACAAACAAGAAATTTAAATTTTGTCCAACCAGAACATATTTCTCAAAGCAATTTGTCCACATTCTAACAATTTAATTTTGCTGAAACTTCACATTTCTCTTTCTCATTTTTTAGTTTTTCACTTTTGTGTTTCAACCAAATTATTGCAATAGATGTTGGTTACAAGTTATTACAATTCTAGAAAAGGTAAGTCGGAAAACAAAAAATCAGAACAGAAATGGAAAAACATAAACTTCGTCGAGTCGAGGAAGACCTCTTTCCGCAAGACGAAATACGCCCAGGATAGTGCTCTCGGATCTGACGTATTGTTCTCAAAGATGAAATGACGACGTCTCAAAGTATTGCAACACTGCAGAATAATGAGATCCGGTGAGGACTAAAGCTTCTGGACAACCTAGGAACTAAGATGCTTATGCAGAGAGAAAATCTTGAGAGTGATGTGTTGAAATGCTTTGCAGACTAGCCTATTTATAGACACTTCCATCGCAGGCAGATCATGGCCAGGGTAGTGAAGTAGTGGAAAGATGGAAGGTTGGTTGCTGAATAGACTCCTTCCAGCACCTTCTAAAATGTATAATCATGTGCAGCAGGAGCACAACACCAAGGATCCAAATGACCAATTGCCAAGATCCAAGGACAAGAACACGGGCTCGAAGTCGGGCACGAGCGCGGTGCTGCGTGTGTGAGGCGGTCAGAGAAAAGGCTTGGACGCATGAGCATCTGTGGCCCAAGGCCACAACATGTCACTTTGTTATCTCCTACAAAGTGGTAGATACTTAAATACCACAACTATTATTGTTGATTAATCAACGTGAGACATTAACTAATGTTTAAACTCTCCGAATAAGGTAAGTTTCTCCACATTAGGTAACAAACTTAGTTTTGTCCCCCAAATCTTGAACCGCTATTTCTCGCTCACGAAAATCAAAATTGAGAAATTAAGCACACTACAGTTATCTACTTGAAACGTAGATCTACACTACATATTTTAATTCGTAATTTGGATACATTTCAAGGCTAAAAAACGCGATCAAAGACGACTGAATTTTAATTCAATTCAACAAGCATTTAATGTTTGATTTCTTTCCATAATATTCTCTTCCAAGATTTTTCAACAATCCCTTGCATGAGTGGAAATAGCCAAATGCATGCATGCATGTAGACACACAGCTCTGTCCTCAAGAGACAATAAAGCATTACGGTAGGTAGCTTGTGACCTTGAACCTTCCTTAGTCAGTGCTATCGAGCATACCAACGGACTAGTGGATACGTGGCCTTGAACTATTCCTCCATGATGTATGCTTAGACAATAGCACTAACACTATAAAGTCTCAACCTCGTCTGTCTCACGTTTGTATTTTTTACAGGCTTTGGACAACCTCTTTGGATTCATAAGTGTCACATAGAACCGATCCTCACTTCTGACTTACATAGGTGATTCTTACTTGAGTATCCTGCCATACTCCACCTTCTCAAGGTATCCAAAAATCATTAAAAGTCAAAGACTTATCCTCACCACTTGACAGGTCACCAACACTCTCGAGCTCTTTAGGGAATTGACTATTTAGGTATGGTATCAACATACTCATATAACTTAGTTGGGTAACTACTATAATTGTCTTTAAGTTGTGGATTTAACTCTCATCCCCTCTACGAGCTTATACATTTGATCTTGATGTAAACTCTTGGTAAACGGATCCGCCAGGTTATCTATTAACTTAACATAGTCTACAAAGATAACCCCACTCACTCTTTACGGTATTGTGTCGATGAAGAATATGTCTCGACTTACCCTTATACAACACACTCTTGGCCCTTCCAATAGCCGCTTGGCTATCGCAGTGAATCATCACAGGTGGCACGGGCTTCATCCAACATGGAATATCTTCAAGAAAATTACGGAGCTATTCGACCTCCTCACCTACCTTATCCAAAGCAATGAACTCGGATTCCATGGTGGATCGGGCTATGCACGTTTGTTTCGTGGATCTCCATGACACAACTCATCCCCCTATAGCGAACACATAACCACTAGTAGACAACGAGTCTTTAGTGTCGGATATTCAATTCGCATATATTACCTTCAAGTACCGGGGGATGTCTAGAGTAGTGCAACCCAAAGTTAAGACTGTACTTCAAGTACTTTAGAACTCTTACAAGAACTTTCCAATGTTCCCTACTCCGATTACTCGTATATCGACTCAGTTTGTTCACCGAACAAGCTAGATTTGGCCTCGTACAGTTTGTGATGTACATAAGACAACCAATAATCGTAGCATAATCCTCTTGAGCAACATGATCACCTATATTCTTGCTCAAGTGAACATTTACCTTCAGATGAGTCTTTGCAGGTGCACTATCAAAAGCATTGAACCTTTTAAGCACCTTTTCAATATAATGAGATTGAGACAGAATAATCTCATTGGGAGTTCTTCAGATCTTCACTCCAAGAATTACATCATCCACTCCCATATCCTTCATATCGAAAACTCTCTTAAGCACACGTTTGGTGTCATTTATTACTTGATTATTCTGTCCCATAATCAACATATCATCTACATAAAGACAAACAATTATGAAATCATTCTTAGTATTCTTTATGTAAACACACTTATCACATTCGTTAATCTTAAACCCCATTCGACGACATAACCTTGTCGAATTTCAAATGCCATTATAACAGATCTTGTTTCAACCCATATAGGGATTTTACCAACTTACATACCTTTCACTCTTGGCCATGTAAATTTACTCTTCTAAATCACCATTTAGAAATGCGGTTTTCACGTCCATTTGGCAAATCTCAAGATTGTGCAGAGTAGCAATCGCGAGAAGCACATAGATAGAAGTAATCCACGTTACAGGCGAATATGTATAGAAGAAATCAAATCCTTCAATTTGCTTAAAAACTTTAACCACTAAACAGGCTTTATACATATCAATTGACCCATCTGCCTTGTACATTCTTTTTAGGATCCATTTGCACCTTCAGGTAAATCAGCTAAGACCCAAGGGTGATTTTGCATGATTGAGTCAATCTCAATTTGGACAGCTTCTTGTCAAAGTGGACCATCAAGTCTAGAAAGAGCTTCCTTTGTAAACCATGGTTCTTCATCCAAAAGAAATATTACATATTTAGGACCGAAGTCTGTTGGGTTATGAGTCAGTGGTTGATCTTAATAACCACTTAGAGGGTACTTAGTATTATCTTATCAGTAGTTCTTGTAATAGGACTTATCTGTTTATCGATAATGGGGGAAATCATAGTGATTTAATGCTATGGAATTGAAGATCCCAAAACCCGTCTTGTATCCTTAGTGTAGTGTTGATAAGACTAGATGATGTAAAAGGCTAGACTGCTGATATTTTTCTTTATCATTTTTGTCTAAGTCCTGTAAGGGGTATGTTGGGCGATGATTCTATCCTCAGCAGTGTCGATAATAGTGGGAAATGATTCAATATTCTATGTTGTTAAACAGTTAGTAGCCCTATGCTCTGAATGTATTTATGAAGATTTGAAGATCCCAAAACCCTATATTGATTGGTGAACCATTACGTTGTATTTTGTTTTGTCTCTGAGGTTTCAGACTCAGCAGACCCTCTGCTCTGGTTCAGGCACTCAGTAGATTATCCGCCTCAGCACCAGAAGTAGAAGACTCAGTAAATACTGGACTCTGCAGGAGCAGTATACTGAAAGGAGTCAGTAGAACTGAACTCAGCATGAGTAGTTCACTGTACTCAGAGCTGATCTTCAGTAGAGCCTACTCAGCAAGAGAATGCTACTGAATCAAAGATCAAACTCAGCAACGGACAGACAGTCTTCTGACTGTCAGAATCTTTGAAGTCACTTTTCAGCAGAGTCAATACGAGGAAGAGAGAAGTCAGCTTCAGATCTCCTAGAAGTTTGTTCTGTCTCCACCACTTTCTGAACCTCGACCAATGACAAGCAGACACGTAACCTATATCTACTTAAAGCTGCAAGTCAACAACTTTCCAGAAAATGAGGAAAAGGAGGAAAAGGAGCGAAGAACTTGCTTCATTAGAATATTTCTAGTTCTTCTCTCTAGAGTTTCCTTCTTTAGATCCCTCTTCTCTATCTAAGCTCAATTGTTCATATCCATAGCTTAGAACCTTCGAAGGAGTTCACATTTCGTGACAGTTCTTATTGTAAGAACTCCTTCATAGTTGGAGAACATCCCCTCCCCTTCAAACTTCGATTTGATTTGTAAAGTCGCTAAGGACTATAACTTAGAAGGGTCTGTCCAGTGCACGGATACCTTGCTGAGGCTTGCTTAGATTAATCAACAAGACCTCCTGTTCAGCAGGATCGTGGACGTAGGATCTTGCGTATCCGAACCACGTTAAAAATCGCTTGTGCCATTTACTGTTTTATCGCGCTGCATTCAACCTATCTTACAAACTCATACTTTGCATAAAATGAATTTGAAAGTGCACTAGCCAAAATCATTTGGTTTGCGAAAAACACGTTTTCAAATTGAGACGAAGTCTATCGGGCCCTACACACTTATCCGCACTAAGTCTCCAACTGAGAATCAAATACTGACAAAAGTCAGTAGGAGAAACTCAGTAGTTGACTCACTCTGACCCGCGATCAGAAGGTTACTATTTGGCACTGTTCATCAGTTGCAACCTACAGCTCAGCTGTCCTTCGCGTTTGAGAAAAAGAACTTGTACTCAGGTGTATTCACCCCCCCCCCTCTACACCTGACACTCATCTCCGGACCAACAATTGGTATCAGAGCGTGGTGTTCTTCTGATCATCGGTTCTGAAACTCTGGTCTACTCGAACAGATCCTGAAAATGTTTTTCACTGCACAAGCATCTCTTCATACATCCTTATACTCTCACCCAAAATGTCTGATATGTCAGGTATTGGTACTGATGTTCTCTGTGGAGAACTACACGGTATGGCACGTAAGAATGGAGGCGCACCTTACATCGCTGCACGACAGCATGACTGATGTCCTAGAGACAGGACCTATCATTCCCATGATCGACATCGTTCAATATGCAGTTGTGGGAGGTGGAGCATAGACTGGTGCTAAAGTTGCAAAAGATAAATCAGCCTTCACGCCTGAAGAGAAAAAGCTGCACAACCTCGACCGAGTTGCGCGGAATGCTATCCTGACTACGCTCAGCGATTCACACCTCGGGAGGGCGCAAGATTGTAAGACGGCAAAGGAACTCTGGGATGCCATGGCTGTACTGAGCCAAGGAACCCCGCAGATCAAAGAGAACAAGCTCAAGCTAGAGCTACAAAAGTTCGACACTTTTGCTATGGAGCCCAACAAGACCATTGACGAGCTTAGCGTCAGATTTACAAACCAGATCAATGTGATCAACGGGCTGGGGAGGACGTTCACCAACAAAGAGATGAACACCAAGATCTTGAGAACATTGCCTCGACTGAAGTGGCTTCCTTTTGCTACTTATTTACGTCGCTCAGATCTAAATGCTCTAACTCCTGATGTTATATTTTCAGAATTAAAGACGGAGGAATTCGAGCACATCCTACCCCAACGATGTTCCAGTGCACCAGCTGACACCCAGATAGATCATGTCTACAAAGCAACAGTCAGCAAAACTAGAGCCAACCCTATTTCTTCTAGCAAGACAGCAGCTGTGTCAGATGCTAAGTCCTCAGAGACTCCTGCTACTGATCAGCTTGCACTCATGGCTCTCAAATATCAAAGAGAAAAAGAAAGAGTCAGGAAGCTGAAGAAATATCACAGAGATTCTCCCTCAGGTAAAAAGGATTATCGAAAAAGGGAAGAATCTAAAACTTCTACTGATTGCAGGAACACAGAACCAGCTGCTAGTCCATCCAGCGACTCAGCTGGAAAAGGCGGCAGAACCTCCGTGTGTTACAACTGCAAGAAGGAGGGACATTATCAGTACGACTGTCCCAAACTCTCAACTGCTCAACGAGCAGAACGGTAGGCTAGACGCGAAAAATTTGCCATAAGAAGGTAGGCCTATATCGCCGGAGAGATATCCGATGACTCAATCGAGGAAGATATATTTATGTATTCTTCTGAAGACGAAGCTGCATTTGTCGCCGTTGAGGTCGGAGAAATAGATCTTGAATCAACAGCTGAATACTGTCTGATGGTCAGAGAAGAGGCTGAGGTAAAC
This sequence comes from Lavandula angustifolia, assembly GCA_028984105.1. NCBI lineage: Eukaryota > Viridiplantae > Streptophyta > Magnoliopsida > Lamiales > Lamiaceae > Lavandula > Lavandula angustifolia. Next base: position 3,738,905 of record CM054822.1, on the reverse strand, counting down.
TCGAAACTTAATATAACCTCCTCTTCACAAAGCACACACGACACATGCTCGGTCACAGATGAACCTCTAGACGTGGTACAAGCATATGATGATCTACTAGAGGAATAGATTCAGCTAAGCAGAGAGTTTAGCAGAACTATTCAGGAATTGGAACATGTAAAGGCTGAGAATCAGAGACTTTCTTCTAATTGTCAGGTCTCTACTGATTCAGAGAATCTGGTTGCGAGACTCAAGGAAGAGATTGAATCTCTTATGACTAAGTCTCAGCTTCAAGAAACTCAGTTATCAATTCTGACCAAAGATAATTTTGAGAAAGCTACTGAAATAGCCCGACTCAGTCAGAAACTCGCAGAAGTTGAAAAGGATTATGAATCACTTCGGAAAAGTGATGAAGTTTGGCGAGGACTATGACTGAACAGTACCTAGGAGCTAAAGAGAAGTTGGAAAGCATGCTTAGAGCTCAAAGGCCACTAGCTATGAAAGAAGGACTTCGCTACACTCATGAAGCTTCCACTTCAACCTCTAAAAGCTCAGAAATGTTGGCTGATAGGTTCGTCAGAGGGAAAGTTCAGATTGCAGAACCAACAACTCAGGAAGAACAAACAAAAGATGATCGCACCTCAGCCGATCAACAAGAATCAAATGACCAAAGGTTCTAGCCCCAGAACACCAAGATCAAATTCAGGGGGAATCAAGAAGGTCAGGTGGGCAGAGCAATACATCGAGCCACTGTATGAGTATCCAGCACAGTATGGTTCGTATTACTGTAAGCCCAGGGTCAGGAAGAGCACAAAGCCTCAGAAGAAGAAAGCTCCTAAACCCAAAACTGCCAGAAAGTCAGTATCTCCCAGTCCAGTGGAGAAGAAAACTGACAAGGTTCAGAAGAAGAAGTCTCAGACTCCTAAGCCCCGAGACAAATCTGGGTCCCGAAATCACCCACTAACACTTAAGGACCCAAACTGAACCAAAGGGTACCTAAAAATGTTTCTATTTTGCAGGTGCATAAGGACCCTTGGATTGTGGACAGCGGCTGCTCAAGACACATGACGTATCAAAAGAGCCTACTGACCAATTACGTACAAGAAGATGGTCCCAGAATTGAGTTTGGTGACAACTCTAAAGACTATACAAGGGGATATGGAACACTGAACATTGGGACTGCTTCAGTTCCAAGAGTAACATATGTTGAAGGACTTCAACATAATCTCCTTTCTGTCAGTCAATTCCGTGACAATCTGAATAGAGTTATCTTTGACGCTGGTTTCTGTGATATTGTTGACAAATCTACAGGGAAAACAGGGTTATCAGGTCCGCGAAGGAAGAATATCTATGTTGCAAACTGGAAAACCGCAGAACCTGAGGCTTGCTTACTTGCTCAGACGAAATCCTGTGAGAAAACAGGATGGTTGTGGCACAAGAGACTCAGTCACCTGAATTTCAAGACTATGTACAAGCTAGCCATGAACTCTAAAGTCAGAGGACTGCCCAATGAAGCTTTTATCAAAGACAGAAACTGTGAAGCGTGCTTGAAGGGAAAGCAGACAAAGAAAAGCAATCCACCAATTTCGTCACCTTCCACTGATGGAATCCTTCAACTGCTACACATGGATTTGTTTGGGCCAGTTTCTCCAGTGACTATAAGAGGCAAGAAGTATGCCCTCGTCGTTGTTGATGATTATTCTCGATATACGTGGGTCATCTTCATAGCCAACAAATCTGATGTCAAGACTGAGTTGCCAAGACTGTCGAAGAAACTCAGTGTGGAGAAAGACATCAAGATACAGAGAATCCGCTCAGATCGAGGAACATAATTTCTCAACTCAGTAGTTAAAGAGTACTGTGATAAAGAGGGAATCAAGCACGAGACGTCAGCAGCTCGCACCCCTCGGCAGAACGGACTTGCTGAACGAAAGAACAGAACACTCAAAGAAGCAGCAAGAACGCTCCTAGCAGACTCTGGACTACCCTCAAAGTTCTAGGATGATGCTACTGACACCGCCTGCTACACTCAGAATCGCTCATTGCTTACACAGCAACACATGAAGACACCTTACGAATTATGGAAAGGGAGAATTCCTTCTATTTCTCATTTCCATATTTTTGGTTGTCCTTACTTTATTCACAATAATGGGAAAGATCAGTTGAAAGTCTTTGATAGCAAATCTGATCAAGGAGTATTCTTAGGATACTCTCGAGTCAGTAAAGTTTTCAGAGTCTTTAACTATCGGACTCTTTGCGTGGAGGAAAGCCCGCATGTTGTCTTTGATGAGTTTGTTACTGAGAATAGGAAATCAAAGAAGACAAATCCTGAAGATATCAGCAGGAAGCTACAGGATCTCACACTGAATGACAAAGTCGAAAAGATCCAGCATTGTTGGGATGATGCGTCAGACGATGAAGAAATCCAGACCCATCCCGCAGGCACTATAGCTAACCTGGTTGATTCTACAGAACAGAATCAACATTAGGTAACAGCGGTCGATGAGGAAGCCCCGGTGGTAACTAAGACATCTACTGAGAATATAAACTCAGGGGGAACGACTAATGTCTTGAGCTAAATGCCCCTGAACCTGGAAACTCAGTAGATCCCAACCTTCTTACTGAATTGCTTCAGTCACAGAATAGCACTACTGAAATGTTCGTGTCTTGACGCTCACTCTTCTGATCTTATCATAGGAGATCCATCAGCAACAATAAGGACAAGATCCAGATTAAGCCAAGGAGAAAGTTCTCTCTACTCCTACTTCTTGTCTACTGAAGAACCTCAAACGATAGAGGATGCTCTAAACGATGCTGACTGGATTATTGCCATGCAAGAGGAGCTAAACCAGTTTTTCTGAAATGAAGTTTGGGAGCTTGTTGACAGACTTAGACATCAGCACGTGATCGGCACTAAGTGAGTCTTCAAAAATAAGCGATGAAAACATCATTGTCAGAAACAAGGCTCGACTTGTTGCCAAGGGATACTGTCAAGCAGAAGGAATAGACTTTGATGAAACTTTCGCCCCAGTCGCCAGATTGGAAGCTATTCGTCTGTTCCTAGCATATGCAATGCATCAAAGATTTAAAGTATATCAAATGGATGTAAAGTCAGCGTTTCTGAATGGCGTACTAAAGGAAGAAGTCTATGTGGAACAACCGCCCGGCTTTCAGCAGGGATATCAAGTGTACAGACTTCGGAAAGCTCTGTATGGGTTAAAACAAGCACCCAGGGCTTGGTACGATACCCTATCAGATTTTCTGCTTCAGAAAGGTTTTCAGAAGGGGGCAGTAGATCGCACCCTGTTCAACATCAAGTCAGGAGATGACATCCTACTGGTGCAAATCTACGTGGACGACATCATTTTCGGTTGCAGGAACGTGACTATATGTCAACAATTCAAGAAAATGATGAAGGAGAAGTTCGAGATATCCATGATGGGGGAGATGAACTATTTCCTTGGATTTCAAGTAAAGCAATCAACTGAAGGAATATTCATCAACCAGGCTAAATACACTCGAGATCTCCTGAAAAGATTCGGCTGCGACTCAAGCAAGCCAGTCAAGATCCCCATGAACACAAATTTTAAAATCGATCTAGACAAAGAGGGAGCTTCTGTCAACTCTACTGATTATAGAGCTATTATTGGTTCTTTACTATATTTAACAGCAAGCAGACATGACATAACTTATGTTGTAGGTGTATGTGCAAGATTTCAAGCGAATCCCAAGCGAAGTCATCTAGACTCCGCGAAAAGGATTCTGCGATACCTGAAGGAAACACCTGATGTAGGGTTATGGTATCCTGCTGATGACAATCTGATACTAACAGGTTATTCTGATGCTGATTATGCAGGATGCAGGATAGATCGAAAGTCAACTTCTGGAACATGTCAGTTCCAGGCAGCAAGCTGATATCATGGTTTTCAAAGAAACAGCATTCAGTAGCGACGTCCACTACTGAAGCTGAGTATATGGTTGCTGGAAGTTGTTGTGCCCAGATCCTTTGGCTTCGACAACAACTGCGAGACTATGGAATTACTCAAGATGAAGTGCCCATCTAATGCGACTCCACCAGTGCGATTGCTATAACTCAGAACCCAGTTCTTCATACGAGATGCAAGCACGTGGACATTCGACACCACTTCATCAGAGACCATGTCAAAAAGAAGAATATCAGGATGGAGAAGATCCATACTGACAAGCAAAGGGCAGACATACTGACCAAACCACTAGCTGAAAACAGATTCAGAGAATTATCAGTTGAGCTAGGTTTACTGGATCCTAGTGACTCGTGTCAGTAAGAGGAGTCAGTACGACAGGTCAAAAGTCAGACTCAGTACTTTGATTCAGTCGGGTGAATCACAGTACACAGTAAGGGGGAACATGGTTATCAGTACCACAAAGATCCTCCTGAGTCATTACGGTAACCAGCTGATCGTAAAAGTTCAGCTGAAGAGGTTTGCGTAGTTTAAATACTTAATATTCTCAGAAGCATGCTCGCATTTAGTAAATCATTCGTTTGCATTCAGAAGCATGATGAGCATTTATTTCCCGCCATTAATCTTTAAGGTTTAAGTCAGTAGAAACCGTTTTCATTTAAAAAGCTTAGCCTTTAATGTAGCCTGCAACACATTTAATGCATGTCTTCTCACCTTACTTTATCTGCGCATATCTTACGTGGGTCTAGGTTAGAGGCGGCTAATGTAATCATTCCGTTTATAACATCAAATCACAACCGTTATTAAAAAGCGAGTTTTTATACCAGCCGTCCGATTAAAACCGTTTGATATTCAAAACTTATAAAATCTCTCCTTTATCTCTAATCCTATCTTTTTTACGCCATTTTCGCACTTAGAGCTTTTTAAGCATTCAGTTTTCCTCTCGCTTTCTACCAAAATTGATTCCGTTTTTCTCAACTCAAGCTCTTTGTTTACGGTAATTTCTTAAACTTCTGCGTAACTCGAATCTAACTTACTCTATTTTCAAGTGCTAATGAGTTTCTTGCAGATAACTATGACGTTTGTTTAGACCCCGCACAACATTGAGGAGATCATCAAGTCGAGGGTTCTCTTCGAACCGACGATGGTCCTCCACCAGACAGAGCTTCCTTATCTTGAGCCCATCTTCTCGGCTCTTAAGGAGTCTAGCCTAGCGCTTCTCATGACGAAGCATCCTCGCTCTTATCTTCCCCGCCAGGTGGCCGAGCTGTATTATAACTGGCGTTCCGTGGAAGATACCGATGGAGAGATGTCGGAGATCGCCTACATGAGGGAAGTGGCCCCTCAGAAGTGGGAATCCAGCCATGCCGATATCAACATCAGGGCAGCGCTGAAATCCTCCTTCGATCTTCCGACTTACGGGATTTCTCTCGTGGGCTACAAGGAGAAGGAACTGAACGCCTATGTCCACCGCTTCTGTGGAAGGGACGATATCTCCTTCAAGTCCGCGCTGCCGAAGAACCAACTCCTGCCGGAGTACAGAGGGCTCGCATACATAGTTATACATATCCTGACGAGCGCCGTAGGTTCTTTCGACTAGCTGTCCAAGCCCTGACTCCAGCTGATGATGGCTATTATTGACGGAGTCCAGGTGAACTGGACAGAGTTCTTTGTGGCCGAGCTGAAGGCTCAGGCGCACAAGTTTGCCACCACACAGTTAGGAGAGAGGAGACTAATTAGTGTGGGCAAACTACTGTATGGTACCAAGGTGTCCATACTGATCAAAGACTCAGTCACGAATCATGCTTCATTCGCCGATTCAAAATACTTTGACAAGAAGCTCATTAAGTTCAAGATACGAGCAGCGGCTGAGAAGTCAGTCGGACGTGGAGCCACTGAGCTCAAAAGGTCTTCTACTGATCTGCCTCCACGGGCCGACCCACCAAAGCGGAAGAAGCTCTCCAAGGCTGGAGCTTCAGAGGTTCCCGGAAAGCCTGCTTCTCCTCCACTACCTCAGGAGGAGGACATACTGGACGCTGATACCGGGATAGAGGGTGCCACCCTCAAGGACAAGGTACAGCGGATCAGTTCGGAAGAGACTCAGTCGGAGGAAGTTGAGGAACCGGCTGGTGAAGTCTCATCCGAGTGGTCGACGTTGTAGATGACTCGTCTCCGAGCCACAGGAGAAGTCGTTGCACAGATCCCTGAAATCTCATCTCATCAGGATCTGGTCGACATAGCGATAAGGGCCAGGACTCAGATGCTGCTGAGATTCCTGAACTGGGATATCCTTGCAGAGCTGATTCAGCAGCACTCTGCATTGTCCCTTCTGGCAGAGGAGCAACGTCTGCAGTCAGCCATAGGGTTTGGGGAGCCCGCTGACATTGCATCCTTCGAGGACCTACGGTCAGCCATGCTATATCTACTGAACCTGAGGTCCTCCCAGCAGACAGCCAGCAGCCCACCGCAGCCTTCCCATCATGATGATAATGATGATGATAACAATGATGAGGATCAGGCACCACCCAAGGATGCAGATCAGGGAGAATCTGCTGAGGGTAAAACTCCCAGCGAGAAGGGCGAGTCACCACCTCCACCTCCTACATCAGGTGACGCCCCAGTTGCTTTGAAGCCCAGTCGGAAGCAACAGCTCGCAGCCTCAGAGCAGAGGCTCGGAACCTCATCCTATCAGGCCAAACCTATAGGTTCCGTGTCCTCAAAGTCTGTCAACCGTGCAATAAGGAAGCAAGGAGACAAAAACCGTCTCCTAGCTAAGGACGTCCATCTGAAGTGGACGCAATATACTAAGTCTCAGACGGAGACTGTTGACAGACTGGCAAGCGCAGTCAAGAAGGTCTCAAACACTCCAACTCCAAATATTCAGGAGATCGTCCAGACTGCGCTGGCCGCTCAGAAGGCGGACTTGGCTGCTCAAAGTCAGCAGCTGCTCGAAGCTCAACACAAATCTTTTTCTGAGCAGCTGACAAAGAGCTTAGCCATAGTCCAGAAGACCATGGATGAGCGAAATAAGATGGCCACCTCCAGTATGCAGAAGGCATTGGAGAATCAGGCGGCTGGCTGCCTTAAAGCTCATCCAGTCAGAGATGACTGCCTCACTCGACGCATCGCTCCTGAAGCAAAGGCAAGAAACAACAGCCCAAATTCGCCAAATCCGCAAGGATCAAGAGGCTAACTGGGAGCATTATTGCGATGCCGTCGGAGACTTCAACACCACCACCAAATCCATTAAAGCTGCCCTTTTCACCCTTGAGAAGGACGTCGCAGCAATTCGTGCTCTTCTGACCCCGGCTACTGATGATGCCAAAAAGGGGGAAGAAAGGGCTGAGACAGCTCAGGTGGGTGTGGAAGCTGAGGCAAGGGAAGCCGTCAAGGGGGAAGGTTCAGCTGCTCAAGCTGGAACCAGTTCAGTATCCCCTCCCATAGTCCAAATCCCAACTGTCCAAGCAACTCAGTTGCCCGAGCCAGTTGGAGGATCAGGAGAAGGATCCTCGACTCAGGCACAACACATAGAGGAGGTCGCACAGTTTGTGGACCAAGAAGATGAGCCCCTGCCACCTCAAAGGCCCGGGAAGGAGAAAGCGACAGAGTCTACTCCACCTCCTTTCCCGACGCCTAAATTCAGAACTCGAGAGGAGTAGGAGGAGTTCGATAAGAGGGTAGCTCAGCAACTACAAGATCAAATTGATTATGAGTTGAGATTGGAGGAAGAGGCTTAGAAGCCTAAGAAGAAGAAGAGACAGCCTACTGTCAGGGTGTCCAAGAGCACATCCAAGAAGATCTTGGATGAGCAGAAAAAGAAGGCTCAGCAATCTGCTGATGAGCCGGCTGGCTCGGACACTGACAATCTGCCCCTTACTCAGAGAATGAAGAAGATCTCTACTTTAACACCTGAGCAAGAGGCAGAGGATAAGGCGACCTGGGAGGTGACACAGCAAGGGCTGAATCTCCGGAGAGGAGATAGTAGAGCTGCTGCCCTTAGGAAGAAGAAGAGGTTGGATGACTTGGCAAAGATAATAGAGTTGACTGACAAAATTGCCAAGGAGTCAATCCTCGACAGGAGAAAACAGGTACCCAGGACTTCCAAGTTCTTCAGGCGAGGTGCACAGAAAGCTGCCTATCTGAAGAAGTCTCCGCATCGCCATGTTGACAAGTGGATTCCCTGGAACCTGAACGAGGAATGGGAGGAGCTGAAGATTGATTTTATTAAGGCATACTACGTATGGCAATGCTATCCTACTGAGGTACCGGCTGCTGATCTCTTCGACGAGTTCATTCATCCGTACGACGCCAACCTCAGAGCACAGATCCAGCTTATTTTATTCAAGGAAAAGCTGCCACTCGTTGCCCCTGCCTACAGACAGCTAACTCCACCCATGACCTCTCGAGGAGTTTTGTGTACAAAAGAGATTGAAGATGAGGTCGATGCTGCTGCACGCCACCATGATCTAGATCCTTTGCAGCCAAGTGATCTTAAGGATATCCAAACCCTCCGAGCCAGAATCTACAGATCTTATGGATTGGATCCTCCTGCTGTCAAGTCTACTGAATTCAAGGACAAGATTAAGAAGTTCAGACGATAGCAGTAGACGTTCTCTCTTTGTATAGAAGTTAGGGCTAATTGTAATCATCTCTCATAGATATATCAGTACCTTTCTTCTGGCCAGACAACTACTCAGTGTCTTACGGCTATGTTTATTTACTTTATCACAACTGATCACTAAAGTGATCTGACACACACACACACATAACCTTTTTCTATGATATACCTATCTTTTAGCAGCTGACTGCATTGCTTTATTTGCTCATTTTCTTTTACTGAAGTCTCTTCAGGTCAGTAGTTTGGAACTTAATGTTCTTAGAATTATAATGGTTTTAGCATCATCAATTAGGGGGAAATTGTTGGGTTATGAGTCAGTGGTTGATCTTAATAACCACTTAGAGGGTACTTAGTATTATCTTATCAGTAGTTCTTATAATAGGACTTATCTGTTTATCGGTAATGGGGGAAATCATAGTGATTTAATGCTATGAAATTGAAGATCCCAAAACCCGTCTTGTATCCTTAGTGTAGTGTTGATAAGACTAAATGATGTAATAGGCTAGACTGCTGATATTTTTCTTTATCATTTTTGTCTAAGTACTGTAAAGGGCAAGTGTTGGTCTGATATTCAGTAGGAAGTTACTTTCCAGAACCCCACGTCATCAAGGTTAGAGATTGTGTTCACAGGTCATCAGCTGACTTCAATTAGTAGAAGATTTCTCTTCAGCTGACCCTCATCAGTAGAAGAATACAGAGTCAAAGCTCAGTACCTTCAGAGTCATCAGCTGATTCCACTCAGTAGAAGATTCGTTATCAGCAGGCTCAGACGAAGAAGACAGAGATCTTATCAGGTCTACTATATCCGACATAAAATGACCCGAGTTTTAACATCATTCGAAAAGTCAGCAGAAGATCATACGAGGATGAGTGATAGTCAACTCAGATGAAGACTGATGTCTGACAAGTCTCACCTACCACAAACCTCGACCAATGAGAAGCAGTCTAAGCTCTACCTGCTCTGACCAACTAAAGCTGCTCTCATGCACAGTGACCAACTACTCTGCGACAACATTTCGAACATATGGCCGTTTTCCTTGGATGTTTTGACACGTGGCATCGTCCCCTCCAACGGACAAATGCCTGGGTCATAACTATAAATAGAGCAGCCTTTCCGAGCTCCACGCACGGGATATCAAAGGGATTACACGCTCAAGATTTCGAAACACTCTAGCGCCTTTCACGAAGATCCAGCGAAGAACTTGCTTCATTAGAATATTTATAGTTCTTCTCTCTAGAGTTTCCTTCTTTAGATCCCTCTTCTCTATCTAAGCTCAATTGTTCATATCCATAGCTTAGAACCTTCGAAGGAGTTCACATTTCGTGACTGTTCTTATTGTAAGAACTCCTTCATAGTTGGAGAACATCTCCTCCCCTTCAAACTTCGGTTTGATTTGTAAAGTCTCTAAGGACTATAACTTAGAAGGGTGCATCCGGTCCCCGAGATACCTTGCTGAGGCTTGCTCAGATTAATCAACAAGACCTCCTGTTTAGCAGGACCGTGGACGTAGGATCTTGCGTATCCGAACCACGTTAAAAATCGCTTGTGTCATTTACTATTTTATCGCACTGCATTCAAACTATCTTACAAAATCATACTTTGCATAAAACGAATTTGAAAGTGCACTAGCCAAAATCATTTGGTTTGCGAAAAACACGTTTTCAAATTGAGACGAAGTCTATCGGGCCCTACACACTTATCCGCACTAAGTCTCCAACTGAGAATCAAATACTGACAAAAGTCAGTAGGAGAAAATTAGTAGTTGACTCACTCTGACCCGCGATCAGAAGGCTACTATTTGGCATTGTTCATCAGTTGCAACCTACAGCTCAGCTGTCCTTCGCGTTTGAAAAAAAGAACTTGTACTCACGTGTATTCACCCCCCCCCCCCTCTACACCTGACACTCCTCTCTGGACCAACAAAGTCCTTAGAAACCCTTGATCTTGTGATATGTCTTGGTTCTAAAGTTTCAAGATCAAAAGCAAGCCTCTTACGTGTAGCAGGTTATACCCCCACATTTTCAGAACCACTAGCAATCTCTCTAGCTTCACCACTATAGCTCGATTCAACCTTATCCTCCTTTTTACATGGGTAGATGTGTTCAAAGAACATAACATTCCTTGACTTAATATACAATTCCTATATTCATATCGGGCACGGCTGACTTATGAATGACAAAACGATAGGCACTACTATTCAGTGCAAAACGATAGGCACTAATATTCAACCTTATCCTCCTTTTGTATACTGGAAGCACTTTTTATGCTTGTATACAATGTGTTTTTGTCCTTACCACTATTTTATTCTCCTATCTGATACATGTATATATTTGCACATGTAATCATTTATCTTGTACAAAAGTTAGATTTGTGTAGTGTGTCGGGTATCACAGAAGACAACACAAATTGGTTGAACTAACAAGATATAAACAATTATCACAGCTGAGACAACTTCAGCATAAGTTGTCGGTTTAAGCTGCAGTTTAGATAAGAAGTGGCTTGTCTTAGCTGCTTGTCTTTACCGGTACACTGAAGGTGGTGTATTGATGGATCACAGTGAGATGTGTTCTCCTAACTGACCTTAGTGGAGAACCAAGATCTCAATGACTTAGCTGGTCTTAAGCTTGGTAAGACTTTAGCTGAGTGCACTTGGCTATCTATCACTTTGACCTACTATGGTGAACGTCATCGCGACCGGATCTACGTATCTTGGATGTTAGTAGTTATTTGTGGCCCATGCTGGTTATCTGTATCTTGCAACCGTATCCTAGTAAAATGGGTTGATAATATCCCCTAAGGAACTCGAAAGGACTAGCACACTAAACCCGGCCGGTTGATTAAGTTCAGGTGTTAATAAGGTCGAGTGGTACTACTTAAGAACATAAGATGTTAATTAATTTAAGCTGTCAGTGAGCTTAATTAATTAATGGATATTTGTTTCTTAAATACGGAGATCGATTAAGTCTAAAATTGTCACACCCCAATTTTCGGAGAAGGACACGATCATCAGGGTGCGACTGGGGTTGGAGAAAAGAAGTGGGGAAAGAAATATTGTTTGTATTATCTGGAATAAATCAAGCGAAAAGGCCAATAAATTGTGTACAAATCTTTCAATGGTGACTCATTCTAAAACAAAAATGACAACAGTACTCAAGAATTTTATATTCAAAGACTCGACTCAAATTGAGTCCTTAAGCAATTAAGCATCAAAGCAAGTATTACAGGGCCCAAAAATAATACACAAGATAAGCCCATCAGAGTTCTGAATAAAAGTATTTGAACTTAAGCGGAAGCAATATATAATATAGATATACAACAGAAACCCTCGCCTCAGCTTTGCTCGTCACCACCGTCCGCCCAACCTGAAAACATTTTGAAAATAGTTTGGGAATGAGCACTAGTGTACTCAGTGGGTGAAACAGTTTATAAATATTTCACAATAAGTTTATCCATGCATAAACCATATGATTTGGAAGGTTTAAAAATATAAAAGCCGCTTCCAAACATACAATATTCACTTCTTTATGTGCGCGCGTCACGTTCTCTATGTTACTCTTACTCTATACCTCCTTCCTTTCGGACTTTGGGCTACAACCCAGTGAGTCCCATAAAATCTGATCTCGGGTCTTAACCCAGAGATCCCAACCGTTAGACTTAAAGCCGAAGCTCATAGGTCCTCTCCAACTGGTTAGCACACAATGGCGATCAACCCATTGCACTACTAATATACGTGTACACAATTCTCACTAGCGTGTTAGGCCAGTCAAGAATCTCGATCGATTAATTCAGAGCAATAAACAAGTAGAACGCACAAAAATATTTTCATGGATAAACATGACATTTCATAGAGCTTAATAACTCAAAATAGTTTTGAGAAAGAAAAACCCACCTCGAAGCTGCAACAATATTAATTTATTGTAAAACCGGATGCTACTTCTCTTCTTCAATAGAGCCTACAAGAAAACCTTGTGCTTAATTGTAATCCCAAAACTTAAGCTAATATAAGATATGATTTAATTTGAATTTGAAACCAACACCGCTACTTCCCACGCTAATTCTAGCCCAGCCGACCGTCGGTTTATGGAAACAAGATTATGGTTGGAACATACGCTATTTAGATTATAACACTTGTCAACTGACTCATTGATTCGGCACCGATTTGATGCTCGAATCTCGATCCGAACTTGCATCGAAAACTATTCGTGCAATTACGCCAAGGGTTTCAAGGGCTCATAACTTTTAGGTTTGAGCTCCAATTTGAAATTCGAGAATAGTGTTGTAAAGCCAACAATCAGAACTTTCCAACGATATATAACATAATCAGGTTTGGACAAAAGAATAGATCAGAAATCGAGGTGATACATTCAAAGGAAAATTGAGTTTACAAACCCACAACTTGTAGGACTTATATCTTTCACCTCCAAACTCGGTTTACAAATCGAAGATGTTTCTAGAAAGCTAATACCGAGAGGTTTACAACGATATATCATACGAGAGGGATTTGATTGACGAAACGAGTAGAAACAGGGTGAAGGAAGGCACTGACTGTTTCAAGCAAAAACAGAACATACAACTCGTCACCCCAAATTTTAGGACCCATAACTTTCGGGTACGATCTCTGATTTACAAACCGAAAGTGGAGTTGGAAAGAGAACGAAAAGAGCTTGCCAACGATATCTAATATGTTGGATTTTGGATAAAGGAAACGAGCAGAATTCAGGTTCAAAGTTGCTGCTCTACTCGCGGGAAAACGAAATCCGTCACCGTCAACTACCACCTCATCTTCCGGGAGCCATAACTTTCAAGTATTAACTCGAAATTACGAATAGAAGGTGGCGTTGGAAAGCCAGAAATGAGAGCTTTCCAACGATATAAACTTTGATAGGTTTTGATCAACAAAGATGTTTTTGAATTGAGCTTAAACTTGCTGCCCTGCTGCCTACGAAAATAGACTAACATGATTTAATAACCATGGCGGCAGTCACCAACTGCCGCCTCCACCTTTCCCTCCGATGGCACCTCCTCCGTGCATAAAAACCATGAAAAATCACCACAAGCCAACACAAGACTACTAACAAAGCTCAGATATGGAAAGGATAACCATTGACCAACAATTTATCTCCACATATTTCGGAAACAAATCGCAGCAAGAGAAGTAAAAGATGAACCGAGCGTTTGATTACCTGAAATCTCCTGGAATTTCTTATTCCAAAGGAGGAAATACAAGGACGAAGAGACAGATAAAAGAAAAAAAGAAAGAAAGAAGGGGGGCGGTGGAGAGATAATGGAATGAGAGGGATGTGTACTGATATTCTTCTCTCTATGGATCAAGTTTACTATTATTAGTAAGTATTTTTATTTTATTATATTATTATTATTATATATATATATATATTTAAACTTAACCTTGAAGAATACATATTTATTTTATAATATGTATGAGGCTCAATCTATATATATTCGTAGAGGAAATACGAGTTGAAAAAATAATTTTTTTCCGGATATGAACACTTACATAATAATTCGTGTCTATATCTTTAGAAATTCGAATCTACTAATTATTCATTTTTATTAGACTTGTGTATTCTAACTTAACTTAATTGAAATTTCGGGATATTACATCCTTCCCTCCTTAAAAAAAATTTCGTCCTCGAAATTTGCATATCTTTCCCATTGCAACTTGAATATTATACTTTCATCATACTTGAAAATTCTCATATTACCTCTTCTTCTCTTTGAAATATCATATAACCTTTACTGGAGGAATTTGCTGGTTTCTCAAAACATTAGGCTCACAATTACGTATATGAGCTAGTCTTTCTTTCATAACCTAGTCCGAACATAGGACCACTTCATCACTATAATTTCGTGTTGAAGCTCAATAATATTATTCTTAATTGAACATAAGAGACGCCACATACGTCTATTGAACCTGGTGACTAGGCCATTCTTTAAAGAACCTTACTAACTTGTTCCGTACTATGAGGACTTCTTGTAAACTCAATCCATTTTGCTAGATCATCTCACTCTTTATTATAAACAATAAATCATAAAAATATTTAACGTTCATCACTGTAATTCTCCTTATTACCATAGATTTCTGTATTTTCTTGGACTAACCATTATCCAGTATCTTCATCTCTCGACAATATACACTTACGTAAGATGCCACGGTAATCGTTGTCTTATTGCATTCGTAATAGATGTATTCCACTTGGAGAGAACTAACTTCCGAATCTACTATGAATTTAAATAGTCCCTTCTAACTTTCCATACAGTTCACGAATCGAGAACTAAACCAATATTCAGTTGCTCGTTGATTGCTTCTTGTAAACTCTTCCAGCATTTTGAGATGAATCTGGAATCATAATCTGAGCTGTTCGACAACCCGCACGCCTCGTACAGTAAGATTTTTCTTGAAGTAATATTATGTAAATCTACCCAATCGAAACGTAACTCGAATTGGAATGAAGCTCGTTGACTTTATCTATCGGTTAACTTTGGCGCACATAACAGTTTTCCATTCTGCTGATAAAGCATATAACAATACGTTTAACTTTTCTTAGACATTTCGTAGGGCCGCAACAATCTATCTTTTGTATAGCGCCTAATACGATGAAAGATTAAGCAACCTTACACGAACAAAAATACAACTTTCTTCATTTCTTCCAACCAAGGAATTATTTCGTGACTGTGCTAGTTATACTCTGAAACTATAGTTATTGAAATTACGAATTACGTGCACGTTCTATAATATAGATGTGAAGAGTCAGACTGATTATGCGCTGCCGTTCCTTGCAAGAAGTCTCCTCGCTTCCATCAACACACATTATATAAAAGTAACCCAGCTACTCTGGAACCAAGTTACGTTCCTGCCATTAGATTGGAATGCCGCTACCGAGGAGAAAAATAAAAGATAAATCAATCATCAGTATAATCGTGAATTCAATGCGGAGAAATCCTCTTCTACTTTACTCCGGGATGCATTTTAGTATCTCCTGTGTAGACCGTATATCGGGTATTACAAGTTCCTGGTCTCGCCCTTTAATTTCTGAGACGCAATCCCTTCTCAACCATAAGAGGGTTATTTGTTGTCCGAGAAATCATAAATCGATCGAGAACTTATATTCTCTAAAATAATTCATCTTCTTATTTCCGCTCATACCTATTATCCTTGGGCAGATTTAGCTATTAAGAATGTTGGGTAACCTTTATTAGAATCAGGTTACACAATATAAATATTTCAAAAGAAAAGTTTCATACTTCCGTCAATCAAAGGATATGTTCAATGAGGTTAAAACGAATAGATGCAACGGTAGGTATAGATGACCAAGTAATGAGATGGATCTCAGGAAACTATAACACGAAATGAGTCCGACTATATCATCAAAGGGGAAGAAGGATATATTCATAAATGTATGAATCAAGCAAATATTTCAACGAGGTTAGAAACAGATATATGGAATAATCATCAGAGATCAAGTTTCGAGATGAACTATGACCAATTGTTGAGGGCTGGTAAATAGAGTGGAGGAATGGAAAAAAACAAAATGTGAAGTCCGTCTTCCAAGTTCAAGAGGAACAAGAAAATGAAAACTTTATTCCCAATCTTAATCAAGATGAAATCAAGTAAAATGATCCCACTTCTAATTACTGTAAGATCAAATAATTAGAGACTACAAAGATTCAATATATGATGGATATAGAGGACTAAAGAGAGTAACTTCCAACTTCTTGGAAACCTTCCTACTTCTATAGACAACTTCGAGAAACCACAATCCTTGAAATACTGGGAGCCTGAACATGTATAATATATTGTGGAACCGACAATTGGGTTGGATTTGAGACATACATCTCTAGAGAAAGTCATGACCAGATTACTACACACAGTCAGTTTGAAAGAAAACTGCACTATATAACCTATATAGAGAAAAACTCATCATAGAGTCAAAAACAAAATTAGGGAATCAAAGAGAATTGAATAATATTGATAATAGCAATTTTATCAAATGATACTTTCAATGGAGTTCAAACAAACACAGAATGATCCATTGGGATGAACTATCAAAATGGATTCTGGTGAATATAGTATCAAAATGACATAACTGTTTGGTCGAAAGAAAGTGAATTGAAGGATCCAACCTAAGGACTAAACTTCCCAACTATATAATCAAATAATAATAATAATAATAATCATATGCTAGATAGTTGTGCATCTACTTCTTCTAGTCTTCATCAAATCTAGTTTCTCATCGTTCAGAATCGAGTGTTAAAAACATCATACTCCAATATGTATTACGATCGTATAAAATGATGGTGGTGTTACTCTTGTCTCTATCTTCGCATCAAGCATCGACATCGTGTGATCTTGATTTAACCGTCTCAAGCATACTATGTTTTTGGAGTTGTCCGCAATAGTAGACTCCAGCTGAGCTTGTACTCCTCAAGAATCGTTAGAGAGGTACCACTCGTACAATCATTAATTCATTGCCTAAAGGTCGTGCCTTAAAGTTGTATCTTGCTCAATGAAGAGGTGAATCTTTAAGTAGTAAAAGAATAATGCGTGAGGCATCCGAATAAATCTCGTGCTCGGCGAGGTTATCAATCATACCATCTGTACAAATACCGTCGTAGAAGAGCCATCAATTTAGGTGAAAGTTTGATGATTGATAAATACGTTACTAAATTATAGGTGAGTACATCATGCATTTGAGCGTTCGTTCGTCATCTCCATTGTTGAGGTACTCAATTAACAAGGGTATGCGATGTCTTCTGGAAATGCCACCTCTTACTTCATTCAAGATGATTATTCTTGCGACGTGCTTTACGGGCATGTTACTATTCTCATCATTTAGAAGATAGATCTTAATCTATCACCGAACCACACGAGATAATACTTGCTAAATTCTCTATCTTCTATAAGCTTTATATGTTTTCTCATTCGTATTCATTCAAACGTGCTCAGAGTGAAAGTCTAACTTATATGGGTTGAAATCCCATCATACCTCATCTAGTGTGTTTCTCTAACTACAAGGTAATCAAAATATTTTCACCATAATCCTGCTAGGTTATAAAGGTCAACAAAACCTAATATAACAGTTCAATCATTACTCTCATATGCACACTAAGTACCATTATCTTATCAAGGAATAGTGAAACTCAAATTGATTTCTTTTCTTACTAAAACTGTGTCAAAGGTTTGAAACCAAGCTGACAACGATTCCGAAACAAGGGTTATATGAGCTCATAATCTCAAACATGACAAAACTTTGTTACAAAAGTTGGAAAACACAAGTAACATTGGCAGTGTAGGAACTACCCAAAAATAGTTGACCAACGTTTAAAAGTCTAGAGATTCTAGTCTATACTTAAAAGAAAAATATTTCAACCTTATACTGAAACAAAATTCTACGATATTATTCCAAGATAATAGTCTGATCGCCTTCTCAAGAAAAAGCATATCAAAATGCGTTGTTGAAAAGAGAATTCAAACAACACATAACCAAGTATAAAGATGAATATGTTGATAGGCGACTGTTACGCACAACAAGACTCCTTTGAGAAGGACTTCAAAATATATAGAAAATGATATGGTTATCAATTCGAGTCTAGGCTATGGAAAAGTAAGGCCCAACTCCGTTGTCAAGATATTTGTAAGATTCGTGTCGAAAGGAAAACTTGACAACTTACTGAACAAGTCAAAGGAAATAAACCAAGATAAATCATCATAACTGTCTATTTAAAATCTAATGTCAACCCCTAAAAATTCTTATTTCTATCATCCTCTCTTACTTGTTGAAAGTCCTTTAAAATCAACTCTTCGGAAAGAATATACTGGTATAAAATTAAGAGACGATAGTATATCACCCATAACTCTTGCATTTCAACAAGCACATCGGTCGTCGTTATCTGCACGTGTACCGTCAATAGCATCTCAATCATTATCAATTGTATGTGACTACTCCGGTATAACAAACTCCAACTCTGGATCAGTTAACATTCTCTACGGCGAGAATCGAGATTAACGTTTATTTTGTTATTGTTTTCTGTTCTCCGTTTCTTACATACTCTTTCTATAAAATAATGAAGTGATTCAAGGTCCGTGACGATTACTTTAGTCTTACGTTAATCGACGAAGTAGAGCCCTATAAATCAGATTATTATGCATCAAAACCCTCATAACGTTCATAACGTGAAAGCAATCTTCACATTATTGTTCGCCTACCCGTTTCAGTAGGGCACCAAATGAAACCGTCTATTGTGAAAATGTTACATAAGAAAGTAATCCCTCACATAAGAGAGCATCTAAGTAAATTGAAGGCACAACTTCTATGTTTAAGCATGAGTACTTAAACCATTATCATAGTAAAGTGTCCCATTATGAAGCCATAAAAGTTATCAACTTATTAAACAACTTGTGCCTCCTCAAGTCGTACAAGAGAACAACACTATCACTACGTATCTCATCATTTTCTTTTCCCATTTCATCATCTTTCTAGTTGCATTGATTTAAAAATCCAACACAACGAAATATCTCCTTCATTACCATAACAAAATATCACTATAATTTTCGTACTTCCACTTTACTTATTTCAAGTCATGCTGCATAAAAGTTCTCAATATAACAAAACATAACATTGTATCAAATACTTTCTCTCAAACTTTCATCACTTGAGCTCAGAGGAACTCAACGAAAAACATATACATCGATCAAGTGGACTTGTCCATCTTGACAATAATACTTTTCAACATGATCATGATCCCAAAGAAATTCATCATGAAAACATATTCCTCAGTCGAGTGGACTTGTCCAACACGACAACATTCTCATCTCGTGATTGCCTCTAGCAAATCACCATTCGAACACACCTTCATACATAGCTTTAAAATAAAATTTCAAACATACCTTTTTGTTGAGGGCAGTGTGACGGCAAGCTGAGGGTTACTGAAACACTTATAAGTCTAGAGATACTATTCTAGACTCAACATAATCCAACTTTAGGCCACAGAGCCAAGAACTTATGCTCTGATACCACTTTGTCACACCCCAATTTTCGGAGAAGGACACGATCATCAGGGTGCGACTGGGGTTGGAGAAAAGAAGTGGGGAAAGAAATAGGGTTTGTATTATCTGGAATAAATCAAGCGAAAAGGCCAATAAATTGTGTACAAATCTTTCAATGGTGACTCATGCTAAAACAAAAATGACAACAGTACTCAAGAATTTTATATTCAAAGACTCGACTCAAATTGAGTCCTTAAGCAATTAAGCATCAAAGCAAGTATTACAGGGCCCAAAAATAATACACAAGATAAGCCCATCAGAGTTCTGAATAAAAGTATTTGAACTTAAGCGGAAGCAATATATAATATAGATATACAACAGAAACCCTCGCCTCAGCTTTGCTCGTCACCACCGTCCGCCCAACCTGAAAACATTTTGAAAATAGTTTGGGAATGAGCACTAGTGTACTCAATGGGTGAAACAGTTTATAAATATTTCACAATAAGTTTATCCATGCATAAACCATATGATTTGGAAGGTTTAAAAATATAAAAGCCGCTTCCAAACATACAATATTCACTTCTTTATGTGCGCACGCTGTCACGTTCTACTGTTACTCTTACTCTATACCTCCTTCCTTTCGGACTTTGGGCTACAACCCAGTGAGTCCCATAAAATCTAATCTCGGGTCTTAACCCAGAGATCCCAACCGTTAGACTTAAAGCCGAAGCTCATAGGTCCTCTCCAACTGGTTAGCACACAATGGCGATCAACCCATTGCACTACTAACATCCGTGTACACAATTCTCACTAGCGTGTTGTAGATCACACTCTCATAACTGAATTACTTCAATCTCAGAACAGTACAACTAAAATGCCCAACTCACCTACTGTCTGTGTTGAACAAATTTCAGATGAAGAACTGAAACATCGTAGATCGTGGTTGGATGCTCATACTTCTGATTTAATCATTGGAGATCCTTCAGCAAATGTTAAGATAAGATCCAGATTCTGTCAAGGAGAAAGCGTTTTATACTCCTGCTTCTTGTCTACTGAAGAACCTCAGACAATTGAAGACGCACTGAATGATGCTGACTGGATCATAGCTATGCAGGAAGAGCTGAATCAGTTCACGAGAAACGAAGTTTGGGAGCTTGTTGATAGACCCCGGCATCAACATGTAATTGGAACAAAATGGGTCTTCAAGAACAAGCGAGATGAAAACAACGTCATAGTAAGGAATAAAGCAAGACTCGTGGCAAAAGGCTACTGTCAAGCTGAGGGAATAGATTTCGACGAGACTTTCGCTCCAGTTTCAAGATTGGAGGCAATCAGACTATTCCTGGCCTACGCAACACATCAAAGATTCAGAGTTTATCAAATGGATGTGAAGTCAGCTTTCCTGAATGGCGTGCTGAAAGAAGAAGTCTATGTGGAACAACCTCCCGACTTTCAGCAGGGACATCAAGTATATAGACTCAAAAAGGCTTTGTATGGCTTAAAACAAGCACACAGGGCTTGGTACGATACCCTATCTCAGTTTCTTCTTCAGAAAGGTTTTCAGAAAGGCACAGTAGATCGCACACTGTTCAGTATTCGACTGGAAGATGACTTATTACTTGTGCAGATCTATGTAGATGACATCATCTTCGGCTCAAAGAACGTCATCATGTGTCAGCAGTTTGAGAAAATGATGAAGGATAAGTTTGAGATGTCAATGATGGGAGAAATGAACTACTTCCTCGACTTTCAAGTCAAACAATCTGAGAAGGGAACGTTCATTAATCAAGGCAAATACACTCGAGACCTCATCAAAAGATTCGGTTGCACATCCGGCAAATCTATCAAGATCCCGATGAACACGAATATGAAAATCGATCTTGATAAAGAGGGAGTATCAATAGACCAAACTGAATTTCGTGCTATAATTGGCTCTTTATTATACTTAACAGCTACTCGTCCTGACATAACTTATGATGTAGGTGTCTGCGCTCGATTTCAGGCTAATCCAAAGCAGAGTCACATGGACTCAACAAAGAAGATTCTCCGCTATCTCAGAGGAACACCTGACATGGGTTTGTGGTATCCAACTGATGATAATATAGAACTAACTGGTTATTTTGATGCTGACTATGCAGGATGTAGAATTGACCGAAAATCAACTTCAGGAACGTGTCAGTTCCTTGGCAGTAAGCTGATCTCATGGTTTTCAAAGAAACAACACTCAGTAGCCACGTCAACTACTGAAGCTAAATACATGGCTGCCGGAAGTTGTTGTGCCCAAATCCTTTGGCTGAGACAGTGGCTACGCAATTATGACATCATTCAGAATGAAGTGCCGATCTTCTGTGACAGCACCAGTGCCATTGCAATCACTCAGAATGCTGTACTTCATACAAGATGCAAGCACGTGGACATCAGACATCACTTCATTCGTGACCATGTCGAGAAAAAGGATATCAAGATGGAAAAGATCCATACTGACAGACAAAGGGCTGATATACTGACCAAGCCTCTAGCTGAATCCAGATTCAGAGAACTTTCAGTAGAGCTAGGTCTGTTGGACCATACTGACTCCAGTCAGTAAAAGGTTTCAGGAGAGGATCATTCAGTAAGGGGGAATGTTCACTCCCAGTACTGAGTACAATCAGTACGTAGAGACTCCGCAACCATCTACACGAGGTATTAGCTCACTATGATGTTCAGCTGACAGGTTTGCGTATCTCTACTCAGTAGTAACCAATAGAACAGTACTATGCATTTATGATTCAGATTCAGCATCGTGTTTAATATCTTAAAAGATTGTCATTTAATATTAACGGTTTACATTTATTGCACGACATTCTATGCATAAGTTTGCTGAACTCTGCCACGCATTTAATGCATGTCGTATCACAGTTACTACTTAGGCAAGTTACAACTGGCTTTTGACTTAGGCGGCAACATGATCATTACCTATTATATAAAACTTAATCTTGACCGTTCATCTCAAAAAGCATGTTTAAACTCAGCCATTGATCGTTAACTGTTCATCTTCTCTCAAATATAGAGAAATATATATCTGCGATCATATCTTCAAAACCGTCATTAACACTTTCAAATCTTTAAACTCCGAAATTTCTGAGATCCTTTTTAGCAAACCTTACTTGCAAACTTCATCTTATCTTCCCAAAATCTCAGAATTTTCAGTGGTATGATATTAGATCTGTTAACATAACCTGTCCTATTATTCAGCATCGCTAAACTGATTATATTATCAAACTTGATACTGATAAATTCTACTTGTTACAGATATAATGGCGAATATAACCGTGTCCGCTCCAGAAAATATGCAGGAAATCCTTGAGAAAGACCGTGTCTGGTGCGAACCAGTCATGGAATTTGACGCCTGCGCATTGGAGTACATGGAAGAGATATTCTCTGCCCTCAGAGAATCAGGCTTAGAGGGGTTTCTGTCGAAGAAGCCGACTTTCTTCCTCCCGAGGTAAGTTGTTGAGCTCTACCTAAACTCAGAATCAGTAGAAGGCAATATTCGTGGACGGTTCGTAGTCCACAATGTTGGTGATCTCACGCAGACATCAATTGAGGTAAAGCAGATGTCGATTAAGGAAGCTCTACGCAGAAGCTTCGATCTGCCCAACGAAGGAGTCAGCATCGTTGGATATAATGATGACATACTGGATGAATATTTGTCCATATTCTATGGGAAGCCTACCGTCTTTAGAGCCGCCTTCCCAAAGAACACAATGCTACCTCAGTACAGGGCTCTGGCGTACATCGTGACCCAACTACTGACGAGCCAAGCCGGATCATTTGACCAAGTATCCAGGCCAAAGCTGCAACTGATGATGGCTATATATGATAAGGCCAAAGTCAACTGGACGGAGTTCTTTCTCTGAGAATTTATGATACAGGCAGTGAAGTTTGACAAGGCTTCTTATAGACTAAGCGCCAAAGGAAAGCTCCTCTACGAGCTGAAGCTGTCTGTGATGATCCAAGACTACTGCACATCTGACAAGATAACATTTGCTGACAAACAGTATTTTAACGTGAAGAAGATAAGATTTCACAATAGGGCAGCAGCCCTTCAGCAAATTGGATCAGGTCCCTCAGATCAGCAGTCAATGCCTCAGAAGACCACACCTTCTAAGAAGAGATCTCCTCAACCAAAAACGCCTAAGGCACCGGTGAAAAGGCTGAAGAAAATAAGGCCCGTCAAGCCTACTGAAGTAGAGGCAGAACCTGAGGCAGCTGCTACTGAACAGTCGATGCAACTGATCGACGAATCAGAGTCTCCTGAAAAGACTCAGTCAGTGGAGAAGGTTGTCTCCACTGAACAAGCAGAAGAAGTGGACCAAGGGGTCCCTACTGAAGAAGTCCAGGGCGAAGATCTTCAAGCCCTGGAAAGCCCCCTTAATGTCCCTCCACTCAGTAGCCTTCCCTCTGCTGAGATACAGACGTCGCCGATAGACTTGGAAGAATCGGAGACAGCGTCTGAACAGGAATCTGTCGGGATGGAAGCGTCAGCTATCTAATCAAGAGCATCCCGAGAGATCACAGAGCATATTCCGAAAATCTCTGGCCACGACGATCTAATACTTATTGCAAGACAGGCCAGATTCCATATGCTACTGAGGTTCCAGGAGTGGCACAACCTTTAATGCCTGATTATCCATCACTCCTGCGAACAGTTACATGAAGAGGAATTGAGGATCAGGTAGCAGATAGGCTACTCAGAGCCTACTGACCTCGGAACCCTTGAAGACCTGAGGGCTGCCATGCTGGCCTTGCTGAACGATCGTCAGCAAGCATCCGGCTCAGCTCCCTCAGATGGGTCTGACCCCGATGGTCAGGACCCACCCCGTGATTCAGGCCCTGAGAAGCCTAATGAGGGAACTCACCAGGACAAGGATACTCATGCTACTATAGAATTACCTCTCAGTATCCTTGCTCCTGAGAAGTCGGCGGCTGGTACTTCAACCTCAGCAGAGCCTGCTCAACTCTTGGTTGAGTCGACATTTGAAGTAGCGCCCAGCCCCAAAGGCCGACGGTCGAAGTCAGTGGCAAAGGCTCTCAGAAGCCAGGGCACTCAGAACCGTTTACTTGCCCGAGCTGTCCACAAGACATGGAAGTAGACTGCTCAAGCCACAAGCGTAGAGATTCAGGGGATGAGAACTACGTTGTCAAAATCAGCCGCCCCTGATTTCTCATCCATCATATCTGAAGCGCTCGCTACTCAGAAAGCTGACTTCGAAGCTCAGCTCCGACAGATTCAGGAAGGCCAAAACAAGTTACTTGAAAATCTCAAGACCTCCCAAGCTTCTCATACTTAATCAGTCACAACCATATCCCAGGCCAACGAGCTCAGACTCAACACAATCCAGAAGGCCATGGAAGATAAGGTTGATGGAATGCTGAAAGAATTCAAGACAGCAGCCGATAAATCTCACAAGCTATACAAGGATGAACTGATCAGTGAGAGGAACGAGCTGCACGGGGCACTGACCAAGATCCATAACAAGCTTGACGAGCTGTTAGCCTCGTATTCTAGTCTGAACAAGAAGGTAACCATTTCCTCTCCCACTATAATTGCTGATGCCAAAAAGGGGGAAAGGATGGGGGAAAGGATGGCTAAGCAGACCCCAGCTGAAACTGAGAAATCAACCAAGGGGAAGCCATCAAGGAAAAGGTACTGAAGAAGTCAAGGCCAGTAGCAGGAGCAAGCTCAACTCAGACAACAGCTCCTACTGAACCGACTGAAACTGGTGAGGCCCAGGGTGTCTCGGCTGAAGTCGCAGTAGAGACTGGCCCAAGTGGCTCAGGAACCAGGGAAATGGCAACTCAGGCAACCCAAACTATAATCAAAGAGGTTGCTGAGTATGCTGAATTGGAAGATTCAGAAGAGGAAGAAGCTCCTCTCCCACCTCCAGTAAAAGGCAAAGGAAAGAAGATCCTGAAGCTCCCGACCCCTCCCTCCAAGAAATCTAAGCGATATGTCACTGCGGAGGAGGAGGCTCAGATAGCTGCTGATGAGAAATTGGCTAGGGAGATAGCCGAAGCTGAAGCAGCCAACAAACCTAAAGCCAAGCCTGCTAAAGGCAAAACAAAGGCTCCAGCTCGCGGCGGGAAAAGATCAACAACTGCCAGGTTGCCTCCTAGGAAGCTGATACTCAATGATGAAAAAGATAGAGAAAAGGAGAAGCAACAACAGAAGTCGACTGAGAAGCAGAGTACTTCAAAAGAAAAATCGTCTACCCCTGCTGACTCAGAAGAAGAGTCGCCTCATAAGCCCTCCTACACAAATACAAAAGAACAGGATGCTGAAATAGAAGCCATCTAGGCTCTGATGGATAGATACCTGTACAGAGGAGAAGAGGCAAGGCAAATTGAAGCTGCTAGACAAAGGATCAGAATGGCAGACCTAGAAGCACTCAGAATCCGAACTGAACAAGAAGCCAGACTAAGGATTCCTTCCAAAGCTGACGTTCCTTATAAATACAGGACAGAAAGCCGACTAATCTGAAAATCTATAGATGGCCAAGGACTGATGAATGGATGCCGACTCAGCACACTCAGCGATGGGAATCACTGAAGATAGAGTTCATCAAGAGGAATTACTTTTGGAGATTCTGGTCTGACAAGAAGAAGGTTGATGCCTATACTGAATGGACACTGCGAACTGACCCTGAGATGTATGCATGGATGCAGAAAGCTGTGAAAGAGAATGCTGAAGTTCGTGTCCCAGACCCCAGAATACTGCCACCACCTCGAAGACTTGATGGATCTATATACTATGGGATTATCGAGAAAGAAGTGAAGGATGCTGCCGGAGCTAAATCTCTTGAAGAAGACGACCCAGCAGACGACCCAGCAGACTTTACTGAGATTCTGAAGCTGAGGAAGATCACCTACAGAATGTATGGAGTGCCCCTTCCTGAAACTCAATCGCAAGACTTCAAGGACAGGATTAGGCAATACAAACGATCTTAGCTTCTGTATTCTTTTATCTTTCTTAGTTTAGCAAGAGATGTAATGTACTGAATATTCTTCCCTATATACATATATCTCTGCTTTTTGGCTTTGACAATATCTTATTGTCTGAATAGCCGTGTTCTTTATGCTTAACACTCAGAATCACTGAAGTGATTACTGACTCACACACTCACTGTTTGATTTACCTGTCAGTTTATTGCTCAGCTAGATTCTGTTAGATTCGCTGTAATTCGGGGGAAAATATTGTTAAAATAGGGAGAAAGTACTTAGTCTCTATATTCTATCTTTCTGCCCTGATCCCCTCAGTAGTCTAGGACTTGAAGAACAACTCCACTGATTCTACTTGTAATACTTGTAAGGAGCTCTGTTTCTGACTAGTCATAGTATTAGCTATTGATTTCTGTTGATAGATTTTAATAGGTTTTGGCATCATCAAATATGGGGAAATTGTTGGGTGATAATTCTATCCTCAGCAGTATTAGACTTTGTGGGAAATAATTCTATCTTCTGAACTGACCGATGCTCAGTAGCCTTATGCTCTGAATTAATCTGAAGATTTGAAGATCCCAAAACCCTATCTTGATTGGTGAACCATTGAGTTGTAACCTGTTTTTGTCTCTGAGGTTTCAGACTCAACAAACTCTCTGCTCTGGTACAAGCACTCAGTAGCTTACCCACCTCCGCACCAGAATAGAAGACTCAGTAAATACTGGACTCAGCAGGAGCAGTATACTGAAAGGAGTCAGTCGAACTGAACTCAGCAGGAGTAGTTCACTGTATTCATAGTTGATCTTCAGTAAAGCAGACTCAGCAGAAGTTACCTACTGAATCAAGATCAGACTCAGCAACGGCCAGACAGTCTTCTGAACTATCAGAACTTTTGAAGGCAATCAACATAGTCAAAGTACGAGGAAAGGAGAAGACAACTTCAAATCACCTCGAAGTCTGTTCTGTCTCAACCACTATTCCGAATCTCGACCAATGACAAGCAGACATCTGTCCTACACCTACTAAAGCTGCAAGTCAACAACTTTTCGGAAATGAAGGAAAAGGACACTGTCACACCGCCATGAAAGAGCCGTTAGCTACCTAAAGGAGAGAGACAAAGGATCGTCGTCTCCAACGGATCTTTCCTAGTCTCTTCTCTATAAATAGAGGGATAAATCAAATTTTGAAGCAGATGCGAAAAAAAAGAGACGCGAAACGAGAAAACGCAGAGCATTCAAACGAGCAAAACCAGAAAGCCTAAGTTCTCCGCAAGAAGTTCGAAGAATCTATCTCAGGCGAAGAACTACACTCTAGCTCTTAAGGAACCAAGCTGAACCGAAAACCAGAGCCTCTAGTATCCAAACGACGATACACGAACCCAAAGCTTTATTCAGTTGTTCATCGTTCTAGAAGCCAATTCATTGTTCCCTATCCCTCTAACCTAAGCTCATATAGACATATCCATAGTTTAGACGAAGGAGTTCATCCTTGAACTGTTCTTTATTGTAAAGAACTCTTTCATAGTTGGAGAGTTGTTCAAACACTTAGTTTGATACCTTGTAAACTGAGACTTGCTCAGTATAATAACTAAGGCCAGTGTTTGTCCAGCGTACAAACCAACTGAGAATACCTCAGTATAATAAATAGTTTTCTGATCTTTCGGGACAGTGGACGTAGGATTTTTGTGTCCGAACCACTTTAAAAATCTATGTGTCTCGTAGTTTACTGTTGCATTGATTTAACTGATCATACTGAAAATCCTTTATAAATCATTCAATCGAAGTTTCAAAGCAAACCTAACCGGTGCACTAATCTCTCGAAACAGTTTTAATAAAAACGTTTTTCCACTCAACTGAATTGGGCCTACACTATTCCGCACCACTGAACTCTATCTGCAAGATACTGAATTCTGACTCTCAGTCAGCTAGCAGATCTCAGTAGAGTCAGTCACTCTGCCGACACGATTCAGAACAGCATATCTGGTTTGCTGAACTTGTTCAGTACGACACTATCCTGAAATGGATTGTTCGTGTTTTAAGTTGAGAAATCGGTTTCAGGTGTATTCACCCCCCCCCTCTACACCTGAACGTGCTCTCGGGACCAACAGCTTCATTGAGGTCTATCTCCAACATGTTGGCTTGACGGGCCTTCTTCTTCTTCGGCTTACGACAGTCCTTGGACATGTGGTCGGTCTTGCTATAGTTATAGCACTCCCCTTCAAACTTGCGGGCTTGAACCTTGCCTTCCCTTTGGGGTAGCTATTTGGATGCCCTCTTTTGGAGTTGTTAGAGTTTCCACTACAAGGTTGACTCTCGGGTCCACAGGTGCTTTGCTCTTTCCGTCTCGATTCCTCATATCGGTCTCGATGCCGAGCTTGACCACTAGGTCTTCAAGCGTCATTTCTTTTCCCATGTGCTTCAAATTGAAGTCCTTCCAGCTCGGGGAAGTTTCTCGATCACAATTGCCACAGTAAAAGCATCTGGCAAAAGCATTCCTTCGGCGTGAACATCATGGACAATGAGTTGAAAGTATTGCAGTTGGTCCATGACCGACCGAGAGTCCACCATTTTGTAGTCCAAAAACTTGGCACCTACAAACTTCTTGGTACCTGCATCATCACTATAATATTTCTTTTCAAGTGCCTCCCATATTTCCTTGGACGTCTTTACATTTGCATACACTCTATATAAGTTATCATTTAGTCCACTAAGCAGAAAACTTTTACAAAAATAATCTAAAGTAAGCCAATTTTCATAGGATATGCGGACTTCCATGTTCTCTCCGGTTTCACTTGGAGGAGCAGGTGCAGTCTCTCTCAGCACGGTATTGAACCCTAATGTTGTCACATAGAACAACATCTTTTGTTGTCATCTCTTGAAGTCGACACCAACAAACTTCGTCGGCTTCTCGGCAGTAGGTAACACTCTAGACTAGTGTAAAGGCGTCGTCAGAGTTGGGGTCGATCCCCCCAATACTCCAAGGTGGTTCACACTCCCAAAAGGGACATTCGTCTGCAAATCAGAAGACATCGCGTTGAAATTAAATGCCGAGTTAGCGTCATTAGCATGGTTAAGTGCGATTCTTGCGTTGGTGGCAACATGCATGGCGACAAGTGTTGGATTTGGACTCAAGTTGTTCGACGTGCCAAAAATCGAAGTTGAAGTCGGGACAGTCACCGGTTGAATGACATTGCCACAACATTTATTAATCAATGTGGAACATTGATTAATGCTTAAACTCTCCAAAACCTGAATAAGGTAAGTTTTTCCACATTAGGTAACAAACTTAGTTTTGTCCCCAAACTTCGAGCCACTATTTCTCACTCACCGAAAATCGGAATTGAGAAATTAAGTACTCTACAATTATATACTCAAAACGTAGATCGACACTATATATTTCAATTCATAATTTGGATACATTTCTAAACTCGAAAATACGGTCAAAGTTGTGTCCTCAATTGCATAGTGTCCTAATTTTAGTAATTTTGTTCGTAGTGATAACATAATATTTAGAGATCATAATATAGTTTGTTTAATACCATTCATGTCATGATATAATTATAAAGTTGCACGGTAAGTTTCATTTAACTTTCATGTATTTTTTATTTTTATTTTTATTTTTACTAGAACTTTCATGTAATTAATACAACTAAAGCTACACGAAGTAAATTAAACTAAAGTTCACTTATTAAATTAGAAGTAAAGGTACTGGATAAAAATTTAAAACCACACACTTTATCAATCAACTAAAATTTAAATGAAAAATAATTACAGAAATAAACTTCGAAGTTTACAGAAAGAAGTACTCCCTCCGTCCCATTGAGCTGTGCTCATTTTTTTTGCACGTAAATTAAGGAGAGTTGTTAGATGTGAGTGAAGTGGTGGGTCCCATAAAAAGAGAGTGAGTAATTGTGTGTAAAAATTTACCTTTTTTGGAAACAGAAACAGATGAGTGGGACAAACTAAAAAGTAAAACGAGCACAGCTCGTTGGGACAGAGGGAGTATATAAGGAAGTAAAAGAAAAGTGGTACTATAAAACTTACTATATAAGTAATAATTATTATTGGAATGTTTTTGTCACCATATTTGTCTACCTAGTCATCTTCAAAGCACTGCCAATCTATAACAAAGAAATTATTTTATATATATTGATATTGATTGATTAGGAGTATATATAGTTCGCATAGTAATATCTGAATTTTAGATTGTCCAAAATGTTTAACAAATACAAATAGGGAAAAAATTTATCCTAAAAATTGCAAGAAACGAGATAAAAGCAGATTGAATAGTGAAATTAGATCTGCAGCATTAATAGTAAGTAGGGTAAATCATATTGATCATAGATAATGCTCTGGATTCGGGTATTTGCTGTATGCTGCTGCTGTATGTGAGAAAGCGGTAATTTCAATCCAACTCCCCCGCTTTACTTTTTAGGGTTTCCGATTATTTCAATTTTAAATTTTCGCTCGTTCTAATTGCTGAAATTGCTTGTCCGTTCGTCTTGCTCGGCCTAGGTTTTCGTCATTGTAATCCTGACCTGGGCATACGTTCTTGATTTTCAGTTTCAAAGAAGATCTGATAACGGAGTGACCTCATCATTACGCGATGCCTCAAGTTTCCGACAGAGAACTGGAAGACCGGCTTACCGCAGCTGGGGAAAGTCTTGCTGACCCTCCGTCGTCCCTCGATGAACTCCTGCCTCTCCTCGATGTAACTCCTCCCATGCTTTTTGTCTTTTGTTTTATGCTGTGGTCACTGGTGCCTGCTTCTGTAAATTGATTTCTTCTTCTATAGTTTGCTTTGTTCATCGTCTTAGGATTTGTGTGGACGCAAATCGTTTTTTTTTTCATTTACATTACCATTCGCCTATATTTTATGTTGTACCATGTATATCTCGTTGCTGGTACTGTTTACATACAAAAACACTTCTTTCAGTCAAATAGCAGCATTGGAACCTGAAAAAACATTCCATTTTTATTTTATATTGCATTGCATTTTTATTTTGAAAAAGTGACTCTGAAATATTTTGGTATTTGCTCATCAACTAAAGTTTTTGTCTCAGTCTTGTGATTTATTTAAGTGATGGTTCCTTTCTGTGTTATCGATACACATGCCTATTTACGTGTCGGTTTATGTTTTCTATTTATAGTTCATGAAGAGGAAGAAATGAATGTGTAAGATCTTACAGAAGTTTGACCAACTCTTTTTTTTTTCTTCTTCTAATCTTATTTTTTATCTGATTTAAGCAAGTTGAGAAACTTCTATTAAAACTGGAGCAGTCTCCCCCGATATCAGTGCAAACTGCCCTTCATCCACTAATGAAGGGACTGGTCGCGGAGTCACTCTTGAAGCATTCTGATATTGAAGTAAAAGTCGCTGTAGCATCTTGCATCAGTGAGATAACCAGAATTACTGCCCCTGACGCTCCGTATGATGATGACAAGATGAAGGTGATGTCTTCACTTTTCTCTCTGTTTCCCACCTTCACTGCACTTTCTCTCTCTTGGTAGTGGTTGTGACACTTTATATGGTTTTCAGGATGTCTTTCAGTTGATTGTATCATCCTTTGAGAATTTGTCAGACGTTTCAAGCAGATCCCATGAAAAGAGGGCCACTATACTAGAAACTGTGTCCAAAGTAAGGTCCTGTGTCATAATGTTGGATTTAGAATGCGATCAGATGATTATTGACATGTTTCAACACTTTCTGAAAGCTATTAGGTAATTTTCTGTATCATCTTCTGAGCATCTTCTTCATTGAATTCTTTTTATAGTTTTTCTCCATTCAGTTCTTATTACTTTCACTTACTTATCCTGGGGGGATAGGAAGGGCTGGGAAATCAGTGGTAGAACTAGAATTCACTATGTTGAAAGTTTTGTGCAGTCTACTTTGGTATTAGTACTCCTATGGTGTTTGTGCCTTAAAGATATAGAAACATATGTCAAACTGATTCGGTTGGTTATAAGATTTTAGGATGCGATGATTTGAGTAATTTTAGGTTATGAATTTTGGCTCTTTGAAACGTCTAGTTTCTAATGATTTATGCATGAGACGGGTACTTAATCCTGCCCCAAGTGCTTATCTCCTGCTACTTTGCTACTATCAGAGCTTATCATGCTGAAACCATCTTTACATCGATGGAGAGTATTATGACTCTTGTTATTGAAGAAAGTGAAGATGTCTCCGCAGATCTACTTGCTCCACTTTTGGCTACCTTGAGAAGAGACAATCAGGTCAATATCCTGGGCATTATTTACCAGCTCTCTTATCCCATGTTCTATGAGCTGCTGACAAAAATACGTTGACAGGATGTGACACCAATTGCCAGGAAATTGGTTGAGAGAGTTATTCTGAAGGCAGCCGACAAGCTTAGACCTTATTTAAAACAAGCAGTAACATCTTTACAAGCCGGGTTCGATGATTATGGCGAAGTTTTAGCCACTGTGTGCAGAGAGGATACTGATGCTTGCGGGCATAGTAATGAGAGCATCTTGAAAAACCAGCCAGTATGATTCTGTTTGTTTTTCTATGTCTCTAAAATGATCTTTGGCTGTTCTGTGTAGCAAGTCTGCTATTACTGCTCTTGTTGTGCTTCTCTAGTTGTGGATTATTATAGGGACTACTCTATTAAGTATTAATCATTTAAGTTGCCTTAATGATTTTATTGTCTATTCATTTTGTGAAAATGGGATGTTTGCTTCCATCCTCTTTTTCTTTGTTTTGTGATGGTGTATATGCTTATGCCACCACCTCAATCCATTGTGTGACTGCCTATACACATGAAATTCAGATGTTCTTCAAAATAGTATATCTCTTAATTTGTTTCCATGGGATTTGATAAAAGGTCTGGTCAGAATGGCTTTTTGTAAGCATTTCCAGGTGATGCCCCTGGTTGATGTTCTGCCAATTGATTTCCGGTTATGATATTGATCAGAATATGCCATGATACTCTTGTTACAGGTTGTTGAGGGAAAGTGTTCCAATGCTTCTCCAGCTCGAGATCCAGGAACTCCTCAGGCATGTTGCTGTAATGGTTTAGTTAATATGACAAACTTTTCTCATTAGAACCCAACACAAACCCTCTTTTAACCCATGCTCTATGAGCTGCTGATAAATAATATTGATAGGATGTTACACCTTCCCAGGTTATTGTCCGAGAGAGTCATCGTAGTTTTAGGGGGACTACATTTTGCTTTTTTGTGTTTGTATGTTCATGTATCTTTAGATTAATCCCAAAACAGAAATTAATGGCTTGCAGATTGATTCTTCATGTTGACTGTTTATCCAGGGTTGATTCTTGCTCTTGTTTACAGATTGAAGCAACAAGATACATTTGCTTATTTTGGTTGTGGCCTAATATACTTTTATGTATAATACATTTAATATGTTCTGCACAGAAATCTTCATTTTTATTTCTAGGTTCATGACAGAACTACATTTGAAGATGAGTTTGATAAATGATTTATGAATAATTTAAAAGTGACAGATAGTTGTTAAGTTGTTTGTGCAATTGAACTTTTAAGTTCTAACTTTCTTGCAGAATTCGTTTTAGGAAATGGGGGTAGTAAGATTGATTTATATAAAAAAAAAAACACAAGCTAACTATAAATCCATGCCAGTTGTACTTCACTTTGCTTTATTTATAGAAAGGGAATATTTTGCAATTTTCCGTACATAATCTATGACATCTCACTGTTCTGAGCAGGCAGCTGAGGATGATGGGGAAGGGGGCAACTTTCAAGATAAAGATTCCACTGCTATCAAATCACCAAATTCGGTTGTGAGTAATGGCATCAATGAGACTACGACCAATGATATTATGAATGAGGCAGATACTTCAAAGAGAGCTGATTCTGATGACCAACATGATGCAAACTCAACTTTCAAAGCTGAATCTGATGATTGTGATGCCCAGAAACCAATGGAGTTGGAAGTTAAAGCAGAGCAAGCTCAGCAGGAGGCGGAAAACCATGATAGTCCTGATAAAGATGTGCTTTTGTCTCCAGCTGAGATTAAACCTGTTGAAGCTGATGAATCTTTGGACAAAGGAGATGAAAAAAGTGTTGAAGTTGTAGCTGAAGCATCTAAACATGAAGCATCTAAACCTGTTGAGGCTTTAAATGAAGCATCTCCAGCCCAAAGTGGCAGCCATCCTGGTGAGAGCCTATCGGAAGCAGAAGTTAAGGAAAAGAGGGAGGAAAAGTTTGTGGGTGAAGATATGGAATCTGTCGATACCACACCCAAGAAAGCATCTGAAGAAGAATCTGTTTCAGAAGCAAAGAAGCAGCGGACCTCGAGGAGAAAGCAAATTCATGACTCAGCTGGCAAGAGTAAAGCAGTGACCGAACAAGTTGCAGCAAAGATTGATGATGGTTGTGTAGGTGATTCAGAACCAAGATCCCCAGACCAAGCGGAAAAACCAAGGGATGCTACTAAAACCGAGTATGGATCGTCAGAGAGGAAGAAAGGTGGAAAAAAGAGTGGACATGGCAAAAATTCGGCCGAAAAAAATGCTCCAATATCGTCTAGAAAGGAAGACAATGGGAAAGTAATCTGGGATTCTCTATATATTTAGTTTCGGTTACATTTCCTGACTGGACATTCTCTCAACCATCATATGTTTCTTTTTGTAGAACACAGTTACTCCACGAAAATCACCATTAAAATCCACAAAACATGAAGGAGTCCAGGAAGAAACACCAAGAACAAGTATCAAGAGAAAACAAACTCCAGGCAAAGAGAAGGTATGAACTTTGAATGTATTTATGCTGTTCCACTTTTGATGTATATAAACTTTGTGGTTTCTGTGACCAGCATCCCTAAAATATAATGTTCAATTACAAATGAACTGAGCACATATTCCTAATCCTTATCTTGTCATTTATGAGGTGCAGGCAATGGTTATATATGCAATTCTTTATTAGTGAAAGACTAAAGTCCATAGTTTGATCAATCTGTTGAACATTATGGTCTATCATGCTTTAGTCCTTCTCTTTTGATTTTTCCTATCACTTACTTTGTCTAATCTTTTTCCCCAACTTGTATATAAAGGTTGCACCAGAACTTTTTTGTCAACGCATTTGAGGCCATTTTCAAGTAGATCAAAGTGCCTTTCATAGAAAATGACATGCTGATCAAGAAATACCAAACAAATATCATTAGATCTTGATTTATATATACTGTTACAGCTTTGTGCATTAAATTGTTGTTATATTTGAAATTTAGATGACCAATGTCTATCTTATACTAATGTTTATTGTATAATAGTTAGAGCTGAAACCAATTAGAACTATTTTTTTTCTAGATAATCATCTTCATGGTTTTAGATCAATTTTGGAGTATGCCTTCAGCTTCAAAGGCTGGATATTTGGTTTACGTAGACAGATATTCAGTTCCTTATGATGTACTTAAGATGAAACATGCTTGTGATTGTCCCTGCCTTCTGCAGTCTTTATGCCTTCAATTAATTATGTTTGCTCTCGACTGTCAATGAAATGTGTTTAAGATCCGACTTGACTAGATAGGATAACCTTGCGACCTGTCCCTCTCCTTCTTGGGTGGATTATTCAATTGATCGAACACTTGAGTGCATAGGAAGCTACATTTATTTTCACCCTCAAATATTGCATCAGAATTCAGAATGTACTAAAACCTGGAACTTTTTTTTTTTAATTTATTGTTTGTCCAGGCATCTGAGACACCAGAGTACGGGAAGAATTTGGTTGGTTCAAAGGTTAAAGTGTGGTGGCCGAAAGATCAGATGTAAGTGATTCGTTTACATTTCATTTATTACTTAATATGATCATTAACAAAATGAGAAGTTGAGAACATCTTATTCTTTTTGGTCATTCATTGTCAGGTTTTACGAGGGCGTGATTGGATCTTTTGATTCTGTCAAGAAGAAGCATAAGGTCATTAGAGAAGTTAGATGGTCCATTTTGTTATTTGCTGCTTTGCTTTTGAAACCCTAATTTGGCTTCATGCTTATATTCTATGTAGGTTTTTTATAATGATGGTGATGAAGAAATACTGAACCTCAGAAAAGAACGGTGGGTTTTTCTTGAAGACGATGTGGTTTCAAATGGGGTAAAGTATTTTCTTATTGTTTTTTTACTATAGATATAAGTAATATTCTAATTTTCACGCATTCTCCACTTTCTGTACAAGTTACTCATGTTTTTTTGTTTGGCTAAACAGGACCAGGATGTTGAACATTCAAGTCATGATACTTCCTCTGATGTGTAAGTTTCTATCCTCATTTATGCTTCAACCTTGAGAAACTGAAGGTAGATCGAGATTTGATAGCCTGTAGGATCATACCCACTTATCAAGTGGTAATCTGTTGCTTGCCCGACTTGGAAATTTCTTCCAAACGATAAACTTGCTATGCTCTTACATTTCCTAGTATGTCTTAGATAGCACATAATTTTTTTCTTCACTCATTGGTTTGAATAAAACTTGAAGAGTGTAATTATATACCGAGACTTTTAATACTGGTTTTGTTGAAAGTATGCTTTCCTTGAACCAGACAAGTAAAGAGGAAAGGGAATGTGAGTTCTGAAACAAGCAAACGTCAGAAGGTGGAAGGCTCACCTAAGAGGTAGGTTCCCTTATTCTCAATATCCATATGCAGCTTTCTCCAATGATTATTTTAAAAATAACAAAAAGTAATTCATTCCTCCAGCAAACTAAAAGATATTGCAACAAAATCTGGGGGCAAACCCAAGGATGATGGGAAATCAGAGTCGGAGTCCAAAGAAAACTACTCAAAACCCAGTAAAAGATCTGGAGATGATAAATCTAAAGATCAACCTCAGAAACTCGGGGCCAAAGGCCAAGTCGATTCTGGCAAAGCATCCGGGAAATCGAAAGTGGATGCTGGCTCCAAACAGAGCAGCACACAGACTCCCAACTCGAAAGGCAAAACTCCGTCCAGTGGCAAATCCCTTGGTTCTGGTGGTGCGAGAGCAGCGAAGTCTGGCTCATCAAAGATGAAAGAAACTGAGCAGATTAAGGAAGAAACAACTGATGCTGGAAAGTCATCAGAAACACCAAAAGGGAGAGGCACAGAACCTGCCAAGCGTGGAAGGAAGCGAAGAAAGTAAATTATGTGTTTGTGTGTGGTGCAATCCGGTTGCCTTTTCAAATCTACGTTCACTCTGTAGACCTTGGTGCTGCAGTTTCTCTAGCATTGTAGGCTCTAAGTTAGGCAAGGATATTATTAACTGTCTTACCTAGCATTTATCATTGTAGTGCCTAGTAATTATGTTTGGAGGTAACTTTCTATTAGTATTTTGGAGATTGATGGAGTTATAGTGCTTGTGATGTCCTCACCTCTATTCTATTCTGCATCATGAAACATGTCTGGCACAGACCATTCCTTCTCTTGCCCGTTTGTATATAACGGTTATATCAATGATCTTGGAAGTGTAATTAAGAACTCAAAACAAAATGCCATGAGAAACAGGAGGAATATGTGTTGGTTTTCTTGGGTGTGATAATTAGGCAAAATAACATGATAACCTTGGGGAAGAAAAGTCATCAAACATGCATTCAAAACTTACAATATTTTCAGAAATGATGTTGAAATAGTAGTATATCGCTAGGAACCACAAGTGAGGCTATTCGAAGTCATCTTCTTGGTACAAGAATGGGTAATACTACATTAGCATCGCACCGCCAATTATTCATTTAATTCCAGTTTCAAGAGTAGCCCTGTACTTTCAGCTTACATTATGGTATGAATCAATAATAGCATCAGCAAGGTATTCACACTTGGCAGCAGACAGTCCAGCCAATGATATTCTTCCGTCTTTCGTCATGTAAACGTGCCATTTGTTGGTCATGTTGTCACTCTGGTTTGGCAGAGGGTATACATATCAGAACAAGATGCAGAGATTGGATTACAATTCTAAGGAGATATGTGTTCTTTACCTGAGCTTTGTTCAAGCCGGTAAATGAGAACATGCCAATCTGTTTCAGAATGAAGGACCAGTCCTTGGAACTCTTCTCCTTCTTACTGAGGCTGTCATATAGTTTCTGTCTGACACTCTTTATCCTTCCAGCCATGAATTCCATTTCCTCTTTCCATTCGTTGAAGAGATCCGGGCTCCCAACAACATTAGCAACAATCCTGGCTCCATGTATGGGTGGATTTGAGTACATTGGTCGTGCAATCCTTTTTAATTGGCTCTTTACCCTGCAGTTACAAGCAAGTCACTTAACAACATTCAAAACCTCAAGTTAAGACAAACTCGAACCCGTATATAGGAATACATATTTTACTCATTTTTCTTAAAAGACAAGATAAGAAGTAACCCCATCTTATTACCTTTGTGCTATTTCAGGTGATGTACATACAACATTAATAGCTCCAATCCTTTCTGCATACAGACCCAAATTTTTACTGTAAGACTGGGCTACCAAAAGCTCCAATCCACGGGCAGCAAATGATCTCACTGATGAGGCATCTTCGTCAAGACTCCCACTTGCAAACCCCTACATTCAAATTGAAAACCTCATTAAAAAAGATACCAACTTCACACTACAACTGGTATTTGTTTTAAAGACCTAAGTGTTTACATTCCTATGATTCTCATTTTCAAAAGAAAAGTCTCAGCTCGGTGGGACCAATCAGCAACAACTTCAACATAAATGAATCCAAGCGACCAGACACACATCCCCATAAAGCTAACAAAGACATATGTAAGGAAACAGGTTACCTGGTAGGCAACATCAAAGAATGGAATATGGTTTTTCTCCTGAATGACATCAGCTATAATTTCCCACTGTTCTGGAGTGGGATCAATACCAGTTGGGTTGTGAGCACAGCCATGAAGTAACACAAAAGATCCGCCTGGAGCTGCCTGAAAAATAAAAGATTGCATCAAAAATTGAATGGAAATGCTTAAAATGAATGACTGGAAATCTCATTAATGTTTTGGCCTGTATAGTTTTTCTTGATTAATGATGAAAAAGGGAACAGTCTATCATGTCCTCCGCCTCAGTCAAACCATCTCTAAAGAAAGAAGCGACTCAATGACTATCCAACCAGAACTGTAACGAACAATATACAAAAACATGTTTTCACATGATGAACTGAATTTACACATTCGACTGTAGCATGTTATCCTACTTCTCTTCCAGACAAAGTTGTAGACTTCAGAATTATGCATGTCCATTCTTATTGATCAAAGAAAGAGCATTAAACTTTTAAGAGGTAAAGCTATCTTTAGTGGCTCTCAATCTTCTTCTACTACTACTAAAATAAATTAGATAGGCACATGGAAATAGAGGCTAAAGCATTCAAGCACAACTCAACAAATGGAGACTGGTTAAATAATTTGCTTCACTTGAATGAACTGCAAAGCCCAAAACAATTAACACTGAGGTAACTTATATGCTGGCGGGGTGCTCATGGTGTTTCAGTGGTTCCGAAGATAAATCCAAACAAAAAACCAATTAAGGGTTCGACAAATAATGAAAAAGAAGTGAAAACTAATGGTCCCTACATTGGTTTGGTTTGATTAAACATAATTTATTATCAGTTTCAGGCAAATAATTTCTGCATCAAATTAATTCTATAAAATGTTTACTTATCATCAAAATATAGCATTTTTATAAACAAGTATACACATACAACCTCAAAATAATTACATAACACAAAATATGATATGTCTAACGAGATGAATGAGCCGTGTGCCATTGAAAGCGGGGAAGGATCGAAGCCGTGGCGAGTGTATGTTCGGAGGAAGCGAGCGAACCGAAGTCATGGAGATGTCCTTCAAGATCAAATCGATGGAAGTGGCGCACAAGATTAATTAGTTACTGTTTTTAATTGTTGCCTTTTATATTTAATTAGAATAAGCTACTTATGATGTTGCATTCTATTTTTGGGATGAAACATTGTATTTAAACTCCAGCCCTAGAATTATCTAGGGCATATCTGTTTTATGGAATAAACGTGGGGCAAGGCAGAGCCTTGAGGAATCGGGTCTTTGGGCATCGAACCAATTCTTATCATTGGTGCGGTGAACGTGGATGAGCAAATGCTGAAATCCATGCTGAAGTTGGATGAGGTGGAGTTAACGGCGCTGGTAGTGGAGTCGGAAGGGTGTTGGGCAGCAACTCTGGAATCCGAGGTAGCCGGAGGAGCCGAGGGCGTATTGAAGGAAATGTTAACTAAATTTGGCGATGTATTTGGAGAGCCAACCGAGCTTCCACCACGGAGAGCCGCGGGTCATAGGATCAATTTGCAAGCTGGGGTTCGTGCCATTTCGATTCGGCCGTACCGATACAGTCAAGCCCAAAAGGACGAAATCGAAAAGTTGGTGGGGGATATGACCCAAGCGGGAATAATTCGACCTAGTTTGAGCCCGTTTTCGAGCCCTGTTCTATTGGTCAAAAAGAAGGACGGTTCTTGGCGTTTTTGTGTGGATTATAGAGAACTGAACAAGGTTACAATTCCGGATAAATATCCTATACCTATTATATAGGAGATGCTAGACGAGTTGGCCGGAGCATCCATATTTTCTAAGATTGATCTTCGCTCCGGGTATCATCAGATAAGGGTCCACGCGAGTGATGTTTGCAAAACCGCTTTTCGCACTCATAGTGGGCATTATGAATTTCTGGTTATGCCATTTGGCTTGACTAATGCTCCAGCTACATTCCAGTCGATCATGAATGATCTCTTCCGGCCGTGGTTGAGGAAATTTGTATTGGTATTTTTCGACGATATTCTCATCTATAGTCGAACTTGGAAAGATCATCAGAAACACTTGGATTTAGTGTTGTCGGTTTTGCGGGCGAATAAAATGCGGGCTAACAAGAAAAAGTGTGCATTTGGTTGTCTTCAAGTAGAATATCTTGGCCACATTATATCGGTTGCAGGCGTGAAGATGGATCCGGTGAAAGTTCGAGCAGTTCTTGATTGGCCTACTCCAACTTCCATTAAGGGCGTTCGTGGATTTTTAGGCTTGACAGGGTACTATCGGCGATTCGTGCAAAATTATGGCCTGATAGCGAAGCCTCTTACGGAGTTATTAAAGAAAGAAGTAGTGGCTCGATTTATTTGGACAGCTCAAGCGGCTGACGCCTTCAGCCTTCTCAAGACGGCATTAACTTCGGCCCCGGTACTAGCTATGCCAAATTTTCAGAAGGAATTTGTGGCAGAGTGTGACGCTTCGGGAAGTGGAGTGGAAGCCGTACTAATGCAGGAGGGGCGCCCGGTGGCATACTTCAGTAAAGCTATCGGCGCCAATACAGCATCTTAGTCAGCTTATGAGCGCGAATTAATGGGTTTGGCATTAGCAATTCAGCATTGGCGTCCTTATCTATTGGGTAGACACTTTATTGTGAAGACGGATCACAGTAGTCTACGACATTTATTGAGCCAGAAAATTGCGACACCTGCCCAGCAACATTGGACAATTAAACTTCTCGGATATGATTTCGAGGTAATCTATAAGCCCGGAGCAACAAACCGCGCGGCTGATTCACTCTCACGTTGCTTTGATGGAGAGGTAAATTGCAACGCTATTAGTACCGCGGTTTGGGCTGATTTTCCGGCAATTTGGGACGAACAACAACGGGATCCGGAGATTCAGCACATTATTCAGCAAGTACAGAGTCAAATAAATCCACCCGTTGGATTCTCGGTGCAGCAAGGACGATTGTTTTATAAGGGTCGGGTAGTGATTCCGTCTGACTCCATTTGGATCCCGCGTTTGTTGCATGAGTTTCACGACACACCTACCGAGGGGCACACAGGGATGTTATGTACTTACCATAGAATTGCGGCGAGTGTGTTCTGGAAGGGAATGCGTCGGCGAGTGCAGGAGTATGTTTCGGCTTGCTTAACGTGCCAGAAGGCGAAATACGATGCATAATCTCCGGCTGGCCTACTTCAACCACTACCGATTCCGGACATGGTGTGGGAGGACATTGCGATGGATTTCATCACGGGACTACCTCCATCGTTAGGTTATTCGGTTATACTCGTGGTAGTTGACCGATTATCTAAATATGGCCATTTTATACCTTTGAAAAGCCCGGTGACGGCTAAGCGGGTGGCCGATCAATTTATAATGCATGTGGTGAAATTGCACGGATTCCCGCGTTCGATTGTGAGTGATCGGGACCCTCTTTTCTTGAGCTCATTTTGGCGTGCACTTTTTCAATCCCAAGGTACGCATTTAAAATTTAGTACTTCATACCATCCAGAAACGGACGGTCAAACGGAGGTGCTCAATCGAATACTAGAGACGTATTTGCGGTGCTTCGCTTCGCAACAGCCAAAAAAATGGGCGGGGTGTTTGGCTTGGGCCGAATATTGGTACAATACATCGTTCCAAACCGCTGCTAAAATCACACCCTTTGAGGTGGTGTATGGG
Source organism: Lavandula angustifolia (assembly GCA_028984105.1). Classification (NCBI taxonomy): domain Eukaryota; kingdom Viridiplantae; phylum Streptophyta; class Magnoliopsida; order Lamiales; family Lamiaceae; genus Lavandula; species Lavandula angustifolia. Next base: position 3,695,986 of record CM054822.1, on the reverse strand, counting down.
CGTCCACCTCCTACCTTGTTACGTTATATAGCCGATGGTACAACTGTTGAGGCTGTGGCCGTGGTGTTGCAGGATCGGGACATGTTGCAAAATCTGAAATTTAATTTGCGGCGTGCCCAAGATTATATGCGAACTCAAGCTAACAAACATAGGCGACATGTGGACTATGCAGTTGGTGATCGTGTTTTTCTCAAGGTTCGTCCATATTGACAATCTTCGCTCGCCCGTCGGGGTTATACCAAGTTGGAGGCTCGATTTTATGGCCCTTTCGAGATAGTGCGTCGTGTGGGTGCAGTCGCGTATGAGTTGCGGCTGCCATCTAATAGCCGAATTCATCCCGTGTTCCACATCAGTCTTTTGAAGGCTGCAGTAGGTTCTCATCCTGTGGAAGCTTCTTTACCCGGGTCTTTAGCTGGAAGCGAGTCTATTCTTTTTGATCCCCGGGAAATTTTGGATATTCGTACGAAACAAGTGGGTGCCGAAGTGAGACGTGAGTTGTTAATCAGCTGGAAGAACCTTCCTGTAGAAGAGGTGTCGTGGGTGTCCGAATCCGAGTTCAGGGCGCAATTTCCATTGTTCGGCCTTGAGGACAAGGCCAATGCGGAGGGGGAGGAAATTGATATGTCTAATGAGATGGATGAGCCGTGTGCCATTGAAAGCGGGGAAGGATCGAAGCCGTGGCGAGTGTATGTTCGGAGGAAGCGAGCGAACCGAAGTCAAGGAGATGTCCTTCAAGATCAAATCGATGGAAGTGGCGCACAAGATTAATTAGTTACTGTTTTTAATTGTTGCCTTTTATATTTAATTAGAATAAGCTACTTATGATGTTGCATTCTATTTTTGGGATGAAACATTGTATTTAAACTCCAGCCCTAGAATTATCTAGGGCATATCTGTTTTATGGAATAAACGTGGGGCAAGGCAGAGCCTTGAGGAATCGGGTCTTTGGGCATCGAACCAATTCTTATCAAAATACTAGTATTATTTCTGTCAAAAAGTCTTCCCAAATTCTAAAAGGTTCCTGAAGTCCACATTAATAGTATATACAAGTATACATATATAGGCAAGTATTATCAGTTTTTGGTTTTTTCGGTATTTTGTAATTGTTTTGTTATCCTCTAAAATAACAAACTAAAGTAAAACTTCAGTTTACCATTCTTCCGAACAGACTAAACCAACCCCTCACATTCACAAAAGTTTTAATATTTTATTTTGTTTTGTTAGATTAATTTGGTATGATTACTTTGAATTTATTTTTCACTAGTATGATTCTAATAAATGGATATAATAGTATGATTTAACAACCTTTATGTCAGATATCATTCCATCAAAATCCAAACCAACTGTTTTGGGATCATAATATCGGTACTCGGACCATGGAACTTGAGCGTCATTGAAAATATTCTTGTGATTCCCTGCAGAGACATTTCCAGTCAGAAGAAAGAAGTAACATCTTATCCAGGAAAGGTTATTCGAACTTTGACAAGTACCCCAGGTTGGAGATGATATCAGAACTTTAGAACCAGGAAAATATCTCTGTATGAACACTGCAGCAAGCCGCAGAGACCCAGTTCCAGAAAGACCCTGGACAGTTGCAACCTGAGATAGAAAAATATAGATTTTTGACACAGTTTTGGTTCTCAAGATAATTATTGATTGTAACCAGTACAGCTTCGGCTCTTGAACCAATTATAGAATTGTGACTTACTTTTTGTTCCTGAAGAACCGCACTATCTGCTCCAAATAACAGTTCTGCCGTAACTTTGTTGAATGCAGCCAAACCCTCAATTGGTAGATACTGCACATCCAAGCACAAGTCAGTAACTCAGAAATTATCCTAGATCAACCTTGTGATTGAAAACATAAATACCTCTTTGTTCTCTCCCCTTTCCAGCATTAGCTTTTCTGCCTATCATTTTTTATCAGTAAAAGGTGGTGTTAGAAATATCTTTTTTCTTCAATAAAATCTCAACAGTAAAATATGCAGTACAATCATTACTTTCTTGACAACATCAAGCACATACGGCTGGAGATCTTCAGTTCGATAGGCACCGACACCAAGGTTAAGCTTCAGCTCATTCGTATCTGCTCGGAATGCTTCAGAAACACCAAGAATGGGGTCAGGAGGAGCCATCGTGACTTCATTGAATCTGGAGACCTCAATAGCAACAGCCATGCTTGTCCTAGTGAAAGACTGAAGATGACACAAGTAATAGTACTAAGTGAGGTCTCCAGTATAAATTCCGTGATCTTTTCTCAGATAGCCTGTAGTGGAGCTGATTCCAGAACTAACTCAACGCAATTCATCGCAGAAAAAGATAAAGTGATTGGATCAGCAGCAACTGTTTCAACAGCCAACAAATTCATACAATTAGAGGTCAGCGTGATGGGGCTAAAACGCTAAACATACCTTCGCCTTGATAAAGTTTTTCCCCAAAAATACCGACTGACTGGAAGCTCCAAGCTTTGGATTTTCCTGCTAAACCACGGAAATAACTAGTAAAAATGCAATCCTTTTAGCAATAACTCTGATCTATATCAATATAAACAAGTGGATGGCACCTTAACAGGATCCAACAAAGAGCGAGAAGCCTTGGGGAAAGCGGAGGTAAGCGAGACAAATGCCGAAGCCATCTCTCTAAACAAAAGTTAATCAACCAGGAAAAAAAACGAGATGGCAGATCAAAAGAAAGTGAAATACCCGTCGATTCCGCCAAAGTAGGCAACAACAAGAGCGGGACTGAGGAGCGATAAAACCGAGGCACTGATTTTAGAATTATTTTTTTAATCAAATTATTCTATTATATTTTTAATACTCCCTTCGTCCCATAGAAAATGTCTTCCTTTTCTTTTTTTGGGTGTCTAATAGAAAGTGTCTCCTTTTTTAAAAAGGAACTGGATCTACATCTTTACCAACTCAAATCAATTCAAAATAATTAATTAATTACATGGGTCTCACCTCCCTACCTAACAAACCAATTCTAAATAATTTATTAATTGTATGGACTCCACATCTTTACCAACTAAAATAACTCTCTTAAAATTCTGTGCCCCATAGAAAGAAAGGATAGCATTGCATGATGATGTTCGGATTGCATGATGATGTTCGGATTTTAAGAGAAAACTAAAACCCTTGTCTGTGATAGCATTGTCTGTGATAGTATGGGACGGAGAGAGTAAAAAATTAAGAGAAAACTAAAACCCTTGTCTGTGATAGCATTGCATGATGATGTTCGGATTTTACGTTCCTCCGCCGCCGTTTCTTCTTCCATTCTCCGCCGACGCACTTGCCACTCCCCCTCCAATGCCCTTCCAAGTTCCAACCCATCGATCATCGCCCTTCGAGTCCAGGCTACGGACAATGAGATTCAATACCAGTACGATTATGCTCCACCTCATGAGGTACTCGCTTACTATTCAATTCGCTTGATTATGGCTGCAATTGTTTCACTTTCATCGCTCAACAAAACGTCCTCACGGTTTATTAGTCATAATCTCTTACTGATTTGATTAGAATCCGCAAATCCAGCATTGTTTATGCAGACAAGATGTATGTAATTTGGGAACATTAAATTGTTCTCTGCAATTTTCAGATTTTAGCTTCATTTTGAGGAAATATGCTATCTTGCCATTTTCGGATTAGAGTTTATCATCTCTTCCAATTACTAACTCCAATATCTATTCTTTCTATAACACAATAAAAATAAATTGATACACTGTTGTTGCAATGAATTTGGTTGTTTATGACCATAAAACTATAGAAATCCACATAACAAGTTTAAAACACATTTGATGGAAGTACGTATCCTCAAAAGATTACAAGGGATACACTATATAAGTGAAATTTGAAGAGAGTAACAAATCTTATGAAGTTGTTGAGGTAGGTAGGTATGTACAAACACAAATCATCCATCTCAAACGGCTCCCATGTATTATTATATGCGGCCGGCCTACTTGGTCCACCAGTAAATTAAAATTAAAAAAGTGCACACAGATGCAACTAAGGAGAGTATGATCGTGTCCATGGACTTTTTCTTCTTTATTGCTGAAATTATGTGATTCACCTGCACAATATCAACCCTCAGATTCAAATATGCTGTCTCATTTTGGTTACCTCTACATTCAAGTATTACTTACCGTCGGAAGGCGGCTGCTCACGTTACTAAGCTTTGAATTGATGCCACCAAATGTCGAACGCTGGAAGACCAGGGACTTCAGCGTTTCTTGGGCTTGTGATATCACTGACTCCATCTACATGAAAACATATTGTTAACTCAGAGCAAAACAGGCATACACCATGAACAGATCAACCATCCATCAATTTTGTCTCCCATCATAGCTAAGTACGACTCCACTAAAACACATGCTCTCTCTCTCACACACACACAGACACACAGAGACATGCCCACAAGTACATGAATACAATAAGCCAATCAGTTGCCAAAATCATAAATTTGAGAACTACATTCACCAAGTTCTCGTCCAAATTTCTTGGACCACTTATTGGCACTAAGGCAGACTAAGATAAGCCCACCGTAGGTGATTGTACTAAATACATTCCCCCAACCATGGTAGTAATGTGAATCAAAGCAGGCACTTTTTTACCGGCATATGCACCATCAGATGATACTCACTTGTCGGTACCTTTATAGTTGCTTCCTTAAGCAAGAATCCTGCATTAAAGGAAGGCAACACCTCTGCTCAAACCTGACTCTCCACTTCACAATCAAATATGACACATGATTACACCTTATATTCTTGGATGTCCAGAATACCTCCAAAGTTGACCCTATGACACGGCTAGAGAAGTCGGATGAGAGATTCTACATCTCTACCTTTTTTCACCTGACAAATAATTGTGTCCCTCAAAACAGAACTAGTAGCTTTTTGGAAAATATAAGGATTCTAATTTCCATTTCTGAAACATGATTTGTGTTTGTACAAGCATACAGACAGCATTTTCATGATCTTTTGGCAGCAGCTCATGATTCAAGAGACCAGACACCTGTAATACTATACAAACATGTTGCCGATTACCTGTCCGGTATTTCTATGGAGAGAAGCTCGCTCCTTGAGAAGAGATTGTTCATGAGAACCACCACCTTCTTCAAGGTCTAATCTTGCACGGTCAAACTCCCTAAAATCTTCAAGAAGTGATGCGTGCTCTTTCTTAGCTCTGTGACTGGAACGAAGTCGATTGAATTCCTAATGCAGGAAAAGTAAGAAGCATAAGCAACGGCGAATTCTTCAATCAAGCATCTGAAAGACAGAAGATACTAAAAAGACCTCAACAAAGGCAATATTGAGTAAGAATCATGAAAATGAAGTCCAAATGAACACATCTTAGAAGTTCCACAATAAAGGAAATCATACATGTTCATTTATATGTTATCTGCACCTTCATAAGTCACGATTTTTAGAAAATAATTATATGAAAAACCGCCATGCGTGGAACATAACACAATATTTACAATCCAACATTTAGTATTATTCTGCAAAGCAGTCAGTGCCCTCAAAATTCAACACCAAGCCATACACGTTTTGCCAAACATAATGAAATAACCAAAAATTTAACCTGAGTAAGATCTTGAAGGATTTCCTGATGTCGAGTCAATGTGTGAGAAAAGATTTCTGAGCCACCAGATGAAACCCAAGCTTGCATCTGTACATTTACTTGTTGAAGCTGTTTCAAGAGTTGATCAAGTCTAGACTCCAAATCGTTATCATTAGAAGAATCAACTTTTGTTGAGTTTAGCTTCCGATACAAATGCATCTGTTCGTCCAGCTGGGTTTCGAGTTTTCTTGCCTGCTTGGTCGCAAAACATAGAGTAAATATAATATAGATGTCAAAGAAGAAATCCCTAGAGAATTGATCAAGAAGCTAATACGAGTAGAGACCTAATCCGGTAAACATGAAAGAGGATTAAATTACTGATAAAATAAGCAGTACAGGATCTATAGAGAGAGTTTAGATCAGGATCAATTTGCACAGGATAATAACAACAATAGTAATAGTAATTACTCAGTCGAGAAGGATAAAGATAAAGCGAGAGCAAGGCCCGGTGGTTAAAGATCATATCCACGAAACAGATGCACCGTAAGATTAGATCCCTTTGGACACTAGGTTTTCTTTCAGCAAGCACCAAGCATCAAATCATAATCGTGATAATAGTCAAACACTAATCTTATGGATCGGAACCCTAAAATCTAAATGGCTGGTATATTTTGGTCCTGAGCAAATTGAATTGTGACAAAGAAACGACCAAATCCCGAAAAACAAAACAGAATTGAGAAACCTGTTTGCGCAAGGAGTCCCAAGAGGCCGGCGGATCCATCCTTCTGGTGTGTTTGTAATGAACGAAATCAACAGAAGAAGAGAAGAATTGTAAGTGGAGAATGCGTAGCAGCGCCCAGAAAATGTTTGTTGAGCGAGAGCGAATACTGATATGATACTGCTGCTGTGCGTCGGTTGACAAGAATAAATTTATTCATTCATTCTATTTTCTTTTTTCAACTATTATTTCTCAACTATTACCCTCAAATATCATTATTCCTTCAGCCATAAAAATTGTCATCTTGAATTTAATCTTTATTAAATTATATATATAAATGTTTATTTTTATCTTATTATCAAGATTTTATAGAATGTGAAAAATCCTTAATTGTTTACCAGCTTTATTAATTTTTTGAAATTTTCACAAAAGAGAGACGGATGGGATCATGTCATCTACATAAAAATTATAAACACACACGAGAGAGAGAGAGAGAGAGAGAGAGAGAGAGAGAGAGAGAGAGAGTTGTAAAAAAGTGTAGTCTAAGTTTACAAACAAGATACTAGTGTAATCTGAGTTTACAAACAAGATACTAGTGTAGTCTGAGTTTACAAACAAGACAAGATAATGTAGTTTCCTCAACATTTCAAAATAACCTAATCTTGTATACCAGTAGTGCTATTGTTGGCTTCACCACTTTGAGGAACTGCAGCATCATCATCTACATCCATGGCTTCAACTCCAACAGTGCTGTTATCTGCATTCTCATCCACTTCAGCCACTGAAAGTATTTTCTTCATCTCTTCTCCAATATCTTTGAGGGGAGCAAGATTTTTCCTCAACTCCAAACTTGCAGGTCCATAAAATGACTGCGCTTTGTTCTCCGTCACTATCCTGCTCATCTGCAATACAAACACACACACCAATATCTCAATACAAGCTCGCTCCAAACTATCATCATCTCTTGCAATAAGGCTCCAAGACTTTACCTCGTTGAAGAGCCTCGCCATGTCTAACCGCTCTTGCTTTTTATCACAAGCAAATGTCACAATTTCTAAAGGAGCTGCATAATATGAAGTATGAACAATCAGCAACGCATTACAACAAACACAAGTTTAATGATAATGGAACAGCATATATAACTATCGGTATTCTTAAGTCACTTACAAATTATTTCAACTTCCAAGAGCTGATCAATCTTTTTCTCAGAACATGGATTTTCTATATCTGTGACCTTGAGCCCTGTGTCGTCATTTGGAACTCTATTTGTTTTTTCATCAGCCTGAGACAATACAATCTTTGTTTTAAAGAGGCGAAAAATGTGATTGCAATAGATTATATAGGGTGGCATTAATTCTAACATAAAACTGAAACAAACCTAAACTAAGAAGTAGCCTATCATTAACCGAAACAGTAGAAAAGCAGGCATTTTCAACTGATTCAACGAATAGTGCAACAAAAATAATATGTTGTACTACTAAATTACAATTATAACATTAGAGAAAATATTGAAAAGGACTTACATAAAAAACTTTCTGCAGCTCTGCATTCAGCCCTTTTTCTAAAAGGAGCACCCTTTTCTTGATAAACTCAACCTGTCTTCTCTGCATCTCCCTAAAATGATACAGCATGGACTGATCTTGAAAAAGTTGTGATCGGGCTGCAGTATCAGTAGCGACATGCGCAACATCAGGTGCAGATTCATTCCCTGGAGTAGTTCTCTTTGCCTCATTTCCAGGTGTTTCAACAGGTTCTGAGTTCACACCATTTTGTGGTTGAGAAACTCCAGAAGGAGATGACTGTGCCTGAGAATTTCCCAAGGGAGGAAGCTGTGGTTGAGATGTTCCTGAAGAAACATTCTGCACTTGAGATCCCGAGGCAGGTGTACTAATAAAAGGAAGGTTCAGCTCCTGACAGATCACTTCCTGTATTCTCAAGTCCTTGTCATCAACAATGGCTTGCCATCTTCCATAACCATGTCTGATATTTGGATGGAAAAAATATATCAATCCAGGGTAATACAATCAGTAACATTACTAAAACCCTTTTAATATCTAATCAGATTACTCAAAATCATCTTCCATCTTTGGAGTAAACCAGCTTAATACTCTTAACCTTACATGATTAAGATACATAATGGTGTACTCAATCAAACGACATGCAACCAGCTCCAATTAGTTGGTTTCCCACCTAAACATGAGCATTTCGGATTTTCATTTTATAGATTTGATGAGATTTGACTCACACACAAAAAGAACATTCAAAGTAGCAAGAAAGTATGATATACAAGTTATAAAAAGGAAAAAAAGAAAAGAAAAAAAAAAAAGAACATATCAAACCATTTCTCAGCAGTTTCAAGTATCAGGTTATCTTCAATAATTTATCCTTTCGGTTAAAAAATTCCTAGACCTACCAACCAACTATATTTATGAGAAGACTGAAGGAAGGGTAAACAGATACTGTACTTCATTACTGCTCGCAGAAGCAACTTATCATGGTGCTCTTTCCAAAGTTTCCCTCCTTTTAATCCTGGATAGCGGGATATAATATCGTCCGCAAAAAGGGTAGAGCCAGCTGACAAAGCCTTCAACTGTAAGCCAAAAGATTATTATCCAAAAAAAAATAGTAAATATAAGAGATAAACTGATATTCATTATAAAATGATTTCACAAAGATGCATAGCAAGTTAAGAAACATACAAAGTTTTACATACACAAAATATTTTAAGACGCATCCAGAAAGATAGACTTGGGTATGTGCCTCTTACCAAGGGTGGGTCAAGTAAGTAAAGTGAAAGTTTTGAACTTCTATCCACCTCTTACCACAGAAATGCAAAAAAGATGGTCAGCCACGAACATGTAACACCACCTAAACATAATGGAAGTGTAATAGCACACCAATTACTATGTCCTACTTGCCCATTTTATACTCGCATAGAGTTGCCCTCAGGAAAAGTAATAAAAACAAGAAATTTATCCAATAAAAAGGGAGGCTTAAAATCATCTAATCAATAATTTTAGCTAAAGAATAAACTAGCTTACAAATGGTGAATAGAAGCAATCCTACCCATATAAAATAAAACAAGAGGGATGGAGCATATCATGGCATTTTAATGAATATAAATATATAATATAACTCAATAAGTCATTAATATTTTTATACAAGATATGAAACTTACTTTGTCCCTGACAAGAGATAGTGTTCCTATTCGTACGAGTACATCTTCTATTCTTAATCCCTCTTTGGGTACATTATCTGCAGCCAATAGATATTATGCATTAGATGATCTGGCTTGACAAAAAAACCTAATGCACAAACAGTTATTAGCAGAAGAGATTTATAAAGTAATCAGTTGCCTGAAAATGTAGGGGAGTCAGTTATTTCTTCGCTTATGTGCTTCATGAAAAGTTTCCCATACCTGCATAACAGGAAATACAAATCAAAATGTTCAGGTACATGTAACAAGTAGTACTAAAAATTATGCTTTGCCAGAAAAAAGTAAAACTACTAGCATAGAACTGTTCAGGATTATTAAGCATTATTTTGAGCATTATCAATCCAACCATTATACTGACTGTTCCTGATTGAGCAATATTCTGTTAATTTGAGAAACAAGTAGTACTAAAAATTATGTTTTGCCAGAAAAAAGTAAAACTACTAGCATAGAACTGTTCAGGATTATTAAGCATTATTTTGAGCATTATCAATCCAACCGTTATACTGACTGTTCCTGATTGAGCATTATTCTGTTAATTTGAGAAAGTCAAAACCCCCACCCTCTACAATTTAAGTCAAATGAAGGTATCCTTGTTGATATTGATAAACTTACTTTAAATATAGAAAGGAAAAATAAACAGTTCATGTTACAATAAGACTGTTAATAAATAGAGAACATGCAGTGGAGAAATGGATAATAAAATAGACATGTGGTTATCTTCAAGACGTTGTACAGATAAATTGCCAGAAAGTCCATGAGAAAGAATCAAGCAACTGGATAGAAAATACAAAGATCTAGGGCGCAGTGACCATGCACATGGAAAACCAAATAAAGTTGATCAGAAAAGGTTGGTACTTCTCTTGAACCACTTTAATAATCAAAATACAGATATAGATGCACAAAACAAACAGAAAACCAAGCAACTGGAAAAGAATTAAGAAGTTCTTAGAACAGAAACCATGCAAATTAAAATTCTCAGGATAAGTTCAATTAGGAAAAGTTGATAGTTTTCTGGAACTAGTTGTCTTTGAAATTTTAATTTCTGAGGCAAGTCAAACATAGATAATGATCCAACCAACATTTTACATCTAAATGTAGCGAAGAAAAACCATCATAACTAATTACGTACTCATCGATTTCATCAAAGGTCTTCTGCTTCAGACGAGGGACAAATTCTGCCCAATCAAATTCTCCAACACCAAATCTGAAAAATAACAATTCAAATAGCTTGTTTATTCTTCACCATAAGAATAAGCTCGCTGCATAATTATCTAGCCTGAAGAGAGATCAAGGTATGAACAGGAATCAAAAGAAGGGACTCAAATAAATTTACTAATGTACTCGACGAAAGAGACCTCATCAAGATTTGAACAAATACAGCCCTCTGACTTTGATTAAATCCCAGTACCCGAAGGTATCTACCTTCACCCTCCATGAGAGGAAGCTTTTCTGAAGTGTCTGCTGGTACAAAACAACAGGATACAGTTAATGATATCTTGTTGCATTTGTATAATCACCTGTTATACAGTAAGTAGTTAGTCCATACCACGGGCTCTTTTTCTGTAAGGTCTTCTCACAGAAGCAGCTCCATTTGCTGTTTCATTATCTGTTAACTCAGCTTCATAGTTATCATCTTCCCCATCAGAACTAACATCTTCCAAACCAGCAAGGTCATCTTCTTCAACAGATACCATCTGTATAGAGAAAAGAATCCAATAAAAAAATATATATATACTTAATGCACCTATTATATATAGCTTAAGTGTTAATAAATCTACAAAAATGTTAATTTTCTATTGCATTACCTCGACTAATCATGAATATATTGTATCAATATGTATACACTATCCAATATATTATAAATGTTGATAATGTAATTTATTTGTACTCAATAGTCAATACTACTATATAGAGATAAATAGTGACTATACGATTATCATAATGTCATGTAATATTAAGTAAGTGATGCAATATAATAAGATAGAGGACAAAGTTAATCGGGTTTATAGCACCTGAATAAGTGTTGCAAATTTGAACTATTAAATGTTTTAATGATATTTCAAATTGCTTACTTTCTTTTCACTCCGTAAATTTATTAATTTTATGCTGTATTTTAATAGTAGTACTTAGTATTACTTATTAATCACCAACTATAACAAGTATATACTGATAAACTAATTTCTAAAAAAGTCATATATTAATAACTACAATCTAAGTATAATTATCAGTAATCTATATTATAATAATAACAATCAACTTGACCATTATCAGGACCTCAAATGAGATCTGGATACTTGACATTGTAGCTTTTGACTTTTCAGAATCATGGCATGTATGCTTTCTAAAATTATGGGGATCACATTATTTTATTTTAAACAACTTTAACCTCCAATAAGAACGAAGAATACCTGCTTGCGGCTCCTCTTGCCCTTTCCCAAAGCATTAAACTCTTCTACTTGGTGCACTTCATATTTATCCCGCAACAGGTCTTCCCAGTAGCTTGAGCGTTCAGGATTGTTGGTAGAGGCTGCACTTTCTGATGGTGGAACGAGTGTTTCCTCTTCTTCTGCTAATTTGGCTTCCTCAACATACTCAAAGTTGGCTACCTGAGATTGACTTCAGTTTAACTTCCACCGGAGAGGATGTACAAAATTGATGACATACATAAGATGGATGGAATATAAATTCAAAACTCATTAACTGTCAAAAGAATCTTGAATGAAGAAGTTCTGATGAAGCAATATTTGCCAAATCATTACCCAAAATAAGTTGTAAAAATGCTAAAGCTATCTGATACCCTCGCCTACCACTCCTCAAGAGCTAGAGTTAGAAAGAGAGAATTACTGCTATCAACAACATTCAGTCCCGACTCTGCATTTATTACATTGCTCTTCATTTGAACTTTCAAAATAGGAAACATAGACATTATCAGGAAAACAGAAAAGATCATATCCTGCTACAAGTTAAAAGTACATTCTCAAAATTTGGTCCATTTTATTATACTAGACAGAGTGAAACACAGACAAAATCGTGAGACGACAGTTCAGACCCACATGGCTTTCTAGAAGTATGAGACACGTGAGCCACAATGCATAACCAACAAAGTTAGATATTTATACAATAAGAGAAGATTAAAAAGATGAAGACTCTAAGAATTAACATGGAGAGCTTGAATTGAAGCACAAAAATGACAGAAAACCCCATGATAAATTACGTTAATCTAATGCTATGGTTGTTATGGAAACATTATTATGATATTAAAGATACAGAAGACCGTAAACTATGAACCTTAAAAGCTTTTAAAAATCCATCCTCCTCTTCATCATCCAACAACGTCTCTTCCTCTCCAACTTGATCACGATTAAGTAATCTACATCACAAACATTTGAAATCAAATTAAAAACAGAAAAATAATAATATCAAGCAACTTGAGAAAACAAATTTACCTATCAATTGCAGTATCATCATAATGAATTTGACGAGATTTTACTGATTCGTCATTGTCATCAGCAAATAACTCCTTCGAGCCATACCTAATTATGTCATCTAGTTCTTCCTGCATCCAATTATAAGTATCTTAGGAAAAGAAAATTCTGAAACCAAACAAGAAAATTCACTGCTATGCAGCAGAAATAAACAGATACATAAGAAATCAAACATATTACAAGAAAGAAAATAAATGGAGAACCACGGTCTAATGGTAGTGCTCATCTAACAAAACTTTCAACAATTCAAGATTGGGGAATTCCTATCAGATTTTACAGCTAATTGCATGATGATCTGTGTCAATAAAATTCCTACATCAGTATTAGTCAAATGCTATTTTACTCAAGGAAACCAAACCATTCACATTAAATTCAAATTGAAAATTAAAATTATAAAGGGACAGTTATCCAAGCACTTAAACTATCACATGTACAGGCAGTGTTTCCGGCAAACGGCGATCAGTAGAACTGAAAGTAAAACAGTGAAAATGGATCCTTAATGAATAAGTCTGCCTTTGCAAGGGAGAAAATTAATAAGCAGTCAGATTCGCTGGAGTCAGAAATCTGTTGAACAAATATTGCACACTCACAACTAATCACTACAGCTCCCTCAAACAAACCATAAGAGTGTGTTGATGTGATATAAGTACAAAACGGCAGCTTGATCTATGACAACCACTGATTTACGAGCTTATAAGGAAAAATCTTCTGCTCAGAGGTGTGATAAGAGTAAAGTTTAGAGTTCCCCGGCGGGTCTCAAATCACAAAGATTTTAAGGCCTTATTTGCTAGAGATAGGAATTCTATCCGCAGTTCACATTTTGGGATTTCTCATCCCTTTTTTGTACCTACTCATCATTTCCTAATAATTTGTTTAGTATGGAAAAAAGTATTAACCCAAAAATAGGATAAGCAATTACACCCTCAGAAAAAATGTGTCAAAATGGGCAGCGAATCTATCTTTAGTATATAGAAATAACTACTTTCAACGTTTCAGTTGAAATGCAAACAGAAAGGAGATTGATGTCTCTATTTAACACTGGTTAAAGATAAAAATATACACGTAAATAACTTTCCAGGATCATTAATATTATATGTGCAATAAATGCTGATTGTTACAAAGAAAGGGCAGCACATGACATTTGACTAATTAAATAGCAATAAATTGCTCAAATTGTGCTGGCAATTTATTATCTTCAGTGCTTCATTTTGGCTAAGGCACTTTTACCTGGTTAATATTTTGAGCTTTGAGCCTTCCAACAACCAGATGTTCCAAAACCATTTTCTTTTTTGTCATCTGCATCATCCTTTCTTCGATGGTTCCTCGTGTTATTAGTCTGAAAATCATTACCTGCATATAAAAATGAATTCAAAACCATGGGGGATATAATTAAATTAAGCCAAGAGATTATTTATATCGAGCATAACCTTATTTGTTTGACCAAGACGATGAGCTCTTGCCATAGCCTGTAGATCTGCGTGAGGATTCCAGTCGCTGCAAATTTTGGAAGATCAACTTTAAGATCAATAGAGATTATCAAAATGCAAAGGCCAAGGAGGCATGATCAACTGAAAGTTTATAGATAGATGTGTCTGAGTAATAAAAGACATGATGAGATGCTGAATCATGGCTATTGCAAGCACAACTACACTATGCAACTCCAAATTGTTCAATTTACTTAAAAAATTATTTGTTCATCCTTGGAACTAAAAATAAACTATAGTTATGATTAAAATTTATCTTATAGCTCAAATTTATTTGCAACACTTTAAGAGAAAAGGCAAGATCGTAATGTGTTATACCAAATCATCCAAATTCTGAGAAATAAGCTCATTAATCTGAGAGTCCTTGCACAGCCTAACCCTAAACCCACAAGATAAAGGAACAACACAAGGAGTTTAAAAAGACCAGAGTGGCGGTGATCCATTAAACCAGGGAGAAAGGTATTCGAAGCAGACTACTCAGATGCCATAAAATTTCTGTACTCTATGATACCAGCACTGACAGTATTTGCATTTATCTTACACCTCACTAATGCTCTCAGAAATGGTTCAATAATTGAACCCAGCTTCTTTTCTTGGCTGTTGCTTATAACTAAGTACACTAGCTACCTATTCCATAGGTTGGGAAATGTTACTGCAGATGCAAAGCTGAAAAAGACAATGTCAACCAGATGAAATTTTTTGGACAGAGACAAAAAACTTGGCTGCTGGTGTCTCCCCAGATTAAAACCACTTGGTGCGGGTGTATATGACTAAAAACAGCAACTGCACAATGGATCTAATAAGAACAAATGAAATGCAAGCTAAACTGAGCTCCTTGATTGAAGATTCCTCAAGGCCATCTTACAGTCTGGATATCAAGTAATTGTCATCAACATATATTTAACTTACTCTAATTGAAGATCAATTGATATATGAAACATGGAACAAAAACTCATGACATAACATACAGGTAAATGTTACTAAACACAAATCATAAACATTACCTGTCATATATAATGACCGTGTCAGCAGTAGCAAGGTTTATACCCAAACCCCCAGCTCTAGTTGATAACAAAAAACAAAATCTCGATGAATTCTTAGCGTTGAATCTATCTATGCGAATTTGTCTTTCTGCCCCAGCGACTTTTCCATCAATCCTCTCATAATACCATTTCTGAAAAATATAAAAGACAACAACCATAATTTTCCTGGCATAATCAAGGTAATTAAGTATTATGAAGTTGCTCATTCATACCCTATAGTTACAGTAATCTTCTAGCAAGTCCAACATATGCTGGAATTGAGAATATATCAAAACTCTATGGCCCTGCTCTCTAAGTTTCATCATCATCTTGTCCAAGAGTTGCAATTTCCCAGAGGATTCCAACAGTTGCCTGGGATAATAATCATTATGAGCCAAACAAAACGTAAGAGATCTAAACTGAAAAAAGTTACATAATTGAGCATGCAATAGTAAAGGGTAATATTTACAACTCCAATATAATTTATTCTGCAACAGAAGAACAAGGCGCTCGAGATACATCTAGCCATGAAAACTTGAGTTCATCACATAATAACAGCTTCATCTAGGCACTAACTCCTATTTTCATCCACCCAATAAGAAACAAGAGGAAAGCAGTGTAAGATATTTACTTGTTAAACTCACTAGAATCCTCTGGTTCAACGCCTTCCAACATAAATGGATGACAACAAAGCTTGCGTAGTTCCATCACCACATTTATAAGAGAAATCTAGCAATTAAAAGTGTTACATAGTTTAGCTGTTACAGTAAGTTGTTTAAATTGAGAAATAGGGTAATAAGAAGTCATACTGACTAGTAATTTGTTTATCTCACCTGGGCACCACCTTTGCGAGTTAGTATCTGATAATTGCGAGTCAAGATTGCTTTGTAATACTCTTTTTGTTTGCTACTCAATTCGACACGAAGTATTAATTCCTTTTTCGGGGGCAACTCTTTCATGACATCTTTCTTCACTCCTGCAATACCAGGGAAATGTTGCCCATAGTAACATGGGAATAGCAAACAGTATAAGGTACAGTAAGAGAATACTAAAAGTAACAGAAAGTCATTTATATTTGTTGAATCCTCTAAAGGCTCAAGGACAAATCAGAAATAGAGAGTAAAAAACTATTAGATGGCTTGCTTTCAATAGCTTATAAAGTCGAAGTACAGATAGGCCTACTGCAATATTCCCTATTACACATCACATGAGGGTTATGTTGTGCAATGAATAAAAAGGAGAGTCTTGGATTGAATGTTGAATGTGAAATAATACTTTATTTATCAGTTTCAGGGACTCTGATGTGCCTTGGTATGGTGTGGGATGTATGGGCTTCCAACATCAGCTACTAATATGGGTAGGTAGTGGTACTTAAGTTTGGGAGATCTCACACCTTAATTAGGGAGCAAATAGCGTATACACACAAGGCAAATATAACTGCAAACTCAAAAGGCAATATCAGTTCTTAATATGGACGTGCATTTTCACATAACATCTTTCTTACTACCTGCAACTTAATGGAAGGTGACAATGTCATCTACAGCCAATATGGTACATATATATAATATGTAAACATATACTGTAAACATTGTAGAGTGTAGATTCATTGAAAACCTCAAGTACATCACATTAAAAGCAAAAAAAAGCAACTATAAATTCAAAAGCATACAGTATGAGTACATACTTCTCAAGAGATGTGGGGCTAACATCTTGTGAAGTCTAGAAATTTGTTCCTCCTGATTGATATCCTTGAACTCTTCCTGGAAATCCTCTAAGCTTGCGAACTGGGAAGGATTTGATATTAAATCAGGTAATGGATATCTTACAATAATAATAAATCCATGATTACAAAATGATGAAGTGTATGTTCACGACCACTAACCTTCCCAGCATCAAGGAAATGCATAAGCATAAAAAGTTCGTCTAAGTTGTTCTGCAGAATATGAGCAACAATCGTTATAATCTATATGACAGATGGGAAGTAAAATTGGTTAAAATCCCCCCCCCCCAAACACCAGTCATAATTGAGATCATGTTTCACGAGATGATATCTCTAGAATTGTTATTAGATAGATTCCTTGGACTGAAGGATACATGACAGTGGATGATTGTCCATCTGTTAATACCATGGAAGCAATGCTGGCGTGGTCAATGAAGTAAAATAGTGAAAAACAGTTGAGTGCATATATAAGCAATATAAATATTAATTGCAGGATTTTACATTAGCCTAGCCTCTCCAGAGTGATGAGTATTAACATTTGAAGAGATCACGTCATTTCCAACCCCGAGGGCTCACTTCATAGAAAATATGAAGTGCGAGAACATAGACAAGTGAGCAGATGCATAAATTTAGACACTCATCCAGACATGCTTCAAGCCGACTAATCTTAGACAATCATCCCAATAGCATCTTTAGTTCTCCAGGCAAGGGGACATGATGAGTAAATACTTCTGTCACAATGAAATCAACTGAAATACCTGAAGAGGAGTCCCAGTCAAGAGGACACGATGTCTGCTACAGTATTGCTTCAGTGCAGAAAACAATTTTGAATCCTTATTTTTAAGGCGATGGCCTTCATCAACAATCTACAAGAAATATTGGATAGAGCTTCAGAGCGAGTATAAGATCGAATAAAAAAACATTCAGCCTTAATAGTGACACAGTCTCACCATGCATTCCCACTTTATAGGTTTTAGTGATGATGAATCCATGTTGATCATTTCATAAGATGTCAGAAGCACATCAAATTTTATTCGATCCTGTTTGCTTTCACTGACAGCTTGACCATTTTTCTTTTTCTTGATCTTCTTATCATTTTTGGGGTAGTAAAATTCATATTCTCTGATAAATGTGCGTGCTACAGAAGTGCCAACATACATCACCTGCAATAATTTTCTATTAAATAATTATACTCACAAGCTAATCAGATGTGCTCTGTTCTTTCCAACCCAAAAAGCGCAAATACTTACAACATTCATATGAGGAGCCCATGTAGCAAACTCACGTTCCCAGTTTCTTAATGTTGAAAGAGGAGCAACCACAAGATGAGGAGATATATTCTCCCCAAAAAGAGATGCTAAGAAGGCAATACTCTGTATTGTTTTGCCTGCACTCATGAATAACAAAAGAAATTATATGAGCTGAATTCAGCTCAAAGAACAAAGTAAGAGGAACATTGAGCAGGAACGAAATGAAAACAGCAAAGAAAATATGCCTACCAAGTCCCATTTCATCCGCAAGTATTACATGTGTCTGCTTGGACCAAGCAAAACGTAAGAAATTCAGCCCTTCTAGCTGATATGGGTGTAATGAACCTAATTTTTTATTAAGAAAATCACAGAGTTAAAAGAAGCATTAGCTATGACAAATGTCACCCGAATACCAAACTCGATGAAAAGCATCATGTACCTCCAGAGAGAAAATCAGGGCTGCTCTCGTACTGCTGGAACTCTTTCTGTCTGCTCTTTACTTCCACGACATCACTAAGGTTGCTCTTCTGTTTTCCTGCAGATAACTTTCGAGACTGAATTCTATCGAACTTCTCAATTTCATTTTGGAAAGATGCAATGTCAGATTCTGTTTCCCAAGAACATTCATCATATGGAAGCTCCTTCCATTTCACAAGATATTCTTTCCCATGTTCCATCTCCCTGGTATTCAGAATAATGACAGCCAGTGGCATTAGAAAAATGTACTGGAAACAACTAAAACATGTTAGTATGAGAAGGAAAAACTAATTGACCTTATGGACAAAAAAATGACTCATCTGGGATGGAAAAAAGAATGATAATGTCATGTAATGGCTCCATTTTTCACACAATGCAGGAACTCTCTTTTTCACAAAATAAATAAAATTAATTAAGAACTTTCTTTATCTCCTCAGCATGTTTCTTTCTCTGAAATAACTTCAACTGTCTAACAATGATAGTACCCACCTAACATGATGGTATATTCTCATTCTCTATCTGGGACTCATATCTAGGCCTAAATAGAGAGAAATGAATACCACACAACTGCCTACAAGTAATACTGAGCCCACATGCAGCTAATAATCTCTCACCAAAATTCTGTTTAGGCCTTTCGACTAATACTTCAATACAGAATTCAATCTGAGTAGTCTGATCTAAACTGTATCTCACATTAATTAATAAAAGCTGCAATTATACACGTGTTCGATACTTTTTTTTTTACTATCAATAATATCAATGGAAGCTATGAAAATGGAAATGTTAAAATAACATAAGTTACAAGGCAAATAACCAAATTCACAGTACTAAATTGTCAGCATAAACTTGAGACAAAGGTTAAGATTTGAGCATCCACTGGATCCCAAATATGAATGAACCTGCATGAAATGATCCGATCCACAGATGTCCAGTCCGGCCTGATGGGAAGATATTCATCATCATTGTTATTAGATGACGAAGTTTGCTTGTGGAAGTTGTTAACTTTAGTTCTAAGACGAGGATTGGACTTGAATGCCTTCACAAATTCCTTTTCCGGCACCCTGTAATCATACATGGAAAGCAGCAGAATGAGATAAACAATGTGAAAACAGATGCTGAGAATTGCTCCTCGGACATTACGATATTACAAGTCAAGCTGATCTTCTGTTGACAAAGAAATGACACCAAGTGCCATTTGAGTGAGAAAAAATGAAAAGAAAGAAAGACATGGCTTCCTCCAAATACTGACAGATGGAAGCTGCCAATAGTGCAGCAATTGGATAGAAGATATAGTGTCACTTGTAATGTCTTCATTAGGAAACAACCGATCATATGAAAAGCTGAAAAAGGAACCTACCATATGCAATGGAGGTAGGACCTTCCTTTCCACTTTACTAAATAATGTTTCATCATAACTTGATTCGAACCAAGCTTAGATGCATCACTGTCATTCACAGTGCGTGGACGCATCTCACAGTCAAGTATTTTATCAAGTTCACTTAGATGGCCTACCTGTCAAAGCACACGAAGCCATTATGAGACAACTCAAAAAATCCTCACTAACAGTTTCCAGAAATCCATTAAAATTTAAAAAAAAAAAAAAAAAAAAAAAAAAGAACATACGCAATCAGGACATTTCCAGCTGCTAGAAATAGGAAGTCTCGGTACTGGCAGCAAGCACTTGGCATGATAAGAATAAGTACAAGTTTCACAGCTCAAAAGATCACCATCTTTTCCACAAGCTTGACATAAACCTTCCTTCTGTAAAATATTAAAAAATAGAATAGAAATATAAAATGAAGAAATAATGAAGCAATGATGACGAAGCCCATAAACCAAAAGTTAGTGTATAGTTACGCCATAAAGAGATTCTGTAAATTCAGCAACTAATCCAGCCTTCACTGAAATACGAGATGCACTCCCAGTTACCAATAAGGCTTCTAATTCTTGGATATCCCAAGATTCTCAAATTCATCATTTACAAAAGATGCTACCCAGTCTTATATAGAAACCTCTTTTTCATTATATAACTTCTCTCCACTATATATTAAATTAAAATATATAAAAGGTAAGCGCACAGTGTATTTAAATTATGCCGTTCTATTCGTCAAACTGTTCAATGAAAAGGTAGGTTGATTGCCATAATATATTGGCTTATAGCAAATATCAAAATAAACAGGTTACAACTTTATCAAGCCACGTGTAATAACACGGCACGTTAGCTTGACCAATGTTTTAAAAATCAAATTTGGGAACCGAGGCGCATGCTAAATTCAAATAGAAATTCTTTTTCCAAACTAATTAAAATATGACACAAAATCTCGCCTAGCAAACTTCAAAATTTGAAGAAAATATCGTTAATGTTAACAAATTTACTAATTTTATAAGGTATAATCATGCTCCAAATCTAAACTCAAAAACAAAATCATTTAGTATTACTGGTGGCCTACTACATATTCTTTTATGATTCACGTAAATGGAAAGGGAGGATGCTGCATATATTTTGGATTATTAGGATTTGTAGTAATACATTAAATTGTCCGTCAAAGTGATTTACAAGACAAAGATCATAAAGCTCAAATAGTTAAGAGCGTCGCTAAGACGCTACCGAGGTGTAAGCCTCACAAGACCAAGGCATAAGCCTCAAAGTACATAGATGAGGCATAGCCTTAGAGGTGTTTTTCCATTGCCTCACTTAAGGTAGGAACCCAGGCAGGACTTTGAAAGCAATGAGCATGACCTGCCTCACAACCAAGAGAATGAACAGTTGAAACAACGGCATGCATTAATTAATCATTTATGGACGAATCCGTAGAACCAAACTTCACGCAAAGACCATCTAAAAACATAGAAAATTAGTAAATGCATATAGATACCTATGGAAACTCAAACAGCTAAAAACCTTAAACGAATATATAAATGGTGACACGTGGCATGAAACTCCTACTATAAGTACCGTATTTTATTATACGGTTAGAACAACCACTGCAACTAAGAATGCTGCATGGAACATTGGAACTATTTTTAGTATTGACTGAAACTAAGTCATGAGCCTAAAACATTAACAGAGAAATGCATTATGTAATTATTTCAACATAAAACCATTTACATTTTTTCACATAACAAACTCAAAACTCTTCTATCTTATAAGTAAGTTTCCTTTGTAATAGAGGCACATTTTAATTTATATAATTATAATATGTATCTCTTTATCTTCTTTAGCACCCCTGAAATCAAATATATAAATAAAGCAACCAACAACTACAACCCGAAATTAAAAGCATGATTCTAGGCATCGAAATACCAATATCACATGATATCGCTTCCTTTTATTTGGTGTATATTACTATGAATAAATAACATAATTCCCGGAACTTAGTAATGGAATAATCAGGAAACAGTAGGAGTCGGAGTGAAAAGGGAACAGGGGTGCATGTGAGCTTGTTTGGGGGGAAGGCAGAACCGGATAGAAGGAGTGTTTATACAGAGGTGGAGACCAACAGATAAACGCATAGATATGGAAGAAATGAGAAAACGAAGCATAATTACCATATCGGGGCGTTGATATCTCTCAAGTTTATCGGAAGAAGAGCCGGCCCCCGATTTCTTCACTAGATCAGCCTCCTCGTCGGACTCGTCAAGGGTGTAAATGGGCCTCCGATCGGATCGTACCCGAAGCCTCTCCACCAAGCTCGCCATTTCTACACAAAGCAAAATTGAGTAGAATGGAAAGGGTTTCCAAGCAGACTGAGATGGAATTTGAAATGGGGGTGAAAAGGGCTACGTTTAATTATTATACTAATTTACCTGGCAAAAGCAGCGAGACAATTAGAATGAGGGGCAACTGCAGCTGCTGCTTCTGTGTGTGTTTGGGAAATTGAGACAGCGGCGAGAGCGGGAGCGAAAATGGTGTGATTCTTAGGAAACGGCCACCTGATAGAGACAGAGTGTGATTCTTAGGAAACGGGAAATTCACGTTTGTCGATTAAATTATGTATCACAACAATCGGAATCGGGCCAAAAGCCAACCCAATGTGTTTGCAGCCCAAACACACATACTTTATTTTCACTTTTTCCCCTTTTTTTAGGGTTTTAATGAAATAATTTTGAATAAACTTTGTTACCTTGTAATAGTTATCAACTCACTCCACATTTGATCTTTTTAGCAAAAATAGGGTCTTGTCCTACCTGGTATTGTATGATTTTAATTTGCCTGAAGCTCACCATCTTCATCTTAAATGATTTGTGTTGCCTTAAAGGACCACGATTGAGAATCCCTTTGAACTTTCTCTCAATCTATGTTTGTGTTTTATTTATGCAAATGATGCATAAATTCACAACCATCTCCACAATTTCTACATGATTTATAGTGTACGAGAAAGTTTTAGTGTGTCGTAATTCTTTACATAACAGGTAATAATATTTTTTAAAGGTATATAAAGGTTATATGATCATTCGTGAATTTTAAAATAACTTTTACACGCAATTATGGTATGCCATGAAGATAATCGGACAATATGTTTCATGCACGTGAGACATTCATATATTTATACTGTGAATTTGCATGAGATCTTTCCCAGTAAGGGTGAAAAATTAATTTCGATATTTTACCTTTTTAAAAATATATAACGCCACTCTTCAGTATTGCCCACACGATACTCAATACTCGTCATTATTGCACCTACTTAATATGTAACTGCTAGATGTTTTATCTATTACATCTTCATTCAGTTTTCGAATTCATAGAAGTCATGAAGAAAAACTGAGAATGGCAAATATACTTAGTTGATATTTTTCATTCATTGGAGGATTTAGGGTTCAATTATCGGCATCCTCAATTTAAGAAATAAAAATATCGAGAATGACCTTATATGATTAATTATATGTTTCAGTTATATCCTAAATTTTGACGAAATAAACTATACCGCGACGAACTACGTTCCAATTAGATGATCGTTGTATGTTTTCTTTCTTAATTTCAATTTTAGGTGAGTAAAAAATAGATGCTCGAAGTTATGCGCGCAAAATTATATTTAATTGAAGTGGAGGTGGTTCGTGGGCTTATTGTTTGGACTTATTCGATGGGCTTGATTAGTGGGCTTCTTGAACTACATTTGGGCTTAATTTTCTTATTTGATTATTAAGTCAATTTGTATGATAAGTCCACAACTAAGAAATGTTTGAATTTGAATTGAATTGATTCAAATTCTTTTATCGCCGGTATTGCACATTATTGTCGTAACGTTTTGGATTTATCTATGATTGTTGAGAGATGATTCAGTAGTAGATTGTTTAGAAGATTTGGTTGATCCCAAAACCCTAATTTGATAGGTGGACCATTTCGTTGTAATAGTAACGCCTTAGTCTCTGAGAGTTTCAGACTCAATAGACTTCCCTTCAGCATGGTCCAGGCTCTGAGTTCTGTTTGCTGATCCCTCAGCAGACTATCCGCCTCAGTACCATGGAGTGAAGACTCGCAGTAGTCTTGGACTCAAAGAGAGCAAAGACATCCGAGAGGTGTTCAGATTCTGTAGTGCTAGACTCAGTAGGAGCAGCATACTGAAAGGAGTCAGTATTGGACTTAGCAGGAGCAGTTCACTAAACTCAGGAGTCGACCTTCAGTGGAGTTGGACTCAGCAGGAGTATACTATTGAACCCAGGTCAGAGTCAGCAACGGCCTGACAGTCTCCTTGATTGTCAGATGATTTTCAATGTTAAATCAGTAGAGTCGTCTGAGGTTGTACACATCAGAGAAGTCATCTTCAGTATCTGCCTTGAAGTCTATGTGTCTCAACTACTTTCTACGCCTCGATCAATGACAAGCAGCCAGCTGTCAAAGTTCTGGTAAAAGCTGCAAATCAACAACTATCCGGAAATGGAGGAAAAAACCTACGCGATTTCTTAAAGAGTCGTTAGCTACCCAAAGAGAGTGACACGTGGACAGTTCGTCTCCGACGGATCTATCCATGGCTCACCTCTATAAATAGAGGGAAAATCAAATCGAAGAAACAATCGAACACACGAGCATTGAACGAACAAGAACACAAGCTTTCCGCAAGAACTTCAGTGAAACACTCAACGCGAAAGGCGACTACTTTGCTCTAGAGAACCAAGCTTAATAAAATCAAAGTCTCTAGTATCCAAGTGATTGAACACGAACCTAGAGAGATTATTCCTCATTGTTCATCACTCTAGAAGCCACTTCTTGTTCCCTTCCCTCTAACCTAAGCTCCACTGAAATATCCATAGCTTAGACCCGAAGGAGTTCATATCTTTAATTGTTCTTATTGTTAAGAACTCCTTCATCGTTGGAGAGTTTGTCAAACTTTATAGTTTGATCCTTGTAAACTGGGACTTGCTCAGTATAATCATCAAGGCCGTGTTTGTCTAGTGCACAAACCAACTGAGACTAATAAGTCAGTATAATAAAATAGCCTCCTGATCTTTTTGGGACAGTGGACATAGGATTGTTTGATATCCGAACCACTTTAAAATCGTTGTGTTCATTTATTGTTGCATTGATTTACTGTTCATACTGAAAAGCGTTTTACAAAATCATGCAACAGAGTTTCAACAAAGCTAAACTGAGTACACTAACCTACTGAAACAGTTTTAATAAAAATATTTTCAACTCAACTGAATCGGGCCTACACTATTCCGCACGCTACTGAACTCTTACTGAACGGTACTGAATTCTGACATCAGTCAGCTAGTAGGCCTCAGTATAGTCAGTCACTCTGTCCACGCGATCTAGAACAGCTTGCTTGGACACTCTCCTGAATTGGACTGTTCGCGTTTTAAGTTGAGAAAGTTTTCAGGTGTATTCACCCCCCCCCCGTCCCTCTACACCCGATTGTTTATCTCGGAACCAACAATGATAATTTCTTGATTGATGACCATGATGAGCACTTGTGTAACCATGATGTTTTGAATATCATCATCAAGTCATGGCTCCCTCATGAGTGAACGTACCCTTATAAATGGGAAGTTGTAGAGATCATTCCACACACAACAACATATCATCACATCTTCATTTTGCATTAGCTATAGTTGTCAAAGCTCAAGTCATTACCATTCGTCTAGTTCGCCAAAGTTCAATTGTTTTACGGTGCTGCTACGTCGGACTCGAAGTCGTTTCATCTTGGGAGATCACACCAACACCAAGAGCACTACCGAGGTATTTATCTCTTGCGGATAGAAAGATATCATCGACTCGGTTTGTTTTCTTTCTTGTTTATTTTATAAGTTGTAATTATTTTATTTTCCGAATTTACACTATCGTGTTTAGCAGATTCACTTGCTCGTATTGTAATAGAGTGTTTGGATTTTGGTATGTGATGAAGCTTATAGATTTATTTTCTCTTGCACTCTTTACTGTTGATATTTGAAAACTTGATACTTTAGAATTTATAGTTTTCGGGGCAGAAAATACTGACAATATATATTAATTTGTGGTTAGAAGTCAAAATTGAAAAGATGTGTGTTTAGAACCTTGTTTTGGTAAATTAGGATTTATATATTTAAGTCAAAAACTCTTTAAGACTACTTTTATCCACAAACACCTCAAACACCCAATCATCTCAGTATTTAATTATTTTCTCACTAATTTATATACTACCAATTTTAACTCAATCCAACCACTTCCATTTTTATCATTTATATCTAACCACCCCAAACACACAAACACTCAATTATCAAATTACATATTTTAATTATTTTATGTTCCGTAATTATAATATTATTATTTTTAATAAAAATAAAAATAATTAAAATTAACTAAAATCATAGAAAAAAATTAAAACTCATATAAATTAATATTAATAAAACACACAACAATAATTGAAAGCGGAAAGCGAAATTAAATCAACAAAAAAGTGAAATTGCAAATGACGAAATAGAAAAAGTTCACTTATCATTGCCGAATTTTTGCCATATGTGCTCGATCAAGTCGTCTTGAAGAGCCTTGTGATCTTCTCTATTCCGAAGTTGGTCCCTATTTCTCATAAAATTGCTTAGGCTTGCAATCCTCTCTGTAGAGTATAACAAATTATCTGTTTCTCCATCTCCACTTTGTTGATTGCTTTGACTACCACGGTCTTGTATAAATTCTGTGGAATCTTGATAATTCAGATATGAGCTTCTTTCATCTTCCACTATCATATTGTGTATAATGATGCATGCTCTCAGTATTTTTCCCATAAGATCACGATCCCAAATAAGACACGATTGCTTGATAAAAGCAAAACGAGCTTGTAACTAAAACGCCAAATGCTCGTTCAACCTCTTTGCGGGCAGCCTCTTGATATAGAGCAAATAATTTTTCCTTTCGAAGGAGAGGAGCTCTAATAGATTTGACAAATGCTGTCCATTCAGGATATATCCCATCTGTGAGATAATATCTCATGTTGTGCACATTACCATTTACGACATAACTGACCTAAGGTGCGTGACCTTCCATGATATCTTTAAAGAGAGGAGATTGATCAAGTACAAAGATATCATTTCTGGAACCTGGGGTTCCAAAAAATGAATGTAAAATCCACAAATCTTGGGATACAACTACTTCTAAAATAATTGTTGGCTTACCGCTTCTTCCCCTAAACTGCCCCGCCCAACCAGTTGGACATTTTTTTCCATTCCGGTGCATGCAGTCAATACTGCCTAACATGACTGGAAAACCGCATCGTTCTCCTACCTGCAAAAGATATGTCATGTCTTCTTGAGAGGGCTTTCTCAAGTATTCATCACCGAAGTTGGAAATTACATCTTCAACGAATTTAATGAGCGATTTCCTTATGAGTGACCGCTTGTTCGTAAGTATTCGTCATGCAAGTCGGCTGCTATGCCATACGCCAATACCCGCATGGCTGCAGTGCATTTCTAAATAGAAGACATACCTGGACGGCCAATGGCATCCCTTTTTTGTTGGAAAGATTCATCGGTGGCAACCAACTGGTTTATTATACATTCGAATAATGGCTTTTGCTTGCGATACCTTGTTCGAAAATATTCTTCAGGACATATTGGATTTTCTGAAAAATACTGCTCAAACACACTCGCATGACCCATTTCACGTCCTCGGTCAATAAATCGCCTCCTTTGTCTAATAGTATGATCAGTTGGTTGTAGCGATAGAGAATGTGCTCGAATGGCCACCTAGTCAACCATGTCGTCAACAATGCGATTTTTTTCAGCCTGCTGATCTTTCCAACCTTCATTTCATTGTGGCCAATCATCATATTCGAGGAGATTGAAATATCCCAATTAGATCCTGACGCCATTTTTTTGTAGAAGAGGGAATTTATGGAAAAGATTGTAGTGATATTTTCAGTTTTCATTTCGTAGCACTTATAGTGATAGAAATATAATTGTTCGTCATGGGTATTATCAATTTCCTGACATCAATTGTCCACGACCATTCCGTTTTCTGAAGCGAAAATAAAAGCGAGTCACGGGTTTACAACAATAATTTCTCACATGGCACTCCTCTTCTGTCTTCTTGAGAGACCATGCTTTAATAATTTCTGACATGCCACTCCTCTCTCTCTCTCTCATTTATTTCTCGTGCTCTTCTCCAACTTATTCTCTTCTCCAACTCATTCTCTCTCTCTCTCTCTCTCTCTCTCTCTCCCAAATGCAATTCTTGAATATGCTCATTTGCAAGTCGTATGATTTTGAATCTTTGTAGGTAAAAGTTTTTTTTTTTCAAATTGGTTTCTTTTTCTTTGTAGGTTAAAGGTTTTTTTTTAATTTTAAATTTGACATTTTAATTTAAAATTGCAGTTTGGTAAGAAGAGTGATTAACACTTTCATAATTCACTTACTACGTAGAAACATATTACATAAACAACAATGACGGGAAGGCTAATAAACAATACAAACTACAAAGTACAATAAAAATGACTTAATATAAAACAATGCGACAATTAAAATAACACATAGATAGGGTTCGATTTCAATCTGAAAATAATTCTACCATCAGACGCAATTTCAGTGACTCTTCTTCTAGAGTTAATACTGCTTTCATGGTCAGTGTATTCCAGGCAACTGTTTTCATCCTCCGGTCCATCATCAGCATTTTTTGTTGACGTGTCTGAATCTTCTGTTGGCCTAGTCCATTCTCCTGGTCTCGGACCTCAAGCTCCTTCTCACGATGGATCCTCAATGCACGAAGTTCCGCAGTGAAATCATCAGAGACAATAGAAGATTGTGATAATACCAATTTGCCTTTCTTTTTCGCAAGAGCTTTCACAGTATCTCTCCCCATAGGACAACGTAATGTTGAACATTCACTCGTAGGAGTTTCTGGAGTGGACTCGGTTGGAGGATCACCATCTTCATCGGTCCTGATTCTTTTCGAGCTACCACGACTTTCTTCAGCAGTATCTTCACTTTGATCCACATTACGTGTAAAGCCAGTTCAATCCTACTTCAACTCCCATTTGGGATTCCCACTCATCACTTTTTCAAAGACCTCGTGGTGAATAAACTTTGTTTTACCGTAGATACCTTCAGCTTCTTTTTTTAATATCATCTGGGGACATTCCACTTCTTTTATGCTTGTACGCTTCCTTATATGCACCAATCCACTTCATAACATTTGTATTCAAGCGTTTATAACGCTGTCTGAGTGACTCAACGGACCTTTGATCGCCCATTTTGTTTTCAACAAGAGCTTGTTCATAATATTTATGAATTTTTTTTTCTGTAATGTATTAGTATTTTGGTTGGTGCCAATAATCGGATTTCCACTAATACGACACAAAGCAGACATTAGTGTAATATCTTCTTGCACATTCCAACTCTGTGGATTGTTACAAGATTTTTGAGCATTTACAAATGAGCTTGGGGGAGTGTTTTGAGAGGTTTGGTGATATTCAGAGTTGATAGGATTAGGTGGAATTGAGAATTCATACCAAATTTTGTGTGAATTCATCAAAGTTTTGAAAATTTTCGAAGCTAGGATAATAGCCTTGCGAGTAAGGGAAGTTTTAATAATTGTAGTTGTTTGGATCCATGGCTAGAAAGAAGAAATTTTGTAGAATGATAACAAAATGAAAGAAAATGTAGGATTTGAGTGTGTGAAAAAATATGGCAAAATTGGTCTCTATTTATAGAGAGAAAAAAATACACGAATTTTGGTATAATTTTTAAATTTTTTTTACGAAAGTGTGTAAAAGATATACCCGATTTTATCTGCTACAAAAAAAAATATAGCCAACCAATGAGAAAGCGCCACATGGCGCCATCTCATTGGATGAAGTTGTTTGGGGCAAGTGTTTGTCCAATTCGTTGTCGCCGAACGTGGTCTGCGTATGGCAATTAAATTTAACCATATTTTCTATAAATTTTATTAACTCACGTTCGACCCACCACCCGAAACACCCTGTGGTTAAGGTAGTCTAATGGAGCATCCCAAACTTGCCCGATACCCTAAGATATTCGTATCTAGGGTTAAGCTAAGCTCATACTACCTCCGTCCCACTACAATAGGCCACTATCTTTTCGATACGGGAATTAAAATAATACTCCCTCCGTCCTATAATTCTTGTCCACTTAGCTTTTTGCACGGTTTTTAAGAAAAATTGTTAGTTGTGTGTAGAGTGATATAAAGTTGTGTGTCCCACAAAAAAATTGTGTGTAATAATTTATTAAAAAAGGAAAGTGTACAAGAATTTTGGGACAAGCTAAAATGGAATAGTGGACAAGAATTATGGGACGGATGGAGTAGATAATAGAATATGAGAGATGAGTAAATGATAAAGTAAAAGAGAAAAGATGAGTGAGAGTAGAAGATAACGTAAGAGAGAGAAGACGATAAAGTAAGAGAGATGATATTGATAATTTATTAAATTCGGAAAGTGGCCTATTATAGTAGAACGTCCCAATCCAAAAATATGACCTATTAGAGTAGAAAAGAGGTAATATTTTTTATGCTAAAAAAAGTTGGACTTAATTGGCCCTGGCTGCTTAGACTGTAGGTCAAAAAAGTAATGTACTCGAGCTAATTTGATACTTCCACTAAATCGAACGTGATGCTATTATAAGTACTTTGAAATCCAAATCTCTTCACCGTTTTTCTAAACCTTTTTTTGAGATAGATAACATATTTTATAGGTCATTTCATTAAAAATGTTTTAAGTTTAATTCATGAAATAAGTAATTAACATCAAATTAAAAAAAATATATAGTTGGTAGGTGACTAATTAGGTTAATATTATAATTATCTCTCATATTAAATATTCATAATTAAGGTATAAATGTCATGATAATAAACTCGGCCACATGCTGGATTAATGGAGTATTTGGTGTAGTGAAAGCTTATTGATAAGAGCTGAAAGTGACTAAAAGCTTATGAAAGCGACTTATTTGATAATTTATAAGTGTTTGCCAGAAAGTAGTGAAAGTGGGTAAAATAGTGTTTGTAAAAATTGCTGAAATATCTGCTTTTTATATTAAAAGATTTTTTACCCTTAGGGCTCGTTGGGTTGTTCGGAAAATAAAATTGTCAAATAATTTGGTTATGGAATATGATGAGAAAAATAATTAAGGAAAGTAAAGTTGTCAAGAAATGTGATTATATGGAATATGATTTTGAGGAAACCCTCGTTTGGAAAATACAATAAAACTGTCTGGATTTTAAATTTTCTAAATTTTTTATTCTTGTTTATAAAAAAACATTCCATTACTTGAAAAAATAAAGGGTTTTTCTAATGGATTATTTACACAAAAATACATTATCATCAATGGCAATCTAAATTATCCCTTACAATTTACAAGAAGCTACAATCAAAATGTTCCTATGTGGGTTTTATAACAACATTCAATTCGAAGCAAAGGTGGGACGTTTAGACATCAATGAACACATTGAATATTGTTGTGAAAGAATTTCCAATGAAATTTGTAAGCATATTGTATTATTGGTAAAATCTACACTTCTACTAGAGAATTCAAGATGGGCTCTGAGAAATTGGGAGCTAGAAATCAAGGACTGCCGTGATTTAGAAACACGCCTGAATTTCAAGACAAATTTGACGGGCCAATTTAAGAGAACATTATGAATAATCGGTGATTTCAAGGTTTTTCATAATCGCGATGTTTTAGGATTGATTTTGTGTAGTGGTGTCGGAGCAATTTTTTTTTTTTAATTAAAGATGAGATAAACTGTGTTGTTTGCTGTGCTGGGAGAAGACGCATGTAGAAGAAACGATGAGATCTGAAAAATGGATGTTAAGCCTGAATTTTGTTCTTAAAAGGATTCAATACGTGAAATCCCCGTACTACAGAAAAAAATTACTTAGGTTATAATAGGTAAAAAAAATTCAAAAATATCTATCTATTTTCCTTAGTTTTAGGATTCATTTTTCTTTCCTTAATTTTATAAAAAACTAACCAACCATGAGATTTTAATCTTTGGAATTATATTACTTTCCTAATCATACCAAACACCGAAATTTAATAATTCGGAATCAGATTACTATCCAGGACCAGAATTCGTGCAAATCAAACCTTAATGTGTTAAACCAAATCTAGGATATAAACATTTATTCATCATGTTTATTATATAAATATCATATAAAAAATGTATTTACCCTAAATATTATATAGATATTTAGTATATCATAATCTTATTTATAAATATATTAATTAATGCTATATATATCAATATTAATATTAATATCATATATTAAAGTTTGTGATGGTTGAAAATATTATAAGGTGACCGTATATTTATAATATGTAAATTAAGACAATAATATTTCATAAATGTTGATAAATTACAATCAAGTTTTATAATATTATGAAAAATATTATATATTGCTAATAAATCTATAACAATAATTCAGAATAAAGAAAATGTCATTTAATTCTAGGATCAAGTTTTATGTGAATAATAAATAAGGAAATTTATCCTTCAACTACTTCACTACTTCATTAAGCACTCGGTCCAGTTTATCTTCTAGCTTGCTAAATTTTTCCTCCACTTTCGTGTCAATTTCATCTAAGAAATCCGAATGAAACTAATTAACAAATTTTCTTGTTGCTCTCGGTCCTTTGTACAGAGAAGTGGAATCAGCAAGTCCTTCGATAATCACTCTCGCATCTTCATACACACTATTATGAAAGTTTCCCTTTGGGCCAATATCGACCATGTCTTTTGCTTCGTCAGTCATACCTTAATAGAAAATTTACAGAAGCTCCACATTTGAGTAGCCATGATTGGGACAACTATCAACTAGTTTGCCAAATATTTCCCAATATGCTCCGAATTTCTCATCGAGCTCTTGATAAATTCCGGATATCTCCTTCTTCAGTGCATTTGTCTTCGATTGAGGGAAACATTTCTTCAAAAATATCTTGCGCATCTCTGACCAATTCTTGATCGAGTTAGGTTTAAGACTCGAAAACCACACACGAGCTTCATCTTGAAGTGAACGGAAACGCCTTAAGCTTGAATGCGTCCAGATTGCCTTGCTTGTGCAGGTTACAGACCTGATTGAACGTCCATAAAAAGTTGTTAGGGTTTTCGTTCATCTTCCCATAGAATTTAGGCATAGATGCAATCATATTGAGCTTGACATCTATCTGCTCCATCAAGATATATAATCTGGATAGGGCCGGGTAGATCTTCTCCCATGTCAAGCGATTCGGAATTCATCCTCAAAGGTGGTGGGTCATTTGCTTCAGCCATCTCGTCCTCCGATTCTGAACTTGCTATCGGAGTGTTTTGTCTTGTTTGGACAAACAAGACGTCTTCAGTCTCGGTCTCGCTAGTATCGTTACCAGTGCCTGTTCTGTCTTGACTGGGCAATCAAGACGTTTCCTTCTTCGGACAGAAGTTGTTGCTTTTGCAGCTTTGCCTCCTTCCTAATCCTTTTTGTTGTTTTCTCGATCTCCGAATCTAATATGAGGTTAGGGCGAGAAGACCTGCTCATACAACACTTTAAGCACAAAAGATTAGTAGAAAAATGAATAAAACTAGATACACCGTTCCCTAGCAACGACGCCAATTTGGTGATCGTTGTAATGCACCAAATAAATCCTGCAATTTTCTGAGATTTATATTAAGTACAACAACAGGTTATCGAATATAGGGAACGGAGACTAGACATAAACTTTATATACTTATCTTAAGGGTTTGGCAACCACGCAAATTTTGGATTTACTAATCTAAGAAACAATAAAAAAAGTAAATTGTAACAAAGATGTATTAACTGAGCAGTTGAAAGACAGATCCAACAGAATATTTCACAATCACATACTTCCAATCATCGGCATTTAACATAAATTAATCTCAAGAATTGACTATTTATAGACCATACATAACTTAAACCGCATGATCCTAACTCCCACTTACTTATTCGGTAGTCGTCATGTTGGGCATCGAAACGACTACTTCTCTAATCTAATTACAACCTACGTTGTTGGAAAATCAATAGATTTAATAATTATACAACATTATCTATCTAAGGGAGCCTAGTATAGATGGAAGTACTAAGTTAGCTACAGACTGCGCATGCGCAACCTAGGGTGATCAAGCCTAAGTTTCGAGTAAGATTGATTAAATCAGAATTAACCCGAAAACCTCTTGATTAATTATTAACACCTAAGCCTCATGAACTGATTTTCGTGTGTATTTACATCCTGCCGGACCCCTAGAAACTTAGCTACTCATGATCACGTATCGACTGTGCAGGCAAGACACTACGCTGAACAGAATGAAATTCATTTGTAACCCTAGATCTAGCATGTAGGAAATTAAGAGCAAAATAAAAATTCAAAAAAGAACATAAAACAATGTACGAATTGAATTGAAATACTAAACGGAAACAATTAAACGAGAGTACCGATCGAGTCTTCGATCTCTCCTAAGGAACGACTGAAATAAATTGTGGAAATGAAATTGTCTCAAACGAACAAATATAAAAATGAAATAAACGGTGTCTTTCTTCTTCTCAATCTCTCGGCTAACATGGAATCATAAAACAAAATAAATTTCTTCTTCTCTCGGCGGAATGGATCAGACGGTGTCTTCTCTCGGAAAATGATGAACGACGTGAATGATGAATCGAGAATTATCAGGAATGAGAATGTATTGAGCATGAGAAGGTGTTGAATTCGGTGCCTTCAAACCCCTTATATACGGCTGCTCTATGATTCAAGATGGCAGCTAAGGTTTTGTTTCGGATCAGGAAAGATTTCATAAGATAAGTATCTTTCCTTTCCTTAATCATCAAGTCATCCGCCCTCTTCTTTCCTTCTCTCAATTTTCGACAGGAACTTCACAAAAAACGTGTCATCCTTGTTGGAAATATATCGCCACCTTGCGTCCTCGTCATACGCCAACTCATCCTAAAATTCTGCATAAACTGCCAACAACAGTGCCTCGACTGCGCAGTTAAGTAACATTTTGGGCAGAAATAATAAGGTACGAAAATAACTCATCAATAATGCAATGAGAAAAAAACAAAAAAAACATGCCTTCATCTTTCTATCCCACCATTCATCGGTAGGATTAATAGTTCCTTTGTCATAATCTCACCCAAGTCCAGCTTCATTTCTTAGAAGTCTTCTCCACTCTGTCCACCTTTCTTTTCAAATGATTCAAATGAATTTTCAATTGATTTCTAGTGTAGTTAAGGTTTGTTGTCATGTTAATTTTTTCAAAAATACTCTTCCTCCCAATGCTACTAAAATGATTCTCAAGCCTATTCCCTACACTTACCTCAACATCACATAAATTGATGAATGTCAAAGTTTTGTTGTCATCCCAAGTTGTTGTTCCGACATTCTTCCCTTTTTGGCTTCCTATCTCATGTTGGCCTTGAGTAGGAGTTTTGAGAGTGTTGTGGTAAAGATTGGGAAAGATATTGTGAATATTGTGCATAATTCGTTGGTTCAAAGAGCAAATGATGGTTGACCTGACTAGTAGGAGTCTGTTGTAATTTTGTATACTGGAAGCAACATTTTTGCATGTATACATTGTGTTTTTAATTTCCACTATTTTTATTCTCCTATCTGATTAATTATATTCTCGCATGTTGGTCATTTATCTTGTATGAGAGTTTGATTTGTAGTGTGTTGTAGATCACAGAAGACTGTACAATTGATTGAACTAACAAGATATAGATAATTATCACAGCTTAACAATGGTCGGACTTCACAAGCTTAACAATGGCCGGACTCACCGCACTAACAGCATGCGCTAGAATGAGAAAGATTAATATATAGGTGCTAAGGTGGGGAGGAAACGGTGCCAATTCTAGGGGCTGGTGGTTGTACTAGAGGGCTAAAATCAAGAGCAGAGAGACGAGATGCTATCGAGCACTGAGAAAGTTCAAACAAAAGAGCGCGTTGATGCACTTTAGATATAGAGATCAATTTAAGCATATTCAACATGTCTTGGAAAGGTATATAGCGAGAAACAAATTGATTTGGAGTTTCAGATAAATCATTGCGAGCGAATAGTTGATAAAACTCACGAGAATAGTCATCCACCGACTGCGAACCTTAGCGAAGATATTGTAGACGTTGATAGAGAATTTGAGTATAATTGAACAGAAGAAAATTCGTACATAAATGCTTAAGAAATTTGGACCATGAAGTTAACTTAGACTTACACTGACGATGGTGAATGATCCTCAACTGGTTCCACCATGTCGAGTGTTGGGTTATGAGTCAGTAGATGATACTCAACATATTATCGGGTAAAAGAATATTGGGGGAAATCATAGTAGTACTATGGAATTGAAGATCACAAAACCCAGCTGATATCAGTAGTGCAGTGTCTTGATAGGATTAGCTGATGTATAGGTTAGACTCTTTGAATTGTTTATCTTTTTGTCTAAGTCCTGTACGGGGTAAAATGTTGGACTGATCTTCTGACGAAGTTACTTTCCAGAACCCCACGTCATCAGTGTAATTGCTTGCATTCTTCTGCCATCAGCTGAACCTCACCCTCAGTAGTAGACACCTCATCAGCTGATAGACATCAGCAGAAGAACTTCATGCAAAGCTCAGTACCTTCGCAGTCATCAGCTGACCCTACTCAGGAGCAATATCCTTTGTCAGCCGACTCAGACGAAGAAGACAGAGACTGTCTTAAGTCTATTGTATCCGACAGAAAATGACCCAGCCGCTAAAGTCATTTCGAAAGTCAGCAGAAGACATACGAGGATTAGGGAAAGTCAACTCTGACGCCTGACACAATCTCACCTACCACAAACCTCGACCAATGAGAAGCCGACAACGCTTTATCTGCTCTGACCAACTAAAACTGCTCTCATATACAGTGTCAACTGCCCTGCTGCAACAAATTCGAATTTATGGCCGTTTTCTTTGGAAGCTTGTGACACGTGGCATCGTCTTCTCCAACAGACATATGCCTACTCACAACTATAAATAGAGAAGAAAACCGAGCTCCACGCACGGGATAAAAAAAGGGAAAATGCTCAAGCTTACATACAACTCTAGCACACTCAAAGATTGATCCAGCGAAGAACTTGCCTACATAGAATATCACTAGTTCTTCTCTCTAGAGTTCTTTAGATCCCTCTTCTCTAGCTAAGCTCAAAGTTCATATCTATAGCTTAGATTTTTCGAAGGAGTTCACTTTCCGTGAATTGTTCTTATTGTAAGAACTCCTTCCTAGTTGGAGATTATCCCCTCCCTTTCAAACTTTGGTTTGAGTTGTAAAGTCGCTAAAGACTATAACTTAGAAGGGTTTGTCCAGTGCACAGATTCCTTACTGAGACTTGCTCAGATAAATCAACAAGAACTCTTGTTCGGCAGGACCATGGACGTAGGATCTTGCGTATCCGAACCACGTTAAAAATTGCTTGTGTTATTTACTGTTTTATTGCATAGCATACAAACTGTTTAAAAATCATATCTTTGCATAAAACGTATTTTTAAAGCGCACTAGCCAAAATACTTAAACTTGCGAAATCACGTTTTCAAACTGAGACGAATCTCCGGGCCCTACACTCTTATCCGCACAACGTCTCCGACTGAGTTTCAAGTACTGACAAAAGTCAGTAGGAGAACTCAGTAGTTGACACACATCTGACCCGCGATCGAAGGTTACTATTTGGCACTGTTCATCATTTGCAACATACAGCTCAGCTGTCCTTCACGTTCTGAGAAAAAGAAACTGTGCTCAGGTGTATTCACCCCCCCTCTACACCTGACTCTCATCTCCGGACAAACATCGAGGCCTGATTGCAAAGCGTATGACAACAAAAGAAACACACTGATCCTCGAAAACCCTCTTGAATTCTAGAAGAGCTTCAACTTCATTAAGCCAATCGAGAAATTCCTCGGCACCAGAATCCCTAAAATTCGGGAATGTTAAGACAAAATCCAACGTCCCAATGACGGGTTCCATCAAATCGAGCATCATCATTCCTAGGAGCAAATAGATTCTCCATGGAGAGTGTTTCCTCATCGGAATTGTTGGGAATTAGGTTCACTATGATAGATTTGAAGATCCCAAAACCCTAGCTGGATGATGAGCTTTCGATATTGTTATAGCTTAACTGAGTTCACCGTGTTAGGAACTCAGTAGACTAGCTAAGTTCAATAGCTGTGCATTCAGTAGAAGACTCAGTAAATACTGGACTCAGCAGGAGCAATATACTGAAAGGAGTCAGTCGAACTGAACTCAGCAGGAGTAGTTCACTGTACTCAGAGTTGATCTTCAATAAAGCAGACTCAGCAGAAGTTATCTACTGAATCAAGATCAGACTCAGCAGGAGCAGCATACTGAAAGGAGTCAGTCGAACTGAACTCAGCAGGAGTAGTTCACTGTACTCAGAGTTGATCTTCAGTAAAGCAGACTCAGCAGAAGTTATCTACTGAATCAAGATCAGACTCAGCAACGGTCGGTTAGTTACTTTAACTGACCATGGACTTCAGAAGAATAATTCAGTAGAGTTGTCCGAGGTCGTACATCTAAGAAGTCAGCTTCAGTATCACCTTGAAGTCTGAATAGGTCTCAACCACTCTCTGTACCGCGACCAATGACAAGCAGCCAGCTGGCAGAGTCTCCGACATAAAGCTGCAAGTCAACCACTTTCATTAAAGATAGTGGACTCTACATAATTCAAATAGAGCCGTTTGCTACCCCATAGAGTGACACGTGGCATCGTCCTCTCCAACGGATATATGCCTAGGTCACCTCTATAAATAGAGAAGTGTCTTCACGCAAGAAGAGACGAGAAGAAAAAGGATGGGAGGTCGATCATGACGATGATGGACACATCCAAGGAACCGAGCTCAACCGAACAAACACTCTAGAAGATTCAAGCCATATCCAGAGAAGAACTTAATCTTTCATAGATATATTCTTATAGTTCTTCTCTCTAGAGTTCTATCTCGTTCCCCTTCTCTAATCTAAGCTGATCTTATTGTAATATTCATAGCTTAGACGAAGGAGTTCATATTTGAACTTGTTCCTTATTGTAAAAGGACTCCTTCATAGTTGGAGAAGTTTGTCAAACACTTTAGTTTGATGTCTTTGTAAACTGGGACTTGCTCAGTATAATCCCCAAGCCACAGCTTTGTCCTGTGCACAAGCTGACTGAGACTAACTCAGTATAATAAATAGCCTCCTGATCTTTCGGGACAGTGGACGTAGGATCGTGTGATATCCGAACCACTTTAAAAACTCTGTGTTGATTTATTGTCGCTCTGCTTAATTGTTCACTTGCATAAAACTGACTTTCAATCAAACAAAGATAAACGGTGTTTTCGGATCGAGACGAATATTCTTTTGGGCCTACTCTTCCGCACTCGAAACCCGATATCGAACTACTTTGTTCTCTTGACCGAATTCGATGCAGACCGTACTCGCAGAAGGATTCTCTCGCCCGCGCGTTCAGCGATGCGATTCAAGAAGATCGACCGTCGCGCGCTCGTTGCTGACTTTAACTCAGGTGTATTCCACACCTGAAGACTCGTCTACTCTCGGGGACCAACAGGAATCGTCGTGGCGATTGGCTTGAACGCGACAGTGTTGGTCATGATGTTTAGTCAAGTGGCTTAAATTTGTTGATTTTGTGCTTGCAAATCAACAAATTGCTTCAACAAGAAATCAATTGTGCAAGGGAGGATTGTAGCAAGACTAAGGATATCAACTGATGCATCATCAACATGAAACAAAGATGAACACCTTTATTGATTCAAAGAATAGATAAAGCAAATGCAAGATTTTTCTAAAAAAAACCCCAATGTAAAATACCATATTTATACCTAGGGTTTCAACTAACATAATTTAGAGTATTAAATGGATACAAGCAGTGGCGGAACTAGAGTTATGAAGTTGGAGGGTCGAAATAGAGGAACAACGGGGGCCGAAGGCAGAGAAAAAACCGAGAGTTGCTAAATATAATTTTAAATGGTTCGAATACAAACACGATATGAAAGATATAATATATATTATTTATTGTATTTGTTACGCTAAGAAGGATAGTTATATAACTAGTAGAAAAAAGAGAGAGAGAAATATTTATAACATGAGAGAGAGTTATGCATATATATTGAATTAATTATATTTATAGTAAAATTCCAGAATCTAGAAAAGAAATAATTTAAAAGTCTAAAAATAAAAATCAAATGGGTGCATTGAGTTTCGAACATGAGACCTCTCTTAAAAGAGATAAAGTTATTAACCACTACACTACAAGAAAATAGTTAACTATATTTTTCACTAAAATTATTTATAAGCAATTCGAATCATATACCCTATTTAATCGAAATTCCGTCGGCTGGGGGGTCGGTCGACCCTCCCGACCCCCCCTCTAGTTCCGCCAATGGATACAAGGACCTAAAATTCAACTAGAATATTTTACTAAAATGCCTACTTCATATTGGCCTATGATCTTATTTCCTTAAGAATAATAAGAATAATATATAGTAGCTTGATCTCATCAGTATGAAGTCCATGCTCAAATCCTGAGACTCATGTGTATTCGACTCTTTATGTAAGTAATGCTTTGATTCATTCATTTATTTATATTTATTTTTCTGACCTCCACTCTACAGACCTCCTGCTTTTCGATATTTGTACTGTTTCTTCGTATACGATCATTCCAAATTCCCACCTCCAAAATTGATTTCATATCTGATAATTGATTAGTTGAAAACAGAAGCAGTCGATCAAATCCACTTCTGAAACAATTCAAAATTCCAATTCTCCCAAAGCAACCAGGTATCTTGTTGATTAGTGTTTATTCTACAGATTCATCCGTAACCCAATCCTTATAATTGTATAAATTGTGATATCAATTGTCTTTTTCTGAGATTATAAGGATTATAGCTTTTTGCTAACTAGAGAGATGCGCGCTACTTTAGTGTTGATTATGTGCTCTTTGAGTTTTAATGAAAAAATTATGTTGAGATTGCAAACGGTTTGGAAGTTGATATTCTCTGGTTTTATGGACGAGGAAGA
Source organism: Lavandula angustifolia (assembly GCA_028984105.1). Lineage (NCBI taxonomy): Eukaryota > Viridiplantae > Streptophyta > Magnoliopsida > Lamiales > Lamiaceae > Lavandula > Lavandula angustifolia. The sequence continues at coordinate 3,654,609 of CM054822.1, read as the reverse complement.
TATTTGATACACGAATTGACAATTAAGTAAAAGCTTGAAGGGGTAAGTATACTTGAGTCCTAATGGGAGATTTCATTGACTATAGGTAGCTTCTCATGTATTCTGAGGTCTGGAGGTTAGTTTCGTTCATGTATTGGGGACAAAGAAACCTATATTGTATCAGAGTAACTGAGTAAGGAAATATCTGATGTCTGTTTTGACCTTTTCATGGTATTCGTGCTTGTATTCATTGAGTGTAGACTATCAATTCTTAATCTCGGGAACTATTGACTGGGAAGGGTTATGCTCGTAGCAGAGATCAAAGTAGTTCCTTATTTGATGCAAGCAATGAGGTTGTCCTTTATTAGTATTCATCCTGGCCCTAAAACCAACGGAATATTATTGTCACTGCTCATGATGCTCTCCCTTTCTGATTCTTGTGGAGAAGAAGTTGGTCTTATATCTGAGCAAATTACAAGGGATGATTCCCTTCAACTGGTACACATTTTATGGTCCATCTTATAAATGGCTGGCTACCATTATATGCATATTAATTTGTCTTTTGTTCATCTGTTTATCAATTAAATGTCCTTGTACAAGGTGAATTTTGTATAAATGTTGTTATTGATGTCTGCTAAATTTTCTTATGGCTAGTTATTTCTAACATTTCTTGTCAGCGTAAGTCGTAACTCTGATATTTTAGAAAAATATTGATGAAGTATTACAGTAAGACACATATATGCTTCTTTAAATGGATTTAAATGTATCAGCTTCAACATTATTGCTTTCCTTGCCTACATATTCTCCATTCCCTTTCATCGTGATATACGCTTTTACTCAGAGGTGTAATATCAAGTACACTTTTCAGCATCTTTATTTCTGAGAGCAAGGGGAAGATGGCAGATGTGCCTCACCATATAAGATCTTGCTTGCAGTCCGGTAAACTCGCATTACTTGCAATTCTTGTATCAGGTGGAATTGTACTGCAGATACTGGTATTCTTCCATATTATGCTTTTGAAGGCCTCTGCCTCATTGTTATTTACTCTTGTGAAACACTATAGCCATTTTCCTGATTTTTTGTTAACTCCCTAGGCTTGCGCTTTATACAACAATTGGTGGCCAATGTTGACAGGTATCTCAATGCAACTTTTGTTTGCTCAAATGGATATGCTATTATTAAAGACTCACCACTTTGTTGCAATTGTTGCTTGCGTGGAGTTTCATTTAGAAGTTTTTTGTAATGGTTTAGAGGAACCTTTTGATTTGACGCGAACACATGATTCTGCAAGTCCAGATATTTATAGAAGTTTTGTTAATTTATGAGTGCCAACTGCCAACCAATTGAGTTTTGAAGTATAGGCTTCCCTTAGGATGAACTGAAGGTAGGAAGTAAAGAGAGCACAGAAGAAGGACAGAATTTGGAAACCAAATATGGTTATGTTTTGCTTCACAGTTCTAGAAAGGCATCCTGCAAGTTTACTTGTAAAATTTAATACCCTTTGATATGCCACAAATTGATTTTTTGGCTTGAAAACATCCTTCTGGGAGGTATAGTGGATTGTTATCAAATATCTTAGGTAGTTTTCCACACGTGAGCAGACTTCTGATAATTGAGCTAGTTATTGCGTCTTGCTTCATCTCTTAAGTACCTGAATGATTGGGACTCCCTAAGTATGAGTTATTGATTGGTTTGACTTTTGAGGCTTCACAGATTTCTGCATCTGATCATCTATGGGGTAATAAAGTTCTAAAACTTAACATTTTTCACAATGCTTCAATTTGCATGGTGTAGTGGTTTGACTTGCTTTGTAATGACCTACACATTTGGCTGGCGCTCACTTGCAAACTAATATCAGTTGCTTTGCGCTGATGGCCACCTCTAAGACATACCATCCATGCTTTGCTAATTTTCTTACCAAGCTGTTTGGAAACCTTATGGAGCCCTCATAAATCCTTTTGGACCTTCTCTTACACCTAACCTCATGTGCGCCATTCTTGCTTGATTATTATTTTTCTTCCATTTTCCTGTGCTAATGCTAAATGCTATTTCTGTTTTTGCGGCTATATGTTATGGAGATCTTACGAGGTCGACTGAAACTGGTCCTTTGGTGAATTGAGATTTCTCTGCATTTCAGGAACTTAACCTTAAAACTAATCTTTTAGTTGATCTCAGAGTGGGGCTTACAGTTTTCTCTCGAATGTTCTATCTCTGATTGTTTCTGTAATGTTTCACTGTTGTTTTGTTGCAGTTATAATGTATGTAGTTCTACCGATGCCTTTACTCTTCTTTGCTGGCTCCAATGGTTCAGCTCTCTATTCTGAATCGAGTAATAGGTAAAACTTTTCTTTTTTGAAGAAATTGACAGGATCATCAAGTCCTTACCCGTAAAAGGTAATTCTGGGCTTATTTGGCCAATTTATCATGTTTTGCAGTTGGATAGATGCTACTAAGTTTCTAACTGGTGCTTCAGTAGTTGGTAGCATTGCTATACCAGTTATTCTCAAGCATGCTGGTGTCATTGGTTGGGGTGCATTAGCCATGGAGCTTTCATCCTTTTTCATATTAGGCTCGGCCATTTTGTGCTTTCTTGGGACGCACGAGGATGATGGGTACAGTATGTTTTAAAGTAAAGGTGAGGAGGCTACCTCTGGTTTATTTTGCTCTTTGGCGTGGTCCTGTAAATTTATACACATTCATTTTGCAACCAAAGCTCGTTTCTTGATTGGTTCAAGAGAGGCTATTAAGATGATAGACATTCATTTTAGTAGCTCTCTAGAAGCGGAGCGAATTTAGAGTGAGGATCTCAATTAATATGAGAAGTGTGGGGGAGATTAAGGGAAAGTTGGTTTGATTGTATAAAAGGTGGTATGTATTTGTGAATTGTGAGAGAGAGGAGTGGTGGCCCAAGAAGTAGAAAGAAAGGGAGGGGTGATGCCCAGACGTCATCTTATCCTCCCAAATCTTCCAATTAAAAAAAAAACATCTCCTTCCCCAGTATTCCTGTATAGGTATGTGGATTTGTTTAGGAAAGGTTGAAATTACGGGATAGAGTATCAGTGCTGGAGAGGCAGAGAGTCAGAACGAACATGCAAGTAAGAAATGAGTTAATGTTGACATGTGCGTGTGTATTTTCCTTTTTTTTTTTTTTTTTTTTATGTTCCGTGGTGGTTGGATAAAGATACGATCCATGAAAGAAACAAAGCATAAATAAATAAGAGAGGATGGTGTTGATTTGTGAAGTTCCAAAATCCTCCATTCTCCACCCACCGCACCTTGCTTTTATCTTTGTTTTTATATGAATTAGTATTCTCCAATTGAGGGAGGGACCACTAGCACTCCTCTTGCCTCGATCTATCTACGTCTCTCTTTCCCTCTCATCCAATCTTTCTGTCACCTCCGTCTTCGGCCCGACATTTCACCACTCCTGGTCCCCCCTCCTTCTTCACATACTCTCAATAACTTTTCTCTCTCTCTCTCTCTCTCTATTTTTTTTTAATTTTTTTTTTAAACTTTCAATCACGATTGTTAGAAGCTAGGCATGCATACTAATTAAGGGGTGTTTGGAGTAGTTGAAACTTATTGATAAGTGCTGAAAGCTGCTTAAAGCAGCTGAAAACATCTTATTTGAAAATCAGTTAATGTTTGAAAACAAGTGCTGAAACTGAAAGTGGAAGAAATAGTGTTTGGAATACTGCTGATAGAAGTAGCTTATTGTTACTTTTTAGAAGAAATGTCTATTCTGCTCTTAGTGTTATTAATTTATAATAAATAAGTAAAATTCAAAAATTGTTCTTATTTTATATTTATTTTTTACTTAATAATTTTAATATAATGTTATAAAATATTAAATTAATATAAATATTATATAATACTATAATTGATAGAGAGAGATAGAGGAAGAGACGATTATTATGTTGAAAACAAAAATTCTAATAAATATTTAGAGTTAGAGATATTTTTGAAATTAAATAAATTTTTTAAAGATAATTTAGTTCGAAAAAATCATAAGCAATAAGCTAAAGCTGAAAGTTGGGGTGGAGCAGATTTAACTGCTTCTCTATTTTTAACTCAATTTTAGAGAATCTCAGCTTTAAACTGGATGTTCCAAACACTTCTGCACCATCTTAAAGCTGAAAGCAGCTTTCAATAATTTATTCCAAAACATCCACCAAGTATTGAAGAGACAATTTGGCAAATTAGATTTTTTAGTCCCCAAACTATGCTTGTTTGGCCAATTTGGTCCCCTTATTTATTTATTTTAGTTAATTGATTTCCAAACTATAGAATTTTGGACGAATTGATCCTTCTGTTAATTTTTTTGTTAGTTAACTGTTAGTCAATAATTTTTAAATTTCGGTATAATATTATTGAGGACCAAAACGTCCAAATATAGAAAGATTAAGTACCAATTTGACCAATTTTTTTCTTTAATTTTTTTAAGTTTTTCAAAAATCGAAAAATATTTTAATAATTTTGCTTTTTTTTAAGGAGCAATTATGCCAATTTAAAATAGGTTGAGGACCATTCACGTTAATTATAATATATTTGAGGATCATATTACTATGAAAACGATAGATTAAAACATAAAATATATTACTCCGTAACTAATTTTTTTTCGAATATTACTATGAAAACAGGGGATTAAAACATAAAATATACGAAAAATTAATGAATAAATCATATTGGATTGAAAACATGTTTTGAATGGAAATCTACTATAGTTCTATTCATTGATTATCAAATATTCTACGTTTTTATCTCTCTTTATCATAATAATATATTCGAAAATTTTGATAACAGAGCTATAAAATTTAACGATTATGATTCCAAAATATAGGGATTGGTATTCAACTTATTTAAAATTGGCGTAATTGGTCTTTAAAAAAATCAAAACGATTAAAATACTTTTCGATTTTTGTAAAAATAAAAAAATTTCAGTAAAAAAGAAATTGGCCAAATTGATCCTCAATTTTTTAGTATTTAGACGTTTTGGTTTTCAATAATATTATACCGAAAATACACTTTAAAAATCGTTGACTAACAGTTGACTTACCAAAAAATTAATAGAAGGACCAATTCATCCAAAATTTTCTAGTTTGAGAACCAATTAACTAAAAAATAAATAAATAAAGAACCAAATTGGCCAAAAAAATATAATTTGAGTACTAAAAAATTCAATTTGTTTGACAATTTTTACCAAATTGATTAATATAGTGCAGTGGACCACCGTAATATTCGACATTTCCAGAAACACAAATACAGACGCTAGCTGACTCAGCCGCAACTCGCCAGGACCACTCACTCACCACGGCCCATGCGGCTTCTTCTCATTGGCCTGGCGCCGACGCGTTCTTTCCTGGTCCCAGTGGTCCACACTTCTCACCGGAGCGACACGCCGGCTCCCCGTCGCTCTCTTCCTTGCCGGACTTGGACCCACCTAATTACTCTCGCCGCCCTTTCATTGCTACTCTCACCTTTCAACTTACACCTTATTTGCTTTAACAACAATACAGTATTTACATTTCAATGAGTCTATTTTATTGTAAAATACACCTTTAAAATCCTCAATTCTTTCGTTTTGTTATTTTTTCTATAAATATAGTTAAATCTCGATAAAGTAATATTCGATAAAGTAATAATCTCGCTAAGATAATAATTTCTTCCGGTACTGATATAGGTCAATTGACTAAAATAATGTTCGATAAAGTAATAATCTCGCTAAATAAATATTTTTTTTCGGTCCCAATGTTATTACTTTATCGAAATTTAACTGTAAATAAAAGCTATAATTGTCTTTTTTGTTACAATGAAATCTAAATTAAGTCAGAGTCGATGGATTATTGGGATAGCCTTGTTATTGCCTCTCAGCATCGATATACTCCCTCCATCATGCTATTTGTGGTCACTTTCCTAATTTGATAAAAAAATATTATTATATCTTCTACTCTATCATATTCTCTTTCATACTTTATTACATTCTCTCTCCTACTTTATCATCATTTCTCTTATTATCTCTCATTATCTTATTCATCTTCTCTCTCATACTTTATCATCTACTCTCTTAATTCTTCCCGTACCGAAAAGAACGTGACCACAAATAGCGGGACAGAGGGAATACTATTTAAATTTTCATAATATTTGTAACATATGTGCCTCATAGTCGAGTGAGAATTACAAATAACTCATCTAACACTTTTCAAAGTTAAGGTTTTTGGTATTTTTCTTTACAAACAAATGCTTAAGAAAAACTTGTTCCATTAGGTTAGGATCGAGCAATGTCGGGCGGTCATGAAGACTCTAGGTGAAAATTTAAAAAATGATTTCTAATTAAAGTTTTATGAATTATGTCAACAATTAGAAATAGCATGTACATATTGGTCTTCAATGTTTGTGCATTTGCAGTAATTTTAATACTCCCTCCGTCGCGTCCGATTTGTCTTATTTTTTTTCGGCACGAAGATTTTGATGAGCAAGTGGTTATGTGTAAATAAGTAGATGATTGTGTGCAGAAATGTAGATTCCACAAAGAAAAAATGAGAGTTTATATAGTAATTATTTTCCTACAAGTCGGATGGAACGGTTCAAAAATAAATATATGACAAGTTGGACGGGACAAGAGGAATAACATAAAATATAAAATGCAACAAACTAAACAACTAGGTTTAAAGAAACAGCCGTTCCATAATCAGTCCATTAGATATTTAGATTGAATAAATTGTAAATAATTAGGGTGTTACTTGATTAGCTTCAATTTTGGACTATTTTTTTGATTAAATCTGAATTTTATTATTTGAGCTACATCTATACAATGGAATCCCACAAATTTGAAGATCCTAGACCCATTGCCCCGTTGTCAATATATAAGGATCGACCTTTAAATCGAGTTAGTGACGCACATTATAAAAAAATGACATAAGTCTTAGATATAATATTTTATACAAAGTAAATGTTTTTATAAGTATAAGTAGTTAGCTGTAGTTCTAAATGAACAGGAAGTCTTTTTTCAAAATTATTTTCTTATTTAATGATACTTATATTTATGTTGGAGTAAACATATGAGTAAAAGAGTGTAGATTGACATGAATATTTGAAGCGTTGCAAGTTGCAAGCAGCAACCAACCACATTTCCTTTTCATTTTTTAATATCTCCGAGAAAATTTTGTATTTTCTTCTTCTAGAAAGCGACTCTATTTCTAAACTCTGCTGTTCATTTGGACACCACATATACATACATTTATACATAAAAGATAGAGAGAGAGAGAGCGAGAGCGAGGGTTTTTGTTGACGTTCATTTTCAACTGCTAGCACTGACTGCATATTTCTTCTGCTCTTCCTCCACCAAATTATTACTACTTTGATCGTTTATCATTACGTCAAGGTATACAGTCCATGGCGTTTCCCAACCCTTTATCGCAGGAAATGGCGCTCCAGCATTTCTCCGACAATCATTTGCCGGACAATTCTTCTCTTTTCAGGAATGTCATCGCCGATGGGAAGCCGTCTGACCACCACCGTCCTCCTACCTGGCTCAACAGCCCTATTCTCCGTCAGCCTGCTCACTTCTCCACCACCGCCGGCGCTAATTTCCTCAATCTGCACACCGATTCCGGCTCCTCATCGCCTTCCCACAATCAGTGGCTTGCGCGGAACGTAGGCGACGTTAGGGAGGTGTCCGGCGACTCCATGATCGCCGCCGGTGATTTTAACAGCAGGAGCGAGCTGGCGGAGAGCGGCGTGGAAGGAGTGGTGAATTGGCAAAACGGTCGTTACAAAGCCGAGATTCTGTCTCATCCGTTGTACGATCAGCTGTTGTCGGCCCACGTGGCATGCTTGCGTATAGCGACGCCTGTGGATCAGCTGCCGAGGATCGACGCGCAGCTGTCGCAGTCGCAGCAAGTCGTAGAGAAATACTCCGCCCTCGGACATGCCAATCTCGCCGACGACAAAGGACTAGATCAGTTTATGGTAACAATTCATTCAATTACTTGTTCACTTTTGAAATTAATTATTTCGGTTTAGATCGGTAATTGGCTGTCCTGTTGTTGGTATGTGATTAGACGCAATACATGCTGTTGCTATGTTCATTCAAAGATCAACTGCAGCAGCATGTGCGTGTTCATGCAATGGAAGCAGTGATGGCGTGTTGGGAGATCGAGCAGTCGTTACAAAGCTTAACAGGAGTTTCTCCAGGAGAAGGAACAGGAGCCACGATGTCGGAAGACGACGATGAGCAGGAGGAGCGCGATGCAAACCTGTTTGATGGTCAGGACAATATGGGATTTGGTCCTTTGATCCCAACAGAGAGTGAGAGGTCATTGATGGAGCGTGTAAGGCAGGAGCTGAAGCATGAGTTGAAAAATGTATGATGCCCTCAAGCTCAACTAACTCTCTCTCTCTCTCTCTCTCTCTCTCTCTCTCTCTCTCTCTCTCTCACTAGACACACATGCTTACTCCTCTTCGGATTCTTGTCAACAGGGCTACAAGGACAAAATTGTGGACATCCGGGAGGAGATCTTACGAAAGAGACGGGCAGGAAAACTTCCGGGTGATACCACCTCAGTCTTGAAAGCATGGTGGCAGACGCATTCAAAGTGGCCATATCCCACTGTAAGATGAGATTTTATGTTTAACTTGGTATGCATTTTACTCATCACCATCATCATCTATTTCCAGGAGGAGGATAAGGCGAGGTTGGTACAAGAAACAGGGTTGCAGCTGAAGCAGATAAATAACTGGTTCATCAATCAAAGGAAGAGGAACTGGCACAGCAATGCTTCCTCTTCATCTACGGCCGCCTTGAAAACCAAACGCAAAAGGTATGTATATATATACACTACAATATGGACTTTGATTAATACAAGTTGATAACTTAATTTGAGTAAGAAGCAATGCAGGTGAAAACAGCAACAACCGAGACTTGATGTAGACAAGAGAAAGAGCATTGATGTAGCAGATGTTTGTTAATTCCTTAGGACCTCATCCTTTCTCTTCTTCTTTGGGTTTTAGCCTATTAGAATAGTATTTTGTACACAGTTTTATACATCATCTGAATAAGGATTGAAAAGATGTTTCTGAGTTGTTACAATGCAAGTAGCTAGTATTTATTGGGAGGCACGTCAGCTTTTACATGTTAGAATTGCTTCAGATAGTCATATCTTTACATTTGCATATCAAGATTTTCAATTTCAAGCTCGCCAGGGATGGAGAATTGCACCTCAACAAATAAACATAAATGGGATTAGTAATCGGTCCTTGCTCTATTTACCACTTTCAGTAGAACAACGCTGCCTCTGTCCAATTTCTTTAGAATTGGAGGGATGTTGTGTCTGCTGTTCGAATCGATATAGCTCACGCTTTTCATGCTCTCCTAAGATCATGGTCTGTAACGGATTTTCAGCCGAAATGTATCCCACCTGAAATTGATCGACCCCAAAGTTCAAAAAAGCGTAAATAGGTTCCGAGACGTTTTCCTCACGAGTCACGAGGCGTAAGCCTCGAGGCGGACCGAGGCCTAAAATTGAGGCGCAAATTCTATTTTTTCCCCTAATAAACACATAACACCACACAAACACATAAACACATAAAATCAAGTTTCTTCCAAGTTCAAACCAACAAAAAAACCACAATATTCATAATTAATTATTCTTCCGTTGTCCCATCCGTGTATCCTAGAGCAAATTATTAATTAATTCCACAATACTCATAATTAATTATTCTGGTTGATTCACATTGCAAATAATTACAATACTCATAATTATTATTCTGGTTGATTCACATTGCAAATAATTACAGGAGAATGCTCATAATTAATTCCACAATATTCAATTTCACAATACTCATAATTAATTCCAGCTGAAAAACTCAATTACAAATTTACAATCATCACAACCACATGTTATAAGATTAAAAAAAGAATAGAAAAAAAAAACAGACCAGGAAAATCAACTCATTCTCTGCTTCTGGAGACCGACATCGAGGACTCGGACTCGGACGAGAAGACCCACCTCTTCCGTGCGATGGAGACAATCCCCTGCGTCGAGAAGAAGGCCACCTCAGTTAGATCGACGGCTCCGAGATGTTTGCAGAGAGATTGATTGCGTTTGCGTGCGTCTAGGGGATTTTCTTCTCCGACAGCTTCTGGTTGAAAAAGCGCGGCCTTAAGGCGGTGACGGTGGCGGCCGTTTCAGTGCAGCGGCGGCGGCCGTTTCAGCGGTAGGAGGCAGGGGCAGTTTCACGGCGGCAGTGAAATTTGGGCCAATTTGAGTTATTTGATTGAAATTGAAAAATGGGTCAAAGAAATAGGCCCAATTTATGGTTCGAACGCCTCAACCGTCGACTCGAGGCGTACGCCTCGAGGCGCACATCGACGGACTGAGGCGGCCGGGTGAAGCGAAATCAACGAGGCGTACGCCTCAGATCTTTTTTCCGGTGCCTCGCTCTGAGGCGCGCCTCGAGGCGTACGCCTCGAACGCTTTTTAATTCATTGAGCAACCCCATTCACACTCTGACAATACGGGGTCCGTCTCTCCAAAAGGTATGCCACCGAATTGGACACAATGCTGCAATTATATCTAAGAAAATATTATATATTATATACTACTCTCTCTGTCCCACAATTGTGTCCCCTTTTCTAAAATAGGAAATCATTACACTCTTATTTGAGGGTCTCACAATCTTTACTCACAACCAATCACTCTTCTTAAATCCCGTGTCAGAAAGTTTGAGAACAAGAAAGAAATGTGGGATGGAGGGAGTATATTATATACAAATAAAAAAATTATAAAACAACATTAAATAAAATATTTACACGATTCTGCCAAAAATAGTTATGCCTATGCGGTTGCCCTCCACCGAATAACAAATTCTTCCAATGAGGCAATGTAGTTTTATACAACCTTTCTGCAGATATCTCTCCCAAATCTGGAATAGTTTCGTAAGCCAAACCTATATTTATTTTAAAACAAAATTGATTAGTATACGAGATCTGTTTGGAAGATTAAAACAATTAAATAAAAAAAATCATACCTGAAGTGCCCAGACTGGTCCATAAAAATGATTTTTTTTTATAATTTGTTCCGGTGTCCTCAGAACAAAACCTCAGTATAGTGCTTAAGAACACCATAACTGTAGGAGCCCCACGGGAATTGATAGAAAATCGGTAAATCATCCACTAATATCCAAATTTACGTGTCCACCGCTCTTGTGTCACTATAACCGAGGGCAAAGAAAAATAAAATTAGAATATTAGCCACCTTCAAATACCGGAACTCGTCCAACTCCAAATCTCGAGAATCGAACTTTGTCACTAATTCTCGACCCGTTATTGGTGTACAACCATTTAACATGGTGTAAACAGTCGATCGACGGGGATCATACGTACCATTCGGATCAAAATTGTAGGGTCCAAACATAAAACTCGTCTTTTCACAAGGGCATAATCGAAATATGAAAATCTGAAAGTGGTCCCGGAGACGGAAAACCAAATAACCTGTTGGTCCGGAGACGAAAAGTCAGGTGTAGAGGGGGGGGGGTGAATACACCTGAGCTCTGTTTCTTTTTCTCAGTGAAGGTCAGCTGAAGTTGATGTTTGCAACTGATGAACAGTGCCAAGTAAGCCTTCGATCACTGGGTCAAAGTGAGTCAGCTTTTGAGCTCTTCTACTGACTGATGTCAGTATTACGAAACTCAGTCGGAGACTGTAGTGCGGATAAGTGTTAGGCCCGGAGTCGTCTCTTTTGAAAACGCGTTTTTGCAAGTTAAATCTTTTGGCTGTGCACTTTATAAAATACGTTTTATGCAAACTTATGATTTTCAAGTCAGTTGAATGCTATGCAATAAAACAGTAAATGAACACAACCGATTTAACGTGGTTCGGATACGCAAGATCCTACGTCCACGGTCCTGAACAAGGCAGGAGAACTTGCTGATTATTCGAGCAAGCCTCGGCGGGGATACGTGCCTTTGGACCGGAGTTCCCTCTAAGTTATAGTCCTTAGCGACTTTACAATCCAAACCTAAGTTTAGAAGGGAGGGAATATTCTCCAACTGAGAAGGAGTTCTTACAACAAGAACAATTCACTAAATGTGAACTCCTTCGGATCTAAGCTATGAATCTAGCAATGAGCTTAGTCTAGAGAAGAAAGGGATCAAAGTGCTCTAGAGAGATGAACTACAAGAAGTGTTCTATGAAAACTAGTTCATCTCTGGATAAGCTTGAAGGTTCTAGAGCGTTGTGAGCTTGAATGATTTCCCTTGATTTCGCGTATATTCCTCTTTTGAAATCTTCAAATCCTTCTCTATTTATAGTTGTGAGTTGTGGCATATGTCCGTTGGAGACGACGATGCCACGTGTCACAAGCGTCCAAAGAAAACGGCCACTATTCAACTTTGTTGCGGCGGGGGCGCTTAATGCACCGTTCATGAGAGCAGCTTAACGGTGTAGAGTAGGTAAGCGTTGTCGGCTTCTCATTGGTTGAGGTTTGTAGTTGGTGAGTGTCGAGTTGACCGTTCAAACTACCTCGTATGTCTTCCGCCGAACATTTGAAGGGACTTTAAGTCTTTGGGTCGCTTTTACGTCGGATACGGTACTCGAAAGTCTGTCTTCTTCGGTGAGTCGTCGGACCGATAAAGTGAGCTTCGATAGTCGGTTGGTCGATCGCGAAGGTATACTTTGCTTGACTTGGTTCTTCTACCGATGACCATCGGCTTGTAGAGAATGCTTCTACCGAGGTCCGGTCGCTGATGCGGGATCTTTAACCGAGTTTGATATCAGCCGGCCGACGAAGAATGCAAGCGATTACACCGATGACGTGGGGTTCGAAAAGTATCTTCGGCAGAAGATCGGTTCAACAACTACCCCGCATGGACTTAGACAAAATAATAAGCATTACATCAAGTCTAACCTATACATCAACTAATCCTATCGACACACTAATCTACCGATATCGGCTCGGTTTTGGGATCTTCAATTCCATAGTACTACTATGATTTCCCCCAATTTCTTTTAACCCTAAGAACACCGAGTATCAATCTACCGACTCATATCCAACAATTTCCCCCTAATTGATGATGCCAAAACCTCTATACTCTAATATCTATCAAAGATACTTGTCCTATCGACAACAATTTCCCCCTTCAAACGCTCGAGGAAAAACCGATAATCATAAACGAACTTCAGCGGAGCGAGAGAATGGCAAGATCGTGAGAAACCGATGTGAGTGTGTGTCGGATCACTTAGTGATCGGTTGTGTAAACACAAAGTAAAAGGCTGAAAGACAATGAGTAATTGTCTAGCAAGCGAGGAACCGATATATATATCAAGAATTACGGAGTTCCTAATGCTATTACAAAAGATGAGAAGGAGAAAATCATCGCTGCTCGCTTCTTGAACTTCTGCGTCTTCTTCTTGAAGTCAGTGGATTTCTCCTCGGGAGGATCCAGGTAATAGTATTTATACACTCTAGCTCGAATCTCATGGATCTCCAAGTTATCATCTGGCCTTTCGGTGGAGCGAGGCTCGGACCGTAGGCGGCTTCCTCCACTTCTCTTTCTATGTCCTTAGTGCTCGGCAGTCCATTAGCAAGTCTCGGCGGTGGAATACGTCGGAAAGTGGGGCACGGAAGGTTATATTCGTGATTCCATGATTTGCTTCAGCCGTTCACTGAATTCAACATCAAATCTCATAATCAACTCCTCAAAGAGCTGATCGGCTGAGCAGTCGAGTGGGTAAATGCGCCATACGTAGTAGCCTTTGATAAAAACTTCTTTCAATCTCTCCCAAAGTTCATTCATATCAGCCGGCACCCACTTATCCACATGCTCGAATCGGTTGTTGCTTGATGTGGGGGCCCCCGATGAACTTAGATCCTCTCGGGATCCGCCTTCTCGGATCATTCTTGGTTTAAAGGATAATCTTCGCACTTTCTCCGGATCAGCCATCCTTTTCTTTTCTCGGAGCGCGGTCGCTCTCTTGTCTCCATGTCTCGCTAGATAGTCCAGCGAGCACCGCCTCCCACATTGTTTGATCTTACGCTATCGCGCGCAGCGTATGAGTCGTGGAGGGTTGACTCTGCGCAGCAGGCCGGGGTATCGATTGAAGAAGCCTTGGCGTATTCTTCTTGAGCTTTCTTCTTCGCTCTTCAACTGTCCCGATTGCCTTCTTCTTACCTCTCGCCTCTTATAGCCTTGCCCTTAGGCTTTTTGGGCCGCCTCGACCGCTTCTTCTAATCTTTGCTCATGATCAAGTTTGTCCCTGCACTGTTGGGCGACTTTGAGGTCGAAGGCCTCCCGCTCCGCTTTTGATTTAAATTTTCGCACGGGGAGGAAGGAGGAGATTCGATGCGAGTCTCCTTCCCCGGCCTCTGCGACAACCGTTGTGACTCTTCTTCTTACTGCTGGCTCGTCTAAGAACCGAGCGATCTCTTGTATATGTGCAGCGAGAAGAGGAGATGGGGGTGGCTTGTAATGGAAATTCAAGGAGAAGTACCTCGTCGCATTGTCTTTTGCTCGAGCGGGCCGAGACTTCTTCGGCCCGAGTAGAGGGTCCTTCCTCCCGTGCCTTTCCCCTTTGAGTCCGTGAGGGTCCTTCAGCTGTGGAGGGTCCTTCCTCCCGTACCTTTCGCTAAGAAGCGGTACATCACCGTCCCCATCACTCTCTCACTTCCTTCTCCCTTACTACCTTCCCCCCTTACTACCTTCCCCCTTTTTGGCATCAGCAATAAGTCCAAGGGAGGTACGGAGTGCTTTCACTTCTTCGACCACTTTGGCAATAGAAACTTTGACTTCATCAACGGTCGTATCGAAGTCGGATACCACATTTGGTGTAGCCATGCCGACCAATTCTTGTTCTTGCCTCGAATTTCGATGGGCGAGCGGCCGATTCTTTGCGAAGGTGCAGCAGAGCCGCATCATGGGATTCGCTCATCTCTTTCGAATCGTCTTGAGAGCCTCGCCTTGTTGTTTAATGGCTGTTTGGAGAGAGGTGGTAGCCAGCTTATTACGCTCATCCATCTGAGCTTGAATGCGTGCGAGGGCCAGAGTCAGCTCTTGTGAGAAAGATAGGCGCTGAGCTTCAAGAAGCTGCTGACTCTGAGCTTGCAAATCAATCTTCTGGGCAGCTAGAGCCTGTTCGATCATCTTCTTCGGATCGGGCTGAGAAGGAGCCTCTTGTGGTTTGAAGACGTCGGCAGAAAGTTTGTTCAGGCGTTCAGTCTGTGCCTTTGTATACTTCTCCCACTTAATGTGTACATCTTTGGCGAGGAGGCGATTTTTCTCTCCTTGGCGTCTGATCGCCTTGTTGACTGCCTTTGAGGACACGGAACCTATTGGTTGTATCTGATAGGAACTTGTTCCGAGCCTCTTTTCAGAGAATGTGAGAAGCTGCTCCCTTGAGTACTTAGGGGCATTAGGAGCCTCACCAGATGTAGCAGGTGGTGGTGATGGGCTCTTCTCACGGTAAGTTTGTCCCTCAGCAGAATCTCCCATTTCTGCATCCTTGGGTGCCTCGTCCTTCTCCTGATCATCATCATCTCCCTTATCAGCAGGAGGAGAAGGGGGCGGGGGAGTGTTGCCTGGAGCTGATTCCCTCTGGCTTAGCAAGTAGAGCATAGCAGCTCGTAAATCTTCAAAACAACCCAGATCAGCGGGCTCGCCAAAGCCTATGGCATTCTACAGTTCTTGCTCCTCGGCCAACAACTCGGCTTCCGATTGATTCTTTGAAAAGTCTATGAGAATGTCCCAAGACAGAATCTCAAGTAGCATATGAGCGCGTGCCCACGATGGCAATCTCTATCAAGTCCGCGTGCCTAGCGATTTCGGGTATCAGCTCGTGAATTTCAGCTGTAGCACGGGCACGAGTGGAAACAGTGGTGTTCCACTCAGCAGATGGCTCCTCGGCCGGCATTCTCGCTCGTCCGACCGGGTTTCCTGGAGCCTGATTATCCGAACCTTATCCTTCGTAGTAGCTCCTTCTATTCCAAAGATTCGAATCCCGGATCCGCTCGGGAGGAGGTGAAGCGAGGAGTTGACGCTAGTATGGCCGCGGGCCGAGCAACGATTACCTCAGGCGAGTCGAGTCTTGGCCAATCTCCTCTTCTTTGGCACTTGTATCGATGGGGGCAGTAGCCGACGCCGCTCTCTTAGGCTCGGGCGGCCCCTTGCCTATGGATTTCTCGGCTCCGGCCTTCGTCCGGAATTTGATAGATTTCTTGTCAAAGTACTTGGAGTCCTCAAAGGCTGAGTTCTCGAAAGCCGAGTTCCTCCCGAACCATGCATTCTATCGGAACGTACATCTTTGTTCCGAATAGAAGTTTACCCACACCGGCTATCCTCCTCTCGCCAGCTGGGTAATGTGGTGAACTTTTGAGCTCGTGCCTTCATCTCGAGTAGTATAATACTCGGTCCCGGTTCACTTCAACCCCATCGTCTATTGCCATCATCAGTTGAATCCTTGGTTTGGACAAGTTGATCATATGATCCACTGAACTTGTCGAATGTGCGATACCACGTAAGCTAGACCTCCGTCATCGAGGTAGCAACATATTCCTCGGTAGAGCTGTTTTGAATGCCACATCCTTGCGTCCACAGAATTTCTGCACATATGCGTTGATCTCCTTCTCCTTGTATCCAATCGGAGAAATGCCGGAGTTGGGAAGATCGAATGAAAGAGCTAGAGCATCTTGAATATCGAAGGTAAGAACAGCTGACTCCCACTCATCTTGATCGACTTCCTTCTGATAAGAGAAGGACGATTCCTCTCCTCCCGACGCTAGAGATTTCCAGTTGAAATAAACTTCAGCGACCTGTCGAGGGAGATAAGCACGGGGGTGCTTCGAAATCAGCATCTCCAATCCTGAACGCTCCAAAGCGTCAAACACGGGTTCAAGGAAAGGGATCTCCACTTGGCGGAAGGCCAAAGTAGGTTCAAACAGAATCCTGGAGGCTACAATCTCCTCAATGTTGTCTGGTGTTTGAACGTTCGCCATTGAAATCTGCGAAACAACATATTAGCACTTGAAAATAGAGTAAGTTAGTAGTTGCTAGCAGATATTTGATACATTACCGTGTATAAGAGCTTTAAGAGATGCGAAAGCAAAGTTGTTTAAGAGATTTGGATAAGAAAACAAAGTTGCGAGATAAGCTCTTGAGAATATGAAAAATGGCGAAAAGTGAGGAGTTGATAGAAGATGAAAGATTTTGTATATTAAGTTTGATCTTCAGTTTGAATCGCACGGTTCAAATTTAATCTTTCAAAATCAAGGGGCGGCTAAGATTAAATGTTATAAAGGAATGATTACAATAGCCGCCAAAAATATAGATATACGTAATAAAGCTAATGGAGAAGACATGCATTAAATGCGCGACAGAGAGCATTAATTACGCAGGCGAGGAGTCCTGCTGACCTTTCCTCAAACCTTAAACATAATAAATGGTAAGGAATAAATGCTCCTTAGCAACTGAATGTAAGCGACTGATGCATTAAATGCGGCATGCTTCTGAACAAATTAAGTAACGATACTACGCAAACCTCTTCAGCTGAACTTATCAGCTGGTTACCATCATTTATCAGGAGGATGGTTGTGCTGATGACCATGTTCCCCCTTGCCGTGCATGCAGTGTGCATCTCCCAACCGAGTCATCTGTACTAAGTTTTCGACTGTCGTGCCGATTCCATACCGATACCAATTGTTGCTAAGTATATCATTATCGGTAGTCGGCTTCTACCGACTTGTCTCGGTAGGATCTAGCGAGACCTAGCTCAACCGATAGTTCTCTCGAACCTGTTCTCGCCTAGTGGTTTGGTCGGTATATCTCGCCCTTTGCTTGTCGGTATGGATTTTCTCCATCCCGATGTCCTTCTTTTCGACATGGTCTCCGATGAAGTGGTGTCGGATATCCACGTGCTTGCATCTCGGTATGTAGAACCGGGTTCGAGTTATAGCTATTTGACCTTGGTGGAGTCACGGTAGATGGGCACTTCATCCCGAGTTATACCATAATCTCTCGGTTGTTGTCGAAGCCAAAGGATCCGGGCACAACAACTTCCTGCGCAGCCATGTACTCGGCTTCGGTGAGTGGTCGTAGCTACCGAGTGCTCGTTTCTTTGAAAACCACGATATCGGCTTGCTTCCTAGGAACCGACATGTTCCGGAAGTTGATTTTCGATCTATCCCGCATCCCGCATAATCGGCATCGGAATAACTCCGTCGGTATTAGATTATCATCGCCAGGATACCATAACCCAAAGATCGGGTGTTCCTCTTAGATATCGCAGAATCTTCTTCGCCGTGTCTAGATGACTTCGCTTGGGATTCGCCTCGAAATCTTGCGCATACACCTACAAAGATAAATTATGTCGGAGTCGGCTAGTTGTTAAATAAAGTAAAGAACCAATAATAGCTCTATAATCAGTAGAGTTAACGTAAGCTCCCTCTTTGTCTAGATCGATTTTAAAGTTCGTGTTCATGGAGATCTTGACCGGTTTCTTTGGAATCACGGCCCAATCTTTTGAGAAGATCTCGAGTGTATTTGGCTTGATTGATGAAGATTCCTTCACTGATTGTTTTACTTGAAATCCAAGGAAATAATTCATCTCTCCCATCATGGACATCTCGAATTTCTCCTTCATCATCTTCTCGAACTGCCGACATATGACTTCGTTTCGCAGCCGAAAATGATGTCGTCCACGTAGATTTGCACCCGGTAGAATGTCATCTTCGACTTTATGCTGAATAGGGTGCGATCTACTGTCCCCTTTTGAAAACCTTTTCGAAGTAGAAAGTCTGATAGGGTATCATACCAAGCCCCGGGTGCTTGTTTTAACCCATACTGAGCTTTCCTAAGTCTCGTACACCTGATGTCCCCGCCGAAAGCCGGGCGGTTGTTCCACGTAGACTTCTTCCTTCGCACGCCGTTCGTAAAAGCCGACTTCACATCCATCTCGATATACCTTAAATCTCGATGTGTTGCATAAGCTAGGAAAAGACGAATGGCTTCCAATCCGGCGACCGGAGCAAATGTTTCATCAAAGTCAATTCCCTCTCGCCCGATCGTATCCTTTAGCAACTAGTCGAGCTTTATTTCGACAATGACGTTGTTTTCATCTCGCTTGTTCTTGAAGACCCACTTAGTTCCAATCACGTGCCGATGTCTAGGTCCGTCGACAAGCTCCCAAACTTCATTTCGACGAACCGGGTCAGCTCTTCTTGCATAGCAATGACCCATTCAACATCTTTTAGTGCGTCCTCTATCGATCGAGGTTCTTACGTAGACGAGAAAACAAGAGTAAAGTGAGCTTTCTCCTTGACTTAATCTTGATCTCGTCCTTATAGTTGCTTGATGGATCTCCAATGATAAGATCTCGAAGAATGAGCATCGAGCCACGAACGCCCGAGTCGGGCTTCTTCTTCCGATACTACTTCGCACGACCGTAGGTGTATTAGGCATTTCGGTAGTACGTTCGCGACCGTAGTAATTCAGTAAGAAGGTTAGGATCTACCGAGTTTCCGGTGTTCGGGGGCATTTAGCTCGGGAACATTAATCGTTCCCCCCGAGTTTATATTCTCGGTAGAGGTCTCGGTTACCACAGGGGGCTTCCTCATCGACCGAAGTTACCGTTGTTGATTCCGTTCGATAGAATCAACTAGGTTAGCTACATTGCTTGTTGGCTGAGTCCGAATTTCTTCATCTTCGACTCATCATCCCAACAATGCTCGGATCTTTTCAGCTTTGTCATTTAGTTTGAGATCCCGTAGCTTGCCGCTAACATCCTCGTGTTTGACTTTGTATCTTTCCCTGTTCTCGGCAACAAATTCATCAAAAACAACATGAGGGCTTTCCTCCACGCAAAGAGTTCGATAGTTAAAAACTCGAAGGCTTTATCGACTCGGGAGTATCCTAAGAATACTCCTTGATCAGATTTGCTATCAAAGACCTTCAACTGATCTTTCCCATTGTTGTGGATAAAGCAAGGACAGTAGAAAACATGAAAATGAGAAATAGAAGGAATTCTCCCTTTCCACAGTTCGTAAGGCGTCTTCATGTGTTCTTTGTGTCAATAGTGAGCGATTCGAGTGTAACAGGGCGGTGTCGGTAGCATCAGCCCAAAACTTTGAGGGTAGTCCGAGAACTGCGAGGAGCGTTCTTGCCGCTTCTTTGAGTGTTCTGTTCTTACGTTCAGCAAGTCCGTTCGCCGAGGGGTGCGCGCGGCGATGTCTCGTGCTGAATTCCCTCTTTATCGCAAAGATGTCTTAACTACCGAGTTTAGAAACTCGTTCCTCCGTCTCGAGCGTATCTTCTTAATCTTGATGTTCTTTTCCACACCGAGTTTCTTCAGTAGATTAGGTAACTCGGTCGAACATCGATTTGTTGGCGATGAAGATGACCCAAGTATATCTCGAGTAGTCATCTATGACGACGAGGGCATACTTCTTGCCTCTTATAGTCACCGGAGAGACCGGCCCGAATAAGTCCATGTGAAGTACGGTGAAGGATTCCATCGGTGGAAGGTGACGGAATAGGTGGATTGCTACTCTTTGTTTGCTTTCCCTTCGTGCACGCTTCACAATTTCGTCTTTGATAAACGATTCGTTGGGCGTCCTCCGACTTTAGAGTTCTTGACAAGCTTGTTCATGGTCTTGAAGTTCAGGGGCATTGAGTCTCTTGTGCCATAGCCGGCCCGACTTGTCACCCGATTTAGTCGTGCGAGCAAGCAAGCCTCGTGTTCTCGCGGTGTTCCGGTTTGCAACATAGATGTTCTTCCTCCGCGAACCCGATAACACCGTTTTCCCCTGTAGATTTGTCAACAATATCACGTAAAACCGGCCAAAGATTACTCGTTAAGATTATCACGGAATTGATCGATCGAAAGGAGATTATGTTGAAGTCCTTCAACATATGTTACTCTTGGAACCGTGGCGAGTCCCAATATTCGGCGTTCCGTATCCCCTTGTGTAGCCTTTGGAGTTGTCACCGAATTCACTCGGGACCATCTTCTTGTACGTAGTTGGTCGGCGAGCTCTTCCGGTAAGTCATGTGTCTCGAGCAGCCACTGTCCACTATCCACGGGTCCTTATGCACCTGCAAAAAGCAGGCATTTTTAGGTACCCTTTGGTTCGATTGGGTCCTTACGAGTTAGTGGGTGATTTCGGAACCCGGATCTGTCTCGGGACCTTAGAAGTTCCAGACTTCTTCTTCCGAACCTTATCGCCTTTCTTCTCCACGAGGACTTGGAGATACCGACTTTCTGGCGATAATTTTGGGTTCGAGCGCTTTCTTCTTCGAGTCTTAGCGCTTCTCCCGACCCCCGGGCTCATAGTAGTACGAGCCGCACCGAGCCGGGTGCTCATACAATGGCTCCTTGTACCGTTCGCCCATCCGACCTTCTTGATTCCCCCGAATTTGATCGCGGTGTCCCGGGGCCGGAACCTTTGGTCACCGCTTGTTGCTACTCGGCCGAGGTGTAATCATTTTCTCGTTTGTTTTTCGCCCGAGGTGTGGTGTCGCAGCTTGCACCTTTCCTCGACGAACCTATCGCCCGGGGTTGCTCGAGCTTTTGGAGGTAGAAGCTTCGTGGGTATAGCCAAGGCCTTCTTTCACGAAGTTGACCGTTGTGCTCTAAGCATGCTTTCAAGCTTCTCCTTCGCTCCCGGTGTATTGTTCGGTCATCAAACCTCTCCGGACTTCGTCACTCCTTCCGAGTGAGTCATAGTCATTCCGCACGTCGGTGAGCTTCGATCGAGCTTGGCTATTTCAGTCTCTTTCTCAGAATTGTCCTTGGTCAGAACTGAGATCTGAGTCTCTTGAAGCTGAGACTTAGTCATAAGAGATTCAATCTCTTCCTTGAGTCTCGCAACTAGATCCACTGACTCAGTAGAGACCTGACAATCGAAGAAAGTCTCGATTCTCGGCCTTTACCTGTTCAAGTTCCCTGGATGGTTCTCTCGAACTCTCTCTCGTCACTGAATCCGTTCCTCTAGCGGATCATCGTAGGCTTGTACCACATCTAGAGGATCATCTATGACCGAGCACGTGTCTTGTGTGCTGTGTGAAGAAGAGGTAATAATGCGTTTAGAATTTACCTCAGCCTCTTCTCCGGCCATCAGACAGTATTCGGCTGACTCATCAGGAACTGTCTTTGCGACCTCAACTACGACGAACGCGGCTTCATCTTCAGAAGAATACATGAATGTATCCTCCTCAATTGAGTTGTCGGATATCTCTCCGGCTATATAGGCCCGCCATCTCTCGGCGAATTTCTTTCTCCCGGCTCGCCGTTCTGCTCTTTGAGCGTACCGAGAGTTCGGGACAATCGTATCGATAGTGTCCCTCCTTCTTGCGCTTGTAGCGGGTAGATGTTCTGCTCGCTCTTACCACTGAGTCTTTAGACGGACCGGCCGAGACTCCGATTTCCCGCATTCGGTAGAAGGATTAGATTCTTCTTTCTTATGATAGTCTTTCTTACCCGAGGAAGAATCTCGGTTGTATTTCCTCGCCTTTCGACTCTCTCCTTTTCCTTCGATATTTGAGAGCCATCGTGCTAGGCCGGTCGTGGCATGAAGTCTCGGAAGACTTTGCTACGATGTGGCCACAGCTTTGCTTGAGGAAATAGGCTTGGCTCCGATATTGCCGATCGTTGCCTTGAAGGCGTGGTCGAACCGTGTGTCACTGGAGCGCTTAAGCACTTTTGGGGTAGGCTATGCTCGAATTCCTCCGATTTTAATTCGAAAATATAACATCGGGAGTTAGAGCATTTAGATCGGAGCGACGTAAATAAGTAGCAAATGGAAGCCACTTACGTCGGGGCAACGCTCTCAAGATCTTGGTGTTCATCTCCTTGTTGGTGAACGACCTCCCGGCCCATTGATAACATTGACTTGATTGGTGAATCGACACTCGGCTCGTCAATGGTTTCAGTGAGCTCCATTGCAAAGGCGTCGAACTTCCGAAGCTCTAGCTCGAGCTTGTTTTCTTTGATCCGAGGGGTTCCATGGCTCAGACATGCCAAGGCGTCCCATAGCTCTTTCGCCGTTTTGCAATCTTGTACCCTTCCGAGATGTGAGTCACTGAGCGTAGTCAGTATGGCATTACGTGCAACTCGGTCAAGGTTGTGCAACTTCTTTTCTTCAGGCGTGAAGACAGATTTGTCTTTGGGAACCTTAGCACCAGTTTGTGCTCCCACGCCTCCTCCAGCAGCAAATACTACGCTGTCGATCATGGGAATGATCGGTCCTGACTCTAGGACATCTGACATGCTGTCGTGGAGTGACGTTAGGTGTGCCTCCATACGTACGCGCCATACCGTGTAGTTCTCTATTGAGAAGATCGGTACCATCCTAATACCTGACATATCAGACATTGTAAGAGTAAGAGTATAAGGATGCTGAAAAGATGCTTATGCAGTGAAAATGGTTTTCAGGATCAGTTCGAGAGGACCAGTATTTCAGAACCGGCGATCAGTTGAACACCGTGTGCTCTGATACCAATTGTTGGTCCGGAGACGAAAAGTCAGGTATAGAGGGGGGGGGTGAATACACCTGAGCTCTATTTCTTTTTCTCAGTGAAGGTCAGCTGAAGCTGATGTTTGCAACTGATGAACAGTGCCAAGTAAGCCTTCGATCACTGGGTCAAAGTGAGTCAGCTTCTGAGCTCTTCTACTGACTGATGTCAGTATTACGAAACTCAATCGGAGACTGTAGTTCGGATAAGTGTTAGGCCCGGAGTCGTCTCTTTTGAAAACGCATTTTTGCAAGTTAAATCTTTTGGCTGTGCACTTTATAAAATACGTTTTATGCAAACTTATGATTTTCAAGTCAGTTGAATGCTATGCAATAAAACAGTAAATGAACACAAGCGATTTAACGTGGTTCGGATACGCAAGATCCTACGTCCACGGTCCCGAACAAGGCGAGAGAACTTGCTGATTATTCTCGAGCAAGCCTCGGCGGGGATATGCGTGCACCGGACGGTTCCCTCTAAGTTATAGTCCTTAGCGACTTTACAATCCAAACCTAAGTTTAGAAGGGAGGGAATATTCTCCAACTGAGAAGGAGTTCTTACAACAAGAACAATTCACTAAATGTGAACTCCTTCGGATCTAAGCTATGAATCTAGCAATGAGCTTAGTCTAGAGAAGAAAGGGATCAAAGTGCTCTAGAGAGATGAACTACAAGAAGTGTTCTATGAAAACTAGTTCGTCTCTCGGATAAGCTTGAAGGTTCTAGAGCGTTGTGAGCTTGAATGATTTCCCTTGATTTCGCGTATATTCCTCTTTTGAAATCTTCAAATCCTTCTCTATTTATAGTTGTGAGTTGTGGCATATGTCCGTTGGAGACGACGATGCCACGTGTCACAAGCGTCCAAAGAAAACGGCCACTATTCAACTTTGTTGCAAGCGAGGCGATTAATGCACCGTTCATGAGAGCAACTTTACTTGTGTAGAGTAGGTAAGCGTTGTCGGCTTCTCATTGGTCGAGGTTTGTAGTTGGTGAGTGTCGAGTTGACCGTTCAAACTACCTCGTATGTCTTCTCGCCGAACATTTGAAGGGACTTTAAGTGCTGGGTCGCTTTCTGTCGGATACAGTACTCGAAAGTCTGTCTTCTTCGGCTGAGTCGTCTGACTGATAAAGTGAGCTTCTGATAGTCAGTTGGTCGACTGCGAAGGTATACTGCTTGCACTGGTTCTTCTACCGATGACCATCGCCTTGTAGAGAATGCTTCTACCGAGGTCCGGGCCACTGATGCGGGATCTTTAACCGAGTTTGATATCACCTGGCCGACGAAGAATGCAAGCGATTACACTGATGACGTGGGGTTCTGAAAAGTATCTTCAGCAGAAGATCAGTTCAACAACTACCCCGTACAGGACTTAGACAAAATAATAAGCATTACATCAAGTCTAACCTATACATCAGCTAATCCTATCGACACACTAATCTACTGATATCAGCTCGGTTTTGGGATCTTCAATTCCATAGTACTACTATGATTTCCCCCAATTTCTTTTAACCCTAGAACAGCTTAGTATCAATCTACTGACTCATATCCAACATAACCTCATCGTCATCTCCGATGGGTTGAATCTCATGACGCATCAACATGTGAAGAGATCTAGATGCATTTTTACCCACCCTCCAATTAAGAAACTCATAAAAACACACAATCTTAAACTGTTCTACTAACCCAACACCTTCGATAGCTTCTAAGAAGAAATATATTCAATGTCGATCATCTGAGTCGCATCGAGGAGAGACAAATTCTTTCACAAGGTGGCTGCACCGAAAATTTTAAGTAAAAAATAAAATAATGAAAAAAATTAAGGAAACCATGTAATGCTGCGCCAGAAATGAAATCCCGCTCGTTTGAAAACGAAATCCCACTCGGCGAGCGGGGGTTCATTTTGGAAAGATATCCGAGCGGGACACTTAGTCGGAAAATGATATTTCAAGTCGGAAAACACCAATTTACGCAGGAAAATGAAAATTTATGCCGGAAAATTAAACATCATAAATCACATGCTATATTGAGACGAAAAATTCAAACCGGAAAGTCATAATTTCGAGGGAAAATTAAGCAACACAAATCATAATATAAGCTCCAAAATTCGTATAATTCATGCTCCAACGTGTTAAAAACATAATTCATACTCGAATCCATGCTCCAAAATTCTAAAAATATCATGCTCAACATATCATATTATTTGCGCAAAATTAACCGAAAAAATATGGCCGAAATTATAGAATTCGAGCGGGACTAACCTCGTGATCCATTCTTTTAATTGGGGACGATTTCTGGTCTAAAACTCAGCTTCAGGCAGCCTTGAGCGGGGGGAATGGGAGAAGGAATTGTGTTGAGAAAGTGATAGATCTAGATATTAAATTCATCCAGATCTGGTCAAATCCCGCTCGGTCTCGCTCGTCTACTCCCACTCACCGAGTGGGATTTGACCATAAAGTTGCAATAATTAACCTGATTGAGCACGAGAGGGATTTCGTTTTACAAGCGGGAATTTGTAGGAGAAACTGACTTATGTGTGAAATTTTTGTTTGTTTCCTAGTTTAATTTGTCTCAAATGCAGGAAAACATCTGAAATTGATTTGTCTCAGTCAACCTTTTCAAAAAGTAAAAATATTTATTATCAGTAAAATTGAATATTTTGTGTATCAAATATAAGATTTGAGTATTTTTTCCTTTTGATTTAAAGAATTGGATATAAGTAGATATTATCACTACCAGCAATATCTCAATTGATGTAAAATATGATCTTTGCATATGGTTTTTATTCTTTATTAATTAAGTGTGTATATCAATTGGTGACCGAATTCTTTACTTTTTTTTTTGGTGCAAGACTTTTTTATTACTAGTTTATCTATTTAAATGAACTTTCGACCAATTTTACCGAGCATGGGATTTGATAGCTACATAGACAATACCGGCGATATCTACGTCAAAGTTGAATGTGCCAATTTCTCATTGTCTTACTTCTTAATTCGTAAAATTAATTAAATGTGTATATCAATGTTGGTTAAAATAGTCGATAACCTTGAAAATGCATATAAAGTAATAAAAAGTAATTAAAAATACGATAAAAATTGTGGTACTAGATTACAATCAAATTACTATCCAATAGGGCAGACAACTTTATAGATCTTCTGGATAGAACGTCGTGGTTGATGATTCTCCTGGGTATGAAACGACAAACTAGACAGACTTGACTTGACTGATTGGATCACCTGCACAGAGCAAACACAACAGACAGACGGAAAGAAACAGACCAAATAGAATTGACTGGACTAACTGAACAGACTAAAGTCGAGTCGAGTTTTCTCTTTCTGCAAGATAGTATTGCCCCAACTAGTGCTCACGGATTGACAATCTGTCCCCAAAGATAAAACGAATTTCCTCCTTCCCGATAGTAGCACCGCAAACTGGAAAGGCTTCAACGAACTGAACCAAGGCAAGAATTGGGCAGACACAGAACTAGACTATAGATGCAAATGAAGTGCTTTATGATTTTCATGATATCTTGTACTTGTTGTGTGTATTGTATCTGAAATGCTTGTAGATGCATCTATATATAAAAGTAACATTTACCATGTGAAGGGACTCAAGGCATAAAAGTGTATCTCCATTACTTGCTCATTAAGAGCCACTACTTAGACCTTTCAAGTCTTCATGGATGCTTCTAGGTCTTCAAGACCCTTGATGTGCCAACAACTCGCAGGTAGCTCAACAGCCACACATGCCAGTTGCAGATCAACCAAACTGAACTTCTCACCATCAAGCCCAATCCACTGCTAGCTCAGATAACATCAAGCCCAATAGACTTAGTCTGTCAACAACTTCAGTCACGTCTGCTAACAACCAACACACAAACTTAGATTCAAACCCAATCCCAATAACACAGTCCACTTGCCCAGACACGGGCCAAGCAATGGGTCGAGCTGACTGACAGTACTTGCATCCAATTACGAAAATGCCCCAACAAGTGACCAACTTAAAACGCACATTTCTCACACACCAAAAATCGGTTTTGAGAATACAAATGTGGCCACAACAATTTAATCATGGCTAGACTAAAATATTAATTAGTCAAAACTAAATTTCCTACAATCAATTAGTCATGTAATTAACATACATTTTCTAAAACATTGGCAATTAACGGTTCGAATAACGTTGGATTGTCGTCTCATTCTGGAATCGAGGGTTCCACTGAAGAAATAAATGACCATGAGGGCTATGAGTTTAGAGGCAATGTGCTCAAGATTATTAGGTCAAATTAATTACTGAATAACATTATGATACTAAAAATGTCTTATCAATACGTTCCAGATCAAAATCGTAGGAAAATAAATATATTTGCATTTCAAAATTATACCTCTGGTGTATATTTCGTTAATTTTTTTATCTTTAAATTTATTTTCTTATCCTTTTTTCTCGTTTGATAAGTCCGTATTAAAGTCCTAAGTCTTTTATATAGTACCGATACTTTCCCACGCGTGTATTATATATCGGTTGTAAAGGTTTTAGTTGTATTGTATGCATACTGCTTTATACTCCTTATCTTTCATATCTTTGATTTGTTTTTAAAATTTATATTAAGAAAAGAGGCTTTTGCAGCAGTGGCCGAACAGTGCCAATCGAAATACAAATATAGCCCACAACTAAAACAAAACACAAAAGTAGCTATTTTGTCTTTATACGGCGCAGGGCCGAAGGGGGGCCGAATGGGGGAGTCCATCGGCCTTGAGCAAAAAAATCCGAACCCTCCCCATCGGCCGAGCCCTTAACTTGATTTGATGAAATTATCGGCTTTGAGGGCCGAAAGGAGGCCGAATGGGTGGTGTTTGTCGGCCCTGACCGCCATCGGCCGACAGAAAAAAGGCTGAAGGCCGAAAACCCCATCGGCCGACCCAGTTTTATCGGCTAGACAAAGCACGGTTGTGATGGCCGAAGGAGGGCCGAAGGTGGGTATCCATCGGCCCTCAATCCCTTCCTTCGAGACAGGATTCGACACGAGATTGGACAAGACACCTGGAAGGCTTTTCCTGCAAACGTGCAGTAGGGCCGATGGAGGGCCGATCGAAGGCATGTGGGAGGTGCAGTTTCAAATCAGCTTTATCTACTGAAATGACTAGTCAGATATGACATGCACATGCACATTAATGAGGGCCGATGGGGGGTCTATGGTGAAATAGCTACAGAAAATTTTCTTATAAGATGTAGAACGGCTGATTTGTTTGAATCACCGAAAAATTTCCTCATTTCACTTCCACTCTTCTCAATTCTTCAAATAAATTTGACAGAAATGGCCGATTTTCGATCAATTATTGTGAAATTGAACGACCAATTCGATGCAGAGTTGAATTATGTCGGTGGCCATGAGTTCATGGTTTACATTCCTTCAAACAATATTTCTCTCGAATATCTTCGACAAAACATTGATCGATGGCTCACTGCTTATTCCCTTCCGTTCAACTACTTCATTTACTATACTGCTGCTTCCCGACGAACCGACAGGATGATGAAGGCCATTCTGGGTCATGATAATGATCTTATGCGGCTGTGCTCTATCGACGTAGAGCCGGTTGTGTTTGTTGTGTATCCTGAAGTGCAAAGTCCTAAATTTGGTAACTGTTTATGTCTTGTCAGTTCAACCAATTTATGTTGTCTTCTGTGATACCCGACACACCACACAAATCTAACTTTTATACAAGATAAATGATAACATGTGCAAATATATATATTTATCAGATAGGAGAATAAAATAGTGGTAGGGACAAAACACATTGTATACAAGCATAAAATTTGCTTCCAGTATACAAAATCCCAACAATTTCTCCAACAAGTTGACCCTTGGGTCCATCGGGGCTTTAGACTTTATGTCTTGAACTTAGACATCAGCCTCGATGCGAAGCTTTATAGTCAAGTCTTCATGCGACATCTCCTTTCGCTTGTGCTTGAGGTAGCTTTTGAAGTACTTCCATCCTGGAGGGAGCTTCTAGATCATGGCTGCCACGGTAAAAGTGTCGTGCAATAGCATCCCTTCAACATGAACCTCGTGCACAATTAGTTGGAATTCTTGCACTTGGTACATGATGGGTCGGGAATCCACCATCTTGTAGTCCAGAAACCGGGCTACAATGAATTTCTTTGTACCTGCATCGTTAGTACAATATTTCTTTTCTAGTGCCTCCCATATTTATTTTGAGGTCTTCATGTTTGCATATACACTATACAAGCTACCCACTAGACTACTTAACAAAAAGTTTTTACACAAATAGTCGGAAGTATGCCAATTTTCGTAGGCAATGGAGACTTGCATGTTCTCCTCATTTGCACTTGGAGGTGCGGGACCATCCTCCTTGATGATGTATCCAAACCCTAATGTTGTTAAGTAAAACAACATCTTTTGTTGCCAACTTTGAAGTCGGCTCCACCAAATTGTGGAGGCTTTTCGGCGGTGGGCATTGCTCTTGAAGAGTGCAACGGTGCCGGCAAAGTTAGGGTCGAGCCCTCACCCCTCCAAGGTGGTTCAACGTCCAAAAAGGGATAAACAGAGTCGTCGAAGAAGATATGATAGCATGAGTTGCATCACGTAAATTGTTCACAATCCGATCATTAGTAGCGGACGACATCGCGACCAAAGTCGAGATGGCGGCCATGTTGGATGATGGCAAAGTAACACTCTTAGTTGATAAGGCCATGAACGAGAATGGAGGTGGTCCACCAAATCCGGCAGTGGAGATGCCTACAGAAGTCGCGCGGGGAAAGGCACTCCAGTGGAAGAGATGGCCGCGGAGGAGGCGACGGTGCCGGCAACGGTGGTGGACAAAGTAGCGGATGAAGACGCCATTTCCAAGTTAAGGTAAGTTATATTTCAGTTTTTATTTCTGGCAACAAGGTCGTGATATTTCTCTTGTGATTGTTAAAAAATATACGAATCGGCCGAACACAAAAACCCGTGAAACGGAAATGGAAAAATTGTAACATGAATAAGAAATAAAATTGTAACCAAATGCAAAGTCGAGTCGAGATATAATCTTTATCCACAAGAGAAATACGCCCCGATAGTGCCCACGGTTACGACGTAATATCTCCAAAGATAAAACAACCTCAAGTCCAGCCTAGTAGCACCGCAAAATGAACGGACTCCAACGAACTAGACGGAAGGCAAGGACTTGAGCTTGACAACTATAGCTAATGTAAGATGAAGATGTGATGATATGTTTTGTATGAAATGATCTCTACAACCTCCTATTTATAGGAGCTATTCCACATTTGAAATGCATGAGACTTTATTTGCCATTTACTCCCACATGTAACCTCCATCCATGATTGTTGGGAGATGATTCAGCACCTCCACAAATGGTTGGGAGATGATTCAGTAGCCTAGTGCTCAGTAGATTTGAAGATCCCAAAACCCTACTTTGACTGATGAACCATTCAGTTGTAATTGTTTGTTCTGTCTATGAGAGTTTCAGACTCAGTAGACACCCTTCGATATGGTTCAGGCGTTCAGTTCTGTCCGCTGGTTCTTCAGCAGACTATCAGCCCCAGTGCCATAAGATGAAGACTCAATAGTACTGGACTCAGCAGGAGCAGTACACTGAAAGGAGTAAGTGGAACTGAACTCAGCAGGAGTAGTTCACTGAACTCAGAGTTGATCTTCAGTAGAGCTGAACTCAGCAGGAGTATGCTACTGAACATAGATCAGACTCAGCAACGGCCAGACAGTCTTCTGGTTGTTAAGATATCTCATAAGTCAAATCAACAGAGTCATACGAGGTATAGAGAAGTCAGCTTCAGATCTACCTTGAAGTGTGTTTGTCTCACCTAGTTTCTTCAGCCTCGACCAATGACAAGCGACCAATTGTCTACTTTCTGATTAAAGCTGCAAGTCAACAACTTTCCAGAAATAGAGGAAAAGGACTCTGTCACCATTCTTTGAAAGAGCCGTTAGCTACCCAAAAGAGAGAGACACATGGATCGTCGTCTCCAACGGATCTATCCATGTCTCTGCTCTATAAATAGAGGGAAGATTTCAAATTGAAGCTCAACTAAGAAACGAAGAACACACGAGCATTCACGAGCAACTCAAAATCGACTTAAGCTCTCCGCAAGAACTTCATGGAGTTATCTCCAGTGAAAGGCAACATAATTGCTCAAAGGGAACCAAGCTGAATCAGATCATAAGCCTCTAGTATCCAAGCGACTGAATACAAACCCAAAGTCTATACTTAACCGTTCGTCGCTCTAGAAGCCACTTTTTTGTTCCCTTCCCTCTAACCTAAGCTCAGCTGACCAAATCTATAGCTTAGAACGAAGGAGTTCATCTTTGAACTGATCCTTATTGTAAAGGACTCCCTCATAGTTGGAGAGTTTGTCAAACACTTAAGTTTGATACTTTGTAAACTGAGACTTGCTCAGTATAAATCTCAAGACCAATGTTTGTCCAGTGCACAAACCGATTGAGACTAACTCAGTATAATAAAATAGCCTCCTGATCTTTTCGGGACAGTGGACGTAGGATTGTTGGATCCGACCACTTTAAAATTGCTTGTATTTTATGTTTTTACTGTTGCATTGATTAATGTTCATACTGAAAATATCTTTCAAAATCATTCAACTAAGTTTTAGCAAAGCTTAAAAGATTGCACTAATATACTGAAACAGTTTTCTTAAAAACGTTTTCTAACTCAACTGAACTTGGGCCTACACATTTCCGCACTATACTAAATTTCACCTGAACGGTACTGAATTCTGACCTAAGTCGGCTAGCAGACCTCAGTGAAGTCAGTCACTCTGCCACACGATATATAACAGCTTATTTGGTCTGCGGAACCAGTTCAGTACAACATCTTCCTGAAAAGGACTGTTCGCATTTTAAGTTGAGAAAGTGTTTGCAGGTGTATTCACCCTCCCTCTACACCTGAACGTTTATCTCGGGACCAACAATTGGTATCAGAGCGAGAGTTCTCTAAGACTCTTATTTTTTAAAACTGGTCTACCTAAACGGATACAGAAAGCGTTTTCACTGCATATCATTCTTCATTCATATCACAATTTTCAATGTCTGATATGTTAGGAATCAGGATGCTACCCATGTTCTCAGTAGAGAAATACGGGGTATGGCGAGTCAGAATGGAGGCACATCTGACTTCCCTTCACGATAGCATGACAGAGGTACTGGAGGGCGGACCTATCGTTCCAATGATGGATAGTATCGAAACCCAGGATCCAGCACAAGGAGGAGGCATGGTGACCGGGAAGAAGATCCCAAAACATAAAAGTCTCTTCAGCCCAGAGGAGAAGAAGCTTCACAACTTAGATCGGGTTGCCAGAAATGCCATACTAACCACCCTGAGTGATTCCTATCTCGGGAGAGTTCAGGAGTGCAAGTCCGTGAAGGAACTCTGGGATGCTCTAGCGCTACTGAGTCGGGGGACTCAGAAGATTAAAGCGAACAAACTGGTGCTGGAACTTCAGAAGCTGGAGAGACTGTCTCTCGTGCCTGGTGACACGATTGAAGATCTTAACGTCAGATTTACGGATCTGATGAACACCATCAACGGGCTGGGAAAGACGTTCTCCAATCGAGAAATGAATCTCAAGATATTGAGTGCACTGTCGGATGGACATTGGACTCCATTTGCTACTTTACTGAGACATTCTGACTTAGATATTGCTTCTCCTAATCATATCTTTTCAGAATTAAAAGCTGAGGAGTTCGAGTTCGGTCTACCCCAAAGGAAGCAGCGAGCTGAAGCTGACACTCAAATCGATCATGCCTTTAAAGCATCAGTCAGCACAGCGGCTCCCGCGTCTAGCAAGGCAGAACCTTCACTCAATGATATACAAGAAGGAAACCTATCTAAGAAATACGCACTGCTTGCCGTGAAGTATCAGAAGGAGAAGGAGAGGCGCAGAAAACTCTCTAGAGTCGTCAGAGACTCCAAGGGCAAGTCTAAATATACTCCCAAGCACACTCCTGAATCGCATACTTCTGATTGCAGGAAACAGGAAGACTCAACTCAGTCGAAAGACAGCGAGAGCAAAGAAGAAAGAGTCACCACCTACTTCAACTGCAAGAAGCCAGGACACTATCAATATGACTGTCCTGAGCTCAGTACTGCTGAGAGAGCAGCACGCAAAGCTCAAGGGGAGAAGTTCATCAAGAAGCGTCAAACATATATTGCTGGTGAACTCTCAGACGACTCAGATGAAGTCGACTCCTTCATGGATTCATCAGATGATGAAGCGGCATTCATGGCCGTAGAGCTTGAAGAAGATGTTGAAAAGTGTCTTATGGCAGGAGAAGAGGATGAGGTAAACTCTCACGCTCCATTTAACTCCTCTTCACATTGCACACACGACACTATTTCAGGTGCAGATGAGAATCTGGACATCTCGATCGCCTACAAATAACTGTTAGACGATGCTAGCCAGCAACAAGCCTAAGCACTGCAAGGAGGGATTTGGATTCAGTTATATAGCCTCCTCATCTGCCCCCGTACGCTCAGAGAACCGGCTAGCTGATAGGTTTGTTCAAGGGGAGACCATCAATGCTGAGATCCTGAACCCCCTAGCCAAGAACAAACAGAAGATGAAGGCACCTCATCCCAGCTATCAGCATTCTGACAAGAAGATTAGCTCAAAATCACCCCAGTTCAGTCAAGGGGGAACCAACAGAGTTAATGGGCTGATCAGTATGGACCTCCAGAGCTGACACATCCAGCTCAGTATGGGTTATATTCTTATGATCCTATAGTCAGGAGAAGACCTAAAAGTCATAAAAGGAAGAAGAAAGCCGTTCAGAAGGCAAAGGTCAGCAGTCCACCTACTCAAAAGATCAGGACTC
Source organism: Lavandula angustifolia (assembly GCA_028984105.1). Lineage (NCBI taxonomy): Eukaryota > Viridiplantae > Streptophyta > Magnoliopsida > Lamiales > Lamiaceae > Lavandula > Lavandula angustifolia. The sequence continues at coordinate 3,620,273 of CM054822.1, read as the reverse complement.
GTGAACCTGTGAAGCCTCAGAAGTCAGTATCGACCAGTCCAGTGATCAAGTTTGTTGATAAGAGTGGAAAGAAACTGTCTGAGACCACCAGGGTCGTGAGACAGATTTGGGTTTCCAAAACTAACACCTAAGGACCCAAAATCAAAAATAAAGGGTCCTTGAATATAATTCTGTTTTGCACGTGCACAAGGACCCTTGGTATGTGGACAACGGATGCTCATGACACATGACATACCAGAAGGACCTACTGAAGAATTATACTACTGAAGAAGGACCCAGAATCGAGTTTGGAGATAACGCAAAAGACTATACCAGAGGCTATGGAACACTCAGCATTAGAGCCGCCACAGTTCCAAGAGTATCATATGTTGAAGGACTTCAACATAATCTTCTCTCTGTTAGTCAATTTTGTGATAACTCGAATAGAGTGATTTTTGACGCTGGTTTTTGTGATATCATTAATAAATCTACAGGGAAAACAGTGTTATCAGGTTCGCGCCAAAAGAATATCTACGTAGCTGACTGGAACTCAGCTGAACCTGAAGCTTGTTTGTTGGCGAAGAACGACAACAAAACGGGGTGGCTCTGGCATAGAAGACTCAGCCATCTCAATTTCAAGATGCTCAACAAGCTAGCTAGAAACGCTCTAGCAAGAGGACTGTCGAATGAAGTATTCAGCAAAGACACTCAGTGTGAAGCATGTCTGAAGGGAAAGCAAACAAAGAAGAAAAATCCACCTGTTCCATCGCCTTCCACTGATGGAATCCTTCAGCTGCTACATATGGATTTATTCGGTCCAGTCTCTCCAGTGACGATCAGAGGAAAAAAGTATGCGTTAGTGGTCATTGATGACTACATGCGCTACACATGGGTCATATTTATTGCCAACAAGTCTGACGTCAAAACAGAGTTGCCTACGCTTCTGAAAAAGCTCAGTGTCGAGAAGAACACCAAGATTATAAAGATATATTCAGATAGAGAAACTGAGTTCCTGAATTCGATGGTGGAGGAGTTCTGCAAAACTGAAGGCATAGAGCATGAGACATCTGCCGCGCGCATGCCTCAACAAAATGGGGTTGCTGAAAGGAAGAGTAGAACACTCAAAGAAGCAGCAAGAACCCTGCTCGCAGACTCAGGACTCCCAACCAAATTCTGGGCAGAAGCAACTGACACTGCATGCTACACTCAGAACAGATCTCTACTTCCTAAGCAGCATAAGAAGACACCATATGAATTATGGAACGGAAGGAAGCCTTTCATATCTTATTTCCATATTTTTGGGTGTTCTTGCTTTATCCACAATAATGGGAAGGATCAGTTAAAGATTTTTGATAGAAAGTGAGACCAGGGAGTCTTCTTAGGATACTCCCGGGTCAGCAAAGCCTTCAGAGTCTTTAACTACTGGACCCTTTGCGTGGAGGAAAGCCCTCATGTTGTTTTTAATGAGTTTGCTATTGAAGACAGGAGTAGGAACTCTAAATCAGAATTTGAGGACATCAGTAAGCAGCTACAGGATCTGAGCGTAAAAGATAAAGTTGAAAAGATCCAGCTGTGTTGGGATGATGATTCAGAGAGGAAACTGATGATAAGACAACTGAATCTCAGCCAGCAGCAGAAGTAGCTGAACAGATTGACTCTACTGAACATAGTCAATCCCAGGTAACTCAGGTCGATGAAGAAACCCAAGTGGTAACTGAGACCTATACTGAGGATAATAATTCAGGGGGAACGAATGAAGTTCCTGAGCTAAATGCCCCTGAACCTGGTGACTCAGTAGACCCAACTCTCGTAACTGAATTACTTCAATCTCAGAATAGTACAACTGAAATGCCTAACTCACCTACGATCTGTGTTGAACAAATTTCAGATGAAGAGTTGAAACATCATTGATCGTGGCTGGACGCTCACACTTCTGACCTGATTATTGGAGATCCTTCAGCAAGTGTAAAGACAAGATCCAGATTTTGTCAGGGAGAAAGCGCTTTATATTCCCACTTCTTGTCTGCTGAACAACCTCAGTCAGTTGAGGACGCACTCAAGGATGCTGATTGGATCAAAGCTATGCAGGAGGAGCTAAACCAGTTCACGAGAAACGAAGTGTAGGAGCTTGTTGATATACCCCGGCATCAACATGTGATTGGAACAAAATGGGTCTTCAAGAACAAGCAAGATGAAAACAACGTTATAGTAAGGAACAAAGCGAGACTCGTGGCAAAAGGCTACTTTCACTCCAGTTGGAAGATTAGAGGCAATCAGACTATTCCTAGCCTACGCAACACATCAGCGATTCAGAGTTTATCAAATGGATGTGAACTCTGCATTCCTGAACGGCGTACTGAAAGAAGAAGTCTATGTAGAACAGTCTCCCGGCTTTCAGCAGGGACATCAGGTCTACATACTCAGAAAGGCTCTGTATGGGTTAAAACAAGCACCCAGGGCTTGGTACGATACCCTGTCTGAGTTTCTTCTTCAGAAAGGTTTTCAGAAGGGCACAGTAGACCGCACATTATTCAGCATTCGACTGGAAGACGACATCTTACTTGTGCAGATCTACGTAGATGACATAATATTCAGATCGAAGAACATCATCATGTGTCAACAATTTGAGAAAATGATGAAGGATAAGTTCGAGATGTCAATGATGGGAGAGATAAATTATTTCCTCGGCTTTCAAGTCAAGCAATCTGAGAAGGGAACATTCATCAATCAAGGGAAATACACTCGAGACCTCATCAAAAAGTTCGATTGCACATCAGACAATCAGAACCCTGTACTTCATACTAGATGCAAGCACGTGGACATCAGACACCACTTCATTCGTGATCATGTCGAAAAGGGCAGGATGGAGAAGATCTATACTGACCATCAAAGGGAAGATATTCTGACCAAGCATCTAGCTGAAGCTAGATTCAGAGAACTTTCAGTGGAGCTAGGTCTGCTGGACCCTACTGACTCCAGTCAGTAAGTGGATTCAGGAGAGGAGCATTCAGCAAGGGGGAATGTTCACTCTCAGTACTGAACTAATTCAGTACATAGAGACTCAACAACCATCTACACGAGGTATCAGCTAACTACGATGTTCAGCTGACAGGTTTGCGTATCTCTACTCAGTAGCCAATGAAATATTCTGTGCATTAATGATTCAGATTCAGCTTCGTATTCAATACCTTAGTAAATGTCATTTAATATAACGATTTACATTTAATACATGACATTCTATATAAAGTATGCTGAACTCTGCGGCGCATTAAATGCATGTCTAATCAAGTTACTTCTTTGGCTATATACAACTGTAATTTGTCTTAGGCGGCTAAGTTGATCATTGCCTATTTTATAACATTAAACCCTAGCCCTCCATCTCATAAAGCAGATTTAAATTGAACCGTGGATTAATAACTGTTCACCTTCTTGATCATATATAAAACGCGTTCAAAGTTAGAAAACCGCCATTTTTTTGCAACTTTTCAACCCTAGAAATTTTCTTAGAAAGCATTCACCCCTTTTGCAAACATCTATTACAATCTCTCAGAAATATTTTGGTAAATCTTAATGCTTATTCAGTATCGTATATGTTCTTGATAATATTCTTCTTTCGATACTGGTATTTTCTTTTGCAGATTATAATCATGGCAGGAAGGGATGTTAGTGTTCCAGCCGATATGCAAGAGATCCTCGAGAAGGACCGCGTATGGTGTGAGCCCATAATGGAATTCGACGCGAAGCCTTCATACTTCCATCCGCATCAGATCGTAGAACTCTATCTGAATTCCGAGTTAGTTGATGACGACATCAGATGTCGTTTAGTCATTCATCATGTAGCTGACCCTGCTCGTGCTTTTTCGGAGATTAAGCAGATGCACATCAAAGAAGCTCTTCAGCGGAGCTTTCAGCTTCCGAACGATGGATTCTTCACCGTTGGGTACAAGGATGATATTATGGACGAGTACCATGAGATATTTTGCGGGAAGCCTACCACTTTCAGAGCCGCCTTCCCGAAGAATGCCATGCTCCCGAAGTACAGAGCTTTAGCCTACATCATCACGCAGCTTCTGACGAGTCAGGTTGGGTCATTCGACCAAGTGTCAAGGCCAAAGGTTCAGATGATGATGGCCATCTATGACCATGCGAAGATAAATTGGACTGAATTTTTTATTGAAGGAGTTCATGACTCAGGCAGCAAAATTCGATCATTCCACAACTGCCTTGCTGTGAAGGGAAAGCTACTATACGGAATGAAGTTTTCAGTTATGATTGAAGACCTTTGTGGAGCTAACCATGCTGTATATGCAGACAAAGGGTACTTCAACCCCAAAAAGGTGAGGTTCCAGAGCAGGGCAGCAGCCCTTCAGCAGACTAGCTCAGGGCCTGCTGAGCCAAGAAAAGCTCCCAGAAGACCTCCACACCTTCTAAGAAGAGGTCACCTCCCAAAGTAGCTTAGAAGACGTCGACCAAGAAACAGAAGAAGGCCAGTGAAGCTGTGATTATTCCTCCCCTCCAACTCAAAGACGAGGCAGAGTCTTCTGAGAAGATAGTCTCAATGGAGAAGGCCGTCTCCACTGAACAGGGTGATGCAGTGGACCAAGGGGTAGAAGCTGATCCAGTCACTCCTACTCAGACCCTCTTGGACATTCCACCGCTCAGCAACATTCCATCTGCTGAGAAAGAGCTGTTGGTCCCGAGATTAAACGTTCAGGTGTAGAGGGGGGGGGTGAATACCCCTGAAAATAATTTCTCAACTTAAAACGCGAATAGTCCTTTTCAGGAGGATGCCGTACTGAACATGTTCAGTAGACCAAATAAGCTGCTCTGAATCGCGTGGCAGAGTGACTGACTTCACTGAGGCTTGCTAGCTAACTTATGTCACAATTCAATACCATTCAGCTGAAGTTCAGTATAGTGCAGAAATGTGTAGGCCCAAATTCAGTTGAGTTAGAAAACATTTTTAAGAAAACAGTTTCAGTATATTAGTGCGATCAGTTTATGCTTTGCTGAAACTCAGTTGAATGATTTTAGGAATATATTTTCAGTATGAACAGTAATCAGTGCAACAGTAAAAACACAGAACACAAGCAATTTTAAAGTGGTTCGGATCCAACAATCCTACGTCCACTGTCCCGAAAAGATCATGAGGCTATTTTATTATACTGAGTTAGTCTCAGTCAGTTTGTGCACTGGACAAACACTGGTCTTGAGATTTATACTGAGCAAGTTTCAGTTTACAAGATTTCAAACTAAAGTGTTTGACAAACTCTCCAACTATGAAGGAGTCCTTTACAATAAGGATCAGTTCAAAGATGAACTCCTTCGTTCTAAGCTATGGATATAGTCTGCTGAGCTTAGGTTAGAGGGATAGGGAACAAGAAGGTGGCTTCTAGAGCGAAGAACGGTTAAGTATGGACTTTGGGTTCGTATTCAGTCGCTTGGATACTAGAGGCTTTATGATCTGATTCAGCTTGGTTCCCTATGAGCAAGTATGTAGCCTTTCACTGAAGATTACTCTATGAAGTTCGTGCGGAAAGCTTAAGTCGTTTCTGAGTTGCTCGTGAATGCTCGCGTGTTCTTCATTTTCTAGGTTTCGTTCGGTGTGTGCTTCAATTTGAAATCTTCCCTCTATTTATAGAGCAGAGACATGGATAGATCCGTTGGAGATGACGATCCATGTGTCTCTCTCTTTTGGGTAGCTAACGGCTCTTTCAAAGTATGGTGGCAGAGTCTTTTCCCTCTATTTCTGGAAAGTTGTTGACTTGCAGCTTTAATCAGAAAGTGGACAGCTGGCCGCTCGTCATTGGTCGAGGCTGAAGAAAGTAGGTGAGACAAACAGAATTCAAGGTGGATCTGAAGCTGACTTCTCTATACCTCGTATGACTCTTCTGATTTGACTTATGAGATATCCTGATAGTCAGAAGACTGTCTAGCCGTTGTTGAGTCTGATATATGTTCAGTAGCATACTCCTGCCGAGTTCAGCTCTACTAAAGATCAACTCTGAGTTCAGTGAACTACTCCCGCTGAGTTCGGCTCCATCGACTTCTTTCGCATATCGCTCCCGCCGAGTCCAAGATATCGAGTCTTCTTCTTCTGGTACTGAGGCTGATAGTCTGCTGATGAACCAGCGGACAGAACTGAGCGCCTGAACCATATCGAAGAGTGTGTACTGAGTCTGTAACTCTTAGAGACAGATCAAACAATTACAACAGAATGGTTCATCAGTCAAAGTAGGGTTTTGGGATCGTCAAATCTACTAAGCACAAGGCTACTGAGTTGTCTCCCAACAGTTGTGGAGCTACTGAATCATCTCCCAACAATTTCCCCCTATTTGATGATGCCAAAATCTAACACTACAAACTGTCGAAAACAAGCTCCTTACAAATATTACATGTAGAATCAGTGGAGTTGTTCTTCAAGTTCTAGACTACTGAGGGAATCCAGAGAAGAAATATCAGAACCTATACAGAAAACTAACAGCAATTTCCCCCTTTCTAACAACAATATCCCTCAAATATATCTATTAAACCAGAATCTAACAAGGTAAGTAAAAACTGACAGATATAAATATAAATATTCAGTGAGTGTGTGAGTCAGTAATCACTTGGGTGATTCTGAGTGTTAAGCATAAATGAAACAAGGCCATGTAGACAATAAGGAATTGTCAGGGCCGAACAACAATGATGTTATATATATGAAGAAATATCAGTACAGTACATCAATCTTGCTATTCTAAGGAAAAGAAAGATAAAGATACACAGAAGCTAACAACTATCTCCTAAACTGCTGAATCCGCTCTTTAAAGTCTTTAGATTTCTCCTCAGGAAGCGGCAGTCCATACATCCGGTAAGTGTCTCTTCTCAGCTTCAGAATCTGTGCCATGTCAGCAGGATCAGTGTCATCAAGATCAGTAGCTTGAGCAGCACTCTTGATTTCTCCTTCAATGACCCCAATGTGTAGAGAACCATCAAGCTTCAGTGGGGGAGGTAGAGGTCTTGGAGCTGGGACTCTGTCATCAACCTTATCTGCTAGGGCCTTCTGAACTCTTGCATAGATCTCTGGATCACTCTTCAGAAGCCACTCAGCAAAGGCAATAGACTTGTGCATGTTAGGCCAATACCTCCAGAAATAGAACCTCTTTATGAAGTTAGCTTTTAGCGTCTCCCACCTCTGAGTCCGTTCCCATGGCATCCAAGTGTCAACTCTGGGCCATCTGTGGATTTTGAGGTCTGCGGGTTTCCTGAGTCTTCTATACTTGTATGGAATTTTAGCCTTCTCAGGAACCCTCTGACTTGCTTCCTTCTCAACCTTGATCCTCAGAGCCTCTAGATCAGCGAGTCTGAGTCTTTCCCTAGCTGCACTAATCTGCCTGGCTTCAGCTCCTCTGTCCAAGTACCTTTCCATCTAATCCTAGATTTCTTGCATCTCTTGCTCTTGAGCCTTTGAAGGGACATAAGATGGAACGTGCTCTTGATCTTCTTCAGAGTCAGCAGGTGTTGAAGATTTGGATTTAGAAGTCCCCCCGCCGACCGGTCTGCGCCGCCGTCGCCGTTCTCTTTCCTTCTCCTTGTCAGCTTCATCGATGAGCTTCAGATTCCTCGGGGATAGCCTTGTCCCAGGCTTCTTTCCCCTCTGAACTTTTGTTCTACCTTTGGCAGGCTGTTTCTTCGGCTTATTGGCAGCCTCTGCCTCGGCTATCTCCCTTGCTAGCTTCTCATTAGATGCAATCTGAGCCTCTTCCTCAGGAGATATGAACCTCTTATATCCTTTCTTTTTGGGTGGAGTGGGAAGCATCAGAATCTTCTTTCCATTTCCGTGAACTGGAGGAGGTCCTCTGCATACTCAGCAATTTCCTTATTAAAATCACTAGGAGTCTAAGTTGCCTGAGTTGCAGATTCTTTGGGTCCTGAGCCACTTGGGCCGATCTCAGCAGGCACTACAACCCCTGCTGCTGAGATACTCTGGGCCTCACCCTGTTCTTGTTGAGCAGTGGGAGCTGATTGTTGAGTCTGAGTTGCTCCTACCAGTGTCCTTACTTCTCTTGGTGCTCTAGGTACCTTTTCCTTACCTTCCCCCTTTTTGGCATCAGCAAATAGACCAAGGGTAGGTATCTGTACCTTCTTATCTAGACTGGTGTAGGCTGAGGCAAGCTTATCTAATGCATCCTGTAGTTTGACTAGCCTCTCATTGAGTGAGTTCATTCCTCTCATCTGTGAGTTCTTCACTATACTTCTTCTGAGAGGTCTCCACCACAGTCTGAATAAAGTTTAACTTCTATTCAACTTTATCTTCCAGGGCTTTCTGAATAGTCTGGAGTCTGAGCTCGGAGGCCTGAGTCAGGGAAGATATGGATACAGTGTGAGCTAACTGGGCTGCCTTGAATTCTTCAAGAAGTTTGGCCTGGGCAGCTTCCATCAGCTTCTGTTTCTCTTCGAAGTTGGCTCTCTGAGTGGCAAGTGCATCGGTCAATATAGTAGAGAAGTCAGGGGCAGGCGTATACTGAATCGTCGTTCTGAGCCCCTTTATCTCCGCACTCTGAGCCTGAGTGGACTGCCTCCACGTCTAGTGGATGGCGCGGGCAAGGAGTCTGTTCTGAGCACCTTGACTCCTCAGTGCCCTAGCCACTGTCTTCGATCGTCGGCTCTTCGAGCTGGGCGCTACTCGAATGCAGACCTCAGCAACAGCTGTACTGGGTCCGCCGACTTAGAGGTATCAACCGCTGACTGTCCTGGAGGAAGGATGCTGAGAGGTGGTTCAACAGATGTAGTAGGAGCATCCTTCTCCAGTTGAGTTCCCTCATCAGGCTTCTCAGGGCCTGAATCACGGGGTGGGTCCTGATCGTCAGGATCAAACCCATCTGAGGGAGCCGTCGCTGAATTGGGTAATCGGTCGTTCAGCAGAGCGAGCATGGCCACTCTCAGATCCTCTAGGAAGCATATGTCTGCAGGCTCTGAATAGATTATCTTCTACCTAATCATCAACTCCTCCTCATGGAGTTGTTCGCATGAGTGGTGCTGGATCAACTTATTCAGCTTTGACCACGCCTGGAACCGAATCAAAGTGTGGAGCCTAGCCTGCCTTGCCAATATGATCAAATATGTATGACTGGCTAACTCCGGGATTGCTTCTGAAATTTCTCGGGAGGCTCTCGATTGTAGAGCAGACGCCTCCATCCCGATTGACTCTGACTCTGAAGTAGTCTCGGAATCCTCAACTTCTATCGGAGACGGTTGTTTTTCAGCAGATGGGATGATGCTAAGTGGTGGGATATCCAAGGGGATTTGAGTAGGAGATATCGGATCAACTTCTACCCCTTGGTCCACTACTTCACCTTGTTCAGTGGAGACAACCTTCTCCACTGACACTGTCTTCAAAGAGGACTCAGCCTCGTCCCTGAGTTGTAAAGGAGGTACAACTACAGCCTCACTGACCTTCTTCAGTTTATTGTTCGGTGTCTTTGAAGCTATCTTGGGAGGTGACCTCTTCTTTGATGGAGTTGAGGTCTTCTGAGAGCTACCTGAGCCAATTTGCTGAAGGGCTGCTGCCCTGCTCTGAAACCTCACCTTCTTCGGATTAAAGTACATCTTGTCTGCATAGACTATGTGGTTAGCTCCACATAGGTCTTCTATCATCACTAAGAGCTTCAGACCATAGAGGAGTTTTCCCTTCACGGCTAGGCAGTTGGTTGATCGATCGAATTTGGCTGCCTGAGTCATGAACTCCTTTAGAAAGAACTCATTCCAATTAATCTTCACCCGATTGTAGATGACCATCATCATCTGTATCTTAGGCCTCGATACTTGGTCAAATGACCCAGCCTGACTCGTCAGTATCTGAGTGACGATGTAGGCAAGAGCTCTGAACTTGGGGAGCATAGCATTCTTTGGGAAGGGGTCTCTGAAAGTGGTAGGCTTCCCGTAGAATACTTCCAAGTACTCGTCCATAATATCATCTTTATATCCCACGGTGCTGAACCCCTCGCTCGAAAGCTGAAAGCTTTGCTGAAGAGCTTCCTTGATAGATTTTAGCTTTATCTCTGGCACGACACGGGCAGGGTCACCAATCTGATGAGTGACGAACCGACATCGGATATCCCCTTCTACTGATTCTGAGTTCAGATACGACTCAACAATCTGTCATGGGAGGAAGTATGATGGCTTCCTAGAAAGAAAAGCCTCCAACCCTGACGCCCTCAGCGCATCGAAAATCTCTTCCATGAAATAAAGGTCGCACGAGTCGAACTCCATCATCGGCTTGCACCAAACCCGATCCTTCTCAAGGATCTCCTTCATATAGAGGGGAACACTAACGTCCCTTCCTGCCATGGTTTATAATCTGCAAAGTAAAAATATCAGTATCGAGAGAAAAAAATACTATAAAGATCATATACGATACTTAATAATCAGTAAGATTTACCAAAGATGTTTTTTAGAGATTGGAATAGAAGTATGCAAGTAAAGGAGAGCTTTTCTTGAAAATTCTAGGGTTGTGAAAATTTGCAGAGTAAAATGGCGGTTTCTAAACTTTGAACGTGTTTTTATATGATAAAGAAGGTGAACAGTTATAAATCCACGGTTCAGTTTTAATCTGCTTTATGAGATGGAAGTCTATGATTTAATGTTATAAAATAGGCAATGATCAATTTAGCCGCCTAAGTCAAATTACAATTGTTTATAGCCAAAGAAGTAACTTGATTAGACATGCATTTAATGCGCCGCAGAGTTCAGCATACTTTACATAGAATGTCGTGTATTAAATGTAAATCGTTTTACTAAATGACATTTTCTAAGGCATTGAATACGAAGCTGAATCTGAATCATTAATGCACATAATATTTCATTGGCTATTGAGTAGAGATACGCAAACCAGTCAGCTGAACATCGTAGTCAGCTGATACCTCGTGTAGATGGTTGCTGAGTCTCTATGTACTAAATTTATTCAGTACTGAGAGTGAACATTCCCCCTTGCTGAATGCTCCTCTCCTGAATTCACTTACTGACTGAAGTCAGTAAAATCCAGCAGACCTAGCTCTACTGAAAGTTCTCTGAAACTGGCTTTAGCTAGAGGTTTGGTCAGAATATCTGCCCTTTGACAGTCAGTATGGATCTTTTCTATCATGATATCCTTCTTTTCGACATGATCGCGAATGAAGTGGTGTCTGATGTCCACGTGCTTGCATCTAGTATGAAGTACATGGTTCTGAGTGATTGCAGTTGTACTGGAGCTGTCGTAGAAGATCGACACTTCATTCTAAATAACATCATAGTCGCGTAGCTGCTGTCTCAGCCAAAGGATTTGGGCGCAGCAACTTCCGGCAGCCATATATTCAGCTTCAGTAGTTGACGTTGCTACTGAATGTTGTTTCTTTGAGAACCATGAAATCAGCTTACTGCCAAGGAACTGACAAGTTCCAGAAGTTGACTTTCGGTCAATTCTACATCCTGCATAGTCAGCATCAGAATAACCGGTTAGTTCAATATTATCATCTGCTGGATACCATAAACCTATGTTAGGTGTTTCTTAGAGATAGCGGAGAATCTTCTTTGCTGAGTCCATGTGACTCTGCTTGGGATTCGCCTGAAATCGAGCTCAGACACCTACAACATAAGTTATGTCAGGTCGGCTAGCAGTTAGATATTATAATGAACCAATAATAGCACGAAATTCAGTATGGTCTACTGATACTCCCTCTTTATCAAGATCAATTTTCATATTTGTTGGTCCCAAGTGTACGGTCAGGTGTAGAGGGGGGGGGGGGTGAATACTCCTGATTCGATTTCTCAACTTCGAACTCGAACAGCCCTATTCGAGGATGGTGTCCGATCAAACAGCTTCGGCCAGACTGCATAACCGTTTCGAATCGAGTTAAAGGCTAAGAGTATCGACTCACCGATATCTACTAACCGACTAGGTCGAATTCGCATCTACAAGTAAGAGTTCAGGTGCGCGGAATAGTGTAGGCCCAAATCAGCTTTTGTGAGAAAACGTTTTAAGTCTCGGCTCGTAAGATTTAAAAGTTCAAGATATGCCGAGACAGCTTGATTGATTTTAAATATGATGTTCATTATGAATAGTAAAATCAATGCAACAGCTTAAGAAAGCAAAGAAGAGACACGGATTTTTAAAGTGGTTCGGATATCGCTCAAATCCTACGTCCACCGTCCCGAATGATCGGGAGGCTATTTATTATCCCGAGTTAGTCTCGGCCGCCTTGCACACCGGGCAAAGCCGCGTCTTGGTTTTTATATCGATCCAAGTCTCGCTTACAACACTATCAAACTTAAAGTGTTTGACAAACTTCTCCAACAAATGAAGGAGTCCTTATACAATAAGGATTGAGTTCAAATGTGAACTCCTTCGTCTAAGCTATGGATATAGCAAGTGATAAGGAACGAGAATGCAGCTATCTAGAGCTTAGGGTTAGAGGGATAAGGAACGAGAATGCAGCTATCTAGAGCGACGAACAACTGAGGGTTTAGCTATAGGTTCGTGTCGGGCCGCTTGGATACTAGAAGCTTATGTCGGTTCAGCCTTGGTTCCTTATGAAATTGGATGTAGTCTTTCGCCGGAGATAAATCGGTTGATTCTTGCGGAAGACTTAGTCGTTAATTTCGCTCGTTTGAATGCTCTCTCGTGTTCTAGGTGTGTGTATTCTCTTCAAATCTTAAATGATCCCTCTATTTATAGAGCAGAGATTGAAAATAGATCCGTTGGAGACGATCTTCTTCTCTCTCTCTCTTTTTGGTAGCAAACGGCTCTTTTGGTGTAGGTAATGCAGTGTACTTTCCCACCTTTTTAGGTAAAAGGTTGACTGCAGCCTTTAGCAGTGTGAGAAGATACGTGTATGCTTGTCATTCGTCGAGGTGGATGGAGTGGTTGAGACAAAGACAGACTTCGAGACGCATCGAAGCCGACTTCTCTCTTCCTCGTACATGACAATGCCGATTGTCTTTCAAAAGATTCTCGACGATCCCGAAGACTATCTCGCCGTTGCCGAGTCCGACCTTGTATTCGTAGATAGATCGCCGAGATAAGTCTATCGATGATCAGCTCCGAGTCCAAGTGAACTACCCCGCCGAGTCCGGGCTTCAACCGACTCTCTCGCATATCGCTTCCCGCCGAGTCCAAGATTCACCGAGTCTTCTACACCGGTGCCGAGGCCGATGAGCTACCGAGCGCCCTGACTGACCAGAGCAGAGTGTCTACCGAGTCCGAAACCTCGTAGACAAATACGAATACAAAGGAATGGTTCACCAATCGGATAGGGTTTTGGGATCTTCAAATCTTCTCAACGCCGAGCACGAGGCTACCGAGCGTGATTCAAGATAGAAGATAGAGTCATTTCCCACAAGTATGATCATGCCGAGGATTGAATCATCACCCAACAATTTCCCCCTATTTGATGATGCCAAAACCTATCATCTATGTCCTATCAACTATGCTAAACACTAACTTACTCGTAAACAGAGCTCCTTACAAATATTACAAGTAGGATCAAGTGGAGTTGTCCGGTAAGTGCTAGACTACCGAGGGAGACAAGGCGTAACAATTTCCCCTTTACAATAATTTCCCCCATGCAACAATTTCCCCCTAAGAGAAATAATAACTCTCCGAAAGTCTAGTCTATCAGAGATCTAACCGAGCAAAAACTGACAAATAAATAAAGTGTGTGTGTGTCAAGAATCACTTCAGTGATTCCGAGTGTTAAAGCATAAAGCAAACACGGCTATTTAGACAACAAGTAGTTGTCGAGCCAAAAGAAGATTTGTATATATATAATAAATAGTTCAAGACATTACAAATCTTGCTAAGCTAAAGGGAGAACTAAGAGGGAGAACCCTTAAACCGCTGAATCCTATTCATGAAACCTTGGGATTTATCTTCGGCAAATGGGACTCCTTACATTCTCGAACGTGTTCTTCCTCGCCTTCGTGTATTCGGCGAAGTCTCGGCCGGATCATCTTGTTCTAGTCCTCTGCTCAACGCAAAGATTCTTCACTTCTTGTTCAATCATTCCGAGATGTATCGAGTCGTCTTGTCTTCCGGGTGGAGGAATGATCCTTGCTTCGTGAACGCCGACTACTACCCCTTCGCCATCGCTCCGTGCATATATGGGTAAAGATCGTGTTCACGCAATGGTCATCCACTCGACATAAGCATCGCCCTTTAGACATTTCGTGCCGTAATCGCCGTAAATAATTTCTCTTGATAAACTCTATCTTGGCCGATTCCTATCTCTCGATTGAACCGAATAGGCATCCATTCGTCCGATCTCGGCCATCTATGTGTTTTCGCATCGTTTGGCTTCCCCGAACCTTCGTATCGATAAGGAATGTCGCCTTTTAAGGAACTCTCGCCCGGCCTCTTGTTCAAGCACGCTTCCCGAGTGCCTCAAGGTCCCGCCAAATGTATCCTCCGTCCGGCAGCCTCTATCTATCTAGCTTCCTCTCCTCTCGTAGAGATATCTATCCATCTCGAGCGAAGATTTCTTCAATTTCTCGCATCTTGCTCTTGAGGCTTCGAGGAGCTTGTTCTCGATTCAGCCAGGGGTACTAGATCTAGATTTGGATGTACCCCGCCTTTCGCACTCTTCTCGTCGTCGCTCCTTTTCTTTTTCTCTCGTCCTCTTCATCTCGTTATGATGAGCTTTCTTGAGGCAAGCCTAGCGCTTCTCTTTCCTCCTCTGGATGGGGCTTTAGTCTTTCCTTTGGCAATGCTTAGACTTTGGCTTGTTAGCCGCTTCGGCCTCCGCAATTTCTCCCGCGCCTCTCATCCGCAGCCTATTTGGGCTTCCTCCTCAGCAGATATGTACCTTAATCGCTTTGCCTTGGAGGGGTTGGAATTTTAAGCTTCGTTTGCCCTTGCCTTCTTGAACCGGTGGTGGAAGAGGAGCCTCTTCTTCTTCTCGAGTCCTCCACCGCTTGTTCAGGCGTACTTAGCAACCTCCTTAATAATGTCTTTGGGAGTCTCGGGCCGCCCGAGTAGTCCGTCGGGGTCCCGAGCCACTGGGCCGGTTTCTACCGGCTCGCAGCCCGAAACACCCCGGGCCTCACCCTTCGAGACCGAGTTTGAGTCCCGGGATGACTTCGCATAGCTTCCCCCTTAGATTTTGGAGTTTTGGTGGGAGTCGCCTTCTCGCACTCTTCTTTCCTTCCCTTTTTCCTTCACTTTCCCCCTTTTGGCATCATCAATTAGCACCGGGTAGGGACTAGGACCGACTTCTTCGTACTTTTGTAGGAGGTTGACATCATCAAGACGATGGTGGAGCTTAGTCGAGCCTCATGCAACTCGTTCCTCTCCATGGTAAGGTCTTCCTTGTACCGCTTGTGAGAGAGGTCACCGCTTCCTTGAAGTCTTTCGCCTTCTCGTTGATCTTGTCTTCCAAGGCCGTTGGATATTCTCAAGTCTTTGTTCAGTGGCCTCGGATTGTTCAGGTGATAGCGTCAAGATGAGCCGCTTTAGAAGCCAAAAATTCATCAAGTAGCTTGGCTTGGCTCTCCCGAAAGATCTTGAGCCGAGCTTCGAATTTGACTTGTCGCCGAGCCAACACTTCGAAATAAGCGCGGAAACATCGTGGGCGGCCGATGAAGAGACGTAAGACTTCAGCCCCGAAGTTCTTTAGTCGTGGCGTGAGCGATCCGCTTCCATGTCCTATGGATAGCCTTCGCAAGATCTCGATTTTTGATCCCTTGGGCGCTTAAGGCTTTTGCCACCGATCGAGATCTCTTTGCGGTCCGGGCCGGGCGCCGCTTCGAAAGTCGACCGCAAAGAAGAGCCGAGCGGGCTCGCCGAGGACGAAGCACCAGCCTTGGACTTCTCGTGACCAAGGATACCGAGAGGTGGTGCTGCTTCGCATGGGTATCCTTGTCCCGTGGATGTCCTCATCATGCTTTCTGTGGCTCGAATCATCGAGCGGGTCCTGACCGTCGTGGTCAGACCCATCTGAGGGCGGCGAGCCAGCTGCTTGGCGTCGATCAGCAATAATTGCAAGCATGGCTGCCATCTGAGGATTGAATCATCACCCAACAATATTTGTGTTCATCGGGATCTTGGTTGGTTTGCCGGATGTGCAACCGAACTTTTTGATGAGGTCTCGAGTGTATTTACCTTGATTGATGAATGTTCCCTTCTCAGATTGTTTGACTTGAAAGCCGAGGAAATAATTCATCTCTCCCATAATTGACATCTCGAACTTATCTTTCATCATTTTCTCAAATTGTTGACACATGATGACGTTCTTCGATCCGAAAATTATGTCATCTACGTAGATCTGCACAAGTAGGATGTCGTCTTCCAGTCGAATGCTGAATAATGTGCGTTCTACGATGCCCTTCTAAAAACCTTTCTGAAGAAGAAACTCAGATAGGGTATCGTACCAAGAACTGGGTGCTTGTTTTAACCCATACAGAGCCTTTCTGAGTCTGTAGACCTGATGTCCCTGCTGAAAGCCGGGAGGCTGTTCTACATAGACTTCTTCTTTCAGCACGCCGTTCAGGAATGCAGACTTCACATCCATTTGGTAAACTCTGAATCGCTGATGTGTTGCATAGGATAGGAATAGTCAGATTGCCTCCAATCTTGTAACTGGAGCGAAAGTTTCGTCGAAATCTATCCCTTCGGCTTGATAGTAGCCTTTAGCCATGAGTCTTGCTTTGTTCCTTACTATAGCGTTGTTTTCATCTCGCTTGTTCTTGAAGACCCATTTAGTTCCAATCACATGTTCATGTCGGGGTCTGTCAACAAGCTCCCATACTTCGTTTCTCGTGAACTGGTTCAGCTCCTTCTGCATAGCTATGATCCAATCAGCATCCTTGAGTGCATCCTCAACTGACGGAGGTTCTTCAGTAGACAAGAAGTAGGAATATAATGCGCTTTCTCCCTGACAAAATCAGGATCTTGTCTTTACACTTGCTAAAGGATCTCCAATAATCAAGTCAGAGGTGTGAGCTTCCAACCACGATCGACGATGTTTCAACTCTTCATCTGAAATTTGTTCAACACAGATAGTAGGTGAGTTAGGCATTTCAGTTGTACTATTTTGAGATTGAAGCAATTCAGTTACAAGAGTTGGGTCTACTGAGTCACCAGGTTCAGGGGCATTTAGCTCAGGAACTTCATTCGTTCCCCCTGAATTATTATCCTCAGTAGAGTTACCTGGGATCGACTCGCTCAGCAGAATCAATCTGCTCAGCCTACTTCGCCGCCGGGCCGAGATTCGATTGTCTTATCTTCATTTTCCTCTTCTGAATCATCATCCAACACAACTGGATCTTTTCAACTTTATCTTTTAGGCTCAGATCCTGTAGCTGCTTACTGATGTCCTCAGACTCTGATTTAGAGTTCCTGCTCCTGTCTTCAGTAGCAAACTCATTAAAAATAATATGAGGGCTTTCTTCCACGCAAAGGGTCCGATAGTTAAAAACTATGAAGGCTTTGCTGACCCGGGAGTATCCTAAGAAGACTCCCTAGTCTGACTTGCTATCAAATGTCCTTAACTGTTCCTTTCCATTATTGCGAATAAAGCACGAACACCCAAAAATATGGAAATAAGATATGAAAGGCTTCCTTCTGTTCCATAGTTCATATCGTGTCTTCTTATGCTGCTTAGTTAGTAGAGATCTGTTCTGAGTGTAACATGCAAGCGTCGGCCGCTTTCGCCCGCAATTTGGTTGGGAGTCCCGAGTCTGCGAAAGGTGGTTCTTGCTGCTTCTTTGAGTGTTCTATTCTTCCTTTCAGCAACCCCGTTTTGTTGAGGCGTGCGCACGGCAGACGTCTCATACTCTATGCCTTCAACTTTGCAGAACTCCTCCACCATCGAATTCAGGAACTCAGTTCCTCTGTCTGAACGTATCTTTATAATCTTGGTGTTCTTCTGGACACTGAGCTTTTTCAGAAGCGTTGGTAACTCTGTTTTGATGTCAGACTTGTTGGCAATAAATATGACCAATGTGTAGCACGAGTAGTCATCAATGACCACTAAAGCATACTTTTTGCCTCTGATCGTCACTGGAGAGACTGGACCGAATAAAACCATATGTAGCAGTTGAAAGATTCCATCAATGGAAGGCGATGGAACAGGTGAATTTTGTTTCTTTGTTTGCTTTCCCTTCAGACATGCTTCATACTGAGTGTCTTAGCTGAATACTTTATTCGGCAGTCCTCTTGCTAGAGCGTTTCTCGCTAGCTTGTTGAGGGTCTTAAAGTTGAGATGGCTGAGTCTTCTGTGCCAGAGCCACCCCGTTTTGTTGTCGTTCTTTGCCAACAAACAAGCTTCGTGTTCACCGAGTTCCGCCGCCTACGTAGATATTCTTTTTGCGCGAACCTAATAACACTGTTTTCCCTGTAGATTTATCAATGACATCATATAAACCAGCGTAAAAAATCACTCTATTCGAGTTATCACAAAATTGACTAACAGAGAGAAGATTATGCTGAAGTCCTTCAACATAAGATACTCTTGGAACTGTGGCGGTTCCAATGCTGAGTGTTCCATAGCCTCTGGTGTAGCCTTTTGCGTTGTCTCCAAACTCGATTCGGGGTCCTTCTTCAGTAGTATAATTCTTCAGTAGATCCTTCTGGTATGTCGCGTTTCTTGAGCATCCGCTGTCCACATACCAAGGGTCATTGTGCACCTGCAAAATAGAATTATATTCAGGTACCCTTTATTTTTAATTTTGGGTCCTGAGATGTTAGTTTTGGAAACCCAAATCTGTCTCACGACCTTGGTGGTCTGAGACATTTTCTTTCCACTTTGAGCAACATACACTGGACTAGTTGATGCTGACTTCTGAGGCTTAACAGGTTCAGGAGTCTTGGTCTTCTGAATTGGTGGACTGCTGATATTTGCCTTCTAAACGTCTTTCTTCTTCTTTTTCTGACTTTTAGGTCCTCTCCTGACTATAGGATCATGATAATATAACCCATACTGAGCTGGATGTGTCAGCTTTGGAGGTCCATACTGATCAGCCCATTTGACTCTGCTAGTTCCCCCTTGACTGAACTGGGGTGATTTTGAGCTAATCTTCTTGTCAGGATGCTGATAGCTGGGATGAGGTGCCTTCATCTTTTGTTTGTTCTTGGCTAGGGGGTTCAGAATCTCTGCATTGATGGTCTCCCATTGAACAAATCTATCAGCTAGCCGGTTCTCTGAGCGTACGGGCGCATGATGAGGAGGCTTCATGACTGAATCTAAGTCCCTCCTTGCAGTGCTTAGGCTTGTTTCTTGCTAGCATGGTCTCAAGCTTCTTTTCAGCGCCCATGTACCGCTCTGTCATCAGATTCCTCTAGACATCATCACTTTTCTTAAGCGTTTCATGCCCTGGGCCCGAAGTCCCGACAACTCTTGCTTCAAGAGACTCGGGCCAAGATCTTTTTAGTCAAGTCATTGGTCAAGATCGAGATCTGATCTTCTTGATGCCGAGACTTGGCCATCGAGAGTTTATCTCCTCCCCGAGTCTCAACACAAGTCCTTCCCGACTCGCAGCAACCCGACTCACCCGAGAAATTCTCCGATTCTCCACTTTCGTGGTATCCAACTCCCCGAAGAGTCTTACCGAGCTACGTGCTCATCTCGAATCCGCTCGTCTAACAGTTCTTCGTAGGTGATCGAGACATCAAGATTCTCATCGGCACCTGAAATAGTGTCGTGTGTGCAGTGTGAAGAGGAGTTAAATGGAGTGTGAGAGTTTACCTCATCCTCTTCTCCCCGCCATAAGACACTTTTCAAAGATCTTCTTAAAGCTCTACGACCATGAATGCCGCTTCATCATTTGATGAATCCATGAAGGAATCGACTTCATCTCGAGTCGTCCGAGAGTTCACCAGCCTATATATGCTTGACGCTTCTTGATGAACTTCTCCCTTCGAAGCCATGCGGCCGCTCTCTCAAGCAGATCGAGCTCAGGACAATCATTATGATAATGTCCTGGCTTTTTGTAGTTGTAGCAGGTGGTGACTCTCTCTTCTTTGCTCTCGCTGTCTTTCGACTGAGCTGAGTCTTCCTGTTTCCTGCAATCAGAAGTATGCGAGTCAGGAGTGCGCTTGGGTATATATTCAGACTTACCCCTGGAGTCTCTGACAACTCTAAAGAGTTTTCTGCGCCTCTCCTTCTCCTTCTGATACTTTACGGCAAGCAGTGCGTATTTCTTAGCCAGGTTTCCTTCTTGTATGTCACTAGGTGAAGGTTCAGCCTTGCTAGACCCTGGAGCCGCTGTGCTGACTGATGCTTTGAAAGCATGGTCGATTTGGGTGTCAGCTTCAGCTTGCTGCTTCCTTTGAGGTAGACCGAACTCGAACTCCTCAGCTTTGAGTTCGGAAAAGATATGGTCAGGAGAAACAATATCTAAGTTACAATGTCTCAGTAAAGTAGCAAATGGAGTCCAATGTCTATCTGGAAGTGCTCTCAATATCTTGAGATTCAATTCTCGGTTGGAGAATGTCTTTCCCAGCCCGTTGATGGTGTTCATCAGATCCGTGAATCTGACGTTAAGATCTTCAATAGTATCACTAGGCATGAGAGATAGTCTCTCTAGCTTCTGAAGTTCCAGCGCCAGTTTGTTCGCTTTGATCTTCTGAGTCACCCGACTCAGTTGCGCTAGAGCATTCCAGAGTTCCTTCACGGACTTGCAGTCCTGAACTCTCCCGAGATAGGAATCACTCAGAGTGTTTAGTATGGCGTTTCTGGCGACCCGATCTAAGTTGTGAAGTTTCTTCTCCTCAGGGGTGAAGAGACTTCTATCTTTAGGGATCTTCTTCCCGGCACCATGCCTCCTCCTTGTGCTGGGTCCTGAGTTTCGACACTATCTATCATGGGAACGATAGGTCCGTCCTCCAGTACCTCTGTCATGCTATCGCGGAGGGAAGTCAGATGTGCCTCCATTCTGACCAGCCATACCTCGTAGTTCTCTACTGAGAACATGGGCACCATTTTGATTCCTGACATATCAGATATTGAAAATAGTGATACGAATGAAGAATGATATGCAGTGAAAACGTTTTCTGGATCCATTCAAGTAGATCGGCTCGTAAAAACAAGAGTCTTAGAGAACTCCAGCTCTGATACCAGTTGTTGGTCCCGAGATTAAACGTTCAGGTGTAGAGGGGCGGGGGGGGGGGGTAGTGAATACACCTGAAAATAATTTCTCAACTTAAAACGCGAACAATCCTTTTCAGGAGGATGTCGTATTGAACAAGTTCAGTAGACCAAATAAGCTGCTCTGAATCACGTGGCAGAGTGACTGACTTCACTAAGGCCTGCTAGCTGACTTAGGTCAGAATTCAGTACCGTTCAGCTGAAGTTCAATATAGTGCGAAAATGTGTAGGCCCAAATTCAGTTGAGTTAGAAAACGTTTTTAAGAAAATAGTTTCAGTATATTAGTGCGATCAGTTTATGCTTTGCTGAAACTCAGTTGAATGATTTTAGAAATATATTTTCAGTATGAACAAGTAATCAATGCAATAGTAAAAGCACAGAACACAAGCAATTTTAAAGTGGTTTGGATCCAACAATCCTACGTCCACTATCCCGAAAAGATCAGGAGGCTATTTTATTATACTGAGTTAGTCTCAGTCGATTTGTGTACTAGACAAACACTGGTCTTGAGATTTATACTGAGCAAGTCTCAATTTACAAGATATCAAACTAAAGTGTTTGACAAACTCTCCAACTATGAAGGAGTCCTTTACAATAAGGATCAGTTCAAAGATGAACTCCTTCGTTCTAAGTTATGGATATAGTCTGCTGAGCTTAGGTTAGAGGGATAGGGAACAAGAGGGTGGCTTCTAGAGCGACGAACGGTTAAGTATGAACTTTGGGTTCGTATTCAGTCGCTTGGATTCTAGAAGCTTTATGATCTGATTCAGCTAGGTTCCCTATGAGCAAGTATGTCGCCTTTCACTGGAGATTACTCTATGAAGTTCTTGCGGAAAGCTTAAGTCGTTTCTGAGTTGCTCGTGAATGCTCGTGTGTTCTTCGTTTTCTTGGTTTCATTCGGTGTGTGCTTCAATTTGAAATCTTCCATCTATTTATAGAGCAGAGACATGGATAGATTTGTTGGAGACGACGATCCATGTGTCTCTCTCTTTTGGGTAGCTAACGGCTCTTTCAAAGTATGGAGGCAGAGTCCTTTCACTCCATTTCTGGAAAGTTGTTGACTTGCAGCTTTAATCATAATGTAGACAGTTGGCCGCTCGTCATTGGTCGAGGCTGAAGAAAGTAGGTGAGACAAACAGACTTCAAGGTGGATCTGAAGCTGACTTCTCTATACCTCGTATGACTCTGCCGATTTGACTTATGAGATACCCCGGACGCCGAAGACTGTCTAGCCGTTGCTGAGTCTGATCTATGTTCAGTAGCATACTCCTACTGAGTTCAGCTCTACTGAAAATCAACTCTGAGTTCAGTGAACTACTCCTGTTGAGTTCGGCCCACCGACTCCTTTCGCATATCGCTCCCGCCGAGTCCAAGATATTGAGTCTTCTTCTTCTGGTACTGAGGTTGATAGTCTGTTGAAGAACCGGCGGACATAACTGAGCGCTTGAACCATATCGAAGAGTGTCTACTGAGTCTGAAACTCTCAGAGACAGATCAAACAATTACCACAGAATGGTTCATCAGTCAAAGTAGGGTTTTGGGATCTTCAAATCTACTGAGCACTAGGCTACTGAGTTGTCTCCCAACAGTTGTGGAGCTACTGAATCATCACCCAACAAGAGCCATCTCCAATAGAGATTGAGGATTCGGAGACAGCCTCAGAGTTAGAAACCATCGGGATGGAGGCATCAGGTCTACAATCCAGAGCCTGCCGAGAAGTTTCAGAAGCCATCCCCGAAATAGCCAGTCATTCTGACTTGGTTACATTGGCAAGGCATGCCATCCTTCATATTCTGATCCGGTTCCAGGCGTGGTCCACACTTAACAAACTTATCCAGCACCACTCCTGCGAACAACTCCATGAAGAGGAGATTCTGATCCGAGAGCAGATAGGCTACTCCGAGCCTGCGGATCTGTGTTCTCTGGATGATCTTAGGACGACTATGCTAGCCTTGCTAAATGACAGATTCCCAGCTTCAGCAGCCGCTCCCTCATATGGGTCTGATCCCGACGATCAGGACCCGCCCCATGATTCAGGCCCTGAGAAGCCTGTTGAGGGATCTCAACTGGAGGAGGATGCTCCAACTACGACAACTGTTGAACCACCTCTCAACATCCTCCCACTAGGACAGTTGGCGGCTGGTACCTCTCAGTCCACGGACCCAGTACAGCTGTGGCTGGGGTCTGCTTTTGAGGTAGCGCCCAGCCCGAGAAGCCGACGCTCGAAGACTGTGGCAAGGGCCCTCAGGAGTCAGGGTAATCAGAATAGACTCCTTGTCCGCGCCGTCCATAAGACGTGGAGGCAGTCCACTCAGGCTCAGAGTGAGGAGATAAAGGAGCTCAGAACTTCCATTCAGAATACTCCAGCTCCGGACTTCTCTACAATCTTGAATAACGCCTTAGCCACTTAGAGAGCCGAATTTGAAAGGCAACAAAAGCTGATGGAAGATGCCCAAGCAAAACTTCTCGAAGACTATAAGGCAGCCCAGTCAGTTCATACATAGTCTATTTCTTCCATGAGTCAGGCCGCTGAGCTTAGACTCCAGAATATTCATAAGACTATGGAAGATAAGATAGATATGAAGTTGCAATCAATTTAGACTGTGGTGGAAAACTCTCAGAAGAAATACAGTGAAGAACTTACAGATGAGAGCAATGAACTCCACAAGAGACTTGTGAAACTGCATGATGCTTTGGATAAGCTTGCCTCAGCATATACCAGTCTGGATAAGAAGGTACAGGTACCTAGCCTCGGCCCATTTCCTGATGCTAAAAAGGGGGAAAGGGAAAGGGTACCAAGGGCACCAAGGGGAATCAGGACAGTGAAAGGAGCAACTCAGACTCAACAATCAGCTCCCACTGCTCCCCAGGATCAGGGTCAAGCCCAGGGTGTCTCAGATGCATGAGCTGTAGTGCCTGCTGAGACCAGCCCAAGTGGCTCAGGACCTAAGGAATAAGCAACCCAAACTCCAAGCGATATTATTAAGGAGGCTGCTGAATATGCAGAGGAAGATTCTGAAGAGGAAGAAATTCCTCTACCTCTTCCAGTGCCGGGGAAAGGGAAGAAGATTCTGAAACTCCCTACCCCACCCATGAAAGGAACCAGAAGGTTCGTATCTCCTGAGGAAGAAGCTCAGATTGCAGCTGATGAGAAGCTGGCAAGGGAGATAGCTGAGGCAGAGGCTACCAACAAGCCAAAGAAACAGCCTGCCAAAGGCAAAACCAAAGTTCATTGGTGAAGGAAGCATGGGATAAGGCAACCCCCGAGAAATCTGAAGATCAGTGATGAAGCTGATAAAGAGAAGGAAAAAGAGCAGCAGCAGTAGCAGATTTGTCAGTAGGGTGGATCTAAATCTAAATCACCAACACCTGCTGATTCAGAAGAGGAGCAAGAGCACATTCCATCCTATGCCCCTTCTAAGGCTCAAGAACAAGAAATGAAAGAGATCTGGGATCAGATGGAGAGATATCTGGACAGAGGAGTTGAAGCCAGACATATAAGTGAAGCAAGGGAAAGGCTCAGACTCGCTGACCTAGAAGCTCTTAGGCTCAAGGCTGAGAAAGAAGCACGACAAAGGGTTCATGAGAAGGCTAAAATTCCTTACAAGTACAGAAGACTCAGGAAGCCTACTGACCTTAAAATCCACAGATGGCCCAGAATCGATACTTGGATGCCATGGGAACGAACTCAAAGGTGGGAGTCACTGAAAGCTGACTTTATTAAGAGGTTCTATATTTGGAGGTATTGGCCTGACATGCACAAGTCGATAGCCTTTGCTGAGTGGATTCTGAAGAGTGATCCAGAGATATATGCAAGAGTTCAGAAGGCCCTAGCTGAGAAGGTTGATGTTAGAGTCCCAACTCCAAGACCTCTGCCCCCTCCACTGAAGCTCGATGGTTCCCTACATATTAGGGTTATTGAAGGAGAGGTTAAAAGTGCAGTTCAAGCCAATGATCTCGATGAGACTCATCTTGCTGACATGGCGCAGATACAGAAGCTGAGAAGAGATACATACAAAACGTATGGACTGCCGCTTCCTGAAGAGAAGTCTAAAGATTTTAAAGAGCGGATCCAGCAATTCAGGAGATAGAGGATAGCTTCTCTGTATCTTGTTTTCTTTTTCTAGAATAGCAAGCTAATATAATGTACTGATCTTTTCTGATATATATAAAACATCACTGCTGTTCGGCCCTGACAATACCTTATTGTCGACATGGCCTTGTTATTTATGCTTAACACTCAGAATCACCCAAGTGATTACTAACTCACACACTCACTGAATATTTATATCTGTGTCTGTCTGTTTTTACTTAGCTTGATAGATTCTGGTTTGATAGATATATTAGGGGGAGATTGTTGTTAGAAAGGGGGAACTTGCTGTTAGATTCTGTATAGGTTCTGATATTTCTTCCCTGAACTCCCTCAATAGTCTAGAACTTGAAGAACAACTCCACTGATTCCACTTGTAATATTTGTAAGGAGTTTGTTTCTGATAGTTTGTAGTGTTAGATTTTGGCATCATCAAATAGTGGGAAATTGTTGGGAGATGATTCAACACCTCCACAAATTATTGGGAGATGATTCAGTAGCCTAGTGCTTAGTAGATTTGAAGATCCTAAAACCCTACTTTGACTGATGAACCATTCAGTTGTAATTGTTTGTTCCGTCTCTAAGAGTTTCAGACTCAGTTGATACCCTTCGAAATGGTTTAGGCATTCAGTTATATCCGCTGGTTCTTCAGCAGACTATCAGCCTCATTGCCATAAGAAGAAGACTCGCAGTAATCGGACTCAAAGCAGAGCAAGACACCGAAAGGAGCCGCAGAACTGAACTCAGCAGGAGTAGTTCACTGAACTCAGAGTTGATCTTCAGTAGAGTTGAACTCAGCAGGAGTATGCTACTGAACATAGATCAGACTCAGCAACGGCTAGACATTCTTCTGACTGTTAAGATATCTCATAAGTCAAATCAACAAAGTCATACAAGGTATAGAGAATTCAGCTTCAGATCTACCTTGAAGTTTGTTTGTCTCACCTACTTTCTTCAGCCTCGAACAATGATAAGCGTCCAGCTGTCTACTTTTTGATTAAAGCTGCAAGTCAACAACTTTCCAGAAATGGAGGGAAAGGACTCTGTCACCATTCTTTGAAAGAGCCGTTAGCTACCCAAAAGAGAGAGACACATGGATCGTCGTTTCCAACGGATCTATCCATGTCTCTGCTCTATAAATAGAGGGAAGATTTCAAATTGAAGCACACACCGAATGAAACCAAGAAAACGAAGAACACACGAGCATTCACGAGCAACTCATAATCGACTTAAGCTTTTTGCAAGAACTTCATAGAGTTATCTCCAGCGAAAGGCGACATACTTGTTCAAAGGGAACCTAGCTGAATCAGATCATAAGCCTCTAGTATCCAAGCGATTGAATACGAACCCAAAGTCTATACTTAACCGTTCGTCGCTCTAGAAGCCACTTTCTCGTTCCCTTCCCTCTAACCTAAGCTCAACTGACCAAATCTATAGCTTATAACGAAGGAGTTTATCTTTGAACTGATCCTTATTGTAAAGGACTCCTTCATAGTTGGAGAGTTTGTCAAACACTTAAGTTTGATACTTTGTAAACTAAGACTTGCTCAGTATAAATCTCAAGACCAGTGTTTGTCCAGTGCACAAACTGACTGAGACTAACTCAGTATAATAAAATAGCCTCCTGATCTTTTTGGGAAAGTGGACGTAGGATTGTTGGATCCTAACCACTTTAAAATTGCTTGTGTTATGTGTTTTTACTGTTGCATTGATTAATGTTCATACTGAAAATATCTTTCAAAATCATTTAACTAAGTTTCAGCAAAGCTTAGAAGATTGCACTAATATGCTGAAACAGTTTTCTTAAAAATATTTTCTAACTCAACTGAACTTGGGCCTACACATATCCGCACTATACTGAACTTCACCTGAACGGTACTGAATTCTGACCTAAGTCAGCTGGCAGACCTCAGTGAAGTCAGTCACTCTGCCACGCGATTCAGAACAGCTAATTTGGTCTACTGAACCTGTTCAGTACGATATCTTCCTGAAAAGGACTGTTCGAGTTTTAAGTTGAGAAAGTGTTTTCAGGTGTATTCACCCCCCCTCTAAACTTGAACGTTTATCTTGGGACCAACAATGATCAATTGTCATCATGGTAAAATTGATTAGGAAACAGTGGAGCAATGAAGGAGTTACAAGAATTTGAATCATTTCAAATTCATTCACACTTATAACCTATAAATATTCATATATTAACTTATATATCTTATAAAATTATATATTTCTAGAGTGACAAAATAAGATTATACCACTTCCATTAATATAACAAGTTCAAGAGAACAAGTTAATTAAATGAAGTCCACTCTTCAACTCCCACTTCAATAAATACTACATCGCACACTAATCTTCGAGCAACTATTTCTCACTCACCGAAAATCAGAACTAAGAAATGAAATACACTACAATCATCTACTCAAAAAGTAGTTCGATGCTGTATATTTTATTTTGTTAAAACAACATCAAATGTGACTCGAAATTGCAGTCAAAGTGCGTTGTTCGGGAACTCAAATTCTGCTTTTTTAATGCAGATTTTCCAACATGTTTAGGGCTTGCAAAGTAGCGGCCCGAGTTGCCCAGACCCGCCCACCGGGTTTTACAACTTTACTAGGCCGGGCTGGCAGGCCAAAAAATCATTTGGGCCCAAAAGATGTGAATCCTGGCCTAGCCCCAGCTCTCAGGCGGGCGGGCGGACTTAGCTCGTGTAAATCATAATTCTTTTTAATTAAGTGGAGAGTCGAGCAAAGAAAAACTATCAAAGATACGTAAGAGGTGACTAGTATTTGTCCGATTAGGAAGGAACTACAGAACTCGGAAGAGGCGGAGGCGACTAAAGTCGTCGAACGAGGCCTCTTCTTTGGCTTGTTATTTCAAAATATAAAGGTACAGATAGAGCATGTTGAAGAGAGCTTTGGGTGTCATGTTCCCAAATTAGAATTGAATATTAATCATACGTTTAGGGCTGGCAAAGTAGCGGCACGGACCGACCCAAGCCCACCGATTGGGAATTGAATATTAATCATACGTTTAGGGCTTTTACAGCTTTTACAGGGCCGGGCGACAGGCTGGAAAATCCTTCGGCCCAAAAAATGTGTAATCCGGCCAAGCCCCAGCTTTTAGGTGGGCGGGCGGGCTTAGCTCGTGTAATTCATAATTTTTTTAATGAAGTGGAGAGCCAAGAAAGAAAAAAAATATCCAAGATACTTAAGAGGCTATTAGGATTTGACCGATTATGAAGGAACTATCGAACTAGGAAGAGGCGTAGGCGACCAAAGTCATTGAATGAGGCCTCTTCTCTGGTTTGTTATTTCAAGATATTAAGCTATGAATAGAACATGTTGAAGAGAGATTTGGGTGTTATGTTCCCAACTCAGAATCGAATGTTAATCCTACATCTAAGGCTGACAAAGTAGCGCAGGTCCAGACTCGTCCACCGAGCTTTTACACCTTTATCGGACCGGGCCAATAATCTTCCAGACCTAAAAATATGAAGCCTAACCCAACCCCTAGCTTTCAGGCAGGCGGGCCGACTTAGCTCGTGTAATTCATAATTTTTTTAATTAAGTGGAAAGTCAAGCGAAAAAATAAAAATAAAAATCAAAGATACTTACGAGGCGATTAGGAATTGGCTGATTAGGTAGGAATTACCGAACTAAGAAGAGGCAGAGGCAACTAGGGAAGAGGCGGAGGCGACTGAAGTCACGAATAAGGGCTTCTGTTTGGTCTAAGGTCTTAGACTTTCGAACAGTTAGGCCAAGTTCATTTTACATCCCAAAACCAGAAAGAAGAACCCATTAAGATAATGGAATTATAATTGATAATAATAATAATGATTTATGATTTAAATTTATTATTAATTGAAAAATTACCTGGCGGGCTTTTTTAAGGCCGAGCCACGTAAACTTGGTAGGCTCTCTGGGCAGGCTTTTTGAAGCTTGACTTCATTTCGGGCCTCCATTTTTTAAATCCAGCCCAGTCTCGGGTATGGGTACCCTGACCTGGCCCATCGGGCCGGGCTCATTTCGCCGGCTCTACCTACGTCCATTATATTTGACTTTTTCCTCGAATTTGTGACTTGACTATTATGTATTCAAGATATGGTTTTGATTATTGTCGTAGGTGTTCGCCGAGTAGGAACATAAACATTTACGTGGTTAACCCATTGAATAGACAATCTATTTATTTTGAACGCCCGAATAATGTTTCTGAAGTTGGTAGTCTTGCTTTCATAAGAGAGGACCCTTTTGTTGTGATGAGATTTAGTATGATAAGATTTGAAGATCACAAAACCCCTAGATGAATGATGAACCTTATATAATGTAATAGTTTAGTTGAGTTCAACATATTAAGAACTCAGTAGGCTAGCTAGAGTTCTATAGCTGATAGGATTCAGTAGAACATCTGTCGTTCAGCCGAAGAACTCAGCATCCGGAACTTAGTTGAGAAAGTTATAACCCACTGAATCTGCAAAGGATTTTGAGCCACATACTAAACCTCTCAGAAGAATGTTGATTTAGTTAAAGGTCTGAGGAATTA
The DNA here is from genome assembly GCA_028984105.1 of Lavandula angustifolia. NCBI lineage: Eukaryota > Viridiplantae > Streptophyta > Magnoliopsida > Lamiales > Lamiaceae > Lavandula > Lavandula angustifolia. The sequence goes on along the minus strand of CM054822.1, from coordinate 3,590,572 downwards.
GCGGAAGTCAACTTAGCATGCTTTTGGAGTTTGAACAAACCTCAAATACTCGCTAACCTCGACCAGTGAGAAGCCGCCAACACTGTACCTGCTCTGACACAAAGCTGCTTCTTAGACTGAAAAAGAGGGAATCTTTATAGTAATGTTCAAAATGAAGATGGTCGTTTTTCCTTGTCATTTTCGACATGTGTCTAAACACCCTCCAACGGATTTATTCATAAGTCGAGACTATAAATAGAGAAGAGTCTTCATGCAGAGAAAAAAAAACCAAAGCATTCAAGCAAACAAACAATCTAGCGAACTCAAAGTCGAACCCAACAAAGAACTTGCATACAGGAGAGATCATCTTAGATCTTCACCCTAGAGATCCATTAGTTCCCCTTCTCTATTCTAAGCAAGTCTTATTGTAACATCTTAAGCGTAGAAAAACTCGAAGGAGTTCAACTTTCTGAACTATTCTTATTGTAAGAACTCCTTCATAGTTGGAGAAAATCAAACCTTTGTGTTTGAAATTGTAAAGTCACTACGACTATAAGTAGAGTATCTGGCCAGTGCACAGATCAACTGAGACTTGCTCAGTATAAGCAAATAAGAATTGGATCCGTCCAAACAAGACATATCAACTGAGACTTGCTCAGTATTAATTTATTCAAGAACTCTTGTTTTGTTCAGGACAGTGGACGTAGGATCCAGCGTATCCGAACCACTTTAAAAATTACTTGTGCCGATTTACTGTTGCATTGATTACTGTTCATAATGCATAAAACTGGCTTTAAATCAATCAGCATATCAGTCAGCATAAAATGGGTTTTCAACTAAGACGAACATATTTTTTGGCTTACAATATCTGATACTGAACACTGTTCACTGACTGAAGTCAATAGATAAGACTCAGTAGAAGGATACTCTGCCCACGCGATCTAGAAAGCTTATTTGGCTAACTGACTAGTTAAGTAGCAAAATTCAGTAGCACTTACTTTCGCGTTTGAGTTGAAATTTTCAATCAAGTGTATTCACCCCCCCTCCCCCAACACCTGAAGTCTCGTCTCTGGACCAATAATTGGTATCAGAGCAGTGTTCTTCTGATCATCGTTTTCTGAAAATCGATCTACTCGTACAGATCCTGAAAATTATTTTCTCTGCATTTGCATCTCTTCGTAGCATCTTATACTTATTCTTCAAAATGTCGGGTATTTCAGGTATAAGGACGATACCTATATTTTTAGTATGGCGTGTAAGGATGGAGGCGCACTTAACGTTGCTGCATGACAGCATGACTGCCGTCCTGGAGAAAGAACCTATTGTTCCGATGAACGAAAGCATCGAACTTGCAACTATGGTAGCAATAGGTGCCAGAACCGATGAAAAGGTTCCCAAGGACAAGATCCTCTTTACACATGAAGAGAGAAAGCTGCACAACCTCGACCGAGTCGCACGCAACCCAATACTGACTAAGCTTAGTGATTCTTACCTCGGGAGGTAGCACGATTGCAAAAATGCAAAGGAGCTCTGGGATGCTCTCGCAGTGCTGAGTCAAGGAACTCCACAAATCAAAGAAAACAAACTGGAGTTGGAGTTGTAAAAGCATGAGGCATTTTCCATGATTCCCGGAGAGTCAATTGATGATATCAATGTTAGATTCACGAACCAGATCAACATCATCAATGGGATGGGGAAAACATTCATCAACAAGGAGACCAACACTAAAATTCTAAGGGCTCTTACTAGGCCCAAGGGGTACTCTTTTGCTACTTGTTTTCGAAGAACTGACTTAAGCTCTGTTACTCCTGATTATATATTTTCAGAACCGAATCAGAACTGAAAGCTGAGGAGTTTGAGTTCAATATTCCGCATACCCCCAGTACTGATACTGAAATGCCAATGGCTTATGCATATAAGGCAACAGTCAGCACACCTGGAGCAAGTCCCTAAGTAACAAGTAATTCAGCTGGAAGTTCAATAACGATCCCTACTGCTGATAACTTAGCTGAGAAATACGCTCTCCTTTCAGTCAAATACCAAAAGGAGAAGGACAAGCTTAGAAAGATGAAGATGAAGAAGCTTAAAAAAAACTATCAAGGTAAGAGACAAAATGCTCATCCAAAAGGTGAATTTAAATCTCTACTAGAATGCAGGAACACGGAGACTACCTCCACTAGACTGAATGAGACACCAAGAAAAGAAGACAGAAGTTCAACATGCTATAACTGCAAAAAGACTAGGCATTATCAATATGAATGTACAGAGCTCACGACTGTTGAAAGAGCTTAAAGGCAAGCTCTGCGAGACAAGTTCATCAGAAAAAGGCAAGCCTACATAGCCTGGTAACTATCCGATTGCTTGAGTGATGAAGAGATGTTCATGGAATCACGTGATGATGTAGCATCATTCATGGCAATCGAAGCTGAAGAAGATACTGAACAGTGTCTTATGGCTGGAGAAGAGGCTGAGGTAAATTCTAATTCTAATATATGCCCCATTTCACCATGTACACACGACACAAGCTCTATCGCAGGTGAACCTTTGGATGTGGTTCTCGCATATGAAGAACTGTTAGAAGAATAGATTCAGATGAGCAATAAGTTCAGTAGAACACTTCAGGAGCTGGAACTCCTAAAAGCTGAAAATTAGAGACTTTCGATGAGGAGTCAAGGCTCTACTGAGTTTGAAGGACTTGCATTGAGACAGAAGGAAGATATCAACTCTCAGATGACTAAGTCTAAATAAAAAGAATCACAGATCTCAGTTCTGACCAAGGACAACTCTGAGAAAGAGACTGCAATTGTCAATCTAAAGGACAAGCTTACACAGTCCAGAGCTGAGTATGAAGCTCTGAAGAAAACCGATGATGTTTGGAGAACCTTAATGACTGAGCAATAGATAAAAGAAAATACCGAGAAATTACTGAGATCACAGAGACCATGTTCCACGAAGGAATAACTTGGTTAAACTTATAAAACAACTACTTTTGGACAGAAAAGCTCAGAACAGCTGGCTGACAGATTTGTCCAAGGGGGAACTCAATATGCTTAATCCTCAACCCCTCAGACAAAGAACAAACAAAAGATGAAAGCACGTCAGCCCAGCTACCAGAAGATGACATGCGGTTCAAGCCCAGAAGACCTAGATCCAATTCAGGGGGAACCAAGAAGGTCAGATGGACAGAACAATATGGTAACCAACAATGGACATATCCAGCTCAATATGGATCATACTATTATGAGCCCCGAAATAAAAGCCCTAAGGTTCAGCAGCAGAAGAAGAAACCTGAACCTCAGAAGACGAAGAAGTCAACATCTCCCAGTTCAGCAGAGAGATCAGCTGACAACAAGGGCAAGATGATTTCTGAAATCACCAGGGTTATCAGACAAGTTTGGGTCCCAAAGTCCATTACCCTCTAAGGACCCAACCTGAAACCAACGGGTACCTAAATTTGTTTTTATTTTGCAGGTGCTAAAGTACACTTGGATCGTGGACAACGGATGCTCAAGACACATGACGCATCAAAAAAATTTGCTGACCAACTACGTTCAACATGAAGGACCCAGAATTGAATTTGGTGACAACTCCAAAGGATGCACAAGGGGATAAAAAATACTAAAGATATGAACTGTCATAGTTCCCAGTGTATCATATGATGAAGGATTTCAACATAATCTCCTTTCAGTCAGTCAATTCTGTGATAACTCCAATAAAGTGACTTTTGACGCAGGTTTTTGTGATGTTCTTGAAAAATCTACAGGAAAAACTGTGTTATCAGGTGCTCAGAGAAGAATTATCTTCTATGTTGATTGGAATACCGCTGAACCTAAAGCATGCTTGCTGGCACATACAAAGTTAGATGATAAAACAACATGGTTGTGGCACAGAAGATTAAGTCATCTAAACTTCAAAACGATGAACAAGCTAGCAAGGGATGCTAAAGTCCGAGGAATGCCCAATGAATTATTCAAAAGACATAAGAATTGTGAGACACGCCCGAAGGGAAAGCAAACCAGATCAAGAAATCCACCAATTCCGTCATCTTTTACTGATGGGATCCTTAAGCTGCTCCACATGGATTTATTCGGGCCAATCTCTCAAGTGACGTTCAAGGCAAGAAATATGATCTTGTAGTCATTGAAGACTATTCAAGATATAATTGGGTGATTTTCATAGCCAACAAGTTTGATGTCAAAACTGAACAGCCAAAGCTACTGAAACGACTGATCATCGAAAAGGATATCAAGATTCAAAGAATACGCTCAAATCGAGGAACAAGGTTTCTAAACTCAATGATGAAAGACTACTGTGAAGCTGAAGGGATTCAACATGAAACCTCAGCTGCACGTACACCTCAACAGAACGGTCTTGCTGAAAGGAAGAATAAAACACTCAAAGAAGCAGTAAGAACGCTGCTCGCAGATTCAGGTCTACCATCAAAGTTTTGTGCAGAAGCTACTGACACAGCCTACTATACTTAGAATCGGTCTTATTGACTCAGGTGCACATGAAGACACCATGTGAATAATGGAGAGGGACAACACCTTCTATTTCGCATTTCCAAATCTTTGGTTGTTCGTGCTTTATCCACAATAATGGAAAGGATCAGTTAAAGGTCTTCGATAGCAAGTCAGATCAAGGGGTATTCTTAGGATACTTCAGGGTCAACAAAGCTTTCAGGGTCTTTAACTACCGGACACTTTGCATGGAGGAAAGCCCTTATGTTGTATTTAACGAATTTACTTATTAGAACAGAAATGTAACTCTCAAAGAAGATGCTAAAGAAGTCAGCAACAAGCTACATGATCTAAGCTTGAACGATAATATAGAAAAGATCCCGTATTGTTAGGATTATGATTCAAATGATGAAATTCAGAATCAACCAACAATCGATGTAGATGAACCGATTGATTCTTCTAGCAGATCCTGATCTTGTTACTGAATTATTTCAAGCATATAATAGTACTACTGAAATTCCTCATAATTTGACTATTTGTGCATAATCTATTTTAGAAGAAGTAACAAGACGCAGTCGTTCTTGGTTAGATGCTCACTTTTCAGATCTTATTATCGGAGATCTGCCAGCAAGCATTAAGACAAGATCCAAATTCTATCAAGGAGAAAGCGCTCTAACACCCTTTTTCTTGTCTAGTGAAGAGCCTCAGTCAATTAAGGATGCACTGAATGATGCTGACTGGATCACTACTATGCAAGAAGAGCTCAACCAATTCACCAGAAACGATATTTGGGAGCTTGTAGAAAACCTAGGTACCAACATGTGATAGGAACTAAGTGGGTCTTCAAGAATAAAGCTCAACTAGTTGCGAAAGGATATTGACAATCTGAAGGAGTAGACTTTGATGAAACGTTCGCTCCAACTGCAAGATTGGAAGCCATTCGTTTGTTCCTAGCATATGCAACTCATCAACAGTTCACTGTATATCAAATGGATGTTAAGTCTGCTTTCCTGAACAACGTGCTGAAGGAAGAAGTCTACGTAGAACAACCACCCGGCTTTCAGCAGGGACATCAAGTATACATAATTAAGAAAGCTCTGTATGGGTTAAAACAAGTACCCAGGGCTTGGTATAATACCCTTTCAAACTTTCTACTTCATAAATGTTTTCAGAAGGGAACGGTAGACGCACACTGTTCAATATCAAGTTAGAAAATTACATTCTACTAGTGCAGATCTATGTGGACGACATCATCTTCGGATCTAAGAATGTGACTATGTGTCAGAAATTCGAAAAGATGATGCAATATAAATTTGAGATGTCAATGATGGGATAAATGAGTTATTTCCTTGGACTTTAGGTGAAACAATCCAAGAAGAGAATATTCATTAATCAAGCGAAATATACTAGAGATCTCATCAAGAAATTTGGCTGCGAATCCAGCAAATCAATAAAGATACCCATGAATATAAATCTGAAGATTGATCTTGATAAAGAGGGACTATCTGTTAACTCAACTGTTTATCATGCTATTATTGGCTCATTTTTATATTTTACTGCCAGCAGACCTGATATAACCTATGATGTAGGTGTATGCACGAGATTTCAGGCGAATCCCAAGCGAAGTCATATCGACTCAGCAAAGAAGATTCTCCAATACGTGAAAGGAACACTGAATGTTGGGTTATGGTATTCTGTTGATGATAATATTGAACTAACTGGATAGTCTGACACTGATTATGCAGGATGTCGAATCGACAGAAATCGACTTTTAGGAACAAGGTCGGCTTCTGGGCATCAAGCTAATATCGTGGTTTTTTTTAAAAAAAAAAAATAGCACTCAAGCAGCTACGTCCACTATTGAACCCGAATATATGGCTACCGTAGGCTATTGCGCCCATATTTTATGGGCCGTGGACAACAGCTTGAGAGATTGTGATATCTCTCAAGATGAAGTGCCGATCTATGCGCGATACCGGCTCAATCGCAATCACTTAGAATCCTCGTTCTTCATATAAGATGCTAGCACGTGGACATACATCATCACTTCATCCGAGACCATGTCGAGAAGAAAGATAACAGAATGGAGAAAATCCATACTGATAAGCAAAGGGCCGACATACTAACCAAACCTCTAGCTGAGACCAGATTCAACGAACTCTTAGTAGAACTAGGTCTACTGGATCCTACTGACTTTGTTTAGTAAGACGATCCCAGAAATACTGAGTAAGGGAGAACTTATTCTTAGTACCACTAGTATCTACACAGTGGTATCAGCTGACTACTATGTTCAGCTGACAAGTTATGAGTATTTATTCAATATATTCCATTCAGCATGGTATTGCATTTATTTCTCGCCATTAATCTTCATAGGATGTCATTAATTAAAAACATTTTCAATAAAAGCATGACATTCCATATACTGACTGCGGCGCATTAAATGTATATCATCTCACCTTACTTTTTGATGATAGATACATAGGTCGATATTATAGACGACACAATAATCATAACATGTTATAACATTTAATCTGAGCCATCCATCTTTCAAATTCAATTTAATCTCAACCGAGCGCTGAATAAACCCGTTATATTCATATGAGATATATATGTGCACGTATCCATCTTCTTAAGTTACTTTTTCAGCCATTATCGAACATATTTTGTGCTTTGCAAATCTAACTGCATAAGATTTCCATTACTTTCAAGCACTATATATTCAATAAATTTCTTTAACTTAATTTATAAGAAACTGACTTACTCTATTTTTGAGTGCTAACATTTGTTTTGCAGATTCAGTATATCATTCAAATGACGAATTCTCAAAGTAACGAAGTTCTGGTCCCGTCTGACATGGATGAAATCATTAGCAACAAGAGAGTCTGGTTCGAACCAGCACTCGACTTCCGTTCATGTGAAGTAGACTGCATGGAGCTGATCTTCAACGCTCTTCAGTCGTCAGGCCTGCAGACCCTGTTATCTAGGGTTCCTCTTCACAGCCTCCCCAGACAGGTCACAAAGTTCTTCAGGAATCTTCTGCAGAACGAAGATATTTAGGACATTGCATCTCCTACCAGCAAGAAAGGAGTAACAACGTTTTGGGAGAGAAGATAGCAGATATCGACGTTGTTGAGTGCCTTCAGAGAGCTTCTACCTTCTCAACGAAGGGATCTCTCCTATTGGATATAAGGAGACGTGCATCAACAAGTAACTTTGCCAATTCAGTGGGCAGAAGGAAATTGTGTTCAAAGCGGCCTTTCCCAAGAATAGGCTCCTCCCTAAATAAATGAGATTGGCTTACATAGTTAATCACATATTGACCAGCTCCGCCTGATCATACGACCAACTCTCTCGGGTCAGGATCATGATTATGATGGCGATAGTAGATAGAGTGCAGGTCAACTGGACTTAGTTCTTCCTTATAGAATTCAAGGCTCAGTTCCAAAAATTTGTGTCGGATGAGGATAGGACCTCATTGCAGCTGATCCCTAAAGGGAAACTTCTCTATGGCGACAAGATTTCTATCCTAATCGAGGATTACTGCCAAGGGAGAGTAGCCTTCTTTGACATGTTCCAATATGACAAAAAAATGTAAAATTCTTGAACTCAGCAGCAGCTAAGAAATCTATCGGCGCGGCATTCATGACAAGTGGCCTGCTCCATCAACTCAGGACCCCCGTCCGACTCAGTAGAAGAAAAGGAATCTACGTAATAAGGATGAACCATCGCACTTATTCCCGAAGTTTGTATCCATTCAGGATTCAGAGTTCGGTAAGGAGGACGCGACTCTGACTGATAAAGTCATGAGGATACACTCAGAGGAAACTCAGTTGGACCTACCTGCTGACTTACCTTAGGCTGAGGATTCCACATCTCTCCCGACTTCGCATCGATGACACTCAACTTAGAGCTACTAAAGAGATTACTGACTGTATACTCCGAAATCCTAGATCACTCTGATCTAGTGGACATAGTAGTTGGAGCTAAGGTCAAGATGCATCTCAGGTTCCTCAAATGGGATCTTCTGTATGAGACCATAGACCTAAGGATTGTTCCTGTAGTGATGCTGATGGAATACAAAGACTGAAAAATTGTACCTTCCTCCACGTATGTTGTAGTCGCTTTGATTGTTGCTCTTGTTCAGATCTTCTGATCCGTGTCCCGACCTTTTCTTCCTCCGTGTGGTCAGAGAACTGAAGAAAATAATTTTGTCTCTCTCAAACTCGTGCGTATGAACGTGTGAGTATGAGAATGTGTGTTCTGATTATGAACAGAATACTAAGATATATAGGCTTCAAAAGCCAATATTATATTAATATTTGTAGCCCATTAATTTAATTATATCCCTAATGGGCTTCTACATCAATTAGCCTAGAATACAATAAATTAATCTTTTTGGGCTACTTTTTTATCATTTAATTGGTCCAACCAATTAGTTCTAAATAAATAACATTATTAAATAATGCAAAATGCATTAATCTATTAATAATAATTTCCGAGAGACAACAAATAACTAGGCAACTAATTGGGCCAGATCAGAGATCCAATACAAGAAATAAAGTCGGGCCTCAAATTAATTAATTATATATGCTCAGCCCAGAGCAAAATTAATTAATAAACACAGATTCATTCCACTAGAGAATCTGTGCTGACTTATCCCTTTATCTCAACTTGAGCATGAACTTGTATTTTAGACTTAATCGATCCCCGTATTTAAGATAGAAATATCTTTTAATTAATTAAGCTCACTGACAGCTTAAATTAATTAACATCTTATTATATTCCTGAGTAGTACCACCCGACCTTATTAACACACCTGAACTTAATCAACCGGTCAGGTTTAGTATGCTAATCCTTACGAGTTCCTCAGGGGATATTTTCAACCCATTTTACTAGGATACGGTTGCAAGATACAGACAACCAGTCTGAGCCACAAATAACTACTAACACCCAAGATACATAGATCTGGCCGCGATGACGTTCACCATAGCTGGTAAAAGTGATAGATAGTCAAATGCACTCAGTTGAAGTCGTACCAAGCTTAATACCAGCTAAGTCACCGAGATCTTGGTTCTCCACTAAGGTCAGTCAAGAGAATACATCTCACTGTAATCCATCAATATACCACCTTAAGTGTACCAGTAAAGACAAGCAGCCAAGACAAACCACTTCTTATCTAAACTACAGCTTAAAACGACAACTTATCCTCAAGTAAGTTGTCTCAGCTGTGATAACTGTTTATATCTTGTCGGTTCAACCAATTTGTGTAGTCTTACGTGATACTTGACACACCACACAAATCTAACTTTTATACAAGATAAAGGATTACGTGTGCAAATATATATATTTATCAGATAGGAGAATAAAATAGTGGTAAGGAAAAAAACATACTGTATACAAGCATAAAAACCCGCTCCAAAGATACAAAAATCCCAACAATTCTCCCACTTATACTAAAGCAAACTTTTAGTATACAATGTGTCGGTTCTTGGTACAAACTAGTACTTAGCTATCTATCCTATCTATCACTGCATCTTCTCTCACTTATACAAAAGTTATCGTAGTCCTAAGTGGGGGGCATCTCTACCACTCCTAAGCCACGAACATGCTTCTCAAAAGCCGGAATGGTAAGCTCTTCGTGAATGGATCTACTAGGTTGACATCAATTCCAATCTTATCAATGAGCACATCTCCTCGATGTACGAATTCTCATATAATGTGGTACTTCCTATTTATGTGTTTAAATGCCTTTTGAGATCTAGGTTCCTTAGAATTTGCCACTGCACCCGCATTACCACAATAAATCGTGATCGCCATAGGCAAATTCTGAACAACATCAAGATCCAGGAGGAAATTCTTAGGCCAAACTGCCTCTCTGTGTTTGTCCCTCGGTGCTTAGTTGAGTCTAGCTCTGATACCTTGTATTATAGGGGCAAGGATACCATCTTATGTAATAGGGGAAATTATGTTGGTAGAAGGATTTATCTTAGATAATGGGTAGATATGGGGAGCTCTGATACTATCTTAGATAGGGGGAAGAGAAGACAAGGGTGTAGATAGAGAGAAATTGTGTTTGATGTATTATGTAGAGATGATGTAAAAGGTTTGTAAAAGCTTTTGGCATCATCAAATAGGGGGAAATTGTTGGGATGAGACTGAGTATAATAAGATTTGAAGATCCCAAAATCCCTAGCTGAATGATGAACCTTATATAATGTAATAGCTTAGTCGATTCAGCATGTTAGGAAATCGTAGGCTAGCTAGAGTTCGCAGGCCGATAGGATGCAAAGAGAACATCTCGTCGTTCACCGAAGAACTCAAAGATCGGGAACTTAGTTGGGAAATGTTATAACCCACTGAATATGCAAAGGATTTCGAACCACATATTAAACATCTTAGAAGAATGTCAATTCAGTAAAAGGCCCGAGGAAATCAAACCCTTGTGTTTGAAATTGTAAAGTCACTAGGACTATAAGTAGAGTATCCGTCCAGTGCACATATTAACTGAGACTTGCTCAGTATAAGCAAACAAGAACTCGTATCCCGTCCAAAGGCGCATAGATCAATCGGGACTTGCTCAACATAAATTAATTTAAGAACTCCCCGCTTTGTTCGGGACACTCGGACATAGGATCCAGCGTATCCGAACCACTTTAAAAATTGCTTGTGTCGATTTACGGTTGCATTGATTATTGTTCATATTGCATAAAACTGACTTTTAATCAATCAGCATAAAACGAGTTTTTAACTAAGACGAACATATTTTTGGGCCTACACTTCCGCCCACAATATCTTATATTGAACACTATTCACTGATTGAAGTCAGTAGATAAGACTCAGTAGAAGGATACTCTGCCCACGCGATCTAGAAAGCTTATTTGGCTAACTCGACTAGTTCAAGAGCAATATTCCGTAAGCACCGACTTTCGCGTTTGAGTTGAAATTTATACTCGTGTGTATTCATCCCCCCTACACCTCGAAGGCTTGTCTCTCGGACCAACACCTTTTTATTCATTTAGTTGTTTGGGGGCATTTAAGTTGGTTGTAGCGAGTACCCATTTTAGTTGGCGACGATAATATTGTCTTTTTTTTATGTGTATTCATCTGCCGATCGGGTATGGAGAAGGTTTAATAAGTTCCTTGTCTCTTTTTATGAAGAGTTGTTAGGTCGTGGCGTTTAAGTTGCTGGTACTCTCATTGATTGACTCATCGGAGCGGTTTGGTTATGTTTGATTATTCTCTGGATCTTGCATTTTTTATTCCGCCATGCTTGTCGATTGAGTCGTAACTATATGCGTGCCCGATGTCTGAATAGGACAAATTGATGGTAGCTTGTTTTATGTTATGATTTCAGAGTATGGGTTGTTGAAATTTTGTATATTGGAAGCAACTTTTTTCCTTGTATACAATGTGTTTTTCTTTTCCACTATTTTATTCTCCTATCTGATTAATAATATTCATGCATGTTGGTCTTTTTATCTTATATAAGAGTAAGATTGTGTAGCGTGTTGTAGATCAACCAAGATTGCACAATTAGTTGAACTAACAAGATATAAACAATTTTCACACAACGAGACAACTTAAAGACAAGTTGTCGGCTTAAGCCGCAAGCCTTAGATAAGAAGTGGCTTGTCATGGCCGCTTGTTTATACTAGTACACTAAAGGTGGTGTATTGATAGATCACAAAATGAGACGTGTTCTCATAGCCGACTTTAGTAGAGAACCAAAGATCTCGGCTATTTAATTTTGTCTTAAGCTTGATAAGATTTCGACTGAATGCGTTTAACTATCTATCACTTTGATTTACTATGGTGAATGTCATCGCAACTGAATCTACGTATCTTAGATGATAGTAGTTATTTGTAGCTCAGATTAATTATCTGTATCTTGGAATCTTATCCCTGTTAAATGGGTTAATAATATCCCTTGAGAAACTCGTAAGGATGAGCACACTAAACCCGATCGGTTGATTAAGTTCAGGTGTGTTAATAAGGTCAAGTGGTACTGTTTAGGAATACAATACGATGTTATTTAATTTAAGCTGTCACTGAGCTTAAATAATTAGCGAATATTTTTTCTTAAATACGAAAATTAATTAAGTCTAAAATACAAGTCCATGCTCAAGTTGGGATAAATGGGTAAGTCAGCACGAATTCTCTAGTGGAATGAATCTGTTTTTAATAATTAATTTTTCTCTGGGCTGAGCATAGATAATTAATTAATTTGAGGTCTGACTTTATTTTCTATTTGGATCCTTGGTTGGCCCAATTAGCTGCCCAATATTTATTCTGCTTTCTCGAGAATTATTATTAATACATTATTGTATTTATACATTATTTAATAATATGAAAATTATTTATCTGGAATTTATTGGATGAGCCAATTAATTGATAAATAAGTGGTCCAATTATTATTAATCATATTATGGACTTGATATTAATTTATTAGAAGCCCATTAATAATATAATTTCTAATGAGTCAAAATTATAATATAATGTATGTTTTGTAATCATTATATTATTATATACGTTCATCATTATTCATAATACATAGACCTGAATAGTGAGAGGAAGAACGTGATTTCTGAGAGAGTTTTAGAAAAATTATTTCCTTCAGATCTCTATCCATGCGGAGGAAGGAAATGGCCAGGAATCAGAGGCTAATCAAGAATGCATGCATGATTTGTCCTCCCATTCTATCTTGGGTTGCATGCCTTTAAATGTATATATCTGTCTTGGCCTTTCTGGATATTAAGTTCGGTTTATCCTTTAAAGCTCTACAAAATTGGGAACCTTTTCTCTTCGAAGTTGTGCGTGGAAGGTTTTTAACTCTTAGCACAACATCGATGAGCGATTCTCGTTAAGCTTTGTTAAAAAAATATATTTGTAATCCGCCAAACACAAAAACTCGTGAAATGGAAATGGAAATTACAACTTGAACAATAAAAAAAATATAACGAAATGTAAAGTCGAAGCCGAGGAAAGCTCTTTGTTGGTCCCGAGATTTTCGAGTGTAGAGGGGGGGGGGTGAATACACCTAAAAATAATTTCTCAACTTCAAACACGAATAGTCATTTTCAGGAGAGTGTCGTACTGAACGAGTTCAGTAGACCAAATAAGTTTGTTCTGGATCGTGTGGCAGAGTGGCAGACTTCACTGAGGCCTGCTAGCTGACTTGAGTCGGAATTCGCACCGTCATTACCAAGTTCGGATAATGCGGAAATGTATAGGCTCAAATTCGGACCGAGTTTAGAAAACGTTTTTAATAAAACAAGCTCAGGGATGTTAGTGCAATCGATTAAGCTTTGCTAAAACTCAGTTGAATGATTTTAGAAATACTTTCAGTATGCACAGTAATCAATGCAACAGTTAAAACAGAAAAACACACATAACACAGGCATTTTTTAAAGTGGTTCAGATCCAACAATCCTACGTCCACTGTCCCGAAAGATCAGGAAGCTATGTATTTTACTGAGATAGTCTCAGTCGGTTTGTAGGCTGAACAAACACTGGTCTTGAGATTTATACTGAGCAAGTCTCAGTTTACAAAGGATCAAACTAAAGCGTTTAACAAACTCTCCAACTATGAAGGAGTCCTTTACAATGAGGATCAGTTCAGATATGAACTCCTTCGTCTAAGCTATGGATAAAATTTGTTGAGCTTAAGTTAGAGGGATAGGGAACGAGAAAGTAGCATTGTTGGGATGATGAGTCAGATGAAGAAGAAATCCAGACCCATCCCGCAAGCACTGTAGCTGACCTGGTTGATTCTACTGAACAGAATCAACATCAGGTAACAATGGTTGATGAGGAAGCTCCAGTGGTAACTGAGACCTCTATTGAGAATATAAACTTAGGGAGAACGACTGATGTTCCTGAGCTAATAGAGAACGCGCTCAACGATGCTGACTGGATCATTGCCATGCAAGAGGAGCTGAACCAGTTTGTCCGAAACGAAGTTTGGGAGCTAGTTGACAGACCTAGACACAAGTGGGTCGCCAAGAACAAGCGAGATGAAAACAACGTCATAGTAAGAAACAAAGCTCGACTTGTTGCTAGGGGTTACTATCAAGCAGAGGGAATAGACTTTGACGAAACGTTCGCTCCGGGGCCGCCGATTGGAAGCCATTCGTCTAGTCCTGGCCTATGCAACACATCAAAGATTCAAAGTATATCAGATGGATGTTAAGTCAGCGTTTCTAAATGGCGTACTGAAGGAAGAAGTCTACGTGGAACAACCGCCCGACTTTCAGCAGGGACATCAGTGTACGATGACTTCGGAAAGCTCGTATGAAGTTAAAAAAAAGCACCTAGTGGCTTGGTATGATACCCCTATCGTGCTTTCTTCTTCGTAAAGTTTTTCGGAAGGGGACGCTTGTTGGTCCCGAGAGCACGCTCAAGTGTAGGGGGGGTGAATACACTCGAATCCGATTTTCTCAACTTTGAACACGAACAGCCCCGTTCGAGAAAGTGCAAGATCGAAAGAATTCAAGCAGACCAAATAGCCGTTCCGAATCGTGTTTACCAAAGAGTCTCGACTCTACCGAGATCCGCTAGCCGACCGAGTCGAATTCCGCACGGCAGATAGAGTTCAGTGGTGCGGAAATGTGTAGGCCCAAATCGGGCTGAGTGGAAAACGTTTTCTCAAGACAGCCTCAATTCAAAGAAAAATAGTTCAAGATAGCCGAGACTTAGTTGTATGATTTTAAAGGATATTTTTCAGCATGAACCGTTAAAATTAATGCAACAAGAAATAAGAGAACAAGTAAGAGACACGTATTTTTAAAGTGGTTCGGATATCAAGCGATCCTACGTCCACCGTCCCGAAAGGTCGAGGCTATTTATTATACCGAGTTAGTCTCGGCCGCCTTGTACACAGTGACAAAGCCGCGTCTTTGAATTTATACTCGAGCAAGTCTCGCTTACAACGGTTATCAAACTAAAGTGTTTCGACAAACTCTCCAACAAAGTGAAGGAGTCCTTTTACAATAAGGATTAGGTTCAAATATGAACTCCTTTGTCTAAGCTATGGATATGATCGGTTGAGCTTAGGGTTAGAGGGATAGGGAATGAGAATATAGCTTCTAGAACGATGAACAACGAGTTATAGCTATGGGTTCGTGTTGCGCCGTTTGGATACTAGAGGCTTGTATATCGATTCAGCCTTGGTTCCCTTATGAGCTAGGATGTAGTCTTTCACGGAGATAGATCTTCGAGTTCTTGCGGAAGACTTAAGCTTTTCGGATTGCTCGTTTGAATGCTCTCTTCTTTTTTTTAGTTCTCTTTCCTTGTTTGCTCGTGAAGTAGCAATCGTGAGCAGCCCTCTTCAAAAACTTGAATCATCCCTCTATTTATAGAGAAGAGATTGGGAAAGATCCGTTGGAGACGATGATCCCTTTCTCACTCTTTTGGTAGCTAACGGCTCTTTTGAAAAAAGGTGACAAAGTTGTCCTTTCCCTCCTTTTCTAGAAATATGTTGACTTGCGCCTTTAGTAGGTAAAAAGGCACGTGTCTCGCTTGTCATTCGTCGAGGTTTTGCAGAGTAGTTGGAGATGAATGTACTTCGAGGCATAATGAAGCCGACTTCTCTCTTCCTCATATTTGACTATGCCGATTGTCGCTCAAAAGATCTCGACAGCCCGTAAGACTCGCTCGCCGCTACCGAGTCCGATCCTCGTAGAGAGTACCGAATTTACTCTACCGAAGGTCGCCTCTTAGTTCGCCGAACTACTCCCGCCGGAAGTCCGGCTCCACCGACTCCTTCGCATACCGCTCTTGTTGAGTCCAGTATCTACTGAGTCTTCTACATCTGGTGCTTAGGCTGATAATCTACTGAACGCCTAAACCAGAGCAGAGTGTCTTCTGAGTCTGAACCCTCAGAGACAAAAAAAATTACAACGGAATGGTTCACCAATCAGATAGGGTTTTGGGATCTTCAAATCTTCAAACAAATTCAGAGCACGAGGCTACTGAGCTTTGGTCAGTTAAGATAGAATTATTTTCCACTAAGTATGACTGTGCTGAGGATAGAATCATCACCCAACAATTTCCCCCTATTTGATGATGCCAAAACCTAACAACATCAATGCTAACACTAAACTTCTCAGAAACAGAGCTCCTTACAATATTACAAGTAAGATTAGTGGAGTTGTTCTTTAAGTTCTAATCTACTGAGGGGATCAGGGCAGGAACAATTTCTCCCCAAACAACAATTTCCCCGCAACGCCTAGTCTAACGCATAATCTATCAAAGCAATCGACTGACAAGTAAATAAACGTGAGCGTGTGAGTCAGTAATTACTTCAGTGATTCTGAGTGTTAAGCATAAGACAAACATGGCCAATTAAGAAAATAGATTTTGTCAGAGCCAAAAGAAGATGTATATATATAAATATGAAAGTTCAGTACAGTACATCTCTTGCTAAGCTAGGAAGATAAAGAAACTAAGACTAAGAACGCTTGTACCGCTTGATCCCGCCCATAAAGTTCTCGCGATTGTGTCTCTGAACGAGCAAAGTCCATACATCCCGTAAGTATACTTCCTCGCCTTCGATATTCAACAAAGTCACCGGCTCATCTTCTTCAAGATCCCCGTGGGCGGCAAAGATCCTTCACTTCTTTCTCTATTACTCCATAATGAATAGAATCATCAAGCCTTCGGGTGGTGGCGTAACTCGGGCTCGGGGACTTGGACAATGATATTCTCTTTCACAGCCTTGTACCGTGTAGGCATATAAGTCTCGGTTCAAGAATCCTCATCCATTCAACGTAGGCTCGCCTTTGTCATGTTTGGCCGTAATCTCCGTTAAATAGTTCCTCTTGATGAATTCTATCTTCTCGTGATTCCCATCTCTCGTGTAACCGAGCAGAATTCATTCATCCGTCCTAGGCCATCTTTGCATTTTCGGATCCGTCGGCTTCCCCGAACCTTCGTCTTTATATGGAATGTCGCCTTTTGAAGGTACTCTCACCGGCCTCTTGTTCAAGCACGGATTATCGCCGCTTCAAGGTCCGCCATATGGATTCTCTCCGCTCGGCACTCGAATCCGCCTTGCCTCTTCTTCTCGGTATAGATACCTATCCATCTCGAGTAAATATAGCTTCAATCTCGGCATCTTGTTCCTTAGTTCTCGTGGTAGGAGGGCTTGCGAGGCGACCGATCTTCCGAGTCGCCAGGGGTACTTGATTTTTCTTTGGGGTGTACCCCGCATCTCAGCCGTCCCGCCGTTGTTGCCGCTCCCTATCATCATCATCTTGAATTATCAGCCTTCGGGAGGAAACCTAGTCGTTGTCGACTTCTTTTCGCCGCGAGCCGGGGCCTTTGTCTTTCCTTTGGAAGGCTTTGCTTTAGGCTTGTCGGTCGCTTCGGCTTTGGCTAATTCCCCTAGCTAGCTTTTCGTCACCGCTATCTAAGCCTCCTCTCAGCAGCAGAACATATCTCTTTGATTTCTTTGCTTGAGGGGCCGGGAGTTTCAATACTTTCTTACCCTTGCCTTGAACAGAGGTAGGAGAGGTGCCTCTTCCTCCTCTCCGAGTCATCCCGCCAAGCATACCGAGCAACCCGCTTAATTATGCCGGAAGGAGTCCGGGTTGCATGAGTAGCTTGTTCTCTCGGTTCCGCTGAGCCACTGGGGCCGGTCTCTGCCGCCCTCGCAGCTTGAGACACCCCGGGGCCTCACCAGCTGGTCTAGTAGCAAACCGTTGTCCGAGCTATGCTTGCTTCGGCTTGCCGACCGTGTTTTCTTTCCCCGACTTCGTAGGGCTTCCCCCTTAATTGATTTTGCAAGCGGTTTCGGTGGGTTTTAGTCGTGGTCGCCTTAGGGGCCGACTTATCCCCTTTTTCACTTTTATCCCCTATTCCCCCTTTTTGGCATCATCAATTACAGAACGGGTAGGAGTGGATACTTGGAGATTGAGGCTTTTGTAGGAGGCCGACAACTCTTCGAGTTTGTTATTAATCTTTGTCGTGGCCTCATGCAGCTCATTCCTCTCGAAGCGAGTTCTTCTTTGTAGAATTTGTGAGAGAGGTCAGCCGCAGCCCTTTAAAGTCATTCAGCCTTCTCGTAAACCTTTCCTTCAAGGGCCTATTCAATATCGTCGAGTCCGAGCTCGAAGGCCCGGGATTGGTTTGAGATTGATTTAGTATGGGAGGATCGAGCGGCCTTGAATTCTTCAAGCGCTTGGCCTATCCTTCATGAATTATTCTCGAGCCGATTATCAAAGTCCTTTCCTCGTGTCGTCGCCGCGCGTTAGGAGACAATGGAGGAGACATCGTGGGCACTGATTGTGAAATGGAAGATTCGCCCCGAAGCTCACCGTTGGTGGCTTGAGCGCTTTGCTTCCATGTTTTGTGGATGGCTTTGGCGAGAGTCTTGTTCTCGAGTTCCTTGGCTTTTTAGCGCCTTAGCCATGGACTTTGAGCGCCGGCCTTTGGGGGCCGGACGCTACTTCAAACGTTGATTTCAACAAGAGCCGAGCAGTGCTCGCAGAAGTTGAAGTACCGGCCGCCGACTTCACAGTCCAAGGATACCGAGTGGTAGTTCAGTGAGGAGCGGGTGTATCCTTGTCCTCGGGTTGTTCCTCATCGGCTTTCCCGGGCTCGAATCATAGGGTGGGTCCCGACCGTCGTGGTCCGACCCATCCGAAAGGGCCGAGCTCGAAGCTCGCCGCCTATCATGCAAAAGAAAGCGCATTGCGGCTCTTAGGTCCTCCGTGAGTGCCGAGGTCGGCCAGGCCGTGAGTAGCCTATCTCGCCGCCTTATAACCAGCCTCCTCTTCATGCAAGTTGCTCGCATGTGTAGTGAAGAATGAGGCGTAGCCGATTGGGCCACTCTTGGAATCTTAAAAGCATATGTAGAGTCCGGCCTGCTTGGCAATAGTCACCGGATCGAGTGGCCGAAATCTCCGGTATATGCTTAACAATCCCTCGAATGCTTGAGATAAAATGGCCGAAGCTTCCATTCCGACATATTCCTCTTCGTATGCGCGTCTCCGAGTCTTCAACATCTATTGGAGACAACTGCTTTCTCGCCAGACGGCATGCCGCCGAGAGGCCGAGCGTTGAGCGGACCGCCTAAGGTTTCTAAATCGCCGCTCCGGGGCCTCTTCGGCCCGAACCCCTTGGTCCACTTCCGCAGCCTTGTTCAGCCGGAGATGGCCTTCTCCACCGACCGAGTCTTCTCTCGAGGACTCGACTCATCAATCGCCGCATCGGCCGCCTAGGACCGTTCAGCAGCCAAGCAGTAGCCTCCGGCACGCCTCGGATTCGCAAGGGCACAAGCAAGAATGTTTTTCTTCGTGCGCTTTGCCGGTGCCTTAGGAGTTTTTGCTTGAGGAGACCATTTCTTTGTGGGCGTGGTCTTCTCGAGGCGTCATCTCGCCGAGCCGAGGGTCCTTTCCCTATCCGGCCGAAGAGCAACTGCTTCGTTGTGGAATCTCGACCTTCTTCACATTAAAATATAGCTTGTCATCGAATGTGATTTGGTTATCTCCGCGAAGTCTTGAATCACGACCGATAGCTTCACCCATATAGAAGCTTGCCTTTTGCGCTTAGCTTGCATGTCGCTTTGTCGAATTTGGCAGCTGAGTCATAAACTCTCGGAGAAAGAACTCCGTCCGGCTAATCTTCGCTCTCGTCATAGATCGCCATCATAAGCCGTATCTTGGGTCTCGATACTTGATCGAATGAACCCGCTTGTCTTGTCGCAGGCCGCGCCACAATGTATGCCAAGGCTCTGTATTGAGGCAAAGATACTATTCTTGGGAAAGCGGCTCGAACGCCGGGGCTTTCTCGATAAGATTGATAGGTAGTCATCTATCAAATCGTCGTTATATCCGACGGTGCCGACTCCTTCAACAGGTAGATCGAAGCTCCTCTTCGGGCCTCCTTGATAGAGATCCGCTTTAGTCGCATTGAAGCATCGCCGATAGAGTGAACTCAAATCTTCCAATGATGTCGCCGCACACCGAGTCCGAGTTGAGATAGATCTCGGACACTTGTCATGGAAGGAAGAACGTCGCCTTCCTTGAGAGAAATCCTTCTAGACCCGATTCTCTAAGGGCAGCCAAGATTTCGTCCATGAACTCGAGATCGCAGGCGTCGAATTCCATTACTGGTTCGCACTAGACACGGTATTTATCCAGGATTTCCTGCATGTTCTCTGGAGCGGTAACTGAAATGTTTGTACTTGCCATTATATCTGTTACAAGAAAAGTCTATCGACACGATTTTAATAAAACAATGCGTATAGCGATTCCGAAAAGAGAGAATAAATTATTGTAACAGGTCTAATATCATACCGATGAGAAATCTGATCGTTTAAGAAATATGCAAGAGGGGTTTGCAAAAAAAAAAGATTTCAGATTTTTCGGAGTTAAAGGATTTGAAGTATGCTAATGGCGGTTTCTAAGATATGATCGAAAAAATATATATATCAAGGTGAAGATGAAGAGTTATCGATCAATGGCCTAGTTTAAAATAGCTTTTATGAGATGGACGATCAAGATTTAAAAGGTCTATTATAGGTAATGATCAAATTTACTGCTTAAGTCAAAAGCAGTTGTAACTTGCCTAAGTAGTAACTATGATACGACATGCATTAAATGCGTGGCAGAGTTCAACATACTTATGCATGGAATGTCGTGCATTAAATGTAAGTCGTTAATATTAAATGATAATCCTTGAGATATTAAATACGATGTTGATTCTGAGCAATCAATACATATTACATTTCTATTAGATACTACTTCGAGGCATAATGAAGCTGACTTCTCTCTTCCTCGTATTTGACTATGCTGATTGTCGTTCAAAAGATCTCGAGCTTCGTAAGACCGTATGCCGTTACTCTACCGAAGGTCGGCTCTTAGTTCGCCGAACTACTCCCCGCCGAGTTCGGCCCCCACCGACTCCTTCAAGCATATCGCTCCCGCTGAGTCCAAGATCTACTGAGTCTTCTACATCTGGTGCTGAGGCTGATAATCTACTGAACGCCTAAACCAGAGCAGAGTGTCTTCTGAGTCTGAACCTTCAGAGACAAAAACAATTACAACGGAATGGTTCACCAATCAGATAGGGTTTTGGGATCTTCAAATCTTCAAACAAATTCAGAGCACGAGGCTACTGAGCTTTGGTCAGTTAAGATAGAATCATTTCCCACTAAGTATGACTGTGCTGAGGATAGAATCATCACCCAACAACAGTAGATCGCACTCTGTTTAGCATTAAGTCAGACGATGACATTCTACTAGTGCAGATCTACATGGACGACATCATTTTCCGATGCAGGAACGAGACTATATGTCAACAATTCGAGAAAATGATGAAGGAGAAGTTTGAGATGTCCATGATGCGAGAGATGAACTACTTCCTCGGTTTTCAAGTAAAGCAATCACCTGAAGGATTATTCATCAACCAAGCCAAGTACACTCGAGATCTCCTGAAAAGATTTTGCTGCGACTCAAGCAAACCTGTCAAGATCCCCATGAACACGAATTTTAAAATCGATCTAGACAAAGAGGGAGTTTCTGTTAACTCTACTGATTATAGAGCTATTAATGGTTCTTTATTATACTTAATGGCAAGCAGACCTGACATAACTTATGTTGTAGGTGTATATGCAAGATTTCAGGCGAATCCCAAGCGAAGTCATCTAGACTCAGCAAAGAAGATTCTGCGATACCTGAAGGGAACACCTGAAGCTGGGTTATGGTATCCTGCTGATGATAATCTTGTTCTAACTGGTTATTCTATTGCTGATTATGCAGATGCAGGATAGATCGAAAATCAACTTCGGAACGCGCCGCCCTTCCTAGCAAGTAAGCTAATATCATGGTTTTCAAGGAAACAACATTCAGTGGCGACGTCCACTACTGAAGCTGAGTATATGGCTACCGGAAGTTGTTGTGCCCAAATCCTTTGGATCCGACAACAACTGCGAGATTATGGTATTACTCAAGATGAAGTGTCCATCTACTGCGACTCCACCAGTGCAATTGCAATAACTCAAAACCCAGTTCTCCATACGAGATGCAAGCACGTGGACATCCGACACCACTTCATCCGAGACCATGTCAAAAAGAAGGATACCAGGATGGAGAAAATCCATACTGATAAGCAAAGGGCAGACATACTGACCAAACCACTGGCTGAGAACAAGTTCAGAGAACTCTCAGTCGAGCTAGGTCTACTGGATCCTACTGACTCGAATCAGTAAGAAAATTCAGTACGACAAATCAGAAAATCAAACTCAGTACTTGATTCAATAGGGTGAATCATACAGTACATAGTAAGGGGGAACGTGATAACTTCAGTATCACGAAGATTCTCCTGAGTTGATTCGGTAAACAACGACCATCGAGTTCACCAAGAGGTTTGCGTATTATGTTTTGTATTTCATTCAGAAGCATGCGTGCATTTATTAATTTAGTAGCTTGCATTCAGTGGGATGACTTGTACTTATTTCCCGCCATAAATTCTTAAGGATAAATTCAGGAGAAATCGTTTTCATTTAAAATGCCTTATCCTTTGAACTGCCTGCAACACTTATAATGCATGTCTTCTCACCTTACTCTAACTGTGCAAACCTTACGTGGGTCTAGTTTATAGGCGGCTAAGTAATCATTCAATTTATAAAATCAAATCTAAATCGTCCAGAAAAAGCGAGATTTTATCCTGATCTTCAGATCTTAAAACCCTTGATATTCAAATCTTATAAAATCTGTACCTTTTTCATTCTAAACACACTTTACGCCATTACCGCCCTAAGAGCTTTTGATCAAAATTCTGAACTACTGCATACTTTGACTGCATCTTTCTCTCAAGCTCTTTCAATTCCTGTAATTTTTATTTCTCTGAAATCTGTATCTGACTTACTCTATTTTCGAGTGATAACACGTTTCTTGCAGATTTCTGATTATAATGGCACCTGTATCGACCTCGTCCAACATCAAGAAGATCATACAAGCCCAAATGTTCATTTCGAACCCACGATGGCGTTCCATCTTGCGTAGCCGCCGTAAATGGAGCCCATATTCTCCGCCTCAAGAGACCTCGGGCTGAAGTCGCTTCGTCGAAGCACCCCAAGGTGTACTCGCCCGCACAGTGGTAGAGTTCTTCTACAACCTCGTTTTTCGTTGAGGACACGGCATGCAGAGGTGACCGTGATTGGATACATGAGGGAGGTTTCCCTCGAAGTGGGAGGAAAGTCACACGGACCTCAGCATTCTGGAGAGTTTGAAGTCCATCTTCGAGCTTCCCGACAGTGGAATCTCTCCCAAAGGATATAAGGATGCAGAGCTCAACGACTACATCCGTTGTTTCTGTAGACGAGATGACGTCTTCTTCAAATTCGCTCTTCCAAAGAACCAGCTTGTACCGGAGTATAAAGGCCTGGCGTATGTCGTGATCCATATTCTCACGAGCGCTGTCGGTTCCTTTAATCAGCTATCCAAGCCCAAACTCAAAATCATGATGGCGATAATGGATGGAGTCTAGGTGAACTGGGCACGTTTCTTCATGTCCGAGCTGAAAGGTCAGGCTCAAAAGTTTGTTGCCACAGAATCAGGAGAGAGAAGACTGATTAGTGTGGGAAAACTACTGTGTGGGACGAAGGTGTCCATACTGATAGAGGACTCAGTGACGAGCCATGCGTCCTTCGCGGACATGAAATATTTTGATAAGAAGCTGATTAAGTTCAAAACCAAATCAACAGCTGAGAAATCTATCGGGCGTGGAGCCAAGCTGAAACGATCGTCTACTGATCTGCCTCCACGCACTGAACAACCAACGAAGAAGAAGTTGTTCAAATTAGAAGCTTCCAAAGCAGTCTCCCCACCGCCCACTCAGGTGGAAGACTTACAAGATGCTGACACAGGCATAGAAGGTTTCACTCTGAAAGATAAAGTGCAGCGTGTAAGTACAGAGGAAACTCAAGCAGGAAGAAGAAGATGAGCCCGTCGCCGAGGTCTCTCTCGAGCAATTGTCAACTATTCAGCTGAACCGTCTCCGAGCAGCAGGAGAAGTTGCTGAACAGATCCCAAAAATATCTCAACATTAGGATCTGATAGACGTTGTTGTTCGGGCAAGGACCCAGATGCTGTTAAGGTTCCTGAATTAGGACATCCTCGCTAATCTTATTCAGTAGCATGCTGTGGATTCTCTACTGACAGAGGAGCAGCAAATTCAGTCAGTGATCGTGTTTGGAAAACCAGTTGGCATTGCCTCCTTTGAGGACCTGCGTTCCGCTATGCTCTATCTCCCAGAGCTCAGGTCCTCACCCTCGCCTGCCAGAGGCCCTTCTCCGCCAGATCACCATGATGGTGATAATGGTGACAAGACACCCGAGGATGCAGAGAAGGGAGACTCTACAAAGGGAAAGACTCCCAGCGAACAGGGCGATTCACCTGAAGTGGGCACAGTACACAAAAGATCAGACCAAGAAGATTAACTCATTGACTGGCGCAGTCAAGAAGATCTCAGACGCTCCTCCTCCTAAATTTCAGGAGATCGTCGAGATTGCGCTGACAACTCAGAAGGCGGACATGGCCGCTCAATTTCAGCAGTTGCTGGAAGCTCAGCAGAAGAAATTCTTAGAGCAACTGACTGCGACCCTGGCTAGTGTCCAGACTACAATGGATGAGAGGAACAGGCTTGCCACCTCAAGTGTCTCCGCAGCTATTGAAACTCGAGCGGCATCCCTAAAACTCATTCGTAAGGAAATGACCGACTCCTTCGATGCACGCTTCTACAACAACGTAATCGGACGCATGCCCAAATCCGATAAATCCGGAAGGATTAGGAGGACGACCGGGTGACATTGCGTGATGCGGCCGGGGATTTCAACACTACTTCCATGCGAGATCAAGTCGCCTATCTACGCCTCCAACAGAAGTAACAAAGAATCAAGACTCTCCTAACCTCGGCAGATGATGCCAAAAAGGGGGGAAGGAAGAGCGAAGGAAGTGTTGATAAGAGTTAGCCGAGAGGGAACAAATTGAAGGGGGGAAGGTTCGGCCCAAGCCGGAACCAGCCTCTATCCCCCCTCCTCGCCCCAAACATGGCTCAACCCATTGCTCCCGAAGTAGGGCCTTCGAGCCTCAAAGAACAATAGACGGCGCGCAGCCGGGAGGATCGGGTGAAGGATCCTCAGCCCAAGCGCATATCGATGACGTGGCCCATTTCGTCGAAGGCTTTGATAAATAAGAGGAGCCCCTGCCAACCCAAAGGCCCGGAAAGGAGATTGCTACTGATAACACTCCTCCTTCTCCACTGCCTAAGTTTAAAAGTCGAGAAGGGCAGTTAGAGCATGATAAAAGGGTGGCACAATAGTTGCAAAACAAGCTTGATTACGAAGTAAGGATGGAGGAAGAGGCTAAGTTGAAGAGAAAGTCGAAAGTTCCAAAGGCCAGGGCGTCGAAGAGTCAAGCCAAGTTGATATTAGCTCAACAGAAGAAGAAAGCACAATTTGTTCCTGAGCCTACTGAAGACTCTGACACCGACAACCTACCTCTCGCTCAAAGGCTGAAAAATCTTCCGAAACTCACAGCTAAGCAGGAAGCAGAGGACAAGTCCACGTGGGACAGTGCAGAAAGGCCTCAACCTCCGAACCAGAGACAGACATGCTGCTGAGATGAGAGAGAAAAAAAAGAGTGGCTGATCTTGCCAAGATCATAGAGCTGACTGAACAAGCAGCCAGAGAGCCTATCCTAGATCACAGCAAGCAGATTCCAAGGACATCCAAATTCTTCAGGCGTGGTGCCCAGAAGTCTTACTTGAAGAAAACTCTGCATCGCCTCGTCGACAAGCGGATTCCATGGAACTTGAATGAGGAGTGGGAAGAGCTGAAGGACGACTTTATCAAGGCATTCTATGTGTGGCAGAGCTACCCAGAAGGAGTTTCGACGGTCGAACTATTTGATTAGTTCCTATACAATCACGACCCCAACTTCAGAGCTCAGATCAAGCTCTTGCTATTCAAAGAGAAGCTGCCATTCATAGCCCCTACCTACCGCCCACTGAATCCTCCGAGAACTGTTCAAGGCGTCGTCTGCACGAAGGAGATTGAAGAAGAGGTAGAGACAGCTGTCCGTCGCAACAATCTCGATATCTTGATGACAGATGATCTCGTTCCCATCCAGGCCCTGAGGGAAAGGATCTACAGATCATACGGCCTGGAGCCTCCATGCCGTGAAGTCTCGCCGACTTCAAGGCCAAGATGAAGAAGTTCAAGCGCTAGCGCCCTTCAACTTTTCTTCATATCTTTTGTAATAGCTTATACTGATGTAATCTTCTGCCATATCATTAATATATCAGTTTTTGTTGTTAGCCAGACAACTACTCATTGTCTTAAGACTGTGTTATCTTTCCTTTAACACTTACTGATCACTGAAGTGATCTGACACACACTCACATATCCAGCTTTCTTCCGATGTGCCTATCTTTTATGAGCCGTTAAGCTTGCTATCGTTGTTCGCTTGTTACCGAATCTTCTTGGGTTAGTAGTTTAGTACTTAGTGGTTTTGGCATCATGAATTAGGGGGAAATTGTCAAGGTTACGAGTCGCTGGTCGTTTAGATCATTGATGGGGGCACTTAGAACCGACGCCGCCAACCTCATGTGCTTAGGACATAATTGTAATATTTCAAGAATGGGGGAAATTGTAGTGATTTTCATCGCTATAGAATTCAAGATCCCAAAACCTATCCCTGTAACCCGATATGTGTTTTGAAAATGATGATGTAATAAGGCTAGACATGTTCTTACATTCCTTGATTATTTTGTCTAAGTCCCGTAAGGGGTGTTGTTGGTCCGAACTTCGCAGAGAAGTTAAATTCAGAACCCCATGTCATCAGTTTGCAGAGCTCATGTCTTCAGGTCCCCCGGCTAATTGTTCTCATTAGAAGATTCTTATCAGCAGACCTCCGTTGAAGACTCAGTACGATTTATTGTCTACTGAAGGTGAGAAGAGCTCAATACCTTCAGAGTCTCCAGCTGACTATCCTCAGTAGAAGATTCTTATCAGCAGACTCAGATGAAGAAGTCAGTATGAACGGTCTAGATCTACTGAACGCATGCAACTCAGTTGCAGATCCGATAAGGAAATAACTGCCCGACTATAGTTTTTTCGAAAGTCAGCAGAGTTTATTCATATGAGGATCAGTGAGAGTCAACTCAGATGAAGACTGATGTCTAACAAGTCTCACCTACCACAAACCTCGGCCAATGAGAAGCAACCAAAGCCTTACCTGCTCTGGCGTTAAAGCTGCTCTCATGTACAAAAGCCAACCACTCTGCGGCACTCGTTCGAAAACTTATGGCCATTTTCCTTGGAAGTTTGTGACACGTGGCTTCGTCCTCTCCAACGGATACATACCTGGGTCACGACTATAAATAGAGAAGAGTTTCCAAGCTCAACGCACGGGACATCAAAGGGAATAAAAGCTCATTGCTTGCAAACTCTCTAGCGCATTCAAGCCGATCCAGCGAAGAACTTGCTTAGTTGAATATCCGTAGTTCTTCTCTCTAGAGATTATTTAGTTCTCTCTTCTCTATTTAAGCTCCATTGTTATATCCATAGCTTAGAACCTTCGAAGGAGTTCACTTTCTGTGAATTGTTCTTATTGTAAGAACTCCTTCATTGTTGGAGAAAATCCCTCCCCTTCAAACTTTGGTTTGATTTGTAAAGTTGCTAAGGACTATAACTTAGAAGGGTATGTCCCAGTATGCATTCCCTTGCCGAGGCTTGCTCAAATTAAACAACAAGAACTCCTATTTTGCAGGACCGTGGACGTAGGATCTTACGTATCCGAACCACGTTAAAAACTGCTTGTGTTATTTACTGTTTTATTACATTGTTCTCAAACCATTTTACAAACTCATACTTTACATAAAACATACTTAAAAGTGCCCCAGCCAAAACAAATTTGCTTTGCGAAACACACGTTTTCAAAAGAGACGAAGTCCTACGGGCCCCACACTTATCCGCACTGAAACTCTCCGACTGAACTCTCAATACTGACAGAAGTCAGTAGAACAGACTCAGTAGTTGTGACACTCTGACCCGCGATCAAAAGGTTATTATTTGGCACTGTTCATTAGTCGCAATTCTCAGCTTAGCTTACCTTCACGTTTGAGGAAAAAATTGTACTCAGTGTATTCCCCCCCCCCACCCCTCTACACCTGACACTCGTCTCCGGACCAACAACTTGGAATCAAAAGTGTTTCATACTCTTGTTCAGTTGGACATAACCCAAATAGTTAGATAGGATTCTTAAGCTGATAGTTAGGTTTGATAGATTGATAGATAGATAGTTTGCTTGTTTATATTGATATATATCTCGACAATCTTCGAGATGTGATAGTGGATATTTACAGAGATAGAAAGTAGACGTAGGATCTTGTGAATCTGAACCGTTATAACTCGCTATGTTGTTTACTTTCTACATACTTATCTATCTTTTCATTTGCATAAACTGTCTTAGAAGAACATTGTTTTCTATCAGTCTGAACCAATCAGATTGAACATAAACAACAATACATGATAATCTCTATTTTGATTAAAAAAAAAACTCTTTAAATTAAAGAGCTCATACTATTCTGCACGCGCTGACTGAATAAGACTTAGTCAGACTCACACTTAATCTGAAGGATTAAGGAGTTGTTGTGGGACTCAGGTCCAATATTAGTCGGTTGACCTGCTCTGCTATCTAAGTCTGAAAATTTAGAATCTGATGTATTCTCCCCCCCCCCCCAATCTCCCCACCCACCCACACATATAAGTTTATACCGGGACCAATAATTGGTATCAGACCGATTACTATCGTTTTTATTTACTAGGTCAACTTGATTAGATCCTGAAAATATTTTTCGCTTCATAACATTCTTTCCTGCACCTTAACTTTTTATATGTATATTAGAAATAAATTTTATGCTTATATATAATGTTATTCATTTCTACTGATTGAGTTCTCATATTTGATTATTATATTTGTACATGTTAAATCATATTATCTTGTATATAGTTAGATTGTGTAGTGTGTTATAGAATAAAAGACTGCATAATATGTTGAATTAACAAGATATGAACAAATATCACAACTGAGACAACTTTAGGACGAGTTGTCAGTTAAAGCTGCAGTTTATATAAGAAGCAGTTTGTCTTGACAACTTCTCTATTCTGGTACACTTAGGTGGTGTAATGATGGTTCATAGTGAGATGTGTTCTCCTAACTAACCTAAGTGGAGAACTAAAGATCTCAGTGACTTAGTTGATCTTAAGCTTGATAAGATTTTAGCTATGTTCATGTGACTATCTATTACTTTGACCTACTATGGTGAACATCATCGCGACATGATCTATGTATCTTGGTGATAGTAATTATTTGTAGCTCAAACTGGTTATCTGTATCATGTAGCCGTATCCTGATAATGAGTTGACAATATCCCATGAGGAGCTCGTAAAGATTATCATATTAAACCCTGGAGGTTGATTAAGTTCAGATGTATTAATAAGATCGAGTGGTACTGCTCATGATAAGATCGATGCTAATTAAGTTAAGCTGTCAGTGTGTTTAATTAATTAATGGATATTTTTATCTTAAATATGAGATCAATTAAGTCTAAAATACAAGTCTTCGACTCAAATGGGATAAATGAATAAGTCAAGATTTAATTTTTTAGTGAAATGAATTCGTGTTTATTAATCAATTATGCTTTGGGCCGAGCAAATAGATTTAATTAACTTTATT
Organism: Lavandula angustifolia; assembly: GCA_028984105.1. NCBI lineage: Eukaryota > Viridiplantae > Streptophyta > Magnoliopsida > Lamiales > Lamiaceae > Lavandula > Lavandula angustifolia. Next base: position 3,560,391 of record CM054822.1, on the reverse strand, counting down.
TCTCGGATTGGAACCCTAGTCTTACCTAGATAAATGTCTAGTCAATTTCGGATTAATGCACTTTTTCAATTACATATTAATGTGAGAACTATTTATTTGAAATTAATTATCAGGGTCAATTAATTGATAATTAATAAAATGGCTTAGCTATTAATTAATTATATGTGGGTTTTTTTTTTAAGCTGTTAGAGATATAATTAATTAATGACCTACAATACGGATTATAAGGGGACAATACGTTATTATTCGTTGTAGCCCATAACACACGCCTACACACACGTGAGCGCGAGAGAGACGTGAGTAGTAACTGTTCTTCGATTCTCATGGCATCGAGACATAGCCTAAATGTTTCTCCAGATACGAGTCTTCATGTGTGTGTGTATTTGGGGGGAGGTTTAATACACATGAGTCCAAATTTTAACTCAAACGTGGAAGTCAATCTTTTACTGAATATGGTAGTTGAGTAGCTCAGCTCGCCAATTTAGCTTTTTGATCGCGTGAGCAGAGTGGTTCGAGCTACTGAATATTGTCTACTAACTTTAGTCAGTCTACTGAAAACATAGTACAAGAATTAGTGCTGGAGTGTAAATTCGATTTTATCATCTCTTGTTTGAAAAACGTTTTTAGGAAATCAGTGCAAGTCGTGCTTGTGCGTATATTCAGTTTTACTGAAAATCGGACTTATGAATTTTTTTCAAATAAAGTTTATGGAGAGTGAACAGTAAACCAATAAAACAGTAAATGCATAGGCATTTTTTAAAGTGGTTCAGATACGCTAGTATCCTACGTCCACTGTCTTGATTACCAGGAGGTCTTGAGTTTATTATATTGAGCAACTCTCAATCGATCTGTACACCGGGCATATACTATAGTTAATGTCTTAGTAACTTTATAGGGTTTCAAATATAAGGTTTCAGTTTCTCCAACTCGAAAGGAGTTCTTACAATAAGAACAGTTCAACAATATGAACTCCTTCAGTTTCTAAGCATATAATCTAACTTGGTTAGCTTAGAGTAGAGAATGGAAACAAAGTTTCTCTAGAGAGAAGAACTATATGGATATCTATCTATGGAGAGAGTTCTTTATTGAAATTTGTTTGATTAAGCTAAAGCTTTGAGTACTTGAATGCTTATGTTCCTGTTGGCTTCTTCACCGTTTAAAGAACATTTTCTATTTATAGTCTTGACCCATAAAAAGATCTGTTGGAGGAGACCTAGCCACGTGTAATAAACGACAAGGAAAACGACCATCTTTAAGGCAGATACTGAGTTGACTTCCTCTAATATCTTGGGCACCTTTACTGACTTGTCCTCTATTGACAATCTTCTGAGATGTTCCGCCTTGGGCGTGCCGATTCCTTGGTACCGATGTTCAAACTTCAAGGCATATACCTGTGTTGACTTCTCTAATACCTCGGACACCTTTACTGAGTTGTCCTCTACTGACATTCTTCTCAGATGTTCAGCTTGCTGGCTGATTCCTTTGTACTGATGGTCAACCACAAATTCAATAGGTTCTGAACAACCATACTGAGTCTTCAATGAGTCCATCCAGCTGAGATAAAGATACGCTACTAAGTCTATCAGCTACTGAATTCTATCTAGCCTACTGAATTCCTAACACGCTGAACTCGACTAAGCTATTACATTATACGGTTTCATCACTCACTTATGGGTTTTTGGATCTTCAAAACTTATTATACTGAATCACATTCCCAACAATTTTCCCCTATTTGATGATGTCAAAACCATTCAATCTATTAATCAGAAGACATCAAACATATTGAATGAGTAAAAGAACAATGGCAAGCCGTGTGTTGATCATTGAGGTGATCAGTAGTGTTAAACAATAAAGATAACATTAGCGACAATGAGTAGTTGTCTCGGCCAAAGTGAGACTGATTTCATTAATGATAAGGAAGTTACAAGTACATATATCATGCTATCACTATCAAAAGATATGAAGCCTGAGACTTATCATCTCTTCTTCTGAGATCTGAAACAGCTGAAGCTTAGCTTTAAAATCTGTTGATTTCGCCTCTGTTAGATCAAGGCCATAGCCCTTAAATATACATGCTTTGAGTTTCTTGATGGTGGCTTGATCATTGTTTGAGTTCAGATTAAGAGATTTCCTGGTCATAGCAGTTTTAATCTCATCCTCAATTTCCTTCATGTAAATATTACCTTCTAAAGTCAAAGGAGGAGGACTCTGAATTCTGGCGCTTTAAGTGGAAGACCTTGACTATTTAGTATCGTCCTGACTTCAGCATAAAGGTCTGACTCTGAGATCATTAGGAATTCGTTGAAGATTTTGTTAGCATCAATGTTTTTCATATGTAAATTCTCTTAATGAAATCAATCTTTATGTCTTCCCACTTCTGATTATATTTCCACGGAATCCATTTGTCAATGTGAGGATGTAAGATATGCTTAAGATGATCTTATTGCACTCCTCGTCTGTAGAATTTGGATGTCGTCGGAATTTCTCTATCTTTTTGAAGAATCCTTTCCCTTGCTTCCATCTCTGTTTTTTCTCTGAGTGCTTCAAGATCAGTATTCTCAGTCTCTCTCTAGCTTCGCTGGTGTGCTTGGCTTCAGCTGTAATATCGAGTCCTCTCTCAACTGCATCCCATATAGCCTTCTGCTCAGCTTCTTGTTCCTTAGACAGTTGTGTTGAGCAAACATGGGTTTCAGCTGTATTTTCAGTGTCAACATATGGGTCCTTAATAGATGATTCAACTGCTTTAGGCTGTTTCATTTCCTTGGCTTTCTCTTTGGCTTCAACAACCTTGGCTCTTGTTTGCCTCAGAATCACTGATCTTGTTTTCTTTGGCATAGCTGCTACAACCTTTATAGATTTCTTCTGAAGTTCTCTTTTTGCAGCTCCAGCCTCTTCTTGAGCTTGTAGACTCTTGGCCATTTCCTGTCATATGCTTGTTGTTTTTCAAGGCTTTTGAACTTCGGTGGAGGTGGTGGAGGAGTAGAGATCGCTTAGCCTTTTTCTTTCCTTTAGCAACCGAAGTGAACAAGCTCGTCCTCGTCCTCATTCAGCTGATCGAGGAACTCAACTACTTCATCAAATGAAGCCTGAACTGAGGATCCTTCTCCCGATCCTCCGACTGTGAGGGGCACTATCTGAGAATGAGTTTCGTCCCCTTTTGTTGTTAAGATAGTGGTAATAGGCAGATCCTCCTCCTTGGATTCCTTACAACTATCTTTTCCACTTCCTCCAGTCACTCTTCTCCCACTTCCTTCCCTCTTTTTAGCATCATCATATTTTGCTATAAGTGTAGAAAGGGCGGTGACCTTTTTTTGTTAGGGTTTAAATTGAATTTTGAACCACATTCACTGGAATCCACATCATGAACAACGCCCGCATATCATTGCCATTCGTTGTCATGCTCGTGACCGGATGACTTTCGTAAGCTCATCTCTCTTCACTTCATTCTTCTTGAGCGATTCATCCAACAATCCTGTGAAGCTTCGTTTTGGATCAGCTGCAGGGCTTCTGCTTGATGAGTTAGTGCTTGAGAAATACTGCTCGTAGTGAGTTTGTTGCGCTCTTCTGTTATTCTTAGCAGCTCGGTCGCGCTGCGTACATTTTCTCGCATATAACTTCACTTGATTTTTGATGATCCGCCGAAAATCGAGTTGTGAGGTCTATCTTCCGAGCTTCCAACGCCGTCTTGGAGGATCAGCTCAATATCGAAATGGGAGTTGTATTGACCCCTCCGGACTTCAGTGGTTAAGGCCCCAAGCTTCTCTCGTTTTTGCCTTGGTATATTTGCGACCATTTGATATTCGCAAGAAGTCAGTTCTTGTCGTCTTGTTATTTCAGGCTTGGCAAAGGCATCATTGACATTCCTTGCCTGATAACGCGATGTATTAAGTCTAGTTTCAATAGTTTTGATTGACCGTTGTTGGAAGAAAAAGGTACAAACTTCGGTGGCACGTGATGGTGGGGGGTGATGGTGCATCATCGTGATCATCGGGAGATTTTTCCTCGGCAGATCCTCCTTGGTCTCGCGTCTTTGGGTGCTAAATCTTTATCGCCTTCATCATTCTTATCATCATGTGTCTACGGCGTAATAGACGCTCGGCCCCACTCTTCGTAGTTAGGAGCATCAGCATAGTAGACCGAAGATCGTCCATTGATGCAATATTAGCAAGCTCTCCATATCCTATTTCTATTCTCAAGCTATGTTCTTCTTCTGACAACACTGATCGACTTATCTAGGATATCCCAATCCATGAATCTTAGACGCATCTGCACCCTAGCCCTAACCACTATGTCCACGAGATTTGAGTGATTTAGGATCTTAGAGATCTGTTCTGCGATCTCTTCAACTGCTTTGTTATGAGCAATTTGAACAGTATCTGGTACGTTTGCAGAGGCTTAACTCATTAGGGCATCTAATTTAGCTTGAGGTTCAGACCGAGTCTCTTTTGAATCTATTCTCTTGACCTTGTCTTTCAGGGTGACTTCATTCTTGCCACACTCTGAGTCCAATATATCCACCCGTTCTACTGTGACCACAAGAGTGTCAGTTTTCTTTTCTAGCTTTCTCTTCTTAGAGGGTTCTGGATGTGGCTCATGAGTTGTTGGTGCTGAGCGCTTATCACGTATACCACGCCCGATGGATTTTTTAGTAGCCGCTCCAAGCCTCGAAATTTGACTAGCTTCTATCAAAGAATTTCGAATTAGCAAAGGTGACTCTACCATTACATGCATCTTTGATCATGATAGAGACACGACTTCCATATAATAGCTTGCCAATTAGATTGAGCTTCAATACTCCATCTGTGTCTATAAACTTCTGAGCTTGAGTATTGAACTCATTGAGGATGAATTCAATCCAGTTGAGTTTAACACCATCTGTTATTGCCATCATGATCTGCAATTTGATCTTGGACAGTTGATTGAATGATTCTCGTTGAGCAACTTAGGATATGATTCACAATGTAAGCTAAGCCTCCGTATTCAAGCAGTAGCTGATTTTTCGGTAATGCAACTTTGAGGACTATATCCTTCTAGCCACTAAATTTGCAAAGATATTTGTTTATGGTTTTCTCATTATAGCCAATAGGAGATATGCCTTCATCTGGTAAATCAAAACTGTGAACAAGGCACTCTTGAGTGTCCAGTGGAGCAGTCTTAGGTCTCCATACATTAGGCTTTGCCTCTTCTTGATAAGTGATGCGGGATATATCTCGAGATTATCTTCATCTCGGCCCAAGGTTGTAATAAAACTCCGTCACTTGCCTCAAAGAACTAGAGATGAGGTAGTCTCGATAGGAAGGTCTGTAGTCCACACGAAGAGAGAGCATAAAAAATCGGCTCCATGTAATCCACTCCGCACGTCCAGAAAACCATCGCTGGTTCAAACCATATGCGGTTGTTCTTCAGAATGTCCTCCATATCTGAGGGCACGTGAACTACGTTGTCTGAGGTATTCACTATAGTAGGGATTCGGCAAAACAAGTGTTAGTACTTAAAAATAGAGTAAGTTAGTAAATGCAGAATAAGATTAGAAGTATTTACCGAAAATTTTATTGCGAGAAGGTAAGACGAGTCTGAATGTAGTTGAAAATTTAGAGCACTAAGAGTTCGATAATGGCAGAAATATGGTTTCGTGTTGATCAAGTAAGATGTAAGAAATATGTGAATCTGAAATGGTTATCAGTAGACAGCTCAGATCTACTCATGGTTTAAAATAGATGGTTGAGATTTTATGTTATTAACAGTAATGATTATTGTGCCGCGTATAATCTCGACCTATGTATCTATCACTTATAATGTAAGGTGAGATGATATGCATTAAATGTGTCACAGTCAGTATATGGAATATCGTGCATTTAATGATTTTATTAATGACATTCTTTACGAATTAATGGCTGGAAATAAATATGATGCATGTACTGAGTGTTAAAAGTTGAATTGGATACACAAACCTGGCAGCTGAACATAGTAGTTAGCTGATACCACTGTGTTGATCCCGAATGTGTTCAAGATATTGCATTTACGTTCCCCTTACTAAATATTTCACGGCATCTTCTTCATCGGATGGAGTCGGTAGGATCCAAGAGACCTAGTTCTACTGAGAGTTCTCTGAATCTGGTCTCAGCTAGAGGTTTGGTCAATATGTCGGCCTTCTGCTTGTCAGTATAAGTTTTCTCCATCCTGATATCTTTCTTTTCGACATGATCTATGATGAAGTTGTATCTGATATCTATGTGCTAGCATCTTGTATGTAGAACAGAGTTTTGATTGACTGCAATGACACTGGTATTATCACAATAAATCGACACTTCATCTTGATTAATATCACAATCTTTCAGCTATTGTTGAAGCTATATGATTTGGGTACAACAACTTCCGGCAACCATATATTAAGCTTCAGTAGTTGACGTTGCTACTGAGTGTTGTTTCTTTGAGAACCATGATATGAGCTTACTTCCTCGAAACTGCCATCTTCCTGAAGTTGATTTTCTATCGATTCTGCAACCTGCATAGTCATCATCAGAATATCCAATTAGTTCATGATTATCATCAGCAGGATACCATAATACAACATCAGGTGTTCCTTTCAAGTATTGGAGAATCTTCTTCGATGAGACTAGATGATTTCGCTTGGGATTTGCCTGAAATCTCGCACATATACTTACATCATAAGTTATGTCAGGTCTGCTTGTTGTTAAGTATAATGATAATCAATAATAGCTCTATAATTAGTAGAGTTAACAAATACTCCTTCTTTGTCAAGATCAATCTTAAGATTGGTGTTCATGGGAATCTTGACTGGTTGTCTAGAATTGCATCCGAATTTCTTAATGAGATCTCGGGTATACTTCGTTTGGTTGATGAAAATTCCTCTTCCTGATTGCTTCACTTGAATTCCAAGGAATTAATTCATCTCTTCTATCATAGACATTTCAAACTTTTCTTTCATCATCTTCTCAAATTGTTGACACATAGACATTTCTGGATCCAAAGATAATGTCATCCACATAGACCTGCACCAGTTATTATGTCATCTTCTAACTTAATACTGAATAGGGTGTGATCTACTGTTCATTTTTTAAAACATTTATGAAGGAGAAACTCTTAGAGGATATTGTACCAAACCCTGAGTGCTAGTTTTAACCTTTATAGAGCCTTTTTAAATCTGTATACTTGATGTCCCTTCTAAAAGACGGGTAGTTGTTTCACATAGACTTCTTCCTTCAGTACACCATTCAAAAATGCTGACTTTACATCCATTTGATATACTTCAAAGCGTTGAAATGTTGCATAGGCTAGAAATAGACTATTAGCTTCCAATCTTGTGACTGGTGCGAAAGTTTCATCAAAGCCTATTCATTGAGTTTGACAATATCCTTTGGCAACTAGTCTGGCTTTGTTCCTGACGACGATGCTGTTTTTATCTCTCTTGTTTTTGAAAACTCACTTCATTCCAATAACGTGTTGATCCTTTGATCTTTCAACAAGCTCCCAAACTTCGTTTCGATCTAACCGGTTCAACTTTTCTTGCATAGCGGTGATCAAGTCAGCATAATTCAAGCGCGTCCTCTATAGCCTGAGGTTCTTTAGTAGATAAGAAGCAAGAGTATAGAGTGTTTCGCCTTGGCAGAATTTGAATCGTGTCTTTACACTAGCTGATGGATCTCTGATAATAAGATCAGAAGTATGAGCATCGAGCCACAATTGTCTCTTTCTTGTTTCTTCTTTTGAGGTTACTTCTGCACAGATAATAGGATGATTAGGAATTTCAGTAATATCATCGTTTCCGAGACCCGAAGAATTCCCCACCACAAGGTTGGGATCTATCGGGTGACAGGGTTCGGGGCATTCACCGAGGAACATCATTAGTTCCATCGAGTTGTTATTCTCGTAGAGGTCTCAGCTACCACTTGGATTTCTTCATCGACCTTAGTTACCTCGTGATCGATCATGTTTAGTAGAATCAATCGGTCTCAGCCACATTGCTTGTTGGATGAGTATAGATTTCTTCTTCATCATCTAAATCATCATCCCGAAATGTCGGATCTTTTCTACATTATCATTTAAGCTTAGATCATATAGCTTGATGCTAACCTCCTCAAAGATCTTGCTTCGAGTCCCGTTGCCCGTCCTCGCAATAAACTCATTAAATACAACATGAGGGCTTTCTTCTACACAAAGTATTTGGTAGTTAAAGACCATGAAAGCTTTGTCGACTCCGGAGTATTTTAAGAAAACTCCTTGGTCCCGACTTCCTATCAAACACCTTTAACGGATCCTTTCCATTATTGTGGATAAAGCAAGGACAACCCAAAAATATGAAAATTTGAAACATAAGGTATTCTCACTTTTCATAATTCACATGGTGTCTTCATGTGAGCTTGTGTCAGTAGTGAGCGGTTCTAAGTGTAGCAGTTGTGCGTAGCCTCGCCCAAAACTTTGATGGAAGTCCCAAAGTCCGCGTGTAACGTTCGTGCCGCATCTTTAAGTGTTCTCGTTTTTTTCATTAAGCAAGACCGTTTTGCTGAGGTGTGCGTGCTGCTGACGTCTCATGCTAAATTCCTTTAGCTCCGCAGTACTTTTTTATCATATAATTTATAAATTATGTGCCTCTATCTGAGTGTATTCTCTGTAACTTGATATCTTTCTCTACGCTTAATCTTTTCAAAAGTTTTGGCGTTCGCCTTGACATCGACTTATTTGCGATCAAGATTAGCCACGTATATCTCGAGTAGTCATCTATAAACACGATTGCATACTTCTTGCCTCTGATTGTCATTGGAGAAACTGGCCCGAATAAGTCCATTTGGAGCAGCTGAAGGATTCCATGAGTAAAAGGTGAAGAAATTGGTAGATTTCTTGAATTTGTCTGCTTTCCCTTCAAACATGCTTCTCTATTTCTGTGTCGTTTGAATACATCAATGGGCAGTCCTCTGACTTTTTAAGTCCCTAGCTAACTTGTTCATCACTTTGAAGTTTAGGTGGTTGAGCCTTCTGTGCCATAGCCAACCTGTTTTGTCATTTAACTTGGTCTGTGCTAGCAAGCAGGCTTTAGGTTCAACGGTATTTTAATATGCAACATAGATGTTTCTTCTTCACGATCATGATAGCACAATTTTCCCTATAGATTTATCAAGAACATCATAGAAACCCGTGTCAAAGTAACTCTATTAAGGTTATCACATAATTAACTGACTGAAAGAAGATTATGTCGAAGTCCTTCAACTTATGTTACTCTGGAAACTATGGTAGTTCCAATTTTCAATGTTCCATACCCCTTGTGTATTCTTTGGAGTTGTCACCAAATTCAATTTTGGGTCCTTCTAGTTGTACATAGTTGGCTAGTAGATTCTTCTGGTATGTAATGTGTCTCGAGCATCCACTATCTACTATCCAAGGGTCCTTGTGCACCTGTAAAACAAAAGTAAATTCAGGTACCCTTTTATTTTTAGGTTGGGTCCTCGATTGTTAGTCATTTTAGGAACCCAAATTTGTTTAACAACCTTGGTGGTCTCAAACATTTTCTTTCCTTTGCCGTCTGTGTATCTCACTGCTGAACCGGGAGATACTGACTTTTGGGCAAGTTTAGGTTCAGGGGTCCTTTTCTTCTGAAACCTTAAACTCTCTTGACCTTCGGTTCATACTAGTATGACCCATACTGAGCTAGATGTGTCCATCTAGGTCAAGCAAATTGTTCTGCCCATCTGACCTTTTTGGTTCCCCTGAATTTAATCTGGGTGTTCTAGGGCTTGAACCTCTGGTCATCTACTGATAGCTCGACTGAGGTGCTTTCATCTTCTGTTTGTTTTTTACTTGGAATTTAGTGAGTTCACCATACTCTATTCTCCCCTGAACAAACCTTTTTGTCAGCCTATCTGTGCTCTTGTTCGTTGAGGTTGATGCTTCATGTGTGCATGCAAGTCCTTTGGTGAAGGTTGTTCTTTGTACTTTCAGCATTCTCTCAAGTTTCTCTTTAACTCCTAGATATTGCTCAGTCCTTAAGGTTCTCCAAACCTCATCATTTTTTCTCAGTGCTTCATAGTCAGCTTTGAATTTGTGTAAGCTTCTGGTTTAGACTGGCAATTTCAGTATCTTTCTCTGAAATATCCTTGGTCAAAATGGAGATATGATCTTCTTGTTGCTGAGACTTAGTCATCCGAGAATTATCTCTTCCTTTTGTCTTAAAACAAGTCCATCTGACCGAGTAGACACTTGACTTTTCAGGGAAAGTCTCTAATTTTGAGTCTTATGAGTTCCAGCTCCTGAAGTGTCTTACTTAACTGAGTGCTCATCTGAATCTTTTCTCCCAGGAGATCTTCGTAGGCTAGAACCACACCTAGGGGTTCTCCTACTGCAGACCATGTGACGTGTGTGCTTGGTGAAGAGGGATTTATATTTAAATTAGAGTTTCCCTCAGCCTCTTCTCCAGCCATAAGATATCGTTCAATTTCTTCTTCATCAATTGCCATGAATGCAATTTCATATTTTGATAAATCCATGTAGATATCTGTTGGGAGATGATTCAGTCTTCTCACAACCAGTTGAGACATAACTCAGTGGCCCTGTGCTCTGAATATTTACTAAAGATTTGAAGATCCCAAAACCCGCTGATGAACCATTCAATTGTAACCTGTTCTGTTTTATCTCGAGGTTTCGCACTCGGTGGACACTCGCATCCGGTCCGGGCACTCGGGAGATTACCCGCCTCAGCGGAAGTGGAAGACTCAAGGGATACCGTACTCAGCAGAGCAAGATATCGAAAGGAGTCAGTGGAACTGAACTCAGAAGGAGTAGTTCACTAAACTCAGAGTTGATCTTCAGTAGAGCCGACTCAGCAGGATCATGTTACTGAATAAAGATCAGACTCATCAACGGCTTGACAGTCTTCTGACTGTCAGATTCTCTAAAGGTCAAATCAGCAGAGTCAATACGAGGAAGAAAGAAGTCAACTTCAGATCTCCTTGAAGTCAGTTTTGTCTCACCCACTTTCCTGAACCTCGACCAATGATAAGCAGCCACCTGTCCTATATCTGTTAAAGCTGCAAGTCAATAACTTTCTAGAAATGGAGGAAAAGGACACTACAACCATACTTTGAAAGAGCCGTTAGCTACCCAAAAGAGAGAGTCGTCTCCAACGGATCTATCCTTACCTCTGCTCTATAAATAGAGGGATACATTCAAATTGAAGCTCACGAGAATACGAGTGAACCAACGAACACACAAGCGAACTCAGAGCATTCAAAGAGCCACTCATAAATATTTCAAGTCTTACGCAAGTAGTTCGAAGAAGTAATCTCCGGCGAAAGACGACATACCCGCTCATAGGGAACCAAGCTGAACCAGAATTACATAGCCTCTAGTATCCAAGCAACTGAACAAGAACCCAAGTCTATACTTAGCCGTTCGTCGCTCTAGAAGCCACTTTCTTGTTCCCTATCCCTCTAACCTAAGCTCAGCTGTTCTTATCTATAGCTTAGATGAAGGAGTTCATAGTCGAACTGATCCTGATTGTAAAGGACTCCTTCATAGTTGGAGAGTTTTTCAAACACTTAGTTTTATACCCTGTAAACTGAGACTTGCTCAGTATAAATCTCAAGACCAGTGTTTGTCCAAAAAGTGACAAACCGACCGAGACTATCTCAAGCATAATACATAGCCTCCCCGATCTTTCGGGACAGTGGACATAGGATTGTTGGATCCGAACCACTTTAAAAAGCGCCTGTGTTCTGTGTTCGTTATTTAATGTTGCATTGATTACTGTGCAAACTGAAAATATCTTTAAAATCATTCAACTGAGTTTCAGCAAACTTAATCGACTGCACTAATATACTGAAACTGTTTTGATAAAAACAATTTCTTAACTCAATTGAATTTGGGCCTACACATTTCCGCACTACTGAACTTTATCCGAAAGGTACTGAATTCTAACTCTAGTCAGCTAGTAGGCCTCATTAAAGTCAGTCACTCTGCCACGTGATTCAGAACTGCTTATTTGGTCTGCTGAATTCGTTCAGTACGACACTCTCCTAAAAAGGATTGTTCGCTTTTAAAGTTGGGAAATCGTTTTCAGGGGTATTCACCCCCCCCTCTACACCTAAACGTTACTCTCGGGACCAACAATTGGTATCAGAGAAGGAGTTCTCTAAGACTCTTGTTATTCTGAAATTGGTCTACTTGAATAGATCCAGAAAACGTTTTCACTGCTTATCATTCTTCATTCATATCATTATTCACTATGTCTGATATGTCAGGAATCAGAATGGTACCCATATTCTTGGTAGAGAACTATGGAGTATGGCGAGTTAGAATGGAGTCTCATCTGACCTCCCTCCACGACAGCATGACAGAGGTTCTAGAGGACGGACCTATCGTTCCAATGGTTGATAGCGTCGTAGCTCAGGATCCATCACAAGGAGGAGGAATGGTGACCGGGAAGAAGATCCCTAAAGATAGAAGTCACTTCACCCATGAGGAGAAGAAGCTTCACAACTTAGACTTAGTCGCCAGAAATGCCATACTGACCACTCTGAGCGATTCTTATCTCGGAAGAGTTCAGGACTGCAAGTCCGCGAAAGAACTTTGGGATGCTCTAGCGCTACTGAGTCGGGGAACTCAGAAGATCAAAGCGAACAAACTCGCACTGGAACTTCAGAAGCTGGAGAGACTGTCTCTCATGCCTGGTGACTCCATTGAAGATCTCAACGTCAGATTTACGGATCTGATGAACTCTATCAACGGGCTGGGAAAGACATTCTCCAAACATTCTCCAACCGAGAGATGAATCTCAAAATTTTGAGGGCCTTGCCAGGCGGTCACTGGACTCCCTTTGCTACTTCATTGCATCATTCTGACACCCAAAGGAAGCAGCAGAAGCTGACACCCAAGTCGACCACGCCTTTAAAGCATCAGTCTGGATAGCAGCTCCGGCGTCTAGCAAGGCTGAACCTTCACTCAATGACATACAAGAAGGAAACTTAGCCAGGAAGTACGCGCTGCTTGCCGTGAAGTATCAGAAGGAGAAGGAGAGGCGCAGGAAGCTCTCAAGAGTCGTCAGAGACTCTAAGGGTAAGACTGAATATACACCTAAGCGCACTCCTGACTCGCATATGTCTGAATGCAGAAAACAGGAGGACTCAGCTCAGTCGAAAGACAGCGAAAGGAAAGAAGAAAGAGTCACAACCTGCTATAACTGCAAGAAGCTAGGACACTATCAGTATGACTGTCCTGAGCTCAGCCCTGCTGAAAGAGAAGCACGCAAAGCTCAAAAGGAGAAGTTCATCAAGAAGTGACAAGCGTATATTGCCGGTGAACTCTCAGACGACTTAGATGAAGTCGACTCCTTCATGGATTCATCAAATGATGAAGCAGCATTCATGGCTATAGAGCTTGAAGCTGAAGAAGATGCTGAAAAGTGTCTCATGGCAGGAGAAGAGGATGAGGTAAACTCTCACGCACCATTTAACTCCTCTTCACACTGCACACACGACACTATTTCAGGTGCAGATGAGAATCTGGACGTCACGATTGCATACGAAGAACTACTCGACGAGCATATTCAGATGAGTCTGCAGCTCAGTAAGACTCTTCAAGAGTTGGATACCCTGAAAGTGGAGAATCAGAGACTTTCTTAGGAGAGTCAGGTTGCTACTGAGTCAGAAGGGCTTGTGTTGAGACTCAGGGAGGAGATAAACTCTCTGATGGCCAAGTCTCAGCATCAAGAAGATCAGATCTCAGTACTGACCAATGACTTGACTCAGAAAGATACTGAATTGAGTCTGTTGAAGCAAGAGCTGTCAGGACTTCAGACCGAGCATGAATTGCTGAAGAAAAGTGATGATGTCTGGAGGAACCTGATGACAGAGCGTTACATGGGTGCTGAAAAGAAGCTTGAGGCTATGCTAGCAAGGAACAAGCCTAAGCATTGTAAGTAGGGACTTGGATTCAGCCATGGAGCCTCCTCATTTACCCCCGTACGCTCAGAAAACCAGCTAGCTGATAGGTTTGTTCAAGGGGAGACCATCAATGCAGAGATAATGAACCCCCTAGCCAAGAACAAACAAAAGATGAAGGCACCTCATCCCAGTTATCAGCATTCTGACAAGAAGATCATCACCAAATCACCCCAGTTCAATCAAGGGGGAACCAGCAAAGCAAAGTGGGCTGATCAAGATGTGGACCTCCGACGGACGCATCCAGTCTCAGGCATGGATCATACTACTATGATCCTATAGTCAGAAGAGGACCGAAAAGTCAGAAGAAGAACAAGAAAGCCGTACAAAAGACAAAGGTCAGCAGTCCACCTACTTAGAAGATCAGGACTCCTGAACCTGTAAAGCCTCAGGAGTCAGCATCGACCAGTCCAGTGGTCAAATATGTTGAAAAAAGTGGAAAGAAACTGTCTGAGACCACCAGGGTCGTGAGACAGATTTGGGTTTCCAAAACTAACATCTAAGGACCCAAAACCAAAAATAAAGGGTACCTGAATATAATTCACTTTTGCAGGTGCACAAAGACCCTTGGTATGTGGACAGCGGATGCTCTAGACATATGACATACCAAAAGGACCTAGAATGAATTACACTACTAAAGAAGGACCCCGAATCGAGTTTGGAGACAACGCAAAAGGCTATACCAGAGGCTATGGAACACTCAGCATTGGAACTGCAACAGTTCCAAGAGTATCATATGTTGAAGGACTTCAGCATAATCTTCTCTCTGTTAGTCAATTTTGTGATAACTCGAATAGAGTGATTTTTGACGCTAGTTTCTGTGGTGTCATTGATAAATCTACCGGGGAAAACAAATGTTGTATAGGTTCGCGCAAAAAAGAATATCTATGTAGCCGACCGGAACTCAGCCGAACCCCGGGAAGCTTGTTTGTTGGCAAAAACCACAATAGAACGGGGTGGCTCGGCGCATAAGACTCACCATCTCAATTTCAAGACGCTCAACAAATTAGCTAGAAACACTCTAGCAAGAGGACTGTCGAATGAAGTATTCAAAGAAAGACACTCAGGTGAAGTATGTCCGAAGGGAAAGCAAACAAGGAATCAAAATCTTCCCATTCCATCTCCTTCCACCGATGGAATCCCTTCACTGCTACATATGGATTTGTTCGGTCCGGTCTCTCCAAGTGATGATCGGGAGGCAAGAAGTACGCATTAGTGGTCATTGATGACTACTCGCTACACATACGGGTCATATTTATTGCCAACAAGTTCGATGTCAAAACAGAGTTACCAACGCTTCGAAAAGGCTCAAGATCGAGAAGAACACCAAGATCATCAAGATACGTTCGGATGCAGGAACGGAAAGGTACGGTAATTTTATGGTGGAGGAGTTCCCGCAAAGCGGATGGGATAGAGCATGAGACATCTGCCGTGAGCACGCCTCAACAAAATGGGATTGCTGAAAGGAAGAATCGAACACTCAAAGAAGCAGCAAGAACCCTGCTTGCAGACTCAGGACTTCCAACCAAATTCTGGGCAGAAGCTACTGATACTGCATGTTATACTCGAATAGATCTCTATCGATAAAAGCGCATAAGAAGACACCATATGAATTATGGAACGGCAGGAAGCCTTCTTTATCTTATTTCCATATTTTTGGGTGTTATTCACAATAATGGGAAGGACCAGTTGAAGACTTTTGATAGCAAGTCAGACCAGGGAGTCCTCTTAGGATACTCGCAGGACAGCCAAGCCTTCAGAGTCTTTAACTATCGGACCCTTTGCGTGGCGGAAAGCCCTCATGTTGTTTTTAATTAGTTTGCTACTGAAGATAGGAGCAGGAACTCTAAACCTGAATCTGAGGACATTAGTAAGCAGCTACAGGATCTGAGCTTAAAAGATAAAGTTGAAAAGATCCAGCTATGTTGGGATGATGATTCGATTGAAGAAACGAAGACAAGTCTATCGAATCTCGGCCGGCCACAGCAGAAGTAGCTAAACAAGATTGACTCTCCGAACGTAGTCAATCCCGGTGTAACTCAGGTCGATGAAGAAACCCAAGTGGTAACTGAGACCTCTACTGAGAATAATAATTCAGGGGGAACAAATGATGTTCCTGAGCTAAATGCCCCTAAACCTGGTGACTCATTAGATCATACTCTTGTAACTGAATTGTTTCAATCTCAGAATAGTACAACTGAAATGCCTAACTCACCTACTATCTCTGTTGAACAAATTTCAGATGAGGAGTTGAAACATCGTAGATCGTGGTTGGACGCTCACACTTCTGATTTGATTATTGGAGATCCTTCAGCAAGCGTAAAGACAAGATCCAGATTCTGTCAGGGAGAAAGCGCTTTATATTCCTGCTTCTTGTCTACTGAAGAACCTCAGTCAGTAGAGGATGCACTTAAGGATGCTGATTGGATCATAGTCATGCAGGAGGAGCTAAATCAGTTCACGAGAAACGAAGTTTGGGAGCTTGTTTACAGACCCCGGCATCAACATGTGATTGGAACTAAATGGGTCTTCAAGAACAAGCGAGATGAAAACAACGTTATAGTAAGGAAGAAAGCAAGGCTCGTGGTAAAAGGCTACTGTCAAGCTGAAGGGATAGATTTCGACGAAACGTTCACTCCAATTGCCAGATTGGAGGCAATCAGACTATTCCTAGCCTACACAACACATCAGAGGTTCAGAGTTTATCAAATGGATGTGAAGTCTACGTTCCTGAACGGCATACCGAAAGAAGAAATCATGTAGAAAACCCTCCCGGCTTTGGCAAAGAAGGGACATCGGTCTGGACTCGGGAAAATCTCTGTATGGGTTAAAACAAGCACCCAGGGCTTGGTACGATACCCTGTCTGAGTTTCTTCTTCAGAAAGGTTTTCAGAAGGGCACAGTAGACCGCAAATTATTCAGCATTCGACTGGAAGACGATATTTTACTTGTGCAGATCTATGTTGATGACATCATCTTCGGCTCGAAGAACGTCATCATGTGTCGCCAGTTTGAAAAAATGATGAAGGACAAGTTCGAGATGTCAATGATGGAAGAGATGAACTATTTCCTTGGATTTCAAGTCAAACAATCTGAGAAGGGAACGTTCATCAATCAAGGCAAATACACTCGAGACCTCATCAAGAGATTCGGTGCACATCCGGCAAACCAATCAAGATCCCGATGAACACGAACATGAAAATTGATCTTGATAAAGAGGGAGTATCAGTAGACCAAACTGAATTTCGTGCTATAATTGGTTCTTTATTATACTTAATAGCTACTCGTCTAGACATAACTTATGCTGTAGGTGTCTGCGCTCGATTTCAGGCGAATCCGAAGCAGAGTTACATGGACTCAGCAAAGAAGATTCTCCGCTATCTCAGAGGAACACTTGACATGGGTTTATGGTATCCAATGATGATTATATTGAACTAATCTGGTTAGTCCGATGCCGACTATGCGGGGATGTAGAGTTGACCGAAAGTCAACTTCTGGAACGTGTTAGTTCCTTGGCAGTAAGATGATCTCATGGTTTTCAAAGAAACAACACTCAGTAGCGACGTCAACTACTGAAGCTGAATATATGGCTGCCGAACGTTGCTGCGCCAAAATCCTTTGACTGCGACAGCTGCTACGCGACTATGATGTCATTCAGAATGAAGTGCCGATCTTCTCGCGGCGATCCGGTGCAATTACGATCTCTCAGAATCCTGTACTTCATACGAGATGCAAGCACGTGGACATCAGACACCACTTCATTCATGATCATGTCGAAAAGAATGATATTAGGATGGAAAAGATCCATATTGACCATCAAAGGGCTGATATACTGACCAAGCCTCTAGCTGAAGCCAGATTCAGAGAACTTTCAGTAGAGCTAGGTCTGCTGGACCCTACTGAATTCAGTCAGTAAGTCGATTCAGGAGAGGAGCATTCAGCAAGGGGGAATGTTCATTCTCAGTACTGAGTAAATTCAGTACGTAGAGACTCAACAACCATCTACACGAGGTATCAGCTGACTACGATGTTCAGCTGTCAGGTTTGCGTATCTCTACTCAGTAGCCAATGACTCAGATTCAGCTTCGTATTCAATGCCTTAGAAAATGTCATTTAATATAACGGTTTAAATTAAATACACGACATTTTATGTAAAAGCATGCTGAACTCTGCAACACATTAAATGCATGTTGTATCAAGTTACTTCTTTGGCTATATACAACTGTATTTTGACCTAGGCGGCTAAATTGATCATTGCCTATTTTATAAAATCAAATCCAGACCGTCCATCTCATAAAGCGAATTCAAACTGAACCGTGGATAATTAACTGTTCATCTTCTTTAAGATATATATATACACACGTTCAAAGTTTAGAAACCGCCATTTCTACTCTGCAAAATTTCGAACCCGAGTTTATCTGAGATAATACTTACCTCCTTGCAAAACTCATTTTCCAAAAACTCTCAGAAAAATCTTTGGTAAATTTTAATGATCATTTAGTATCATATATGCTAATATTTCTCTATTGTATTGGATATTGATCTATTGTTCTTGCATATTACAGAATATGACAGGAACTCACATAGTCGTTCCTACCGATATGCAAGAGATCCTTGAGAAGGATCGGGTATGGTGCGAACCTATGATGGAGTTCGACGTCTGTGAACTTGACTATATGGAGGAGGTCTTCTATGCCCTCAGAGAAACTGGCCTTGAAGGTTTTCTGACGAGGAAGCCATCCTTCTTTCTCCCACGACAGATAGGTGAGCTCTATCTGAATTCTGAATCAGTAGAGGGAGACATCTATTGCCGTTACATCGTTCATTCAGTTGGTGATCCCTCTCGTGCCACTACTAAAATCAAGCAGATCTCGATCAGAGAAGCCCTCCAGAGAAGCTTTCAACTGCCTAACGAGGGATTCAGCACCGTAGCCTATAAAGATGATCTGATGGATGAGTACCTATCTGAGTTCTGTGGGAAACCGACAACATTCAGAGCCGCATTTCCGAAGAATGTCATGCTTCCCCAATGCAGAGCATTAGCCTACATTGTGATTCAGCTGCTAACAAGTCAGGCCGGGTCCATCGATCAAGTGTCCAAGCCAAAGATTCTGCTTGTGAAGGGCATACACGACCGAGCAAAAATCAATTGAACCGAATTCTTCCTCAAGGAATTCATGACGCAATCAGCGAAGTTTGACAAGATGACCAAATGTCTTAGCGTCAAAGGAAAATTGCTGTATGGACTGAAGCTATCAGTCATGATTGAAGATTTATGCGGAACGGACAACATCACGTTTGCTGACAAGCAATATTTTAACACGAAGAAAGTCCGGTTCTAGAGCAGGGCAGCGGCCCTTCAGCAGATAGGGTCAGGGCCCGCTAACCCTATGTCCGGAGCTCAGCAGACCTTCACACCCACTAAGAAGAGGTCCCCTCCAAAGTCTACTCCGAAAACCCCGACCAAGAGACTAAAGAAAGTCAGTGAGGTCATGCCGGAGATAGTGACAGAGGCAGTGGTTGCTGAACCACCTCTGCAACTGAGGGATGAGTCTGAGTCATCCGAGAAGACTCTGTCAGTGGAGAAGGTCGTCTCCACTGAGCGTGACGAAACAGTAGACCAAAGGGTCCAAGCTGAGTCTATTCCGACCTCTTAGAGCCCCTTGGACATTCCACCTTTGAGCAGCATACCTTCAGCTGAGAAGCAGCCGTCTCCAATAGAAGTCGAAGATTCGGAGATAGCTTCTGAGTCTGAATCTATCAGGATAGAGGCTTCAGCTCTCCAATCCAGAGCCTCCCGAGAGATAGCAGAAAGGATCCCGGAGATAGCCAGCCATACTGATCTCATCCTACTGGCGAGGTAGGCTAGGCTCCATATGCTGATCCCAGAGTGGCACAATCTAAACCGCCTCATCAAACACCACTCATGCGAACAGCTCCCTGAGGAGGAGCTACTGATAAGGAGCAAGATTGGCTACTCCGACCCATCTAAGGTACTAAGGAGTCAAGGAACTCAGAACCGACTCCTCGCCCACGCCGTCCACAAGACGTGGAGGCAGACCACTCAGGCTCACAGTGCAGAGATAAAGGGGCTCAGGACAACCATCTAGAACACACCTGCCCCTGACTTCTCCAATATATTGAACAACGCACTCGCCGCACAAAGAGCCGACTTCGATGAGCAACTGAAGCTGATTCAGGCTGGACAGGCACAACTTCTTGAAGATTATAAGGCCGCTCAGAAAGCTCATACTGAATCAGTTTCCTCCATCTCTCAGGCCTCAGACCTCCGGCTTCAATCCATTCAGAAGGCCATAGAAGAGAGAGTGGACAAACAGTTGCAGGAGTTCCAAACAGCAGCAGACACCTCCCACAAGAAATATAGTGATCAACTTACTGAGGACAGGAACGAGCTGCACGAACGACTGACTAAGCTGTAGTATGCTTTAGACGATCTGGCAACAACTTACAAAAGTCTGGACAAGAAGGTATCCGTTCCCACCCCAAGCGTATTTGTTGATGCCAAAAAGGGGGAAGGAAAAGGGAAGATACCGGAAGGAAAAGGAAAGGTACTGAAGGTACCAAAAGGAGTGAGGTCAGTGGCAGGAGCATCTTAGAGTCAGCTCCCAGCTCCCACTGGTACCTCCACTCAGACTGGCGAGGCCTAGGGTGTCTCAGCAGCAGGCGATGCAGTGTCTGCTGAGACCGGGCCAAGCGGCTGAGGACCCAAGGATGTGGCTACTCAGGCAACCCAAACTCTATCTGATATAATCAAGGAGGTTGCTGAGTATGCAGACGAGGAGTCTGAAGAGTAAGAGGTTCCTCTGCCCCCTCCAGTTGCCGGCAAAGGCAATAAGATTCTGATGCTTCCTACCCCTCCCTATAAAAAGAAAGGACCCAAGAGGTATGTTACTCCGGAGGAAGAAGCTCAGATTGCTGCTGATGAGAAATTGGCTAGAGAGATTGCTGAGGCTGAGGCTGCTAATAAGCCAAAGAAGAAGCCGACAAAGGCAAGAACTAAGTGCTCCAAAGCAGTGGAAAGAAAACTTGGACCTAGCTCGCCTCCCGTAACGCCGAAGGCGAGGGATGAGGGCAGATAAGGAAAAAGAGAAGGAGCAATAGCGGCGGACAGGACAAACCGGTCGGCGGGTACTTCGAAAGAAAAATCAACAACACTCGCCGATTTAGAAGAAGAACCTCATGTACCCTCCTATGTCCCTTCTAAGGAACAAGATCTTGAAATGCAAGAGATATGGGCTCAGATGGAGAGGTATCTGTATAGAGGAGAAGAAGCAAGACAGATAGAAGCAGCTCGAGAAAGGCTCAGACTAGCAGACTTGGAAGCTCTGAGGCTAAAAGCTAAAAAAGAAGCGAGTCAGAGGATTCCCGAGAAAGCGGGACATTCCCTTACGGATATAGAAGGTTCAGAAACCCATGCGATCTCAAAAATCCACGAGATGGCCAAGAATTGATGAATGGATGCCTTGGGAAAGAACTCAAAGGTGGGAGTCATCGAAGGCTGATTTTGTTAAGAGAAATTATTTCTGGAGGTACTGGCCTGAAAAGCACAAGTCTATCGCCTTTGCTGAATGGCTTATGAGGACAGATCCTGAGATATTTGCAAGGGTTCAGAAGGCTTTAAAAGACAAGATATATGTCAGAGTACCTGCTCCAAGAATCATGCCGCCCCCACTAAAACTAGATGGCTCCGTTCACTATGGAGTTATTGAGAAGGACATCAAGGATGATGCTGAAGCCAAGTGCTTAGAGGAAGATGATCCAACTGACTTTGCAGAGATACTGAAGCTGAGGAAGATCACCTACAGGATGTATGGACTGCCCCTTCCTGAATCTAAATCAAAGGACTTCAAAGACAGGATTAAGCAGTTCAGATGATTATTAGCTTCTGAGTTTCTTGTAACTTCTTTTTTGTTCTGATTAGTATAGCAGTTGATGTAAATGTACTGAACTTTTTCTCATCTATAAAACATCATTGTTATTGGCCCTGACAATTCCTTATTGTCTATATGGCCTTGTTAGTTTTTATGCTTAACACACGGAATCACTAAAGTGATCACTGACTCACACACTCACTGTTCTTATATATTCTGTCAGTTTTTTCTTAGTCAGATTCTGTTAGATTGTGTAGTTGGGGGAAAATGTTGTTAGAAAGGGGGAAATTGCTGACTAGTTTCTGTATAGGTTCTGATATTTCTTCCTCGATTCTCACAGTAGTCTAGGACTTGAAGAACAACTCCACTGATTCTACTTGTAATACTTGTAAGGAGCTCTGTTTCTGATAAGTCATAGTGTTAGGTTTTGGCATCATCAAATAGGGGGAAAATGTTGGGAGATGATTCAGTCTTCTCACAACCAGTTGAGAGATAACTCAGTAGCCCTGTGCTCTGAATATTTACTAAAGATTTGAAGATCCCAAAACTCTATCTTGGTTGATGAACCATTCAGTTGTAACCTGTTCTATTTTGTCTCTGAGGTTTCGCACTCGCAGACACTCGCATCCGGTTCGGGCGCTCGCAGATTACCGCCTCGATTCGAAGTAGAAGACTACAATGACTTCGACTCAGGAGAGCAGAGATATCGAAAGGAGTCAATGGAACTAAACTCAAATGAAGAGTAGTTCACGGAACTCGAAGTTGATCTTCGGTAGAGCCGACTCAAGCGAGATCATGCTTCTCGAATAAAGATCGAGACTTCAAGAACGGGATGGAGCCGATCTTCTGACTATCAGATTCTCTAAAAGTTAAATCAGCAGAGTCAATACGAGGAAGAAAGAAGTCAGCTTCAGATCTCCTTGAAGTCTGTTCTATCTCACCCACTTTCCTGAACCTTGACCAATGATAAGCAGCCACCTGTCCTATATCTGTTAAAGCTGCAAGTCAACAACTTTCCAGAAATGGAGGGAAAGGACACTGCAACCATACTTTGAAAGAGCCGTTAGCTACCCAAAAGAGAGAGATCGTCTGTTGGGTTATGAGTCAGTAGATGGTACTCAGCTGTCTAGTGGTTGAAAGAATATTGGGGGAAATCATAGTAGTACTATGGAATTGAAGATCCCAAAACCCAGCTGATATTAGTAGTATAGTGTGTCGATAGGATTAGACGATGTATAGGTTAGACTTTTTTTGTTTTGATTATCCTTTTGTCTAATTCCTGTACGCGATAAACTGTTGGACTGATCTTCTGACGAAGTTACTCTCCAGAACCCCACGTCATCAATGTAAGAGCTTGCGTTCTTCAGCCAGCAACTGATCTTCACCTCAGTAGGAGACAGCCCACCAGCTGATAAGATATCAGCAGAAGAACATAATACAAAGCTCAGTACCTTCGCAGTTATCAGCTGACCCACCAGAGCCTTATCAGCTTGTCAGCCAACTCAGCCGAAGAAGACAAAGACTGTCTTGAGTTTACTGTATCCGACAGAAAGCGACCCAGTCGTAAACATCTTTTTGAAGTTCAGCAGAAGATCATACGAGGATGTGGAATAGTTAACTCTATCTCTGACACATTCTCACCTACCACGAACCTCGACCAATGAGACGCCGACAACGCTTTGCACCGCTTTCGACCAACAAAAAGTCGCTCTCATGTACAGTGTTAATCGCCTGTCGCAACAATTCGAATTTATGGCCGTTTTCTTTGGAAGCTTGTGACACGTGGCATCATCTTCTCCAACGGACATATGCCTGCTCACAACTATAAATAGAGAAGAAATCCGAGCTCCACGCAACGGGACTCATAAGGGAAAAAGCTCAAGCTCAAGAACACTCTAGCGAACTCAACAGATTATACGAGAGAAGAACTTGCTTTCATAGAATATTTGTAGTTCTTCTCTCGAGTATTTAGATCCTTTTCTTCTCTAGATTAAGCTCATTGCGCATTTATAGCTTAGATTTCGAAGGAGTTCACTTTTAGTGAATTGTTCTTATTGTAAGAACTCCTTCTTAGTTGGAGATTATCCCCTCCCTTTCGAACTTAGGTTTGAATTGTAAAGTCGCTAAGAACTATAACTTAGAAGCGATGCGTCCCGGTGTACGGATACCTTGCCGAGACTTGCTCGGAATAATCAACAAGTTCTCTGCCAAGTCGGGACCGTGGACGTAGGATGCTTTGCGTATCCGAACCACGTTATATCGCTTGTGTTATTTACTATTTTATTGCATATCATACAAACCGCTCAAATTCATATGTTTGCATAAAACGTATTTTAAAAGCGCACAGCCAAAAGAATTTATCTTGCGAAAACACGTTTTCAAACTGAGACGAATCTCCGGGCCCTACACACTTATTCGCACAACATCTCCGACTGAGTTTCAACGACTGACTAAAGTCGGCAGGGAGAGCTCGATGGCGACACACTCGACCCCGTGATCGAAGGTTACTATTTGACACTGTTCATCGCTGCACCAAACAATTCACTATCCTTCGGTTTGAGAAAAAGAAACTGTGATCAGGTGTATTCACCCCCCCCCCCTCTACCCCTGACTATCGTCTCCGGACCAACATTGTCTCCAACGGATCTATCCTTACCTCTGCTCTGTAAATAGAGGGATACATTCAAATTGAAGCTCACGAGAATACGAGTGAACCAACGAACACACAAGCGAACTCAGAGCATTCAAAGAGCCACACATAAACGTTTCAAGTCTTACGCAAGTAGTTCGAAGAAGTAATCTCCGTGAAAGACGACATACCCGCCATAGGGAACCAGGCGAAACGTAATTACATAGCACTCCAGTATCCAAGCGAACCGAACACGAACCCAAGTCTATACTTAGCGGTTCGTCGCTCACAGAAGCCACTTTCTTGTTCCTATCCCTCTAACTTAAGCTTCGGTTGTTCTTATCTATAGCTTAGACGAAGGAGTTCATAGTCAAACTGATCCTGATTGTAAAGGACTCCTTCATAGTTGGAGAGTTTTTCAAACACTTAGTTTGATACCCTGTAAACTGAGACTTGCTCAGTATAAATCTCAAGACCAGTGTTTGTCCAGTGTACAAACCGACTGAGACTATCTCATTAGAATACATAGCCTCCTGATCTTTCGGGACAGTGGACGTAGGATTGTTGAATCCGAACCACTTTAAAAAGCGTATGTGTTCTGTGTTCGTTATTCTTATCATTGCATTGATTCACGCGCATACTGAAAATATCTTTAAAATCATTCAACTGAGTTTCAGCAAACTTAATCGACTGCACTAATATACTGAAACTGTTTTGATAAAAACGTTTTATTAACTCAACTGAATTTGGACCTACACATTTCCGCACTACTGAACTTTATCTGAAAAGTACTGAATTCTGACACTAGTCGCCTAGCGAGCCTCGCAAAGTCGGTCACTCTACCACGCATTCCCGTAACGACTTATTTGGTCTGCTGAATTCGTTCAGTACGACACTCTCCTAAAAAGGACTGTTCGCGTTTAAAGTTGAGAAATTGTTTTTAGGTGTATTCACCCCCCCCCCCTCTACACCTGAACGTTACTCTCGGGACAAACAATATCTTCTTCACTTGTGGACACTTGTAACAGAGAGGAGACAGGAGACCCACATTTAGATAAAAACAAGGATAATTCAAGGTGAAGTAGGAATGTAACATAAAAAATAAACGTCATAAGGATGTCTAGGAGAACATAAAATCACCATCTTTGATAGCTCTAATGGGTACTCCACATAATTTTTTTCAGTCAGAAGCTTGGTTATAATCAAGTGAACAAGTTTCATGGCAAGTTCGATAGCATGGGAACCTGCACCACAATAACCTGAACAATCAAATTTTCAACTCCAAAAATGATCTAAGATGTGACTACAAGAAAACCTTGTGACTAACATATAGCCCGGAACAACCATGATTTACTGTTATTTTATTCATGCAAACATTACATAAGCTAAAAGACCAAAAAATTATGAAATAGCAGACCAATAAAAACTTTGCAGTTCAGCAAATAGATTTATCACTAAAGAGACTCAAAATTGATTACCATCTGATAAAGCAAGCATTTGTGATGCCAATACATTCATGCCTCCTGATCTATAAAAAGTTATTACTCCGTCTTCATGAGCATTAGTCACCAGAAATAGAAACTCGTAGCACTGCTCAGTGAGAGACGGTCAGATCTGCAATCCAGGGAGAAACTGGTTAAGAAGCTAACTCCTCTACAACCATAAGTAGTAAACGGTGGAAACCATGTTGCAGAAGAATTGTAACTTGAGACATTAACAAAGAACTTAATATTTCCCCAAAGAAGTACTATCTGTTGTAGCTTTCAAACCTCTTTATGAATTCAATATCATCTAAATCAAAAACAAACTTGTTTGCTAGACAGCAAGATCATATTAAGTAGAACTCGGGCGCTCATGCAACAATCCACAATGCGTTCAGGTTTTCATAGTTTAGCAACTAACTAGTGACATGATGTGAATTTGAGATGTCATCACCAATACGATTTAAAAGGTTGTTCCAAACCACACTTGCAGTGGTTGATCAATTTGCATCACAAATAAAGTTCTATGTTTAGAGAAAATAGAATCTAGGAGTTGATGACAATAAAGTATAAGAGCTTCTACCATAAAATGATAAGGAATGACATGAAGCCGGACAATGAAAAGGTAAATAGTAATAAAATTACATACTGATCACGCAAAACCTCTAAAAAGGAGGGTATTTTAGAGATCATTTAATGAGTAGCAGCAAGCTCGGGGAGCCGGGCAAAAGCTGCAAGGACGGTGGCAGATAAGTGCAAGTAAGCTCGGTGGTCTGCATTATAAATACTAAGCTTGGCCGCCGCCTTCCCCATTCATGTGGCAAAAACTGAGGTGAGAAACAAAGGAAACCAAAAAAATGGAGAAAGGCCGGCGTTACCGGTGATAAGGAGGCATTAGAGGAAAGTATGGCCGACGGCGTTGTAGACGTAGAGAGTAGTTTGGCTATCGTCTTTGTTGTAGAAGTTGGTGACCAGAAGAAGCCAGCCAGCCGTTGAGAATCGGTGTTCCCTTTTAATAGCTTCATCACATCCTCCAGTGAAGGCGAAGACGTTGATGGCGCTGTTTGTAGAGCGTGAGACATATTTGCTTGCTCCATCAATCGCTTTCAGTCTCGCAGTCTTGCTTTGAGCTGAGAAATAGAAGAGGAAAGAGAGAGCGAGGAAATTGGGTGTGTGGTTCATTCCAGAAATAAATCTATTGAATGGGTTGCTGGGCACATTTGGCGGTCCCTTCTTCTGTGAAGCCCACCCCTAAAATTCATATACTTTAGTTTAACCTGAAATTTTTCTTTATGCTGAAGTTACAACGGAAATCAAATATTTAACAATTTGCAGAATATATTAGGAGCATAAAGTGAATAAATTTAAAAAGGTAAAAATTATGAAACCTATTATTCCCTCCGTTCCACTAGAACGACTTGTTTCTCTAATAAAAAATGCATTGTTACGTAATGTAGATTGCTTTGACTTTTTTAATGCTTAAAATATGTTTCCAAAATCTTTGCTATTTTTGAAAATGTATCGTTTTTACTAGAACGTCCCTTTAAATAAAGCGAGTCATTTCTAGTAATGGAACAAAGAGAGTATAAAAAGTCCACAAGACCAACATATTCCATCGTATCTTCTACTTTTAGTTAAAATTCCAAACTCAATTTATTGAGACTTGTGATTAATTAAGAATTAGTTAGGAAGAGCAGTTACAGAGTTAGTTCGAGAGTTAGTTACAAAGGTGATGACGTCATTAATACTATTAGAGAGCACATTATTATGTCCTACATCGACTTGGTGAAGATCTTGTCTCTTCTATATAGGCTTGGATATCCCTTCCCCTTACAAGGCCTTTTAAGGGGAATGTGGCCCAATTTATTATGGTATCAGAGCAGGCCCAAGCGATGTTGGTTTGTTTGGTCCCTATGTTGGACCGGTCCTTATGGGCCATTTGTTTCCACGTGTAGTAGTCTGATGTTCATACCGGCCTAAACGTGAGGGGCGTGTTAGAGAGCCCATTATTATGTCCCACATCGACTTGGTGAAAATCATGTCTCTTCTATATAAGCTTGGATATCCCTTCCCCTTACAAGGCCTTTTAAGGGGAATGTGGCCCAATTTCTTAAATACTGATCAACACGTTTCCCATCTGTATGTAATCCCATCTTGATTGATGAAAAACAACTTTCCTTTCATTTCATTTTTCTCTCTAAGATCTAAGATGGGTTTTGATATCTCTTGGGAGAGGCTTATCAATTCTGATGTGCTGTTCATCATCTCCGACGAAGCTCCGACGAACTCGATAAGATTTCATTTTCACTTATCAATTGATTTTCTCTTCTTACTACGCTGATTCTGCACTATTTTTTGGTTCTTGGTGCATCTGCGATCAGTCAAAGTGGTCGATCTATTATCGTGTTCCTGGTTTTACTGTGTGCAAATGGCAATTAATCCAAACTCTGTGGTATTACCAAACATTCATCCACTTTTGATCAAATTGGATAAATCAAATTGCACGTTCTGGAAGACTCGGGTTCTTGCCAATGTTAGGACACATTGTTTTGAGGATAATCTATTAGAGCAGACACATCCTAAACAATTTCTTCAGTCGGTGGTGGCTAATGGTCAAACGACTCCGAATCCACTTTATCTTGTGTGGTTGCCTAGAGATCAGTTCTTATTTGGATGGTTGTTGTCTTCTATTTCACCACCAATGTTAGGGTATATTGGCAGGTGTACAATTTCTGCTCAATTGTGGAGAGCATTTGAAATTTTCTTTCAGACTGCGTCTAAAGCCAAGGCTATGAACTTGAGGTTTCAACTTCTAATGCTCAAGAAAGGAGATCTTCCTATAGATGATTACATCATGAAATTTCGTTCTATAAGCGTGATCCATTGGCATGTCAACAGAAGCGCTCACGCTTTATTCTGGTAGACTTTACTCGAATTTTCAGCTTTAAGCTCTGAAAATACGAAATCAGGAGTAACAGTGTTAAGATCAGATCGTCTCAAATAAGGGGAAAATGAACATCACTTAGTTCTAGTTAAAGCTTGTAGAATTTTAGTATTCATCTCTTTGTTGGTGAACGTCTTTCCCGGCCATTAGTGACGTTGATCGGTTCCGTGAATCTCATGCTCGAAATCATCGATAGATTCACCGGAACCATGTTAAAGGCCTCAAATCTCTCGTAGCTCTAGCTCCCAGCTGTGCCTTGACTCAGCACAACTAGGGAATACAAGAGTTCTTTTGTTGTCTTGTAGTCATGCACCCTTCTGAGATAAGAGTCACTGAGCGTTATGAGTATGGCAGTAAGTGCGACTCGGCCAAGGTTGTGTAGCTTTCTTTCTTCAGGCATGAATGCGCTTTTGTCCTTAGGAGTTTTCTCCCCAGTTCTATCTCCAACAATTCCGACAACTACATATTCAACGCTATCGATCATGGAAACGATGGGTCCAGATTCCAAGACTTCTGTCATGCTATCATATAGAGATGTTAGATGCGCCTCCATTCTCACGCGCCACACTGCATAGTTCTCTACTAAGAACATGGGTACCATCCTTATACCTAACATATCAGACAATGTGGAAATATAATATAGGATGCAATGAAAGAAATGCAAGTGTAGTGAAAAATATTTTTCATGATCTGTTCTAGTAGACCATTGTATTCATAAAACAGTGATCAGAAGAACATCGCTCTAATACCAATTATTAGTTTAAAGAATAGTCTTCAGGTGTAGGGGGTTAAATACACATGGGTCGAAACACGAACATTAGTCTCTTACTGAATATGCTAGTTGAATAGCTCAGCTCGCCAATTTAGCTTTCTGCTCGCATGGGCAAAGTGGTTCGAGCTACTGAATATTGTCAACTGACTTTGGTCAATTTACTAAAAACACAGTACAAGAATTAGTGCGGAACTGTAGGCACGATATTATCGTCTCTTGTTTGAAAAACGTTTTTAGGAAATCAGTTCAAGTCGTGCTTGTGCGTATATTCAGTTTTACTGAAAATCTGACTTATGCATTTTGCAAATCAAGTTTATGCAGAGTGAATCGTAAACCAATAAAACAATAAATGCACAGACAGTTTTGAAATTGGTTCGGATACGCTAGATTCCACGTCCACTGTCCTGATTACCAGGAGGTCTTGACTTTATTATACTACGCAAGTATGAGTCGATCTGTTTAATGGACATGTACTCTAGTTATAGTCTTATTGACTTTATAGGGTTTCAAACACAAGGTTTGAGTTTCTCCAAATAGGAAGGAGTTCTTACAATAAGAACAATTCAACAATATGAACTCATTCAGTTTCTAAGTGTATAATCTAACTTGATTAGCTTAGAATAGAGAATAGGAACAAAGTTTCTCTAGCGAGAAGAACTATAAGGATATCTATCTATGCAAAGAATTCTTCATTGAAATTTGCTTTGATTACGCTAGAGCTTTGAGTGCTTGAATGCTTGTGTTCCCATTGGTGTTGGTTTCTTCAATGTTTGAAGATCATTCTTTATTTATAGTCCTGACTCATGGAAAGATCCCTTGGAGGAGACCTAGCCACGTGTCAAAAACGAGAAGGAAAATGGTCATCTTGAATTTGAATGCTACTGTAGATATTCTCTCTTTTTAGTCTTCAGGGTAGCTTTATGTAATACCTGCAACTAATTTGTAAACGCCTGGAGTATTAATCGGATGATTGTTATAGATTTTTTGTATGGAATTTCTGGAATTAGATCTAGATTAACAGAAAAGATGAACACGAGAGTTTTGGAGAGAGGGAGAGAAAGTCTGGAGAGGAAAGAGAGTAATTTTCTTGCTTGCCATTCCCACGTAACAACCGCCCATATATCACGACAACCGCGTGACAGTATAAAACACGCTTACTAAACTTACACAAATAAAATAACAACTATTATCTATTAGGATTATAAGATAGCAGATAACACGTGGAGTTGTAGACTGTTGTCCACGTCCAGCCGCTGACTTCCATCTCGTCCCTTCAGCCACTTTGAATATCTACGGTTGAGAACTCAGCCGACGCATCATAGTAATTGTCTTCCTTCTCAGTAGCATCTATCTCAGTAGATTCAATCTCTCCCTGACTCAGTAGATCGCCCCCTTCTCCGAGTGGTTCTCCTCCTTGGTCTGTCATGCCGGTAGTAGATACGGCACGATGTGTGACAATTTCCCCTCCTTGAAGACGACCTTGTGCCCAAGGTTGTATATCCGGATGAAATCGTTTCAGGTGGTATTCCTCTTCCCAAGTTTCGATTTTCTGTCCTTGGAAGTCCTATTCAAGTAGGAAAGAATGGATTTCTCGCCCCCTCCTATTTAACTTGCTTCGTTGTCCTTTGATTGTAGGACTGAAAGCAAACCCTCCTTCGCTACTCGGATCTGGAAGCTCAGCGGAGTGGAATTTCCTGGGATTGACTGAACACTTCAGTAAGGATACATGAAAGATCGGCCAGATCTTGGCCCCGGGTGGAAGCTCCAGACGGTAAGTTACTTCCCCAATTTTTTCTCTGTCACTAGATAGGGTCCGTAATAGCGTGGTGATAGCTTCTGATTCTTTCGCAACACAACGCTATTTTGTCTGAAAGGTTGCAACTTGAGATAAACGTAGTCTCCCACTTTGAACTGTCTGTCCACCCTCTTCATATTAGCATACTTCTTCATCCTCTCTTGTGCCAATGTTAAATTCTCCTTGAATTTGTGTTGCATCTTTGACCTCTCTTCAACATACTGTAAATTGTCCATTGAGTCTGTCTGAGGGTATGGTCCAATAGTAAACATAGGTGGAGTATACTCATACAGAGCCTCAAATGGTGTCATCTTTAAACTGGTGTGATAATTGGTATTATACTAATACTCTGCCAGAGAAAGCCATTTAAACCACTGTTTAGGGTTGTTTCTCACCATGTATCAGAGATAAGTCTCCAAGAATTGGTTCACCCTCTCTGTTTGCCCATCAGATTGGGGGTGATAGGTTGATGTCATATCCAACTTAATCCCCATAAGTTTAAACAACTCAGACCAAAATACACTAGTGAAGATAGGGTCCCTATCTGTTACCACACTTAGTGGTTGCCCATGCAACTTAACAATATGGTCTAAAAATACCTGAGCAATAGAAGCAGCCGTGTAGGGATGGCCTAGGCCTAGGAAGTGATTGTATTTGGTAAGTCTATCCACCACCACCATTATTACTGTTCTCCCTTGTGATTTGGGTAAGCCCTCCACAAAATCCATTGAGATGTGAGTCCAAGCCTGGGTGGGGATGGCAAGGGGCTGTAGTAACCCTGGACTGGAACACCTCTCTGTTTTGCTCTTACAACATGTTGGACAAGAGCTAACCCACTTAATCACTTGTTCCCTCAAACCCTTCCACAAGAAATACCTCCTCACTCTTTGATATGTCCCATCCTCTCCTGAATGTCCCCCCAGAGCTGAGTCATACAATTCCTTGATAATACCTCTCCTCAGATTTTCATCACTACCCACTACAACTCTTCCCCCTTTCCTATGAAGGTCCCCAGAATAGGTGTATTCTGGATAAGCTTCAGTGTTTACCATTTCTGCTGTGATGATTTTAGTCAGTAGGGCATCCCCTGTATAACTGTCAGTTACTCTCTTTACCCATAAAGGGACTGCACTAATAATGGCCAAACACTAATTAGAATCCCTCCTTGATAAAGCATCAGCTGCCAAATTTTCCTTCCCTTTTTTATATTGGATAGAGTAATCATACCCTAGGAGTTTGGGTATCCACTTCTGCTGTAGTGGGGTAGTTATCTTCTGGTCCAGCAGGTGCTTCAAGGCCTGCTGATCTGTCTTAATGATAAAATGATTTCCTTGTAGGTAGCTTCTCCACTTTTGTACTGCCATTAATATGGCAAGAAATTCCTTCTCATAAATAGACAAGGACTGGTGCTTCTGACTCAGTGCCTTACTTAGATAGGCAATTGGCCTACCATCCTGCATTAGTACTGCTCCAACTCCTGAACCACAAGCATCTGTCTCCAACACAAAATCCCTTTTAAAATCAGGTAATGCTAGGACTGGGGCTGTAATCATAGCCTCCTTAAGTTTTTGAAAAGCCCCCTCAGCATCTGACCCCCAGCTGAATGCTCCTTTCTTCAGTATATTTGTAAGTGGTTTACTCAGTAGGCCATACCCCTTCATGAATTTTCTGTAATATCCAGTCAACCCAAGGAACCCCCTTAGTCCCTTTAAGTTAGTAGGAGTCTTCCACTCAATCATGGCTGTGACCTTGTCAGGATCAGTAGCAACCCCATGCTGGGAAATGATGTGACCAAGGTAGGACACTGAACTCTTGCCAAACTCACATTTACTCATTTTTGCATACAATTTCTGCTTCCTCAATATGCTAAGCACCTCCTCAACATGTTGCATATGTAGATCCCAAGTAGGGCTATAGACTAGGATGTCATCAAAGAATACTAGAACATTCCTCCTCAGCCTTCCTTTAAAAATCTGGTTCATCAAGGACTGGAAGGTGGCAGGTGCATTGCACAAGCCAAAAGGCATCACCAATTACTCATAGGGCCCATTATGGGTTCTAAATGCAGTAAGATACCTTGATTCTGGATCTATAAGTATTTGGAAGTAACCAGACCTCAGGTCAATCTTACTAAAGAATTTAGCTCCATTAAGTTCATCTAATAATTCATCAATAACTGGAATAGGATAGTCATGCTTCACAGTTAGTCTATTAAGGTACCTATAATCCACACACATCCTCCAAGAGCCATCCTTCTTTTTTACCAACAGCACATGTGATGAAAAAGGGCTCTTACTGTGTTGGATATCTCCATTCTCCAGTAATTCAGTTACTGTCTTCTCAATCTCAGCCTTCTGAGCATAGGAAACCCTGTATGGATATTGTTGTTCAGGGCTACTTCCTGGATGTAGTATGATTTTGTGCTCCACTCCTCTGCTAGGTGGTAGCCCTTTAGGTACCTCAAATAGGTCATTGTAGGATTCTAGTAGGGGGTGTCATTAAGGGATTGTTCGATCTTTCCCATCGAGACATGGCCATTAGGAGGAATTGCTCGGGGTAGAAGGAGTGTCTGCCGGCCGGCTTGTAGATTCTTTGCGGTACGTATCAGGGGTGGCTTTCCCCTTCCCTTAGCTGTGTTGATATATATCCTTTGTCCTTCATGCATTATGGAGAAATACATATCATCATAATCCAGAATTATAGGGGATCCTTTCTTTAGCCAATCACTTCCTAATATTAAATCATATCCTGCAGTCTGTAGTAATCTGATGTCATATAAGAATTCTTGGTTCTGCATCTTCCACCTGAACCCCTTCAACTTCTGATTACTCACCATAGTATTGCCATTTGCTACTAAGACATCGAGCGCCCTTCTTGGTTCCAATTTCCCTCCCATTTCCTTAGCCCATTCTGCATTCGGGAAACTCAAAGAGCTTCCGGTGTCAACCGAGATTCTCAACTTCCTTGAACCTGAACTCCCCATCAGCCGCATAATGCTCTTACCAGATTCTTCTTCTAGAGAACCTAGGGTAATCATGGCCATGACAAGCTCCTCATTAGCATCCCCATACTCATCCTCATCTGTGGCTACTTCTAGGCTATTAAGGAACTCCCCTTATTCTTCCACAGTCATGACTAGGAAATTGATCTTATTTGTGCACTTGTGCCCTGGTGAGAACTGTTCATCACAGTTATAACAGAGCCCTTTAGCCCTTCTTTGATCCATTTCCAGGGGAGTGAGTAACTTAAACCCCGGTTTGCCAGCAGTTACTGCCTTAGCAGTGGTCTTCTGATATATTTTCCCTTCAGTTTTCTTAGTATAGGAAGATAGGTTCATCCCCTTGGTAAACTCTCTAATCTTCCTCATAAATGATTCATTCAAATGGACCTGTTGTCTGCCCAAGTGTATGACTGACACCAGGGAGGTAGGATGTAGCATATCAAGGCCAGCTTGTATGTCCTTATCCAGTCCACTCACAAAGGCTGCCATCCAATATTCTTCATCAAAATATCCACACCTGCTGTGTATTATAAAGGCCTTTAACTCCTCAAACATAGCCACATAGTCATCATAATTACCCGTGTGTCTTAGTTTATGCAATTCACCAATGGCCTTATTGGCTTGTAAGTCCTGAAAACGAGTTGAAATCATACGCACAAATTGTGCCCAAGTCAGATCTTCCCCTTTCAGTGGTAGGTTGTCATACCATTCTAAAGCCTTGCCCTCAAAATGCATTGAGGCAAAAGTTACCCTCTGCTCCTCCGGTATAGTAACCATGGAAAAATATCCACTACACCTCAACAACCATGATCTAGATCTAGTACCAACAAATTTAGGGAAATTTATTTTTGCAACTGTTGGTAATACCCCTGCAGATGAGTTACCAGAATTCATAGACTGATTTTTGGAACCACTTCCCCTTACACTCCCCACTGGACCCATATATTAGTTTTGATTATTTCCCCAATGCTTACTACCACTACCCAGAATGGATTATATTACCTCTTCAACCCCTCTAGGTAACTCCATGTATACCTAGCCCATAGGTTTTGGGTTTCCTGTATACATCGACACACCCCCATCTTCAACTCCTTTACCAGTACTCTTAAATCCAGGGGGGGTATAAGGTGCAGTACGAAATTGAGCATTAGAGTAATGTGGGGTAGGGGGATGTTGTTGTAACATAAATCCATGTTTAGAGCCCTGACTTAGCTGTGATTCCACTACATCCATCCGGTCAGATAAATTACCAATCATACCAGAAAAATTGTTGGTAAGGGTGCGAGTTGTTAGCGCTAACTGTTGCATCATGTTGCTATTGAGAAGATCTGCTAACTTTTGTGTTTGTGGATCCAGTTGTGCAGGTTGTAGCACAGGATCCTCCTCAACTTGGCCATCTTACGGAATGGTGGTGAGATTGGTCCGCCGTATCTAGCCGGCCTCGAGGCTTTATGCTAGTGCGAAGTCAGATCTTGGCACCTCCTCATTGGTTGAGGTTGAATGATAGGTAAGGCTTGTTCAAACTTCAAGGAAGGTATTGAGTTAACTTCTCTCGATATCTCGGACACCTTTACTAAGTTGTCCTCTACTGACATTCTTTTGAGATGTTCAGCTTGCATGAGTCCATTTAGTAAGTTCTGAATGTTTAACCACACATTTAGTAAGTTCTGAACGACCATACTGAGTCCATCCAGCTGAGATAAAAATACGCTACTGAACTCTATCTAGTCTACTGAGTTCATAACACGCTGAACTCAACTAAGCTATTACATTATTCGGTTTCATCATTCAGCTTGGGGTTTTGGGATATTCAAATCTTATCATACTGAATCACATTCCCAACACTAGAAGATCGAATACGTGAACAAACAAATCAAAGTCACGCATGTATAAAGATTACAGACGAAAAAGAGAAGTCAAATAGGGGAGATGAAATAAGAAGTAGCCGCAAAGACAAATCTAAAAGCTACTCAAAAACTTCTCGAGCTAATAAAGATTACAGAAGAAAGAGAGAAGTGAGGAAGGAAGAACCTGAAGGATTATCATCCTACAAGAAAGTTACAAGAAGAAAGATGATGAACCTAAGTCGTGCTACAACTGCAAGAGAATTGGAAACTATCAGTACGAATGTCCAAAAAACAGCACCAAAGAAAGAGCCAAGTGTAGAGCAAAGTGCGACAAATTCATGAAGGAAAGAAAGGCCTTCATTGTTGAGAATGACGATTCAAGCTCATCATCTAGTGATGAATCTGAAGATGAGAAAGAAAACTCGACTAAGCTATTACAGATACAAAAGTACAATATTCAGCTAGGGTTTTGGAATCTATCAAATCTATTAATTCATCTACTGAATCCTTATCCAACGAATTCATATCATATATCAACAAGTTCTTTAACTGGAGAATAGTATGATTTAATTGTGTTTTTCGTGTTCATATCGGCTCTATTGGTGTTTATTTCAAAAAACTAGGTTATTCATATTGCATTTGTAATACTAGCTTGTGGTTCATGAAAAATCACAACATGTAACTTCGAAACTGTCAGATCAGAAATTTTCAAGTGTACAGAGATTAAATATTACTTTTTTTTGGGTTAGACTAGGTTCTAAGTTTTTTCTTTCTTTGCATAATACGTCGCATATTAATGTAACGGTTTAGGGAGAAGTGTGAACATGTACTTATGTAGTGCTAACGTTTTTTAAAAGCTTAATTTGTCTGTGTAATTAATTCTAAACTACTACAGAGTAACTGGAGGTGGGTTAAGTACAAATGCAGGAATGTCCATCCAACTTTAAACACACATTAAAAGGATTTCATTATAGGGGATATTAGAGCGACGATGATGTCTCGCCGGTCCGTATTGTCAGTACCGAAAAAGGATGGCGACTATGATGTGGGAGAGTTGTATCCCTTAGAATTTACGTTTAATCTCATTCGTACTTGTTGGTCGGGAGTACGTTCGAGTGTAGAGGGGGGGATACACCTGAATATCGATTTCTCAACTTAAAACGCGAATAGTCCTTTTTCGGGAGAGTGCCATACTGAACAAGTTCGGCGAGACCAAATAAGTTGTTACGAATCGCGTGGCGGAGCGGCCCGACTCTGCTTGAGGCACGCTAGGCGATTAGAGTCGGAATTCAGTACCGATCGGGATAGAGTTGATGAGTGCGGAAATGTGTAGGCCCAGAATTCGGTTGAGTTAGGGAAAATGTTTTTATCAAAAATACTTTCGGTAGATTAGTGCGGTCGATTAAGTTTCTTTGAAACTCACTTAATTGATTTGAAAGATATATTTTCAGTATGCACAGTAAATCAATGCAACAGTAAAATAAAGAACACAGAACACAACGATTTTTAAAGTGGTTTGGATCCAACAATCCTACGTCCACTCGATCCGAAAGATCGGGGAGGCTATGAATTATACGAGATAGTCTCGGTCGGTTTTGTCTGTTTGGACAAACATCTGGTCTTGAGATTTATGCGAGCAAGTCTCGGTTTACAAGGTATCAAAGCGAGTGTTTGAAAAACTCTCCAACGATGAAGGAGTCCTTTACTAATAAGGATCAGTTCAGAAGTGAACTCCTTCGTCTAAGCTATAGATATAAACAGTTGAGCTTAGGTTAGAGGGATAGGTAACAAGAAGGTGGCTTCTAGAGCAACGAACAACTGAGTATAAGCTTTGGGTTCGTGTTCAGTCGCTTTGATACTAGAGGCTGTATGAATCTAATTGAAACTTGGTTCCTACGGCCGAAATGTAGTCTTTCACCGGAGATTGTCTCTTCGAATTACTTGTGGAAGACTTAGGCTTTTTCGAGTTGCTCTTTGAATGCTCTGAGTTCGTGTATCTGCTTGTTCTTTCGTTGGTCTCGTGAGCTTCAATTTGATTTTATCCCTCTATTTATAGAAGCGAGAGATTAGGATAGATCCGTTGGAGATGACGATCCTTTGTCTCTCTCTTTTGGGTAGCTAACGGCTCTTTCGAAGTATGGTAGCGGTGTCCTTTCCCTCCATTTACGGAAAGTTGTTGACTTGTAGCTTTAACGAGATATAGGACGGTGGGTTGCTCGTCATTGGTCGAGGTTCGGAAAAGTGGTTGAGACAAAAGCAGACTTCAAGGAGATACGGGCGACTTCTCTCTTCCTCGTATTGACTCTGCTGATTTGACTTTTAGAGAATCCGACGAAGGCGTACGGCCATTCTTGAGTCCGATCTCTTATTCGATAGCATACTCCTGGCGAGTACGCTCTATTGAAGATCGGCTAC
Organism: Lavandula angustifolia; assembly: GCA_028984105.1. Taxonomy (NCBI): domain Eukaryota; kingdom Viridiplantae; phylum Streptophyta; class Magnoliopsida; order Lamiales; family Lamiaceae; genus Lavandula; species Lavandula angustifolia. Next base: position 3,521,666 of record CM054822.1, on the reverse strand, counting down.
GAGTTCGGTGAACTACTCCTGGCGAGTTCGGTTCCACGACTCCTTTCGGTTTCTTGCTCTGCTTGAGTCGATGTGCGAGTCTTCTACTTACAGTCTTGAGGCGGATAATCAGCGAGAGCTGAGACCGGATGCAGAGTGTCTGGCGAGTCTAAACCCTCGGAGACAACACAAAAACCAGGTACTAGCCGAATGGTTCATCAATCAAGATAGGGTTTTGGGATCTTCAAATCTTGGGTAGGTTTTCGAGCACGGGGCTGCGAGTTAGTTTTTCAGCGAGAAGGCTGAATCATCTCCTAATATTTTCTTCTTTATTCTTTGGGGACTAAATCATCACCTAACATTTTCCCCCTATTTGATGATGCAAAACCTAACAACTTATGACTTATCGGAAAAAGAGCTCCTTACAAATATTACAAGTAGGATCAGTGGAGTTGTTCTTCAAGTCCTAGACTACTGAGGGAATCAGGGCAGAAATGACAGAACTTATACAGAATCTAATCAGCATTTTCCCCTTTTCTAAAAACATATTCCCCCAAATACTAAGCAATCTATCAGAATCTAGCTAAGCAAAAAGTGACAATAAGTAAGAACAGTGAGTGTATGAGTCAGTAATCACTTCAGTGATTCTGAGTGTTAAGCATAAACAAACAAGGATTTTATACAATAAGGAATTGTCAGAGCCAATAACAGAGATGTTTTTATAGATATAGAAGAGATTCAGTACAGTTACATCATCTGCTACACTAAGAAGAGCAAAAAGAAGATACAAAGAAATACAGAAGCAAGATAGTCATCAGAACTGCTTAATCCTATCTTTGAAGTCCTTTGATTGGGTCAGGAAGAGGCAGTCCATACATCCGGTAAGTGACCTTCCTCGGCTTGATATCTCGGCGAAGTCAGTGGTCTTCTTCATCTAAGAATTTGGCTTCAGCAGCGTCCTTCACTTCCTTCTCAATCACTCCATAATGAACAAAGCCATCTAATCTCAGTGGGGGCGGTAGGATTCTGGGGGCAGGTACTCTGAAATCTACTTTGTCTTTGACATCCTTCTGAAGTCTGGCATACGTCTCTAAGTCTGCTCTCATGACCCATTCAGCAAAGGCTACTGATTTGTGCTTTTCGGCCCGGAGAACCTCAGAATTAGTTCCTCTTGATAAATTCGGCTTTCGGCGACTCCCACCTCGAGTAACTTCCCACGGCATCCACTCATCAACTCTCGGCCATCTATGGATCTTGAGATCGGTAGACTTGCGAACTTACGTATAGTATGGAATGTGAGCTTTCTTAGGAATCCCATAACTCGCTTCTTATTCGGCTTTCGGCTAAGAGCTTCAAGGTGCGCAAGCTTGAGCCTTTCTCGCAGTCGCTTCAATCTGTCCCAGCCTCTTCTCCTACGTACAAGTACCTCTCCATCTAAGCCCATATCTCTTCTATTTCAAGCTCTTGTTCCTTCGAGGCAATATAGGAGGGCTTGTGAGGCTGTTCTTCTTCTGAGTCAGCAGGTGTGGATGATGTTTCCTTAGATGTGCCCTGCTGCCCAGTAGTCTACTACTGTTGTTGCTCCTCCTTCTCCTTGTCTTTGTCAGCTTCATCACTGAGCTTCAGTGTTCGAGGAGAGCGGCCTAGGTCCCGATCTTTTTGCCTCCCGTTGGAGCCTTTGTCTTGCCTTTATCAGGCTTCTTCTTAGGCTTATTCGCAGCTTCAGCTTCAGCTATTTCTCTTGCCAACTTTTCGTCAGCAGCTATCTGAGCTTCCTCCTCCGGAGTAATATACCTCCTGGGTCCTTTCTTCTTGGAGGGAGGGGTAGGAAACTTCAGAACCTTCGTGCGTTTCCCGACAACTGGAGGAGGTAGAGGAGCTTCTTCCTCTTCTGACTCCTCATCAGCGCACTCAGCAACCTCTTTGATAATATCAGAGGGTGTTTGGGTTGCTTGAGTCGCGACTTCCTTGGCTCCTGAGCCGCTTGGGCCGTCGCGGCGGGCGTTACAACTCCTCTTTGTTGAGACATCCACGGGCCTCGCCGATCCGAGTAGGTCCGGTGGGGGTAGATGTGCGAGTTTGAGTTGCCCCGCCCATTTGACCTTGTTCTTTTGGAGCTTTCGGTGCCGGTTCCTTAGGTTGCTTTTCCTTCTCTTATTCCTTCCCCCTTTTTGGCATCGGCAAATTGGGTAGGGGTGGAAGCGATACCTTCTTTGTCCGGACGTTTGTAAGCTTGGCTAGATCACCTAAGCTTTTGTGTAGCTTGGTGACTTCTCATGCAACTCGTTCCTCTCCTCGGTTAAGCGAGCCTTGCACTTCTTATGGGAGCGCATCGAGTTTGCTGCATGCGGAACTCTTTCGGTTGTTTCTCTACTCTCTCTTCGATCGCCTTACGAATAGGCTGGGTCGAGACTGCAGCTTGAGAGATAGAGGTGACGGATTCGATGTGTCTTTGTCTTTCTTTGCCATATAGTCTTTCGGCAATTGAGCCTAGACGGCTGAATCGTCTTGGGTTTGTTCCTCAAAGTCGGCCCTGCACGGGTGGCTAGCGCTTCGAGATAAGATGGTGGAGAAGTCGGGCGGGCGGAGTGCGGATGGTAGTCCTAAGCCCCCCGAATCTCTGGCGTGGGCGCAGGTGGTGGCTGCCTCCATGTCTTGTGGACGGTGCGGGCGGAGTGGGTTCGAGTACCTTGACTCCTCGGTGCCACAGGCGCGACTTTATCGTCGGCTCTTGGGTGGGCGCTGCCAGCGAGACTTAAGAAGGAGGCGAGAAGGTCATTGCCTTGAAGTACCGGCCCAGCGCCACTGGACCAAGGATCTTGAGTGGCGGTTCAGTTGTTGATGTAGGAACATCCTTGTCTAGTTGAGATCCCTCATCGAGGCTTCTTAAGGCACGAATCACGGGTGGAGTCTGGCCGTCGGGGTCGGACCCGTACGAGCGACGGATCTTTGAGGCCCGGTTGTCTATCATTCAAGATAGCCGGCATCGCGGCCCTCGGAGTCTTAAAGGGTTAGAGGTCGAGATGGCTCACGGTAGCCAATCTTCCCCACGATAATCAGCTCCTCTTCATGAAGCTGCTCGCAGGAGTGGTGGATGATAAGTCGTTTCAGGTTGTGCCACTCCTGGAATCTGATCAGCATATGGAGCCTCGCTTGCCTTGCAAGTAGTACCAGATCGTTGTGGGCGCGATCGGGAATCGGTTCGGCTATCTCTCGGGAGGCTCGTGATTTGAGAGGCGAGGCCTCCATCCCCGTCCGGTCCGATTCGAGGCTGTCTACGAGTCCTCTACTTGATCGGAGGCAGTTTGTTTCTCAGCAGATGGTATGCTGATGAGTGGTGGAACGTCCAAGGGGCTTTCCATGGTTTGAACATCTTCAGCTTGGACCCCTTGGTCCACAGTTTGAATGCGCTTTTGACTTAAGGAAGATAAACAGTTAAATATCAATTCTTCTGTTTGAATGCGCTTTTTGAGATGGACGGTTAGGATTAAGTTTTATAAAATAGGCAATGATCATCTTAGCCGCCTAAGCCAAAATACAGTTGTATATAGCCAAAGAAGTAACTTGATACGACATGCATTTAATGCGTTGCAGAGTTCAGCATGCTTTTACATAGAATGTCGTGTATTAAATGTAAGTCGTTAATATTAAATGACATTTTCTAAGGCATTGAATACGATGCTGAATCTGATTCATAAATGCACAGAACTATTCTATTGGCTACTGAGTAGAGATACGCAAACCTGTTAGCTGAACATCGTAGTCAGTTGATACCTCGTGTAGATGGTTGTTGAATCTCTACGTGCGGTGTACTCGGTGCGGGAGTGAACATTCCTCCTTCTTGAATGATCCTCTCCACGAATCCACTTGCGGCCTGGAGTCGGTAGGGTCCAGCAGAGACCTAGCTCTGCGAAAGTTCTACGGATACGGCTTCGGCTAGAGGCTTGGTCGATATATCGGCCATATGATGGTCGGTATGGATCTTTTCCATCACGATATCCTTCTTTTCGACATGGTCACGAATGAAGTGGTGTCGATGTCCACGTGCTTGCATCTCGTATGAAGTACGGTATTATACAGTGATTGCAATACCAATGGTACTATCGCGAGAAGATCGGCACTTCGTTCCGAATGGCGTCATAGGATTTGGGCGCGAGCAACTTCCGCGACCATGTATTCGGCTTCGGTAGTTGGCGTTGCCTGCGAGTGTTGTTTCTTTGAAAACCATGAGATCGGCTTGCGCAAAGAGCCGGCACGTTCCGGAAGTTGACTTTCGGACGATTCTACATCTGCGTAGTCGGCATCGAGTAACTAGTTAGTTGATAATATCATCATTGGATACCATAAACCCGTATCGGGTGTTCCTGCGAGATAGCGGAGAATCTTCTTTCTTTGAGTCCATGTGACTACGCGCCGGTTCCTTTGAAATCGGCCTTGAACACGTACGGCATAAGTTATGTCGGGACGAGTAGGCTGTTAAGTATAATAAAGAACTAATTATAGCACGAAATTGAGTTTGGTCTCGATACTCCCTCTTTATCAAGATCAATTTTCATGTTCGTGTTCATCGGGATCTTGATTGGTTTGCCGGATGTGTAACCGAATCTCTTGATGAGGTCTCGAGTGTATTTACCTTGATTGATGAGCGTTCCCTTATCAGTTGTTTGACTTGAAATCGAGGAAATAGTTCATATCTCCCATCATTGACATCTCGAACTTGCCCTTCATCATTTTCTCAAATTGGCGACACATGATGGCGTTCTTCGAGCCGAAGATGATGTCATCTACGTAGATATGCACAAGTAAAATATCGTCTTCCAGTCGTATGCTGAATAATGTGCGGTCTACTGTGCCCTTCTGAAAACCTTTCTGAAGAAGAAACACAAACAGGGTATCATATCAAGCCACGGGTGCTTGTTTTAACCACATCTGAGCCTTTACGAGTACATAAACCTTATGTCTCTGTTGAAAGCGGGGAGGCTGTTCTACATAGACTTCTTCTTTCGATGCGCCGTTCGGGAAAGTAGACTTCACATCCATTTGATAAACTACGAATCTTTGATGTGTTGCGTAGACTAGGAATAGTCGATTGCCTCCGATCTTGCAGCTAGAGTGAACATTTCATCAAAATCTATCCCTTGACAGCCGGTAGCCTTTTGCCACGAGCACTTGCTTTGTTCCTTACTATGGCGTTGTTTTCATCTCGCTTGTTCTTGAAGACCCATTTTGTTCGATTACATGTTGATGCGGAGTGCATCGGACAAGCTCCCAAACTTCATTTCTCGTGAGCGATTCAGCTCCTCTGCATGGCTATGATCCAGTAGCGCCTTTAATTGCATCCTCGGCGGGCGAGGTTCTTGGTAGAAGCAAGAAGCAAGAATATAAGGCGCTTTCTCCTGACAGAATCCGGATCTTGTCTTTACGCTTCTTTGAAGGATCTCCAATAATTATGTTGCGTAATGATTTTATCCTCGGCCTTTGTTATACTTAGTGGGAAATGATTACGTCTTCGGCAGCGGCCGTAAGCTCGGTAGCCTCGTGCTGCATACTATCGAAGATTTGAAGATCCCAAAACCTATCTTGATTGATGAACCATTCCGTGTAATTGTTTTGTCTGCGAGGTTTCAAACTCGGTAGACACTCTGCTCTGGTTAAGGCGGTCGGTGGCTTATCGGCCTCGGCACGAAGTAGAAGACTCGGTATTCTTGGACTCGGCGGGAGCGGTATGCGAGGGAGTCGGTAGAACTAAACTTCCGGCGGGAGTAGTTCACTAAACTCCGAGGCGACCATCGGTAGAGTACCCTCGGTTGTCTCTCTGCGAATGAAGATCGAGACTTCGGCAACGGCGGACGAGTCTTACGGGCGTCGGACACTTTTTTAATATACAATCGGTATTGTCAAGTACGAGGAAAAGAAGTTAGCTTCGGTATGCCTCGAGAAGTGCATCCGTCTCAACCACTCAATCCTCGACAAATGACAAGTATACACGTGTCTCTACCTACTAAAGGCTGCAAGTCAACATATTTCCCGAGAAAAGGAGGAAAGGACACTATTACATCCTTCAAAAAGAGTCGTTAGCTACCAAAAGAGAGAAAGCGAAGATCATCTCCAACGGATCTTTTCCAATCTCTGCTCTATAAATAGAGGGACATTTCAATCCTTGAAAAGAGAGCACAAGAGAGAGAGACGAATGCGCATAAGCTTAATAGCGAAAACAAACACAAGCGTTCAAACGAGCTAGAACCGAGAAAACCCTAAGTCTTCCGCAAGAATTTGAAGATCTATCTCGGCGAAAGACTACCTTCTCGGCTTCATAGGGAACCAAGCTAAAGCTGTTAGAAGAGCCTCTAGTATCCAAATCGACGATACACGAACCTAAAGCTTATTTGTTGTTCGTCGATCAAGAAGCCACTCTCTCATTCCCTATCCCTCCAACCACTAAGCTCAACGGAATATACTTATAGCTTAGAGGAAGGAGTTCATATTTGAACCCAATCCTTATTGTAAAAGGACTCCTTCATAGTTGGAGAAGTTTGTCAAACACTTTAGTTTGATGCCTTTGTAAGGCTGGGACTTGCTCGATATAATCCCCAAGCCACGGCTTTGTCACGTACAAGGCGGCGAGACTAACTTCGGTATAATAAATAGCACTCCGAACTTTTCGGGACGGTGGACGTAGGATCAATTGATATCCGAACCACTTTAAAAATCATGTCTTGTTATTGCTTTCGATTCTTGTTGCATTGATTTTCTTGTTCATGCGAAAACCTACTTTAAAATCATACTATTTGTCTCGGCATCTTGAGCTTGTCCATTCTTTGGCGAGACTTCCTAAAACGGTTTTTCCACTCAGCGATTTGGGCCTACACTTTTCCGCTTTTGCTCTGAACTCTCACATTTGATGCGGGTCGGCTCGGTCGGCTAGCGAGATCTCGGTAGAGTCGAGACTCTTTGCCACACACGATTGAAGCAGTTATTTGGTACCTTTGAATTATTTCACTACGACACTTTCTGAGCAGGGTCATTCGTGTTCGAGAGTTGAGAAAATCGGAGTCGGGTGTATTCACCCCCCTCTACACACGACCGTACACTCGAGACCAACAATTGGTATCGGGAGCGCACGTTGTTCAACTAACCACGAGTTCCATAAGACTCGTCGTTAAGCGGTCTACTTGAGCGGATCAGGAAAATCGTTTTCCTTTGCGTATCACTCTACATTCATATCATTATTCTTCATGGCTGATATGTCGGGTATAAGGATGGTACCTATGTTCTCGGTAGAGAACTATGGGGTATGGTGGGTCGGGATGGAAGCACATCGGCCTCCCTCCACGATAGTATAAGCGAAGTACTTGAGGAAAGGCTATTGTTCCTATGATCGACGGTGTCGTGACTCGGGATGCGGAGTTCTTTGGAGGAGGAATGGTGGCCGGGAAGAAGATTCCCAAAACGAGCAGTCTCTTCACTCCGTAGGAGAAGAAACTTCATAACCCAGGCCGTGTCGCCGAAGCATTATACTAACCACCTTAAGTGATTCGTATCTTGGCGGGGTTCGGGAATGCAAAGCTGCAAAGGAACTGCAGGACGCTCTAGCGCTGCGAGTCGGGGGACTCGAGAAGATAAAAAGCCTAACAAACTAGCTAGTTTGGAACTCCAAAAAGTTTGGAAAATTTGTCTCTCGTACTGGTGACAAAATAGAAGATCTAAATATCAGATTCACGAATCGATGAACTCCATCAACGAGTGGAAAAGATATTCGACAGCAGAGATGAATCTCAAGATGCGAGGGCACTACCGGACGGACCTTGCTACTTTATTGCGCCATTCGATTTAGATGTTGTCTCTCCGACCATATCTTTTGAGAACTTCGGGCGAGAAGAGTTTGAGTTCGGCGGACCTCAGCGAAAGCAAAGAAGTGAAGGCGACAAAAAATTGACCATGCCTTCAAAGCATCCAATCGGCGCGGCATCTCCCGCGACGAGCAAGACAACGAAGTAAGGCCCGAACCTTCACTCAGCGACTTACAAGAAGGAAGTCTCGCTCATAGGAAATCTGCATTGCTCGCCGTGAAGTATCTAAAAAAGGAGAAGGAGGCGCGAAGCCGGCTAAAGCATCTTGAGAGCCCAAAAGGTAAGTCGAGATTATACGCAACAGCACTCCGACTCACAATCCTACGAATGCGAGAAGAAGGATGACTCGGCACCATCAAAGGATAGCAAAACCAAAGAAGAAAGAGTCATACACTTGCTACACGCAAAAGCCGAGGACATTATCAATATGGCTGTCTGAGCTCGGTAGTCTTGACGCGCGGCACGCATGAGGCGAGAGAGAAATTTGCCAAAGAGACAATCTTATATTGCGAGGCAAAATCTCGGGCGACTCGAGAAGAAGTCGACTCCTTCATGGATTCATCGGATGATGAAGCGGCTTTTATGGCCTTAGAGCTTGAAGGTGAAGAAGCTGCGAAAGTGCCTAATGGCGGGGAGAAGAGGATGAGGTAAATTCTCATGAACCACTTAACTCCCTCTTCACCTTGCACACACGACACTATTTCGGATGCGAGATGAGAATTTAGACGTTGCTACCACTTATGAAGAAGCGTTAGACGAACAAATTCGGATGAGTGCACGGATCGATGAAGACACTTCGAGGGTGGATACGAAAGTGGAGAATCGGAGACTTTCTCGGGAGAGTCGGGCCGCTGCGAAGCCGAAGGACTTGTGTTGAGACTCGGGGAGGAGATAAACTCTCCGATGGCCAGTCTCGGCATCAAGAAGATCGAATTTCGGTTTTAACCAATGACTTAACTCGAGAAGATCTTGAACTAAGTCTGCGACCCGGAGCGAGAGGTGTCGGGACTTCGGACCAAGCGCGACCTGTTGAAAAAGAGTGATTATGTGGAAGAGCGATGGTGAGCGTTACATGGCGGCGAAAAGAAGGCTGGAGGCTATGCTTGTAAGCAACAAGCCCAGCACGTAAGGAAGGACTTGGTTTCAACCGGGAAGCTTCCTCATCTGCCCGTACACTCGGAAGTGCGTCTAGCGATAGGTTTGTTCGAAGGGAAACAATCAATACAAATGTTCTGAACCCCTCGGCAAATAACAAACAAAAGATGAAAGCGCCTCATCTTACGCATCGGTATTCGACCGAGAAGATCGGTACAGACACCCCGGTTCGAGTCGAGGGGAACTAGCGAGTTAAGTGGGGCGTCGGTATGGACCACCTCGGTTGACACATCCCGGCTCGGTATGGGTCATATTACTATGATCCTCCAGTCGGAGAAGAGGTTTCAAGAGTCGAGAAAAAAGAAGAAAATCGCACAAAAGGCAAAGGCCGGCCGATCCGCGGCTCGAGAAGATCCGTACTCACGAACTTGAACAACCTAAGAAGTCGGCTTTGACGAGTCCGGTGGTCAAGTATGTTGACTTCAAGTGGAAAAAAGCATGCGAAACCACCGGGGTTGTTAGGCAGATTTGGATTACTAAAACTAACATCTAAGGACCCAAAAGCAAAATAAAGGGTACCAGAATATATTTCTATTTTGCGGGTGCACAAAGATCCTTGGTATGTGGACGGTGGATGCTCAAGACATATGACGTACCAAAGGAACCTGCGAAGAATTATATAGGCTGAAGAAGGACCCGAGTCGAGTTTAGAGACAATGCAAAGGCCTATACAAGAGGATATGGAGCACTCGGCATTGGAGGCGCCACGGTTCAAGAGTATCATATGTTGAAGGACTTGACATAATCTTCTCTCTGTTAGTCAGTGCAGTGATAACTCGAATAGAGTGATTTTTGTTGGTTTTACGTGATGTCGTTGATAAATCCACGGGGAAAAGCGGTGTTATCGGGTTCGCATAAAAAGAATATATAGGTGGCCCGGAACTTCAGCGGAGCACAGAAGCTTGTGCGTTGGCGAAGAAACGACAACCGTGCGGGATGGCTTTGGCATAGGAGACTCGGCCCGCTGTTCCGTCTCCTTCCACTAATGGAATCCTTCGGTGCTACATATGGATTTGTTCGGTCCGGTCTCTCCGGTGGCGATTAGAGGCGAAGTATGCTTTAGTGGTCATCGATGACTACTCGCGCTACACATGGGTCATATTCATTGCCAGCAAGTCGACGTCAAAAACGAGTTACCAACGCTTACGAAAAAGCTTAGTGTCGAGAAGAACACCAAGATAATCAAAATTCGTTCGACGGAGGCTGAGTTCCTTAATTCCATGGTAGAGGAGTTACGCAAAGCCGAGAGGGATTGAGCATGAGACATCTGCTGCGCACACCCCTCGGCCGAACGGGGTTCTTTGAACGAAAGAATCGCACACTTTCAAAGAAGCGGCAAGAACTCTACTCGTGAGACTCGGGACTCCCAAACCAAATTACGGGTAGAAACAGCGACGGCACGCATGTTATACTCGAGAACCGATCTCTGCGACAAAAGCGGCATAAGAGAACACCATATGAACTATGGAACGAGCGGGGAAGCCTTCTTTATCTTATTTCCATATCTTTGGTTGTTCGTGCTTTATTCACAATAATGGGAAAGATCGGTGAAAACTTTTGATAGCAAGTCGAATCGGGGAGTATTCTTAGGATACTCTCGAGTCGACAAAGCTTTGAGTATTCAACTATCGGACCCTTTGCGTGGAAGAAAGCCCTCGTGTTGTTTTTAATGAGTTTGCTGCGAAGACGGGGCTTAATAACTCTTAAGTACGAGATACGAGGACATCGATGCAGCGGCTACGGGATCCGAACATTTAAAAAGAGCGAGCACGAAAGGATCCGGCTTTGTTGGGATGATGATTCGGATGAAGCGAAGATAAACTTGCGAATGCGAACCGGCAACGCAAGTAGGCTGAGCAGTTGACTCTCCTGAGCGAGTCAATCCTGGGTAACTTCGGGTCGATGAAGAAACCTTAGAAGTAAGCTTGAGACCCTCACGAGAATAACAACTCGGGGGGAACATCTATTAATGTTCTGAGAAATTTGAATGCCCTGAACACGGGAAACTCGGTAGATCACACTCTCAATCTTGAATTGCTTCAATCTCGAGAATAGTACGGCAGAAATTCCTAACTCGCCTCTTGTTGGGTGATGATTGATCATCGGCATGATCATACTTGTGGGAAATGATTCTATCTTCTATCTTGAATCACGCTCGGTAGCCTCGTGCTTTGGTTGTTGAGAAGATTTGAAGATCCCAAAACCTATCGATTGGTGAACCATTCCTTTGTATTCGTATTTGTCTACGAGGTTTCGAGACTCGGTAGACACGCACTCTGCTTTCCCAGTCAAGGCGCTCGGTAGCTCATCGGCCTCGGCACCGGTGTAGAGACTCGGTGAATCTTGGACTCGGCGGGAGCGGTATGCGAGAGAGTCGGTTGGCGAACTCGGCGGGGGTAGTTCCTTTGGACTCGGAGCTGATTTTCGATAGACCGCTTCTCGTTGTCTATCTACGAATACAAAAATCGAGACTCGGCATCGGTGACAGTCTTCGAACTATCCCGAATCTTTTGATAAGCTATCGGTGTTGTCAAGTACGAGGAAGAGAGAAGTCGGCTTCGGTTGCCTCGAAGTTTGTTCTATCTCAGCGACCACATCCACCTCGACAAATGACAAGCATACACGTGTCGTCTCACCTATTAAAGCTACGATCAACATATTTTAGTAAAAGGAGGGAAAGGACAGTTGTACCTACTACACAAAGGAGCCGTTTGCTACCACAAAAGAGGAAAAAGAAGAAGATCGTCTCCAGCGGATCTATTCTTCTCTCCACTCCTATAAATAGAGGGATCATTCGAGATTTGAAGCACACCAACACCCGAGAACCTAATACGATAGAAGCGAAAGCGTACGAGAACATTCAAACGAGCGAAATTAACGACTAAGTCTTCGCAAGAATCCCAGCCGAGTTATCTCCGGTGAAAGACTACTTACGACTTAAAAGGAACCAGCTGAACCGACATAAGCTTCTAGTATCAAGCGGCCCGACACGAACATAGCTAAACCCTCGGTGTTCGTCGCTCACAGATGGCTACATTCTCGTTCCTTATCCCTCTAACCCTAAGCTCACTTGTTATATCCATAGCTTAGGCGAAGGAGTTCACATTTGAACCCAATCCTTATTGTATAAGGACTCCTTCATTGTTGGACAAGTTTGTCAAACACTTAAAGTTTGATAGAATTGTAAGCTGGGACTTGCTCGAGTATAATCCCCAAGCCACGGCTTTGTCCGGTGTACAAAGGCTGGCGAGACTACTCGGTATAATAAATAGCCTCCCGATCTATCGGGACGAGTGGACGTAGGATTGTTGATATCCGAACCACTTTAAAAATATACGTGTGTCGTTTACTTATTGTTTCATTGGTTTTTCTTGTGCATCCCCGAACATCATATTTAAAATCGATTTAAGCGTCTCGGTATGCGAACTTCTTATCTACGGGCTGAGACTTGCATAAAATGTTTTCCTCATTAAAGCGATTTGGGCCTACACCAATTCCGCCTGGCTGAACTCTCGTTGATCGATGCGGAATTCGACCTGAGTCGGTTAGCGAGATCTCGGTGAGTCGGTACTCTTTTAGCCTTTAACACGATTGAACGGTTTATGCAGTGTGCGAACTATTTCACTACGGCACCTTCATGAATAGGTGCATTCGTGTTCGGAAAGTTGAGAAATTTGGATTCGGGTGTATTCACCCCCCTCTACACAGAACTCGCTCGCGGGACCAACAATTGGTATCGAGAGTAGGAGTTCTTTGACTCTTGTTATCTTTGAGACTGGTCTATTCGAGCGGATCCGAGGGAAAGCGTTTTCCTTGCATATCACTCTACATTCATATCATTATTCTTCATGGCTGATATGTCGGGTATAAGGATGGTACCTATGTTCTCGGTGGAGAACTACGGAGTATGGCGAGTCGGGATGGAAGCTCATCGACATCCCTACATGCGATATGGTAGAAGTGCTTGAAGATGGACCTATCGTTCCTATGATTGATAGTGTCGTGACTCGAAGACCAAGCTCGAGGAGGAGGAATGGTATTTGGAAAGAAGATCCCCAGACGAAGTCTCTTCACACAGAAGAGAAGAAGCTTCACAATCTAGGCAGAGTCGCCGGGAATGCTTATACTAACCACCCATAGTGATTCTTATCTTGGCGGGGGTTCGGGGAATGCAGAAGCGCTAAAGAACTGCAGGATGCTCTTGCGCTGCGGGTCGAGGGACTCGAGAAGATTAAAGCCCGACAAATTAGCGGCTGGAACTCCAAAAGGTGGAAAGCTTGTCTCTCATGCCCGGGGACAAAATTGAAGATCTAAGCGTCAGTTTACCAATCGATGAATTCTATCAATGGTGGGAAAGACGTTCGGCAGCGAGAGATGAATGCGAAGATTACAGGGAGGCCTGCTTGGGACGGACCTTGGACACCTTTTGCCACTTTATTGCGACATTACGATTTAGATCTTGTGTCTCTGACCATATCTTTTTCGAGATTACGAGGCGAGGAGTATGAGTTCGGCGGACCTCAAAGGCGAGAGGCGGCGTCACGAAGATTGACCATGCTTTCAAAGCTACGGCCCGGCCACGAGCATCTCCCGCTACGAGCAAGACGACGAGTAAGGCGAGCCTTCACTCGGCGACCTACAAGAAGGAAGTCTAGCTCGAAGTACGCGTGCTTCGCGAGTGAAGTATCGAGAAGGAGAAAGAAAGGCGTAGAAAGCCGACCAAAGCGTACCGAGATACAAGGTAAGTCGAGAATATACACCCTAAACGCGCTCCGATACTCAATCTTTTGAATGCGAGAAGAAAGATGACTCGGCACCCTCAAGGGATAGTGCGACCAAAGAAGAAAAAGTCATCACTTGCTACAAGCGCAGAAGCGGGACATTATCGGTATGATTGTCCCTGAGCTCGATAGTCTTTGAACGCAGCGGCACGCGAGGCAAGGAGAGAGAAATTCGCCCAGAAAAGACAATCCTACATATTGGCGAAATCTCGGGCGACTCGAAGAGATCGACTCCTTTATGGATTCATCGGCGATGAAGCGGCTTTCATGGCCTTAGAGCGTAAGAGCGGATGAATCAGCCCGAAATGTACGTGATGGCGGGGCGAACGGGATGAGGTAAATTCTCATGAACCGAGTTAACTCCCTCTTCCCACTTTGCACACACGACACTATTTCGGGTGCGGATGGGAATTTGGACATCTCGACCGCATATGAAGATCTACTAGATGAACAAATTCGGATAGTGCATGGCTCGGTAAGACTCTTCGGGGAGTTGGATACCAAAGTGGAGAATCGAGAGACTTTCTCGGGGAGAGTCGGGGTTGTTCTGCGGGGCAGAAGGACTTGTGTTGAGACTTAGGGAGGAGATAAACTCTCGATGGCCAAGTCTCGGCATCAAGAAGATCAGTTTCAGTCTTGACCAATGACTTGACTCGGAAGATGCGAGGCGAGTCTTGAAGCAAGCTGTCGGGACTTGAGGCCGAGCACGTCTGTCGAAGAAAAGTGATGATGTGCGGAGGAACACGATGGCGCGAGAGGTATATGGGCGCGAGAAGAAGAAATTGGAGGCTATGCTAGCAAGCGATAAGCGAAAGCTGCTTGCAAGGAAGGACTTGGATTCGGTCCCAGGAGCTTCCTCGTACGCCGATCCACACTCGGAAGTGCGGCTGGCGATAGATTTGATCGAGGAGACTATCAGCGACGATATCTTGAACCCCCTAGCAAAGAACAAACGAGAAGATGAAAGCACCTCATCCCACACATCGGCATTCTCACAAGAAGATCAATGCCCGAGAAACCCGGTTCGGTCGGGGGACGGCCAAATCAAACTTGGCGGATCGGTATGGACCTCCGAGGCGCGCGTCCGCTCGGTATGGATCATATTACTATGAACCTATAGTCAGAAGAGGCTCCAAAGGTCGAGGAAGAAGAAAAAGGTCGCACGAGAAGGCGAAGGTCGGCGGTCCACCAACTCGAGAAGATCGGGACTCCTGAACCCCGGAAGCCTGGAAGTCGGTGTGACGAGTCCGGTGGTCGAATATGTTGACTCCGGTGGAAAGAAAATGCAGAAACCACCGGGGTTGTTAGGCGGATTTGGGTTACTAAAACTAACATCTAAGGACCCCGAAATCAAAAATAAAGAATTTACAGAATATAATTCTATTTTGCGAGGTGCGTAAAGACCCGTGGTATGTGGACGGCGGATGCTTCAGAGACAGCGTAACGTAAAAGGAGTCTGCGAAGAATTATATCAGTGAAGAAGGACCCCGAGAGTGAGTTCGGAGACAATGCAAAGGCTATACCGGAGGATATGGAACACTCGGCATTGGGCGCGGCGTTCGAGTATCATATGTTGAAGGACTTCGGCATAATCTCTCTCTATTAGTCGATTTTGTGATAACTTTCGAAATAGAGTGATATTTGTATTTGGTTTTTACGTGATGTTATTGATAAATCCATAGGAAAACAATGTTATCGAGGTTCGCGTAGAAAGAACATATATGTGGTGGCCCGGAACTCGGTGTGAACACGAAGCTTGCTTATTGGCGAAGAATGACAAGCCGCACGGGGTGGCTATGGCACGAGAAGGCTTCGGCCGTCTCAACTTTAAGACGCTCGACAAGCTTGCCGAGAGACACTCAGCAAGGGGGCGCCAGAATGAAGTATTCGGCAAAGACACTCGGTGTGAAGCATGTCGAAGGGAAAGCAAACAAGGAATCAAAATCCAGCGGTTCCGTCTCCTTCCCAGCCGATGGAATCCTTGGGTACCTTTACATATGGATTTGTTAGGTCCGAGTCTCCCCGGTGACGATCGGAAGCGAAAATATGCATTAGTGGTCATAGATGACTACTCGCTACACATGGGTCATATTCATTGCCCGACAAGTCGACGTCAACGAGTTACCAACGCTTACGAAAAAGCTCGGTGTCGAGAAGAACACCAAGATCGAGAAAAATACGTTCGAGATAGAGGCTGAATTCCTTAATTCTATGGTAGAGGAGTTACGCGAGCGAAGGAATAGGCATGAGACCTCAACTTCACGCGCACACCTCGAGCGAGAATGGAGTTCTTGAACGAAAGAACGAGCAATCTTAAAGAAGCGGCCAGAACTCTACTCGCAGATTGCAGGACTCCCATCAGTGCAGGCGAAGCAGCGGACTCGCATGTTATACTCGAGAATAGATCTCTGCGACAAAGCGGCATAAGCGGACACCATATGAACTATGGAACGGCGGGAAGCCTTCTCATCTTATTTCCATTTTTTGGTTGTTCATGCTTTATTCACAATAATGGGAAAGATCGGTGAAGACTTTTGATAGCAAGTCGAGATCGGGGGAGTATTCTTAGGATACTCTCGGGTCGAGCAAAGCTTTCGAGTATTCAACTATCGGACTCTTTGCGTGGAGGAAAGCCCTCGTGTTGTTTTTAACGAGTTTGCTGCGAAGACGGGCTTGATAGCACTCAGATCCGAATACGAGGACATCGGTAAGCGGCTACGGGATCTAAGCTTAAAAGACAAATGCAAGAAAGATCCGGCTATGTTGGGATGATGATTTCGGAGACAGGCGAAGACAAATCTCACGAATCTCAACCCGGCCCGAGCAAGTAGGCTGAGCAGTTGATTCTCCCGAGCAGAAGTCAATCCCGGGTAACTGGGTCGATGAAGAAATCGTTGAGGTAAGCTGAGACCAACACTACTTCGAGAGCAACACCTCGGGGGGAACGTCTAGTAATGTTCTGAGTGAATGCCCTAAACCCGGTGACTCGGTAGACCCATACTCTTATTCTTGAATTACTTCAATCTCGAGAATAGTACAACTGAAATGCCTAACTACTCTACTATACGTGTTGAACAAGTTTCGGATGAAGAGTTGAAACATCGTAGATCGTGGCTCGATGCTCGCAGCTTTGATTTAATCATTGGAGATCCTTCGGCCAAATGTCAAGACAAGATCAGTTACGTCAGGAGAAAGCGCATTATTTTCACACTTCTTGTCTGCTGAAGAGCCTCGAGACCATTGAGGATCTGCGAAAAGATGTTGGCCCGGATCATTGCTATGCGGGAGGAGGCGAATCGGTTCACGAGAGCGAAGTATGGGAGCTTGTAGACGGAACCCGGCATCAACATGTTATTGGAACTAAATGGGTCTTCAAAAACAAGCGAGATGAAAACAACGTTATAGTAAGGAGAACAAGCAAGACTACGTGGCTAAAGGCTGCTTGTCGAAGCCGAAGGGATAGATTTCGATGAGACGTTCGCTCCGGTTTGCAAGGTTGGAAGCGATCGGACTATTCACGGCCTACTGCAACACATCAACGATTGAGTTTATCATGTGGATGTGAAGTCTGCGTTCTGAATGGCGTCTTTGAAAGAAGAAGTCTATGTGGAACAACACGCCGGCTTTCAGCGGGGACATCAAGTATATAGACTCGAGAAGAAAGGCTCTATACGGGTTAAACAAGCACCCGGGCTTGAGTACGATACCACTGTACGAGTTTCTTCTTGAGAAGGTTTTGAAAAGCACGATGAGCCAGCACTCTATTCGGCATTCATTTGGAAGAAGACTTATTACTTGTGCGAGATCTACGTGGATGACATTATATTCGGATCAAAGAATGTCATCATGTGTCGACAATTTGAAAAGATGATGAAGGATAAGTTCGAGATATCGATGATGGGTGAAATGAACTACTTCCTTGGTTTTCAAGTCAAGCAATGCACGAAAAGGGAACGTTCATCAACCAAGCGAAGTACTGCTCGAAGACCTCATCAAAAGATTGGTACTTTGTCAGACCAGCAGAATCAATCAAGATCCCGATGAACCACTGAATATGAAGATCAGATCTTGATAAAGAGAGTATCGATGGAGACCAAGCTGAATACCATGCTATAATTGGTTCTTTATTATATCTAACGGCTACTCGTCGACATAACTTATCTTTGTGAGGTGTACGTGCTCGATTTCGGGGCGGATCCCAGCGAGTCGTATGGACTCGGCAAAGAAGATTCTCCGCTATCTCACGAGGAACACCTAACATGGGTTTGTGGTATCCGGTTGATGATAATATTGAACTAGCAGTTGATCCACAGGCGACTATGCGGGATGTAGAATGAGGCCAGAAAATCGGAAAGCCGAGAGAACATGTCGGTTCCTTGGCGGCAACAGAGCTGATCTCATGGTTTTCAAAGAAACGACACTCGGTGGCCACGTCGACTACGAAGCTGAATACATGGGCTGCTTTGGAAGTTGTTGCGCCCGGATCCTTTAGGTTGAGACGGCAGTGAGAGACTATGACATCATTCGAGAATGAAGTGCGGAATTTTCAGCGGCGATGTACCGGTGCTATTGCAATCACTCGAACCACAGACTTCACACGAGATGCAAGCACGTGGACATCGGAACATCACTTCATTCGTGACCATGTCGAAAAAAGGATATTAGGATGGAGAAGATCCATATTGACAAGCAACGGGCGATATGCGGCCAAGCCTCTAGGCGAATCCCGGTTGAGAGAACTTTCGATGAGGCTAGGGATGCTGTTGGACCTACTCGACCCCGGTCGGTAAGAGGGTTTCGGGGGAAGACATTTCGGTAAGGGGAATGTTCACTCTCAGTGCGTACGATCGGTGCGTAGAGACGAAGCCATCTACACGAGGTATCGGTGACTACTATGTTCGGTGACGGGTTTGCGTATCTCTACTCGGTAGTAATTTAATACAACGAGTACTTTACATTTATGAGCAAATTCGACATGACATTAATATCTTTTGGTTTGTCTTTATTATTAACGGCTCACATTTAATGCACGACATTCCGTACATAAGTTTCTTTGAACTGCGCGCATTTTAATGTATGTCTTTTCCCGATTACTACTTAGAGCTATTTTACAGTGGCTTTGACTTAGGCGACTTTTGTGATCATTGCCTATTTTATAACTTCTAATCTTAACGAGTCCGTATCATAAAGCAAGTTTAAATTCGGCGCCGATCGGAAAGCTTGTTCATCTTCATATTTGATATATATATTCGATCATATCTTTGAAACCGCCATTAGCATACTTCACTAACTTTCAAATTAGAAAAATTAGAGATGCATACGCAGATCCTTACTTGCGACTTCATTCTCAATCTTATCTCGAATTTTATCTATTGGTATGCTTATATACATTAATGTATTTATTATATTTTTGGTATCACATTGTAAGCAATTTGTTCTATCCAAGAAACCGGTGCGGATTCATTTCTTGTAAGAAAGTACTATAAGGCTGGGTCTATACTGTTAGTTTTCTCCCAGACAAGATAGAGGAAATCTCAGCAAAGGGCCGTATGCGGTGCGCGAACCCGGTCGCCCAGGTTAGGCCGCGTGCGAGCTCGAGTACATGGGCGATATCTTCACATATCGAAATCCGGACTTGGAGGAGTTTCTATCGAGAAGCCAGACCTTCTTCCTTCACCCTCGACAAATGGCGAGAACTATATACGAACTTTCCAGGCTCCGAGTTGGAGGGAGACATTACGTGGTGGCGGGGTTTTCTGTTAACTGCCATGGTGGCGACGCATCGAGGATGCGGGAGTAGCTGCTATTGAACCAACTCCTATTCAGCCACTACGGTTGGTAGATGAGTCTTCCTCATCTCAGAAGACCAGAGTCAGGTGGAGAAAGCCGTCTCTCAGCGAGGAACAAAATTCAAGAGGAACGAGGGGAGGCTGCTGAAGCCCCGAGCGAAGAAGTCAACATACGGATAATCTCTCTCTGTGCCTCCGCTCGGCGATCTACCACCCGTGACCACCAGAGGCCAGACCGTTGATATCGAGTCGGGATGCTGCGTGCTACGAGAAGAGACTCCCGAGGATGGAAACCGGCGATTATGTGTAGGAAGCTCTCGAGAGATACATCCAGTTCGATTCTCCGAGCTTCGGCGACCATTGAGTTTGCTCGTCTAGCCAGAAGTCGACAAGGCTCCATATGATCCTACGCTTTCGGGAGTGGCCTCGGCTTCAGCGCCTTGTTCTACACTACTCTTTGTCGGCGGCTACACTTAGGGCCCGAGATTGCGTGAGGAGATAGGCTATTCGAGCACGAGAACCTCATACGATGGAGAATCTGGGACGACCATGCTTGCAGTCATTGTTTGTCGGCGCTAAGCAGTGGCTCGCCCTTAGATGGATGCGACCACGGCCAGTCGGGACCCGCAGATGATCGGGCACTGAAGAAGCTGATGAGGGCATCCGGCGGAGACAAGGATGCCCATGCCTTGAAGAAGCAGCCCGCGGTCAGTATCCTTGGGCTTACGAGAGCTTAAGGTGGTGTCTCGTCCTCAGCGAGCACTGCTCGGCTCTGCTCGAGTCGACATACGAGGCGAATGCCCGGCCCCAGCTGCCCGAGATCCCGTTCGATTGCAGCTCTAAGCTTCACGAGGTTAAAAATCGGGGAATTGGCGAGCGATCCACAAGGTGTGGGAGAAGTACAGTGGCCGCCAACTCGAGCCTGGTGAAATCCGACATCTCTACATCAGCTACCCACGATGTCTCCGCTCTCATATGCGAAGCATTGGCAGCGCGGCAGCGACGGTTTCGGACTCGGCTAGGGCAGATTCGGGAGGGACGGCTGTAAGCTCCTGAACAATTTGGGAATGCCTTGTCAGCTCATGCTGGGTCATTCAGAACAAGCCGAGGCCGGAGAGCACAGACTAGACCTCATTCAGCGGTAGTGGAGGACAAGATCGGTGGCTAAGGTGGGACGAAGGGTCGAGAAGCCGTTCTCTCATACGGCATACGAGACGAACTCATATACGAGGCAACAATCTAACATTGGAGAAAGTGCATGCGGGTGACGACTTGTCACTTTGTTTATCGGAGGCTAGAGAGAAGGTACTCATCCCAACCCGGCTGTACTTGATGATGCCAAAGGGGGAAGGAAAGAAGAAAGATGCGAAAGAAAGTGAAGGAAGTGAAGGAAAGAAAAGAGTGCGAGAAGGCGGCTCCGCTAAACCTTCTAGACTGCGAGGACGGCCTACGAAGGAAAGAAGGGAGGCGAGAAGAAAGAAATCTATTGCGACATTAGCAAAACTCAGTCTCGAAAACTCGGACTCGGACTCCCGGGTAAGGCCCGGGGTGTTTGAGTGCAGCCAGTGGTAAGCAGAGCCCCAGTGGCTGGAGGACGGACGCCCACTCAGGGCGGCCCGGACTCCCAGACATTATTAAGAAGGTTGCGGGTGCGGCTGGAACGAGCGGTGGAGGACTCGGAAGAAGAAGAGGCTCCTCTTCCACCACCGGTTCAAGAAGACAGGGCAAACAAACTTAAAATTCCAACCCCTCCGGCAAAGCGATTAAGGTACATATCTGTGGGAGGAAGCCCCGAATAGCTGGGGATGAGAGGTGGCCGGGGATTGCGAGAGGTCGAAGCGGCTAACCGTCTAGCCTGCTAAAGGAAAGACTAAAGCCCCATCCGGAGGAGGGAAAGAAAACTACTAGGCACCTCAGAAAGCTCATCATAACGAGATGAAGGGCGAGAGAAAAAGGAAAAGGAAGCGACAGAAGAATGCGAAAGAATGCGTCCAAATCTAGATCTAGTACCCATTTGAATCGAGAAGAAGCCCCTCGGCAAGCCATTTGATACACAAGGAGATGAAATCGAAGCCATATTTGATCGATGAACGAGATATCTATATAGAGCGGAGGCAAGACGGATTCGGGGCGCGAGAGACAGGAATTTGGAAGCGAGACCTTGAGGCTCGATGAAAAGGATTGAAGAGGAGGCCGGTGAAGTGCCTTCTAAAGGCGATATTCCATACGGATACTACGGGAAATTCGGGAAGCCGGTCGACTACAGAATTTCAAAGATGGCCAGAACAGATGAATGGATACCAGCTCATCTCGATCAAAGATGGGAAAATGCAAAAATTGAGTTCATCAAGAGGAACTATTACGGAGGGATTACGGTCCGGCAGGGCGTGGATTGAAGCTTACATGGAATGGATGTTCGCTACTCGACTTGAACTCTACCCATACCTCGACAA
This sequence comes from Lavandula angustifolia, assembly GCA_028984105.1. Lineage (NCBI taxonomy): Eukaryota > Viridiplantae > Streptophyta > Magnoliopsida > Lamiales > Lamiaceae > Lavandula > Lavandula angustifolia. The sequence goes on along the minus strand of CM054822.1, from coordinate 3,499,659 downwards.
AGCCATATCTGAAGGTATAGAAGTCGGTGTTCCAGGACCCCGGAATCATACCTCCACCGAGAAGACGAGGATGACTCAGTACACTTTGAGTACGATTGAAGCTGAAGTGAAGCATGCCGCAGCGAAGAAGCACCTGCGAAGATGAGCCCTGCTGATTTTGCGGAATTTACGAAGCTAAGGAAGATCACATATAGGATGTATGGAGTGCCGCTCACGAAGATGGCGGCTTCGAGTTCATGGACGAATCAAGAAGTTCGTTGGCCCTCCTCCTTAGATTTTTAGCTCATTCTGCTTAGCAAAGATTGTATGTGTCTTGAATTTATCTTATATTTATACAATCGCTTTTTGGCTCGACAACTACTTGTTGTTTATAAGTTGCCGATGTTTGTTTCCATGCTTTAACACTCGGAATCCGCGGAAGGTGATTCTTTGGCTCACACTACTCTTTATTACATCGGTGATTGCTTTGATAGATTACGCTAGCTTTGTTTTTGTTTGCAATGGGGGAAATTATCTGTTTACCTGTTTGCTTTATAGTCTAGAGCGATGGAACATCTCCCCTTGATCCTACTTATAATATTTGTAAGGAGTTTTTGTTTCTATGCGTTTTAGTGTTAGCATAGATGACGGGTTTTGGCATCATCAAATAGGGGAAATTGTTGGGTGATGATTCAATCCTCGGCATGATCATACTTGTGGGAAATGATTCTATCTTCTATCTTTGAATCACGCTCGAGTAGCCTCGTGCTCGACTGTTGAAAGATTTGAAGATCCCAAAGCCCTATCGATTGGTGAACCATTCCTTTGTATTCGTATTTGTCTCGAGGTT